>CM074767.1:2366357-3081471 GCA_037355855.1 Pseudo-nitzschia pungens
TTGAGGATACGATGCAATTGGTCGGGCAAGAATACAAGCTCCCCTTTATGTCCGTTGAACCGTTCAACCTCCGTTGGCAAACGAGCAAATCCCTTTTCCACCAACAGCGATTTCAGGTGGCTAAACCACTCATTAATCATATTGTAAGTGGTCCACAAAGCTCTTCTCTCCTCCAGCTGTGAGTTAGACTTACTCACTTGAATGCTATTAACAAACTTAGGCTGCAAGCGCCGGTATAGACTATTGAAATCTTTCAAAGAACAAGGACCCCCGGAGAGGCATGCTCTTAGGTCCTCCACAGCCTTCTTCCGATTAGGCTTCTCCTTCATTCCAGCAGAGCAAAGAAGAAAGGAAGTCTCCAGCGCTGTAACAAGCGCCTCCTCTAGTTCCACTGGGATAGTTGGTGGTCTTCCTGGGCCTCTAGGGGACAAGCCTTTGTTCTTTTGGGTCAAACGCCATTTCAAAGTGTTCATCTTAATATCAGTTCCATTCATTCTGTTCACCCTATGGCATGCCTCCTCCAGCGAGATACGCTTTGATCCAAGCTGCTCCTTGTAGATCTTTTCTGCAGCGAGATAAGACTCTTCTGTCTTCTCCTTCTGCTTTTGTTTCATTTTCATGTCATACATCAACTGGGTATGGGTTCTCCTGGGCTTCTTGTTGTTGTTGTTCAAACCCAGAGAAGTTGGCTCCAGGTTGATATCCTCTGTCTCGCTGGCGGCGCCGCCGCCGTCGTCATCGTCGTCGTTATCATCGTCGTCGTTTGTTCTCTTGTTTCCACTACTGCTGCTGGGTGTCGTGATTGAACTGTTGTTTTGGCTTTTGCAGTTTTTGCAGAAACTTTTTTCACACTCCTCCTCTCTGTATGCAGGGAATGGAGGAGACCCAGCGGCAGACGCCAAAGGAGAAATGGCTGGCGCTTTAACGGGCAGCATAATCGACGTTGGAATAGTCTCCTTAATATACTTGCTCCGGAGTCTAAGCACTCTTTTTTGGAGAGACTTATTGCCACACTCTTGTTGACTGAATCCAAACATTTTCATTGCTTCGGCCGCAGTTACCCGATACTTCTGATTAAACCTGTACACAGTAGCGAGATATCTTGCAGCTACATCAGTTCTCTCGCATACAGGTAGCGCGTGCCCATTCTTGAAGGATCCAACAGGCACTATCCCCCCTTGTTGTGGAGGAACAGTTGTATCCGGATTTTCTTCCATTTTTTTGTGTACTCAGTCTACAGTTCGGTTCTCGAAATCGACACGTCCAATCGATCCGCAAATTGGAGGGGTTGTCTATCTTGATATAATAGAGGTCTCCGAAGTGGTCCGGTCGGAATTCGTCAAGCGGGGGAGGAGTTATTAATTTTCGCCGTTATTTGGACCGGGGAGTTTTTCAATCGAAAAAAGACGCGATTTTTGCTGCTGCTTTGCCAGTTCGATCCTCGGTTCCAAGCGCTCCAATCGATTCGAAACTCGGAGATCTTGTTGCTGTTATAGTAAAGATGGAGCCTCTGTAGTATCAGAATTAAGCTGGCGTTGGTTATGGAGCTAGGGGGGGGAGACAGGTCTAGTGTTGTGGTTGTTGCAATAGAGTTGTTTTTTCGAGTTTTTTGACCTCATTTTGTGGCCCGGTGTAAGAAAAGGCTTGGCGCGCAATACAAGTCATGTTGGGTACCTATCGAAAGCTCGTGACCTTGCCATTTCTGTCATCGGGTATAAATTAGTGTCCAAGGTGTTGTGTTAGAGTGATTACAGTTCGAAAAAACAGAGGACCTTCTGCTGTTGCTCTAGCTCATAACCTGTCCCTGGAAACCCGGTGAGGTTCACATCTAAACTCTTACCCCCCCGAGGTCCAATTTCGATGCGAAGCTAGTCGTCCCCTAAAAAAATACGTAGTGACCTTATTCGTAAGTACGAAGTAGAAGTAAAGCGCAGCCATGATGTCATTCGTGACTTGAATCACACTCGGTCCATTCTCAACCGCTCTGATCTCAGATCCAACATCATGACAACCATAAAAAGTCGAAGCCATCAATTTGCCGAACTGTTTAGTAAGGATCTACTGTGCCAAACGTTCCGCAACGTACCGTACGTAAGGTTACTCGTACGTACGAGTACATAAAACAACACAAAAAGTACGCAATCGGTTCACAGACCACAGCTCCGAAGCTTTTCTTTCGATCGAAAATACTGAGAGCCGCGTGTGCTAATCGTACTTAGTTTTGTTTTCGATTGCTTCTGCACGGAACCTCAGATCAAAAGATAACCTGGTCCGTTGACGTTTGAGATACAACAGTGTGTGATCCAAACTAACCTTACTCGTTTTGTCTTGAGAAATATTCAATAGAGGACACTAAATCTGATACTATGGTGGTCGTACAGCGATGCAGCTGGCCAGCAATGGTGCTCGTCGGTTTTCTTCTTGAAACTGCGACGTCCTTCGTGCTTCCTGTGGCAACGAAGAAGGCAGGATTTCCTGCTGCAAATTCCGGCACCTGTCTGTTCGAATCGGGGAATCGGGGAGGAAACAACGCGACAGGGAAAAAGCCATACCAGAAGAACAAAAAGAAGAGAATGACGCTGGGTGACCTGCAAAAGGAAATGCTGAAAAACTCGCAAGGTGGCGGTTCCAAGGGACAGGACAAACGGAAAAAGAGTAGGCGCACACGGCAGCGAGTTGAAAACCCGAAACAGAGATATGTGTATGCTTCTCAACGCAACATGGCACAGAAAGGAGGGCAAAGAGGCAACGACGAAGATGCCGACTTGGGAGCTATTGCTATTGCCGACGCCCCAAGTGTCCCCATACTCGAGGCGAAGAGAATGGGGCTAACAAATCCTGTCAACCAACACTGTGACGCATTGGTCAACAATGTCGAACCGGAAATCATGGGTCAAATCCGAGTCGCAGGGGACGACGAAGGAAACAGCGCAAGTGGCGCCTATGCTTATTTGATCAATAAGCCAGCCGGTTGGTCCATCTTGGGTGAAAAGCAAAAGACCAAAAAGAAGCAACAACGGAGCAACGATAATTCGTCGAAGAAGTCGTCAACGATGAAACGAGTGAAAGTCGAAGGAGAAGACCTTGAATTTGATGAGGCTAAAATCATGGCTTTATTGACACCAGAAGAAAGGGCTATGCTCGAGGCGGAAAATGATTCCCTTTCGGGAACATCCACAGGTGCATTCGGTACTCATGGCGAAAGCAATATTCCTGGATGGTACGACATTGAGTCAATGACGCCCGAGGAGCGTGAAGAAGCTTGCATCGATGACGAAGATTACGACCCCAGCGACGTCCCGGATTTTGATGAGGCTGATATCATAGCGTTGATGACGGACGAAGAACGTGAAGAATACGAAGCAGAGAAACTGGAGCAGCAAAAACAAATGAACAAACCAAAGAAAAAGAACAAGGGCGCCGTTGTACAATCGAAATACGAAACAATGAACGAATCCGACGTTGACGAGTCCGCAGTGGAAAATCTGAAAAGAATCAAAGCCCGATTGGCAAACAAAAAAGACGGAACCGAAACTGGCAGCTTCTCTTCATTTCAGAGACCTTCTGTTGTTTCCTGGCTCAAAGATAGGAAAGCTGCCGAAGGAAGCCCAATTCGTGGTGGAAACTTTTGGACGGCTCTGGCGGGGGCAACGGAAGTTGATGACTCTGGGCTTGTGTTGCTTTGCCCCAAAAAGAACACGGAAAACCTCATCGTTGAATACTCCGAATACATAGCAGTCGTCGGGAATGGAAAGTTCCTCGCTCCACAAGCGAAGAAGATAGCGAAACAAATACCAGACGATGCTATTCAGTTAGATATGGTTTCGAGGGTTCGAAAGGGAAGGGAAGGTGATGTCTGTCAAACAGTACGTTTCGTTATTTCGGAGCATTTCGCCACGTGTTCCAGTGTCGTCAATCGTGCCCAAATGCAATTTGAAGATGGCATTCGAGGAGACCCCGGTGCCAATCCTTTTGATCGCAGAGCTCCAAGACGACTCATTCACTGCAACTCCATGTCTGTTTCAAGTTTGGTGTTTGATGAGACTTCTGAGGCTGAGACTCCTACTCTCCCTGATGATATTACAATCCTCTCGGATCGTCTGAATAGTCACAGATATCAAAAAGGTTCGTTTTTGGGCCGCCAATCTCTGCGTGATAATCCTTTGACAAATGCATACAGAGAAATAAATGGAGCTGCCGATGGCTTTCCTGGTTGGACGGTTGATCGGTACAGTGATTGGCTTTTTGTGCAACATGATGAACAGGAAGCTAAAGGTCCTTTGCCATCAATTCATGACGGGAATACTGCTGGAGTGTACCTCCTTCCAGCAAATCCAGATCGTGGGGCAATGGGATCAAAGGACAAAGTTCGACCCATATTGCTTGAAGGTCGAGCAGCCCCTGGAATATTTCCGATTCTCGAGAACGGTGTGGTTTACCATGTGTCGCTTGACAAAGATCTTTCCACCGGTATCTTCCTAGACCAGAGAATGAACCGTGCGTGGCTCACCCGCAATTGCAACCAGAACACCCACGTATTGAACTGCTTTGCACATTGTGGTGCTTTTAGCGTTGCTGCAGCCACAGCAGGCGCATCTACTGTTAGTCTCGACCTCAACAAGAAATGGCTGAACCGTGTCGAACCTCAACTCGAGGCCAATGGTGTTCCATTCGACGAACGCCATGATTGCATTTTTGGTGACTGCTTTGACTGGCTTGAAAAACTGAACAAAAGAGGAGAAAAATTCGACATTGTAATCTTGGACCCTCCTAGTTCGAGCGTTGGAAAGAAGAAGAAGCGGTGGAGTGTAAATAGAGATATGGCCGAATTGGTTCAAATAGCTGCTCCTTTGGTTAAGAAAGGCGGATTGCTGTGGACAACGACAAACAGCGCAAGTCTCCCTCCAATAAAATTTGCAGCTTTGTGTCAAAAGGGTTTCGCTCAAGCAAACATTGAATCCAAACTCGAACGCATACAGCCCATGTCTGTTGACTTTCCTTCGATTGGGGCACCCCCAGTCAAAAATTTAGTATGGAGAGTAAACTAGAATGTTTCTTTCTCCATTTCTCTTGGAAGTAAGTGTACATCATAGATTGACATTGTGCCTTATGAGATAGAACTGGTTGAGTAGCTCATTGTAATTACTGCAACCAACTACAGAAGTTTGGACACGCAAAACTATCTACTTCGTTAAATTCTTTGTAATTTTCTCATGGGTCCCAAATAAGTACTTAGTGTGTCTTTAATTGTATTTTATCGGCAGTCAACGTTATCTCAAAGAGGGGGCATGTCTCCGGGATTGATGCCAAATCGTGCGCACGATTGAATCGAACGAAGTAGTCTGCTGTCGCCTTGAAAAGGACGTGTGGGTGCCTATCAGTACGTGGGAGGGGAAGCCTTGGGGGTTACTCAACCGCCCTTAGGGGGTGAGGCGATGTGGCTGTGTTTGTTTATGTAAAGAAATACGATAAGACTTATAATGTATGAGGTATGAGGTTGGGCGTTATAGCCAAAGGCAACGTGCGCAAGGTTGAATCGAACAACTACGGCGCTAGCCGTCTACAGGTTTGAAGCCTGCACCCACCACCAGGCAGGATCATGCACACTGGAAAGGAAAAATAGAGAGAGAAAATAGCCAAAGGCCACGTGCGCAAGGTTGAATCGAACAACTACGGCGCTAGCCGTCTACAGGTTTGAAGCCTGCACCCACCACCAGGCAGGATCATGCACACTGGAAAGGAAAAATAGAGAGAGAAAATAGCCAAAGGCCACGTGCGCAAGGTTGAATCGAACAACTACGGCGCTAGCCGTCTACAGGTTTGAAGCCTGCACCCACCACCAGGCAGGATCATGCACACTGGAAAGGAAAAATAGAGAGAGAAAATAGCCAAAGGCCACGTGCGCAAGGTTGAATCGAACAACTACGGCGCTAGCCGTCTACAGGTTTGAAGCCTGCACCCACCACCAGGCAGGATCATGCACACAAAATAGTTCCTCCTTGTTGTTGGTGAGAGTAATCCCCGTTGAGTTTCTAGCATAACTTTGCTCAGACGGCGGCCACAGGCCAGCATCATTTGCTCTTGCACTGGACAGTCGTTGCAGATGCGGCACTCTGACCGGTACTCGTTCCCGAGTTGCCTCACGGCATTTGCGTCCGGGGAATTTCCCAAAGAAGCTTGTTGAGATACAACATGCCCTCGGCGTCAGCAGCGATGCTTTGACACGGGGTGCTCCTCTATGCTTTCGCTTCACCTCATCCAATGTGAGAAACTATGAGACTCTCGGTGTATCAGACATTTATTTGTCAGAAATCTGCGATTCTAGTTTCAAAACAGAAGCGCCAAACGTTACAACATAAGGTTTACTTCGTACATCATACGATTAAGGTTACACACTGTACTGTCCACAAACTTCTCGCTCAAGATATTACGTACATCCGCTACTACGTCCTACGTACGAAGTTGGGAATAACGAAGGGATGGAAGTTGAGGGAAAGATCTTTTCCTTTCTTGTATCGTACAACCGTACTGGTGATAAACGTATGGCCAGCAGGAATTCTAAGATGCCTACCAGCTAACAGGTAGTAAGCCTTGCCTGTAAGTTACCGGTACGGTAGAGCGTATGCGAATAAACGAATGAATCCAACAGAACAAATAAATGGTTGGATGGCGTTGGGTTATTTTCGAAGCGTGACCCAAAATGGAATTCCGTATTCCATGAAAAGAAGGTATATAAGTAATTACCATCAAAAAGTATAATGGTGATACTTTAAAATCTGAAACGCCGTAACGCTGAAACGCTGAAACGCTGAAACGCTGAAACGCTGAAACGCTGCAACGCTGCAACGCTGCAACGCCGCAACGCCGCAACGCCGCAACGCCGCAACGCCGCAACGCCAAATCGCTGAAACAACAGCAGAAAAACCACAACAAAACACTCCCCTTGGTCTTTAGCAAGCAAAACGTCTTACACAAGTGGTTCATTAGCCCAAGCAGCAAGGCAAATCCACCAGGATGACTACGATGCACGTGACAATCCTGGTCTTTCAGGAATGCAGGAGGGAACCAAACACATGATGATCTTGGTCCTTTGGGAATGTAGAGAAACAACAACGTGATGATCCCCGTCCTTCCTGCTGCTGCTGCAGCTGCTGCTGATAGGAAATAATGACATGATAATCCTGGTCCTTCTTGTTGTTGCTGCTGCCGGAATCGATCAACGTTCCTGCTGCTGCTGTAATTGATCAACATTCCTACTGCTGTTGCTGCTGCTGCTGCAAGAAGGGACTGATGGCACAAAAACATGATAATCCTGGTCCTTTGAGAGTGCAGAGAAACAACAACATTATGATCCTGATCTTTCATGAATGGACAGAAACAATGACACAAAGCTCCTGGTCTTTTGGGAATGCAGGGAAACAAATGCATGCAGGGAAACAAATGCATGATGATCCCAGTCTTTCATGAGCACTGGTACACAAGTACATGATGAGCTTGGTCTTTTGTGAATGCAGAGAATCAACAATATGATGATCCTGGTCTCTTGTGAGTGAGGAGGCAAATCAACTGTAGTTGCAATCAACATTCCTGTTGTTGTTGCTGCTGCTGTTGCTGCAACAGATTGACGTTCCTGCCGCTGCTGCTGCTGCTGCAATGGATCACAATCAAATACGTGATCCTGGTCTTATGCAAGTGCAGGGAACCAAATGCACAATGATCCTGGTCTTTTGGGAATGCAGAGAAACAATGACACGATGATCCCACTATTCCAATGCTGCTGCTGCTGCAATTGCTCTACGTTCCTGTTGCTGCTGCAATAGATTGAAGTTTCAGCTGCTGTTGCAATGTTAGCAGTTGTCCACAAGAAGAAACAAACACCTAAGTTCTTTTGTTTTCTGATTAGATAATGAATATGCTTCCTATTACTAGTTTTCCTTTAATTACCATGCTAGGCGTTGTTTTGTTGGTTGTTGTTTTCATTGTTTTGGGAGCGCCTGACAACAACCAACAAGCAACAACCATGAGCAACTGACAACAACCAAGGTGCCTGAGGTACACAGGGCATTACAGTCAGTCACCTTGGTTGTTGTTGGTCATGCTTGGTTGTTGGTTGTTGGTTGTTGTCATTCTCTCGTGGTTTTTGCTGGGCCCCCGGGGGTATGTATGGATGGTTTTGATTGGTTAGAATTAGTCCTAAGCAGTTTGTTTATGAAGTCTTATAATAGTAATGTTGCTGTTCAACTGCGTGCAAATTAAAGGACATTGGTCTCAACTTAGGTTGACTACCTATTCAGAATCTCTTATTATTTTAAGTTTTCCGGAGAGGATTTAGTGTTCTTTAAAATAATAATACGAGTAATGCAAATTTTGCATTATTCTTGTATCAGTAATAGATGACTTTAGACACATTCAAAACCTTGCTTTTATTGAATATTCTTGTTTAAAACACTTTAAACTATAATGTAGGTATTTGAAATAAAGATTAGGATTGATTTTTGATTGAGTTGTTACTATCTGAAGTTAAGGTATTTTAACTAGTGTTTGTTATTTAAAAACAAATAATAATACAAAAAAATTTAGGGTACTCTTTTTGCTATTTGTGCCACGCATAGGTAATTTTTTTTTCCAGATTTGAACGAAGTTTTTGTACTGAAGCGCGCATCGTGTAGCACCCCCTCTTATTATGACCCCTGTGTCAAACTACCAATAACTGAAGGAGTGTTGAAGGCGTAATTGGCAGCTCACGAAACCTACCGGTACCGTAGAAATTACAGTAAATTAGTTGTGGTTAATGAAATTGAAACGATTGTTCCCCAACCCGGCTGTCGTAACGTTCGGCACGTTACGCGATTCCGCGTGAGATTTTTCAGAAGCTTTAAAAACGCAATCAATTTTTTTGTTTAGTTTTGATTGAATAATCTTTGGTGCGGCCAAGAACATAACAACGTTTTTCCAGTCCAGTAAATACAAACATTTAATTTTTAAAAGCATCAGAGAACAATCAATGAGTGATTCCCGGAATTACATATCGGAGTATTACATATTAGCTTTCCCGGAATTAATAAACACATATAAAAATTGCGCACCCAACGGAAGAACTAGATTTGTCTCAACGCACGAGGCCTATTTTGGAATTTGGAATCTTGTCCAAAGAAACCAAAATCCTCTATTAACTGCCAACCGGCGCATCTACTTATTTTTTGTGCGCGTCGTCACACATGTTTGATTACACGTGTCAAATTTTTTATTTTTAAATTCCATCTATTTTTATGCACGCTTGTAGTCGGACAGACGGCACTACAAGGTTATATGAACATTTGAATCAGATATACGAGTCTGGTTATTCCGGGAATGTTTTTTACCTAAGATATGAACGCCTAAAAACGTAATATGTAATTCCGGGAATCACTCAATGCCAGAAAGAAATTTGAAACAGAACTGGTGTCAACAACAAAGATGACGTTTATTTCGTTCGGAAATGACTGTCTTCCTGAGAGGTACTACGAAGTACTGTACGTAGTATGATTTTAATAAGATCAGACCCACGAGAAGGATTCACCTGATAAAGTAAGTTACTGTACCCTGGTTCACTCCTACCGGTAGGACCCTAACTAGGAGATGTAATTGAGATTCTTTTTTTGAAAGGACACGTGCTCATCACGTGCAATTTTCTTCTTCGCCGAAACACAGTAAGGTTAACCAGTGCTCGTTACTCATCCAAAAACCACGGAACTTCCATAGCGCGGACAGTGTACAGGTGTTCTTCTGTATGGATGTTCGTCAAAAGTTTTTTTGAAAACAACGAAATCAAAATACAGTACCGGTAAACCTTACCAGAACCTGGTACGAGGACATGAATAAAAGTTCCGGTTAGAGTGTTTTTGTTTTTGTTCTTTGGAACTATCTATTACTCCTGAACACTGGTTAACCAATGCAGTGATATGTTTGATTTGGAAAAATTAATGTCGTCAGGAGGTACAATGGAGTCGATGGCAAGTCAAGAGGATGATGGAATATGGATCGTTGTTGAAGATCGGGATCTCGAACTCGATGGCATGACACTGGTGGCGGATAGAGATTCCGGAGATATCGTGGGCTTGTCAACCCGAAGTTGCAGTAATGAGCAAAAACGATGCTCGATGCCCTCCTTAGGGGATTATCCGCACTTGAAAGCAGTCGACTTACACAACTATCGGTATATCAGAAGTCTTCATGAATCAGTCGGAAATCTACCAGATTTAAGAAGATTAATACTCTCGCGATGCGATCTACTACAAAAATTACCTGCTTCTATTGGGAATCTGGATCGATTGGTAGAGGTGCGTCTTTAATTGATTGTATCTCAAATGGAATGCAGACATCAGTTTTCTACTGAGCTCTAACGCATTTTTTGAATGAACTGACTCTGTACAGCTTGATCTATTCGATTCTTTCCAAATATCGGGAATACCCGAGGAAATCTCTGGATGTCGAAGGTACGTTGGTCGTTCATAATCCCGATGGTCAACAGGGATAACGTGGTTGGTGAGAGATGGAATCCGCGGCAGTCTGCAGTCACGACAAGCGAACTTTGTGACACTGCCTCACTCAATTTTTCTCCTCTCATCCTTTTTTGCGAAAAAAGTTTGAAACGATTGAGGCTTGGAGGATCGCCAGGTATTGCGAACAAGAATATTACACGACTCCCCGAATCTCTAGGAAATCTTCCGTGTTTGGAGGATCTGCAGCTTGACAGGTGCAAGCGTTTAAAGAGTTTGCCGTCATCTCTTGGCGGTCTCAAGAACTTACTCAGGTTGTCTGTTCGGGAATGCAAACAGCTGAAGTTTCTTCCTCCTTCAATCGTAAGGTGTACAAAGCTCGTAGAACTCAACCTTCTCAAGTGCATATCGTTGAAGTCCCTGCCATCAGATATTGGTTCACTGAGATTTCTCGAAGATTTGAACATGATGAAATGCAAAGCTGTCAAAGAAATCCCACACAGCATTGGGTCGTGCGAGTACTTGTCCTTTCTTGATTTGACGAATTGTAAGAGTCTCTCGGAACTTCCCGACGAACTTGAAAGTCTGAGCCGTTTGCGAATATTGTATCTAAATGGCTGTAGCGGTCTGGTGGAAATTCCCGAACTCATTGGAGATTTGCCCAAGTTGGAGATTTTTGAACTCGACTCCTGTACTTCGTTGAAGTCGATTCCACCGTCCTGCACCAAGTTTCTGTTGCACGATGAGACAAAACAAAACTTGTGACAGCACAGTGTTATTTATATGATAAATGATGAACGTGGGTCGAAGTTTGTTGTAGGGTTGCTGTATCAAAATATGTGGGAATAACCCAATCCAGAAGTTCAATCCGTACCCTTTTTTTGTTTCAATGCGCTTAGAGACGCTACAACAACAATATTACCACGATCTTGAGTCACTAATGTTCGAATTATTTAACGTTCAAGAAATGAATTCATGAATAATGTGTTGACTAATTTACAGTGATGTAGTTGTATCATGTTATCAATATTATTGGTAGGAACGGAAGAGCAAAACAGAATATGCATGAAAAGAAAGCAATTCAGGCCTCGCTTACTTGAACAAATTCTCGTTGCGTTTTGCTCCCTTCATTATTCCCGCCTTCGACATCCCTGGAGCTTCCGCCAGAACTTTCGCTATCTGATGGTTCTCTGGTATCCTCGTGAGTATATAAAGAAGCACCTATATTATCTTCTTTGATTTCCTCCATTATATTTTCGCCATCTGCCGCCCGATAGATGGCAGCTTCATTCCTAAAAGCGCTTGGTGGCTTCATGCATAATTTGTATTTTACGTAGTGCAGCAACAAAGAGAAAGCCATCCAAAGCCAAAAGCAGCACACTTGTAATACGGTTCTTGTATCGCTGTACCCAAAGGGTTTGAAGATGGTCATCGGTAGACGATCTATTGACCAGAAATCACCCTTGAGTTGGTATACAATGGGTGTTGAGCCATAGACATGTTCGAAGTTAGCACATCCACCGGTAAATAGACCTGTCGAGAGCAAAAGAAAGAGGCTGACTGTAAAGACTGCCAAAGCCTTCGTATTTTTGAAGTAATGGTTCGCGTAGTAAATGAAAACACAAATAGCTCCGCCGACCAAAACACCAACCACGGCACTCAGAGGAATGGCAAGAATACCCTCACCGGTGAGGAAAGATGGAATCAAGAAGACCCCGCATTCGGCAACCTCACGCCAAATATTCCATGCCACATTGAAACGGATCGATCGAAGGGACATACCCTGCGAGTCCATTGTTTCGTCCAGAGGCTCGTTGTTCTTGATTTTTTTCAACTGAGCTTTGCTGTAGTAGAGGCCGAAAAATTTCGGCATTTTAAGTGACAATTGAAGAAGGCAAATTGCCGCCACTATCTTGCTTACTCCTTCGATTATCTTGGCTGTACCAGGCTCGAAATCCAGTGATAAAATAGCCAAAGGTATGGCAATGGCCGCACACACGACCACAGCTACCAATGCGGCCAAAAGAGCCGATACCGTGACTGCTCTGAGAGCCTTGTTCTTCGTGATAGATGAATTTTCCCAATTTGTGCGCATGATAACGGTCCGATATTCTCCGATGATAATCCCACCTTCGAGGGTTTCTCTCGCAAAGATTGTGATAACGGCGAAGTCTAGCAGAGCTGCGGACGACGTCATTGTTTATTTCTATATTATGCAGGCAATAGAGTTCTAAAAACACCAGTTGTTGTTGTTGTTGTTGCTGCGGTTGTTTTATTGTTTCCCCCTTGTAACTTTCAAAGTCCCGTTCATACGAAATGAAAGCTTCGCTGATTTCCGCACGAAAATGAAATGCCGGGGGATGACACTAGAGCATCTACGCAGCCCTAGTGGCACCAAAATATTTAGATAACAGCCGGTATGCGATCTTTTCTCTTCCAGACTTATCGGGTTTGGATGACTACGGTACAGTTGTGAATGGATGTAATGCTTTTCGGTATCAGATAATCGAATTATGTCAGTAACATATCTCTGCGGAATTATCGTCATAGTGGTAAGCACGCGCTTCAAACACATGTGTTCTAAAAGGTTGCTCTTTTTCCGGAGCACATGGTTTTCTTAGGAGTTTCCTTTGAACCGTATGTAGAATCTCCATCGGCTTTCGTTCTTGTTACGACGCCTCTTCATCGCAACCTCGGAAAGGAATTTCCAATGAAACTAGCACGTGCATACTTATGGAAAATGCGGAACCAATTTGCTGAGGGATGTTCAAGGAAAACACACAGCATGAAACGGTCGATTGGTACACGTGATTGTCTTTTGACTTATGGCTGAACCTAAGAACAATGTCGAACCAATCAAAACTCCGCTCGAACAATTGTGTTTAAGCCTAATTCTAACTTTACATTGATGAATCCCATGGGCTAGATACATTGCTTCGCGAAATAGGACGTCTAGGCCCCGTACGTCGTAATTCACTGACAACGTGTCATTTGTTTCGTCAGTGATCATGGCATAATTTATATAGCAATCACAAGTAATCAAGCCTTACCATACGGGTCTAGAATCGACACGCGGAAAATAGCATAGAACTAAAAAAAATAATATGGAGTTCCTACCGTACGCTACGGCATTGAATACAAGTACTATTATTATTTTTTACGCTACAGAGTTTCGGTTGAACCGTGGGTGAAGTTGCAGCCACTCGTAGATGCCGCGTGCACAAAAACAAAACGACGATACCCGTTCGTAGTGGATTTTGATATGCATCGTGATCAATTATCGCAAGATTTTAATAGTACCGGTAGTAAGGTTACCGTAAGGTTACGGTACAAGTTGTGATGAACCAACTTTTTGGAGATGAACCAAGTCTCCTGTGACTCCTACTCCTTCCCCCCTTGGTCGACCCTCCCAGCTAACACTCAATGATGATGTTGGTGCCTTAGAAGAGGAGCTACAATAGCCAGCTCTTTTGACTCCAGTGTGAAGATATCTAAGATGGTGCTATGGACTGTGCTAAGGCTCCTGTGTACGTCCGAAAACTGTTTTGCGACCCCTCCCAAGAATTTATTTAGGGGGGTCGCGATTTATTCCTGGCTCATTTTGACGTAGCTCGATTCCTAGCTCTCTCGCGATTCGCAACCCCAATCGCGACCCAGTTACTACCTCAATTACGAGAAAAAAAAATAAAATTCAAACTCGACCCAAATTTTTTTTTAAGACTCAAATATTTTCTTCAGTCACTTAATCAAATTAATCAACCCCATTCTAATTTTCTCGTTCTTTTTTTAAAAAAAATACGAAATTCTTTTTTTTTGAACATGACACAAATTATTTCCCGGCACACCCCTCAAGAAATTCCAGCATACATTCAAAAAATTCTTCACAAAAATTATGGACTACTCCAGAAATCGCGACCCCTCTCCTCACACGAATTGCAACCCTCCCATAAGAAATTCTGAATTACTGTGATGCAAAACCAGTCAATCTTTCAAAAAAAATTTAGAATTTATAGTAACAATTTTATTCTCAATTCGTTTTTTCTCGTTCCCACCACCAAACAAATTTACTTCCTACATCATATTTGAGTTGTGATCGCATCATATTTGAGTTGCTATCGCATCATATTTCAGTTGCAATCTATTTGAGTTGCGATCGGATCATATTTGAGTTGCGATCGGATCATATTTGAGTTGCGATCGGATCATATTTGAGTTGCGATCGGATCATATTTGAGTTGTGATCCCATCATATTTCCTCAGTTGCGATCGCATCATATTTGAGTTGCGATCGCATCATATTTGAGTTGCGATCACATCGCATCATATTTCATCACTTGCAATCGCATCATTTTGTCAGTTGCGATCCCATCATTTTTGAGTTGCGATATGTGTCAGTTGCCCCGTCGCATCATTTTTCAGTTGCCCCGTCGCATTAAAGTTGATTCTTCCCTATCAGTAGCAAGCAGGCAACTCAATGCAGAATTAGAACAATTGAAATCCATTATCAATACCCAAGATGTTGATGTGCTTCACTCACCGTTGCATTATATTTCATTTGCCGTTGCATCCTATTTCATCAGCAGTTGCGGTCGCCTCCCTATCAGGAGCAAGCAGGCAAGTCAATGATGCACAGTTAGACGAATCAAAATCCATGATTAAGTAATACCTCCTCCAACCTTGATGTGGTTCACTTACCATTTCCATCTCATTATATTTCAGTTGCCATCTTTCTTGTTCCATTCCGACCCAAAATTATGTGAAGTAAGATTTACGACACCTGCATTTTCTGTCATGCATTTATTTGCTGAGAATTGATTTCTTCTACATGATACTAGCAGTAGAGTTACTACTAGTAGTATGTACCGTACCGAAGTAATAGTAGAAACCAGTAGAAAGCTGATGGTGATATCGCGCGCCACCTAAACCACAGAGAGCCTGCCCCGCTGCGCCATAATTTTGGACTACCTCTTATGTACTACTACCTACGCACTGCAGTAGTATGTAGCAGCAGTGTATAACTGTACTACTACTACAAGCAGCAAGAATAGTACTACCTCAGTGAATATACCATCAAATCAAATATCTGAATGAATCTGGCCAATCTTTGTGTGATTCCAGTGTGAATATTTCTCATCCTATCCATGGGCAAGAGTATGCAAAAAGAAGTATTCAAAAATCACCAATAATTTGGGTGTCACCACTGAATAATTAATATTTGTTCCACTACTGCAGAATGTACTAGAAAAAAGTACCAAATCAAATATCTGAATGAATCTGGCCAATCTTTGTGTGATTTCAGTGTGAATATTACTCATCCTATGCATGGGCAAGAGTATTCAAAAAGAAGTATTCAAAAATCACCAATAATTTGGGTGTCACCACTGAATAATTAATATTTGTTCCACTACTGCAGAATGTACTACAAAAAAGGACCAAATCAAATATCTGAACAAATCTGGTCAGTGTTTGTGTGATTTCAGTGTGAATATTACTCATCCTATCCATGGGCAAGAGTATGCAAAAAGAAGTATTCAAAAATCACCAATAATTTGGGTGTCACCACTGAATAATTAATATTTGTTCCACTACTGCGGAATTCACTAGAAAAAAGTACCAAATCAAATATCTGAACAAATCTGGCCAATGTTTGTATGATTCCAGTGTGAATATTCCTCATCCTATGCATGGGCAAGAGTATGCAAAGAGAAGTATTCAAAAATCACCAATAATTTGGGTGTCACCACTGAATAATTAATATTTGGTCCACTACTGCGGAATTCACTAGAAAAAAGTACCAAATCAAATATCTGAACAAATCTGGCCAATATTTGTATGATTCCAGTGTGAATATTTCTCATCCCATGCATGGGCAAGAGTATGCAAAAAGAAGTATTCAAAAATCACCAATAATTTGGGTGTCACCACTGAATAAGTAATATTTGTTCCACTACTGCAGAATGTACTAGAAAAAAGTACCAAATCAAATATCTGAACAAATCTGGCCAATGTTTGTATGATTCCAGTGTGAATATTTCTCATCCCATGCATGGGCAAGAGTATTCAAAAAGAAGTATTCAAAAATCACCAATAATTTGGGTGTCACCACTGAATAATTAATATTTGTTCCACTACTGCGGAATTCACTAGAAAAAAGTACCAAATCAAATATCTGAACAAATCTGGCCAATATTTGTATGATTCCAGTGTGAATATTCCTCATCCTATGCATGGGCAAGAGTATGCAAAAAGAAGTATTCAAAAATCACCTATAATTTGTGTGTCACCACTGAATAAGTAATATTTGGTTCACTACTGGAAAATTTACTAGAAAATACTGTAAAATCAAACATCTGAATGAATGTGGCCAATTTTTGTGTGATTCCAGTGTGAATATTCCTGATCCTATGCATGGGCAAGAGTATTCAAAAAGAAGTATTCCAAAAGCACCAATAATTTCGGTGTCACCATTGAATAACTGAATAGCTCACTTATTGTGACATGTGCTTCGCAGCAAAAATATTGCTATTGCATCGTGATGTAGCAAAAGACATTCCCATGATGGGACTCGAACCAACAATACCAACTGCATACAATCCAGTAGTGCCACTATTACTGTCTACTACTGCTAAACAGGTGTTCTCTCCATCTTTTAATGCTACCACCATCTCGGGGAAGGCTCATCCTGTATAATATGTACCAACACTAAGTTACCGTACCTCCACCACTTCGCGCCAAAAGATTTGTACCAGTACCGTACGTACAGTTTACTGGAAACCTACACATCCCCAGCCTGTACGTACTGTCGGTCAGACCTGTCATTTTTTTTCTCAGCCTGTACACTTAGTACTGTAAAGTACGTACATTGCTGTCATTTTTTCCACTCAGCCTGTACACACAGTACCGATCGATTTTCCGCCCCACATCTCCCTCGTACAGGATGTGTCATAATTTTCATTTCCATTTTCGTTTCATTTCATGCATCGGAATATTCTGGCCGGTCCAGTTTAACCTAGCCATCAGGCACCGGGACCATCTCTTTTGAAAAAGACACACATGCTGTGGGGAGCTTGAGAACGGCCGCTCTTGCTTTCTGCTCTGTTGTCTGATTCATATCACGGAGGTCGGGTGTGTTGAAGTCCTGGAACTACCTGGCTTACCCAGATATACGACGTACTGATATTGAAAACAACGAAGACGAAAATCACAACCGATTGGTGCGGAGACGGACGACGACGACGACGACGACGACGACGAAGGTACGATCGCTCCAGAGATGGCCGACGGGGGTACAATCGCTCCAGAGAGGGACGATGGGGGTACGATCGCTACGATTGCTTCGGACGGGGACGACGAGGGTACTAACAGTTTGTCGTTGTTGTTTTTTGAATTTCGTCTTTCCAGAGAAAAACGACAGGGACGACGAGGGTACGATCGCTACGATCGCTTCGGACGGGGACGACAAGGGTACGATCGCTACGATCGCTTCGGACGGGGACGACGAGGGTACGATCGCTACGATCGCTTCGGACGGGGACGACGAGGGTACGATCGCTACGATCGCTTCGGACGGGGACGACGAGGGTACGATCGCTACGATCGCTTTGGACGGGGACGACGAGGGTACTAACGGTTTGTCGTTGTTTTTTAAAATTTCGTCTTTCCAGAGAAAAACGAAGGAGCGACGGATCGAAATAATCCCTACCAGTGAGACGAACGAGACGAACGACGGAGACGGAGGGGAACGACCGATACGATTGCTGAAAAGGGGAACGACCGATACGATCGCTGACAAGGAAAGACGACCACGGCAAGAGTTCTTTAAAAATATTCTTGTGTATTATCCCCCCTGTATTATCGACGCGTTGCTGCTGCTTGCTGTCCCCCCCCCTGTATTTTCGACGCGTTCGTTGCTGCTTGCTGTCCCCCCCCCTGTATTTTCGACGCGTTCGTTGCTGCTTGCTGACTGCTGTCCCCCCCCCTGTATTTTCGACGCATTCGTTGCTGCTTGCTGTCCCCCCTGTATTGTCGACGCGTTCGTTGCTGCTTGCTGTCCCCCCCCCCTGTAATATCAACACGTTGGTTGCTGCTTGCTGTCCCCCCTGTATTATCGACGCGTTGCTGCTTGCTGCTTGCTGCTTGCTGTCCCCCCTATATTGTCGACGCGTTGCTGCTTGCTGTCCCCCCCCGTATTATCAACGCGTTCGTTGCTGCTTGCTAATTGCTGTCCCCCCCTGTATTATCGACGCGTTGCTGTTTGCTGTTTGCTGTTTGCTGTTTGCTGTCCCCCCTGTATTATCGACGCGTTGCTGCTGTTTGCTGTTTGCTGTCCCCCCTGTATTATCGACGCGTTGCTGCTTGCTGCTGTTTGCTGCTGTCCCCCCCTGTATTATCGACGCGTTGCTGCTTGCTGTCCCCCCCTGTATTATCGACGCGTTGCTTGTATTATCGACGCGTTGCTGCTTGCTGTCCCCCCCTGTAATATCGACGCGTTGCTTGTATTATCGACGCGTTGCTGCTTGCTGTCCCCCCCTGTATTATCGACGCGTTGCTCCTACTTGCTGTCCCCCCCCTGTATTATCGACGCGTTGCTCCTGCTTGCTGTCCCCCCCTTGTATTATCGACGCGTTGCTCCTGCTTGCTGTCCCCCCCCTGTATTATCGACGCGTTGCTCCTGCTTGCTGTCCCCCCCCTGTATTATCGACGCGTTGCTCCTGCTTGCTGTCCCCCCCCTGTATTATCGACGCGTTGCTCCTGCTTGCTGTCCCCCCCCTGTATTATCGACGCGTTGCTCCTGCTTGCTGTCCCCCCCCTGTATTATCGACGCGTTGCTCCTGCTTGCTGTCCCCCCCTGTATTATCGACGCGTTCCTGCTGCTTGCTGCTTCCTGTCCCCCCTGTATTATCGACGCGTTGCTCCTGCTTGCTGTCCCCCCCTTGTATTATCGACGCGTTGCTCCTGCTTGCTGTCCCCCCCCTGTATTATCGACGCGTTGCTCCTGCTTGCTGTCCCCCCCTGTATTATCGACACTTTCCTGCTGCTTGCTGCTTCCTGTCCCCCCTGTATTATCGACGCATGGTTGCTGCTTGCTGTCCCCTGCTCTCCCTGTATTGTCTGTGATGGTGGGGGTGTTGAACCGAAGGGAGGGTGACTTCTTCTTTCACGGAAGAAATAAAATCCATAAGTTTGTTCACATGATAATAAGTTCGGCAATCAATGTTGGACTTCAAGTGAAATGAAAGTCCTCTACAGACATATCGGTAGGTGTGAAAGTGGCTCGATTCTTGTTTGTATCCCTTGAAGGATTGCTGTGATTTTCTTTTTCTTGCAGAGGCAATGCAGTTGCGACAATAAAATGTCTTGGGTATTCTGGGCTCATTGGCAAAGTGCCTTGGGTCGGAGGAAGCTTTCGGCATGGTGGTGTGTGTTTTTGTGATGCGATTCTTAGCTGGGGTACCGGTATGTGATGTGACACCACTGGAAAAAAAAGTTCACAAAGGTGCACGACGTAACACTTTTGTGTGATTGAAGTAAATTGGATTAAAAATTATTTGTTGTGTTGAGTCAAGTGTGTCAAATGTGTAAAATGGAATGAAAATGTGAAGAGGGACTGAATGTCAGGGTCTAGAACAGAACATTTCCGTCGACACGTTGGGGGAGTTGAGAAAAGGGAGAAATGTGGTTGAGAATAATGGAAAAAAGTGAAGAATAATGGAAAAAAGGTTGTGAAATAAAAAATTGGGGTCGAATTTTTTTTAGACAAGTCGCGATCCGGTCGCGATCCGGTCGCGATTGGTCGCAATGGGTCGCGAACCGGTTTTCGGACGTAGGCAACTGCTGTACTGAGGCCACAGGTATTAGCCTCCAGTTACTGTTTACAGGGTGCTAGGCTGTATGCTAGACTGTATGCTAAATGATTGGCAACAGGCTTAGCAACAGGCCTAGCAACAGGCTTAGTAGCAACAGGCTTATTCAAAGGTGCTATGTCGTGGTGCTAACTCCAAGTTACCAGGGTCCTCACGTAGGATCTGTACCAGTTACAAGGACCGCCGCTAGCACACTGTAGCATACTAGTAGTGCTACAGGGTTAAGATTGCTACTGTTACAAGATAGTTGGTATGCTACCGTATTATGCTACCATACTATGCTGCTGTCAGGGTATGGCCGTTGTGTACAATATGTACTATAACCGGATGTACGACCCATGCAGTTAAACT
This sequence comes from Pseudo-nitzschia pungens, assembly GCA_037355855.1. NCBI lineage: Eukaryota > Bacillariophyta > Bacillariophyceae > Bacillariales > Bacillariaceae > Pseudo-nitzschia > Pseudo-nitzschia pungens. Next base: position 2,387,050 of record CM074767.1, read on the forward strand.
TAGCACAAAGCAAGTGAGCTAGCAAGCTAGTTCACAGGATTGAATTAATTGATACTCCATATGCTACTCCATACACTCCAGTAAAAAAAACTACAGAGCTGTACAGTGCTAAAGGATACGAGATACCGAACCATGCTGTCACCAATACAGACACTCTTCTTCTTTTATTCACCTTTAAACTAAGCACTCCATCATGCCCCCCTATCGATTGATTCCTTTGTACCTCCAGGGGAGTATCTTGTAATAACTGAGTGTATGCAATAGCATTTGAACAGTATCCTCTGTAGTCTCACTATTTGCCAGCACTCCATGCTGTATTGTTGTTACTGTTATTGTTATCCCCTTGATTTTGCCGACAAGCAAATATCAACATACCAAGAAATACTTCTGTTTCTACAGTTAACCTGCAAAATGTACATATGTATGTTGATTATTCACCTTCCTCCAAGATGCTAAAGTTCCTGTGTAGGGACCTGTACCAGAGCTACAGGTATTAGCTCTAGCAACAGGAGCTATCTACAAGGTCTTGGGCTGTGTGCTAAGCAACAGGCTTAGCAACAGGCTTAGCAACAGGCTTAGCAACAGCGCTAAGCAACAGCGCTAAGCAACAGCGCTAAGCAACAGCGCTAAGCAACAGCACTAAGCAACAGCACTAAGCAACAGCGCTAAGCAACAGCGCTAAGCAACAGCGCTAAGCAACAGCGCTAAGCAACAGCGCTAAGCAACAGCGCTAAGCAACAGCGCTAAGCAACAGCGCTAAGCAACAGGCTTAGCAAAAGTGCTATGGTGCTACAGTCAAGTGACCCGGGTCATTGTGTACGGGCACAGCGCCGCTAGCACACAATGTAGCTCAGTGCTACAAGGTTAAGGTTGCTAATGCTAACTGGAAATATCTGGTATGCTAACATACCATGCTACCCTGTGATGCTACTGTTGGGGTATGGTCATTATGTACAATATGTACTATAACCAGATACCCGACCCATGCAGTTGCAAGATAGCACGCTTTGGGGCTACTCCGTATGCTACGCTAATTGGCTACGCTACTCCATTCTGTACAACTCTACAGGATTACAGTACTGAGTGGATACAAGATAGTGAGTTCTCCTTTTCAGATTCAATACACAGCTCAAGCGCTCTGCTCACTCTTTCTTTTTATCTGTAAAATAAACACCATCATGTCCTCCACTTTATGACTGATCCTGACAAACCTCTAGGGGAATATCCTGTAGTATCTGAGTGTATGTAATAGTGTTCAATCAGTATCTTCTGTAGACTTACAATTTGCCAGCACTCCACGTGCTATTGTTGTTATTGCTGTTTGCTGTTTCACTACAGTTTATTCCTACGGATCGGAATGCTGACAGGCAGATATCAACGCATATGCTCTCTACTGCTGTTGATATAATTGCATGTATTTTGTAAAGAGTGAGGTGGTTATTCAATAGCTATTTGGGTTCATCATCAAATCTAGTACTACTGCTTGTGGCTTGGGACCCACCAAGAGGATGTTACACTCTAAGGTAGAAAAATTGGAGTAGTATTAAAATTGTGACTAATCGTTAACTCTTAAGCGAGCGTTTCAGTTTTCATGTGAACGTTTGAATATACACACGCGCGCCTTGCTACTATTTGAATAACAGCGCACATGCATTGTTGGAGCGTCCGGCGCACAGTTTGAATATTTGTATTCAAACACCGGTCACTCCTAAAGCCGGGCGGCTTGTATGTGGGATTCGGTTAATTATTTAATCATGGTTCATGCTCGCTACGCTAGCATGTCACATAGTCCCTCATGATTGGACGAATCCTATATTAAGCTGCCCAATGAATGGTTGTCAACTCCGACTCCGGCTCCGGCTCCTTGTAAGGAGTCAGCTTCCGGATGTTCACTGTTTCGACCACTGAAGGAGTTTTCTGCAGTTTCACTGTACCATTGTTGTTGACTTGTATAATCGTAAAAGGGCCTGTTCTTCGGGGCTGTAGCTTGTCCGGGTCTGGCTCTTGCAACCATACCTTATCATTGCTTCGGAAGGTATGTTCTATTCTCTTGGCATTGTCCCCGATCAGCGCTTTGTTGATTCCTTGTTGTCGTAGCTGCTTGAGGGCTAATAGATTGGAGGTTAATGGCAAATCTATCATCATGTCCCTGTTGAACACTAGGGAACTGGGGGATGCCTGTAAAGAGGTACTGACAGCGCACCTGGAGGCATGCATGCATGTTGCCAGCGCGTTGTCCATCAGCTGAGTGGCTCTGGCGTTGGCTTGCGGAGGATTAACATGTACTAGAACGCGTAGGATATCAGCAACTGTATGATGTACTCGCTCGCAGATGGCATTAGCTTGTGGATTCTTCACTGTAGTGGGGACTGATTGGACTCCATACTGCTTGAGGGTGAGCTGGAATTCAGCTCCTAGGAACTCACCACCATTGTCATGGATGCATCTGTTTGGTCTAGGATATCTTGAGAGCCAGCAGTTCTTGAATTGATCAGAGACATGCTGAGAGGATTTATCCCTGATCCGGATGATTTCAAGTAGATTGGTGACTGGATCAATACAGGTGAGGGCCTTGAAGTTGTAGATCTTGTTTTCAGCTGTGATCTTCCACGGGCCTATAAGATCAACGTGGACTTCATCGAAGGGCAATACCAGGGCTTCTTTGGGAGGAAGCTTCCCATATTTAGCTTGCCTGCTCTTGTATTGGATGCAATCATCAGGGCAAATGTAGGACTTGCATAAGTTGGACAGGTTGTCTGCATAGAAGCGAGCTGCGATAGTCTTATATAATCTGGTGGATCCACAATGACCCAACAGGAGATGGTACCATTTGATGGTATCATTCGTGAGAGAGCTTGGTATGTAAATTCTCCAATTATCTGGATTGGATTGGTTGGCATAGCAAAGGATGTTATTGCCTTGTAGTTCTTGGTAGAAGAATGCCTTGGATTGGATCTTGAACTTGACAGTCGGGTCCTTTTGTTGATGGAGGTATATCTTGTTATAGTTAACCGGGCATTCCATGTCTTGGTTGTTTGGTAGGTTGACGAGACACTCATTGTTCAGCAAACAAGAGTATAACTCCTGGTCTGCGTCATTGCATAAGTGCTGGAATAGATTTGGGAACTCTGCTAAAAACAGTTCTTCATCTTGCTTGGGAACTTCAAGTTTCAAAAAATCGATGAGAGTGCCCTTACCAAGGGCTTCTTTCTTCCCCACTGTAGGTGGATCCATCCGGGGTAGTCTGGAGAAGGCATCAGCAAGAACATTCTTCTTGCCTTCAACATAGGTGAGGTTGACACCGAATTCTTCTAGGAATAGTCTCCACCGGAGGACTCGTTGGACTGAGAGGGTTCTGAAGGTAAGGTTCTTGTGGTCGGTGTATACGTTGATGACACCACCAAGTAGCATCTTTCGGTACTCTTTGCAGCAGAGTACTATTGCGAGGAGTTCTTTCTCCATAGTAGTATAGTTCTTCTGGGCATCAGATAGTTTCTTGGACCAATAGGCAATGGGCTTGCCATCTTGGAGGATAGCAGCGCCCAGCTGTAGGTCTGAGGCATCAGTATACAGTTCAAAGGGCTTGTTGAGGTCTGGATAGGTGTTCAGCGCATCTGCTGCCACCATGGCTTTCATCTCTTGAAAGGCTTTATCTTGAGCAGGTCCCCAAGTGAAGGCCGAAGGGGCTTTTCTTTGTTTGCCTTTGATGGCGGCTGCTTGGGGAGTCTTCTTGGGCGTACCAGTTATATCAAAGAGAGGAGATAGGACATGGGATCTTCGGGGCCACATGTCTCTGTAGTATCCTACTGCTCCAAGGAAGGACTTGACTTGAGTGATAGTTCGGGGCCTATCCATGTGTAGGATGGCTTCAATCTTCTTGCGCCATGGCTTAACTGCTGTAGGCGTCATCCAGTATCCGAGGAAGTCGGTCTCTTGTACAGCCCAGTCACATTTGAGTGGGTTGCATTTAAGTCCATTTTGGTTGAGCCGGTCTAGGATCTTGTCTATGGTCTTCATGTGGAGATCGAAGGAGCCATTGGTCCAGATGCCAATATCATCAATATAAACAGTGCAGTCGGTGTCTTGTAGGATATCTTCCATTAGTTGCTGAGCAACATCCGGAGAGACTTTGACACCCATTGGTAGTCTTTGGTATTCATAGCAACCATATGGTGTTACTATGGTACAGAGTTTCTTGCTTGCGTCGTCCAGTTCAAAGCAGTAGTATTGCATGGAGAGGTTAATCTTGGTGAAGTGAGTATACTTGCCTCGCTTGTTCATGATATCTTGTATCCTTGGTATGGGATATGGCCTTCTCTCAAGGAGTTCATTGAGTTCTCTAAAGTCTGATACCCATCGGACCCTATTGTCTTTCTTTGGTACTATGAAGGTTGGGAATGCCCATTCAGCCGGTCCGGTGCATCTTTTGAGTACTCCATCATTACAAAGATTCTGGAGCTCCCTTTTGAATAGGTCTTCTCTCTTGTATGCAACTGGATAAGGCTTCTTGTGGATAGGCTTGGATCCGGGCTTCAGTCTGAGAGAGATCTGCTTGTGAGGGTACTTGCCGAGTTCTCCATTGAAGACGTTTGGATACTTGTTTAGTATTGCTTGGAACTGTTGTTGCTCTGCTGAGGACATGTGGGACTGTTGTCGTGCGACTGTAGATGGATCTGTTTCTTGGTAGGCTCTGTCTAAGATCACCTTGGACTTGTATGGATTGGCAAAGGAGGGATCATCTGCAAAGAGTTCAGCATCTTTGAGTTCTTCCATGAGCATGGTGTAGTCGGTCTCATGATATAAGGACGTGTCCTTCATAGGAATGGTTCTATCCATCCATTGTACTGCGCCTTCTTTGAATAGGAGATTGATCTGTGCCAGGTGGAGGAAGTCTCTGCCTAGTGTAATATCATATCTGCAGCCAGGGGAATGGAAGAGCCTTGCCTCATGTCGGTCAATAGTGTAGTTGCCAAACTCTTGTAGTTTGATGTTCTTCATGACGATGTATTCTGTAGTATCGAAGCTGCCATTGGCTGTAGTAGTTAGGACTTGATGCTTGCTTCGTAGTGGCATTGTGCCAAATGGTAGTGCTCTCTTGTTGATTAGAGTTCCGGAGGATCCACTATCTAGCAGTGCTAGTAGTGGTCTTGCTTTGAGGGGTATGCCTTGTATGTACTGTATATTGGTTAGAAGAATAGGAGCCACGTTGCTCGTATTCGGAATAGGAGCCACGTTGCTCTTATTCGGTGCCTGTTCTGCTGTATTTTTGGTTGTATTTCCAGCAGTCGACAGCAGCTTTAAATAATTTTGCTCCAGCGCACCTCCTTTGGTGTAGTCTCTGGATTTTCCGGGATTGCAATAGAGATTTTTTGCTGTACCGGTGGACCAATTTCTTGCCAGGGACAAGGTTGGTCCATTTATTGCTGCTGTCTTAGTTGGATCGATCGTGTTGATCGATGTTGATGCGTCTGTACCCTTGGATCGATTAGGATCCACGTTCGATATATCCTGTAGGATGTTCCGAACAATCGTTTTTGCTGCTGTGGCAGGCTTGTCTAAGCTTTCAACAGGAATACTCCATCCTGTAGGTTCCTTCCCCTCTTTATCTGGGAGATCTCCTCCATGCGTCATCCCAGACAGCAGGGCTGTACTGGCATCCAGGTCCTGGGGAGCTGGAGGCAAGGTGATTGCTGGTTGTAGTGAAGCCGGGGGCTTCTGTTTTGGAGGCCTGGAGCCTCCGGAGAATCAGGGGAGCCACACAAGTTCCCCATCGATGCTCCTTTGGGTTCTTCCACCATGATTGGCATGGTATGCTTCGATTGCTGCGTCGCGCGCTGCATTCATGTGGGCTTGGAAGGTCTCATTGCTTCCTGCTATCATCAAGGCTCGCGTATTGGCGTGGAAGGTCTCCGGTTGGTTGTTGCCGGAGCCCGAGCCTTTGTTGTAGTTCTTGGAGAACCGGTTTTTCGGACACTCAGACCAGTCATGATTGTGGCCTGGGATCCTACAGGGATTGGATTTCTTCTTGTTCTGGTTTCCCTTGTGGTTGGAATTATAGCTGCGCTTTCAGGCGTTGTTGTTGTTGTTGTTGTTGTTGTTGTTGTTCGAGCGCTTCTGCTGCTGTTTGGTGTTGTTCTTGTTGCCTTTCTTGTTGGCTTGGCGCTCGTGACAGCTCATGTGATCCACAATGTGTCGGACTGTTGTGTCTTCTTGGATTCCACTGTGCATCATGCCATAGCTTTCAATCCATGTAGAGGGGAAAGAATGTAGAAGAATCATGAGTTTCTCCACTCTGGAAAGGGGCGCGCTGCTCCCCTCTAGTTTCTGTGTGTATTTCATAAGAATAAGAATGCGATCCGCATGTTCCTTGCATGTAACGGAGGGCATCTTTCGGCAGTCATGACTCCGTAGGTAGGTGTGCATGATGTCTCTTGCATCTCTGGCATTGCAGTAGAGCTGGGTGAAGTCAATGAAGGCTTGCTCGTCTCCTACAACTTCTTCTTGAGAGTATTGGTATTCTTCGGGATCCAGTGGGTCCTTGATCATGTCATTCCACTTGCTCTGGGCGTCTGTGGTGAGGCAGCGTCCAAAGTGGGTTAGGTAGATGTTGATTGGTAGTCGGAGGTAGTTGGCAGTGTTCCTGAATGACTCTTCCACAAAGAGCAACTCTTCAAGGCCTCCTGTCTCTGTGAACAGAGGGACTTTCATGCTGTCCGTTCGGTCCTCATCGACATTGTACAGAGTGAAGAGCTTGGGCTTGGTTCGATCGAAGGAGCTCTTGTAGGTGATGGGAGGGTCTCTGTAGATGCCGGCCATGTTGCTTGTTGGAGATACAAGGTGCCTCTGTTGTTGAGGATAAGGGTTGTTTATTCGATTGTTTTGTTCCAGTACTGAATTCTACTGTTTTCCTACGTTGAAGATAAACAGTAATTACTGTGTTACACTCTAAGGTAGAAAAATTGGAGTAGTATTAAAATTGTGACTAATCATTAACTCTTAAGCGAGCGTTTCAGTTTTCATGTGAACGTTTGAATATACACACACGCGCCTTGCTACTATTTGAATAACGGCGCACATGCATTGTTGGAGCGTCCGGTGCACAGTTTGAATATTTGTATTCAAACACCGGTCACTCCTAAAGCCGGGCGGCTTGTATGTGGGATTCGGTTAATTATTTAATCGTGGTTCATGCTTGCTACGCTAGCATGTCACAGAGGAGATCCCACAGAAGAACCCTGGATCAACACGACATCTTGAACATCGTGAACAACTCTGTAGAGTTGCAGAAAGAGGTTTTGGACAATGCCAAGGATCACAGAAAGATGATGCTGGAAACTAGCATCCAAGCTTGTATCCAGGGCATTGTGGAGTTTTCTTGTAATCTGTTGTCTGCACAAAACAACATCAACACCGCAAGCTCTGTACTTTGGTCGTACACAAGAATTGCAAGATGGAGTATGACCTTTCTCTCCCCAGAGTGTTCTAAGGACATGTTGTCCTTCAGTCAGGGAAATCCCCCTTGGATCTGTCTTGTGCCCCACTTAGAGAGTTGATAAATGCTAGTAGCAGCAGTGTTAAAGTTGCAGTTCTTGTGGCATCTCTGGATCATTCTGTGAGCTCTTGACAAGGTAGTCTTTCTCTTGTTTGTGGAAAGCTGAGTCTACCACCAGCACTCTTGTAGTGAAGTCATTGAACATCTCCTCCATCTTATCATTTAAGCTATAGTCAGCTCTTGTGCTATTGTGCCAACATCCTGAGCATTCAGTACACCAGCCTGGACCTCTCCATCTGGAGCGGTCAAAAATAGAAAAATGCACGCAATGCCTGATGCGTTAAGTTTTTCAAAATTGTATATGAACTTACCTTGCATATCCTACACATATATCAACATGTGATCTAAATATTATTAGAACATTATAAGTAACTAACATACATGCTGTAACAGTCTGTTGATGTTACAATCCAACATGTACTTCAGTATATATGATATTCATGTACTATTATATATATATATATATATATATATGTAATATACACCATTGGCTATTCAAATATCAAGATGTGCGCGACTTGCCATATTATGCCCACCAATTGATAATATCAAAATGTCAATGATCATTGGTCATTCATTCCATACTCAAGAAATCATTCCCATCTCATAACATCTTCAAGCACAAAATTTTATAATTATTCATCATCTTTAAAATACCTCTGTCATGTATCACTCCAACTAATCTACCTAGAGTGGTGCAACAACATGGTCCACTTCACAACAATTTACCAGCGCTTGGTCACTGCCAGACCCAAACATGTAATGAAAAGGGGATATATTATATCTTTGAACTTTGAGTTCTTTGATCTCTTCACCTTTGATCTTCAAGAGATACCTTCTCTATCAACCAATCCTACTGTACCTCTAGGGGAGTATCTTGTATGATCTGAGTGTATGCAATAGCATCTGGTGGACAGTATCCCTGTTAACTCACTGTTTGCCAGCACTCTGTGTGCTGCCATCATTGCTGCTCTTGCTATCCTTGTAATGTCATCTGTTGTTCAATATATATGATATCCATGTATGTATACTCAATATGTTAGACACACAGTACTATGATACTGATTGAATACTATTCCAATAACAAGGATTTTTCTTATAATTGCCATAATTGCCATTATGCCCATCATACCACCAATACTCTCCAAGGTCCATCCTTCACTTTATACTGAAGAAATCATTCCCCTCTAGTAAAGTATTCAACCATTGACAATTTCTAATTTTGAATACATCCATTTCATAACATTCTTATCTATATCTATCCTGGAGTGTGCTATCTCTTGCTGACAAGCAATACCATTCTACACCAGATCCAGCATATAGAAAATGAATACAGTACCAGCAGGGTTTTCCCCTACCTAATCTTGAAATTCAGTGTTTCAAAATATTATGACAACCATACTACTAGTGATATTGTGTTGCATTACGACTTCTCTTCTTCTGCACATACTGAACTTTCATTACTACACTTCCATTGGGTGCACCAAAAAACAGACATGATTTTTTTTGTATTGCAATTTATGTTTTCAGGAATCACTCAATGAATTGGCCATTGGTGCAGCTGGTGCACTCCCCCAGTCACACTCCCTTCCACAAACCCCTCTCCAAGTCCTACAAGGTTACACCCTCACTGTCAAGAGACAATCGCTTGCCACCATCCACCTTGCCCAGAAACAATATGCAGCACCTGTCCAACCAGTGCAACCATACCAACAGGAGGCTGCTCTACTGCAAGCTTGGCTTGCTTACTGGATCATAGTAGGGCTGCTTCCACCTTCTCCCTTGGTTTTTTCCACTATTTTCCTGCTTCCGGCCCTGTCCCACATTCCAATATTGGGCATTATTCCACTATCTTCCTTCCCATTTCCCCTTCTCTCAAGTCTCTATTTTATGGGCCTTGTTTTGTTTATCTCCCTGTCTGTTGTTCAAGGTTTGTTTGAAAAAAATTGTCGTTCTACCACTTGGGGTCCTGACTCTTTGATGGAGGCGACGTTAAAGTCTGGATACAGACTGAGTAATTTAGTTCCACCTTTGGTGGTTAAAGTTATTTCAATTACCGTAAGATTACCTTACATATTTTAATTAAAAGCCTTACTGTAATTAATTTCAGGAATCACTGAACGCAATAACATTCAACCATACCAACGTACCTGAAATTAGTGGAGTTGTAAATGATTATCCCTAACTTTGATCACATTTACAAACGTAACTTTAACTTCCTTAAGAAGCTGAAGAGTGTGAGAAACGGGATTTTGGTAAAAACTGAAAAATACTGTTTTTAGTGCGTAGAGCCAGTACAATTTCAACGCTTAAAACCGAGGACATTCGCGGTTATGAAAATAGACATTTTTACTGTTTTTGATGAGAAATAGCAATATTAATTGATCGGTTTTTGAATCAATCGGCATATTATATTTTCGTCTAAGTTGTAGTATTACTGGTTTTATGAGAAATTGGCATAATATATTTTCGTCGGAGTTGTGATGCTGGTTTTTAATGACAATTGTCTAATTAGTGGAGTTGTAAGGTTACCGGTTTAGTCATACCGGTATAACTATCAGAGTACCGTAGGGTAAGGCTACCGGTAATCTTACCTCGTAATTGTACGATTTTAAACATGAAAATTACAGACTGACTCATACGTTATCTTACTGTACGAGTACGTACTACTCTAAAAATTACAGACTGACTCATACGTACTGTACATACTACTCTAGATGAATCTAATACTACTGCCACTACTACTACTAATTAGTAGTAAACCTTACTACTAGTAGCTGATTAAGTAATCAATCTATCTTTATTTGATCAATAGCACGTCCCAAGATGAATCTAATACTTCCCCCAGTAGTAGCCAATCCAAGTTTAATTGTTTATATCATGTACCTACTGTACCGGTACATATCAGAGTACCGTAGGGTAAGGCTACCGGTAATCTTACCTCGTAATCCACTAATAAAAAATTGTACGATTTTGAACATAAAAATTACAGACTGACTCATACGTAATCTTACTGTACGTACTACTCTAAAAATTACAGACTGACTCATACGTACTGTACATACGTACTACTCTAGATGAATCTAATACTACTGCCACTACTACTACTAATAATTAGTAGTAAACCTTACTACTAGTAGCTGATTAAGTAATCAATCTATCTTTATTTGATCAATAGAACGTCCCAAGATGAATGAATCTCATACTTCACCCAGTAGTAGCCAATCCAAGTTTAATTGGTTATATCATGTACCTACTGTACCGGTACATATCAGAGTACCGTAGGGTAAGGCTACCGGTAATCTTAAGGTTACCTCGTAATCCACTAATAAAAAATTGTACGATTTTGAACATAAAAATTACAGACTGACTCATACGTAATCTTACTGTACGTACTACTCTAAAAATTACAGACTGACTCATACGTACTGTACATACCGGTACTACTCTAGATGAATCTAATACCACTGCCACTACTACTAATAATTAGTAGTAAACCTTACTACTAGTAGCTGATTAAGTAATCAATCTATCTTTATTTGATCAATAGAACGTCCCAAGATGAATCTCATACTTCACCCAGTAGTAGCCAATCCAAGTTTAATTGGTTATATCATGTACCTACTGTACCGGTACATATCAGAGTACCGTAGGGTAAGGCTACCGGTAATCTTACCTCGTAATCCACTAATAAAAAATTGTACGATTTTGAACATGAAAATTACAGACTGACTCATACGTAATTACTGTACGTACTACTAGATGAATCTAATACCACTGCCACTACTACTAATTACCAGTAGTAGTAGTAATCTTACCGGTAACCTTACCTCGTAATCCACTACTAATAAAAAATTGTAGTATGATTTTGAACATAAAAATTACAGACTGACTCACACGTAATTAAGGTTTACTGTACGTACTACTAGATGAATCTAATACCACTGCCACTACTACTAGTAATTACTAGTAGTAGTAGTAATCTTGCCGGTAACCTTACCTCGTAATCCACTACTAATAAAAAATTGTATGATTTTGAACATGAAAACTACAGACTGACCGTACGTATTATGTATGGTACCAGAACTCAATTCTATGTTCACAAGGTCCGTAAGTTACCCTAAGGTTAAAAAGCCATCTACCGGTACGTAGTACAACATATAGGCCAAACAAAATCCTTCCATATTTTTTGATTCTAGGCTCATCCCTGGATGAATCTAATTCTATTGCCATTACTAGTACTAGTAGTAACCAAACCAAAATCTATCCCTATTTGATTCTAGACACGTCCCTTAAGATGAATCTAATACTACTGCCACTAATAGTATGGTAATGGTAGTACTAGATGATTAAAGTAAAAGTAATCTTGCCTCATAATCAAATCATAAAAAATTGTACGATTTTGAGCATAACAATTACAGACTGATTCATACATACCGTATGGTACGCATTATGTATGGTACCAGAACTCAATTCTATGCTCACAAGGTCTTTACCAAGACGTTACTCATGTTATCTACTACCCTACTAGTAGTAGCCCAACCAGGTACCTATTTATTTAATTCTTTCCTTGTCCCTACTAGAAGATAAATGTAATAAAACTACTGATACTACTACTGCTTTTGGAATGATCTAGTACTAATCCTACTACAATGGCCCAGCATCCTGTCTAGCGTACTGTTTAGTATCCCCTATTCTATTCTAGACTTCCGTCTATATCTTAGCACCCTGTATCTCTAATAAAGTATAGAGGTGCTAGAGCTGGGGTATGTAGATCTAGTACTAATCCTACTACAATTGCCCAGCATCCTGTCTAGTATCCTGTCTATTCCATTCTACAGATCCGTCTATTTCTTAGCACTCTGTATCTCTAATAAAATATAGAGGTGCTAAGAGCTGGGGTATGTAGATCTAGTAGTACTAATCCTACTACAATGCTACAGCATCCTGTCTAGCATCCTGTTTAGTATCCCCTATTCTATTCTACAGTTCTGTCTATTTCTTAGCACCCTGTATCTCTAATAAAATATAGAAGTGCTAAGAGCTGGGGTATGTAGATCTAGTACTAATCCTACTACAATGGCCTAGCATCCTGTCTAGCATCCTGTCTATTCCGTTCTACAGATCCATCTATATCTTAGCACCCTGTATCTCTAATAAAATAAAGAGGTGCTAAGAGCTGGGGTATGTAGATCTAGTACTAATCCTACTACAATGGCCTAGCATCCTGTCTAGCATCCTGTCTATTCCGTTCTACAGTTCCGTCTATTTCTTAGCACCCTCCTGTATCTCTAATAAAATATAGAGGTGCTAAGAGCTGGGGTATGTAGATCTAGTACTAATCCTACTACAATGGCCTAGCATCCTGTCTAGCATCCTGTCTATTCCGTTCTACAGATCCGTCTATATCTTAGCACCCTGTATCTCTAATAAAATAAAGAGGTGCTAAGAGCTGGGGTATGTAGATCTAGTACTAATCCTACTACAATGGCCTAGCATCCTGTCTAGCATCCTGTCTATTCCGTTCTACAGATCCGTCTATATCTTAGCACCCTCCTGTATCTCTAATAAAATAAAGAGGTGCTAAGAGCTGGGGTATGTAGATCTAGTACTAATCCTACTACAATGGCCTAGCATCCTGTCTAGCATCCTGTCTATTCCGTTCTACAGATCCGTCTATATCTTAGCACCCTGTATCTCTAATAAAATAAAGAGGTGCTAAGAGCTGGGGTATGTAGATCTAGTACTAATCCTACTACAATGGCCTAGCATCCTGTCTAGCATCCTGTCTATTCCGTTCTACAGTTCCGTCTATATCTTAGCACCCTCCTGTATCTCTAATAAAATATAGAGGTGCTAAGAGCTGGGGTATGTAGATCTAGTACTAATCCTACTACAATGGCCTAGCATCCTGTCTAGCATCCTGTTTAGTATCCCCTATTCCATTCTACAGTTCTGTCTATTTCTTAGCACCCTGTATCTCTAATAAAATATAGAGGTGCTAAGAGCTGGGGTATGTAGATCTAGTACTAATCCTACTACAATGGCCTAGCATCCTGTCTAGCATCCTGTCTATTCCGTTCTACAGATCCGTCTATATCTTAGCACCCTGTATCTCTAATAAAATAAAGAGGTGCTAAGAGCTGGGGTATGTAGATCTAGTACTAATCCTACTACAATGGCCTAGCATCCTGTCTAGCATCCTGTCTATTCCGTTCTACAGATCCATCTATATCTTAGCACCCTGTATCTCTAATAAAATAAAGAGGTGCTAAGAGCTGGGGTATGTAGATCTAGTACTAATCCTACTACAATGGCCTAGCATCCTGTCTAGCATCCTGTCTATTCCATTCTACAGTTCCGTCTATATCTTAGCACCCTGTATCTCTAATAAAATATAGAGGTGCTAAGAGCTGGGGTACCGGTATGTAAAATGCACCATAATAATATAGTGCTACATTAAGGTTACTATTATTTGATTCATTCTCACTTGTATATATGACAATAAAGTATTTAACATACGATAACCAATACAATACGAAGTACTAGTACTACTTTTACTACTTTCTACTCGTGCGCTGCCTCTAATCCCTACGATGTTCGTACCATTAATTACCGGTAATACAGACAAAGCTACAACTCCACTAGCCCCCTCTAAGGCCCAATAAGCACTAGTATAATATATACGTAGTATTATATTACGATATGTACACAACGGATGTTTCAGCGTAGAAGTACGTCTACGTAAGACTTACTCGTACGATCACCCGTACTCTGTCCGACTACAGTCTGAAGGTACATGTACTTAACCCTTAACCCTACATTTTACGCAATTGAACATTCTAAACCTTACTGTAACGTGACCTAATCTCGGGCGAACGAGCATCACAGGATTAAGTTACTCATCTCAAGACCTCAAAACGCAAGGTGCAAGATCCCAGGGCCAGTCTGTTGCTACCGGTACCGTATTGGTTAATGCTTACTTACTTCTGCGTCGTATTTTCTGTGCTATCGTGAGTAATTCGCTTTTGTGATCGACGGCATCTGATACTACCATCAACTGCCACCCCACAACGATCGAAGAGAAACAATACGTGCATGGGTTCGATAAAGTCCCAGAGAACCTGACAGAGGAAACCAAGTCGATAGCAGTCTGTTCCGCGCTTAAATCACTCCATCCATCCATCCATCCATCATTCCGGAATCATCCACAGCACTTCTGGACTTTCACCATGGCAATGAATACAAAGCTAAATCCAATTTATGCCGCCATTGATGCCTATCAATTTGGTCGTGCCATCAAGTTGGCTTCGGCTCTTCCGGATTCCAACGTACTGGGGAAGGCTCTCCTGGCGCACTCGTACACACACTCCGGACAAAAGGACAAGGCTTTGGTTACCCTGCACAAAATATTGATTGGAGACGGTCCAACAGCATCGTCGTTGTCGACGGTTTTCTTCGAGATCCAATCACGACTGGAACGACAGAATGCAGGGTTGGATCCTGCGGCCTCGGAAGCATCTTCGTCAGCACATGGAACCAAATCGGATTCGACACCGTCAACGAAAAAAGGAAAGAGAGGGAAGAAGAAACCAGCACCGCAGCAGCAACAACAGCAACAAAGCACTGCCACCAAAAGCAAGCAACCGCAGCAGGATCTGGTCGATCGTCTCGACATAATGCCATCCGCACCGGAGAAAATTGATTTTCTATCGGACGAAGAATCGACGACGAAAAACATCAGCAAGATCATTACGGACGAAACGACGCTCGCCACGTTGGCGATAAGCTTCAAGAGTCTCAACCTTCCGTTCACGGCCTATCAAATGTATGCCCGCGCTGCCAATGCGTCACCATCGAAGCTACTTTTGACCAAAACCTTTGCGTTTGGCCTCCTGACCCTGGCCGCGCCGTGTTCGTGGGACCGAGACTCTCATTCGAGACTCGAGGCGCACGTCCTGGGACACATGCAGACCGTGGCGTTGCATATGGCTCGGGTTGCCGTTGCTTCGGGCGACGGCAATACTCTTATGCTGGCCACGGCTTGGGCCTGTCAATCGGCCGTATGGCAGCTCGAGTGGCTCCCGGATGACGACAGGCGTTCCTCGATCTTGCCACGATTGGCAGAATCCATGGGCAAGAAATTGCTCCAGCAAGAAAACGACAAAAACGAGCGATCCAGAGAAATACGAATGCTGTGTTTGAGGATTTTGAAGCGTCAGGCAAAATGGGACGAAATCCTCCAAATATTGGAAGACATGCCCATCGACGACAATACCACCAAGGACAACAATACCGGAGAAGATTCAGAGAAGGTATTTGGGGTCGCCATGAATGCCAACCAGATCAAACTCGAAATGGCTGAGGCATTGAAACACTTAAATCGATACGACGATGCTCGAACAATTTACGAAGAGCTTTTGGATCAGAGCCCGGACGATTGGTCGTGTTGGAAGGCGCATTTGGAGTGCTCCCTGCTGGCAAAGAGCACCAACAGCGTCGACGCAACCCGAACGCTAGCAAACAAAGTGATCAAGGAACAAGAGGGATCACGCTTCCAACTTCGAGGTCCGCATTTGATGCTCTTGGAAATAGCTACGGAAAACTTCCGAAAGGACTCGACCGACGAAAACCTCCAGGCCCTTGGATCCGCTGTTCAGCAATACGCGGAAGTCTTTGCGCACCGAGCCAACTGCACGATCACGGATCTTGATCATTATCTGACTATTATTTTACGCCAGAGCACAACGACTGGTAGAGATATCATCGTGTCGTTACTGGATTTTACCGAGTCACTGCGCAAGAGCAATTCTTCGATAGGGGCTACGGCTGGCGAAGATTACTGCAAAAGAGAGCACAAGCGCAAACTCACAGCCTACATTTTTTCATTGAAACTGTGCCATAGACTGTTGTCCGTTAACAGCGATCTTGCAGAAAAGTACCTTCCAGATTGGGTAGAGATCGTCAAAGAGTGGCATGCAACTTTCTCGCTTAGTGACGGAAACCAAGAAGGGCAGGTATGTAACCCCCAGAGAGTTGTGCAATGCATCCTGGTTGTGACGTCGGTATGAACCCAGTACTAGTGGATGCGAACGAATGGATCAAGGAACGAGCGGATCGTAAAATCTCCTCACATCTCTTGTTCCGATATATCTGATTCCCATACATTTTCTTTTCTCCTCCTCTGGTAGAAGCAAATCCTAAAAGAGCTTGAACCCGGAGACGACCTTATTTTGTTGGTTGTTCAGCAACTTCTTTTCACAAAGGATTCCGATAAGAATAATGGTGGTGACGAAAACGTAATACTTTCGGCAATTCTTTTGGAAGCCGCCATTAAAAATTCACCAGGTAACGCCTATCTGAAATTTTTGGCGATGGACGTCTTTCATAGATTGGATGCAGCCAGTCGATCCTGGGAACACTATCAAAAGGTAGGGCTCAAGAACATCCAGTTTGATTCTTGCAGCTTTGTGGTGTATCCGTATCTTTTTGAGGGCGGTTTGTACAACGAAGCCATTGCAGTAACCAAGGAACTTTTGCGGTTCCATGCAGGAGCCGTTCGTGATTGTGGTGACTTTTCAGCCAAGGCGATGAGCTCTGGTACTCTTACAAAGGCCAATGAATTTATGCTATTCCAGCGGGAGAAGATGAATCAGAGTCTTACGTATCTATATTCGAAAGGTTTGACGCTAGATGCGGCTCCTTTGCTTGCGACGGAAGTGCAAAGGATGAAACACGACGAAAAGCCAATTTTAAAGGGTGGAATCGGTACCACGCAAGGGATTGTAGGTGGCACCGAAGATATGGAACGTGCTACTAATATGGTAGTTGAGAGCCACAACAAATACGCAGCCTTGAGCATTGTTTCGGATGTTACGAACGAGTGCGGAGACGATCTAGCCGACAATCGCGATCGTTCCATCTTGACGCAGGTTGGATTTTTGTGGAAACCCAGGGTTGAAAAAAAACAGCTGATGGTAATAGAAACACTGAGACGGGGCCACATTCACGGGCTACTGATAAGAGCCACTCTGTGTCTGGATGCGATGAAAGGACCCAAGAAAGGAAAGTTAGTAAAAACAAGTGATTTGTTGGAAAAGAGAACTCAAAGTCTTCTGGATTCGGTTCTCGCCGCTTCTGAATTTTTCGACAACGAACTTGCTGATGTCTGTGGCGACAGCGACCATCAGCGCGGTTGTCGAAAGTTGTTGCACGTGTTTTTGAGCTTGTGCCGTTTACTATCGATCGTCAACGCCGGACTGCCGAAGCCAAACACCGGAAACGATTCAATGGAGCAGCGAGAGCATCGCTCCGTAGACATTATTCAGAATGAAGTCTTGGTGAACCTCAAGGAGGGTTGCCAAAACCTATTGCCAATTTCTGGTCCAAAATTGGTAGGTACACTTCTCCCCGCTTATATCTTACCAATCTTTGCCATGTTTCGCATGTGTTCCCATGTCTGCAATGCGTACGGGTGGGGCAAGCGAAAGGCGACGAAAGAAGTCTCGGTTGCAATGGCTGAGCTGTCCAGAGCTTTACGGGTACTTCTCAAAGATAATCTGAAGCCTTGCTTGGATTCTCTTCCATCGTCCGAAACCGAGTCGTCCTCGTCCTCGGAATATTCACCGGCGGAAGAAGTTACGACTCTACTTGGTGCAGAAGTGATTGTGTCTACTAAAGATAAACTGAATGCGGCGCAATACAGAACACGAATGAGAATGGAACCTATCCTCGACGAAATGATTGATTTTCTTCACGAATTTGATGTTACTAGGGAAGAGTAATGCAGAGATGTAAAATCTTACATCGCCTCGTGTTAACTTTTAAAATAGAAGATTTCCGCCACAGCACACTTCCGTTCAGCTATATCAACATCAGTTTTTTCGCTTTGGAGAGTTATTGTCTCCGTCATTGACTGCGTTGCTGGCATTTTTTGCATTGGTTTCTCGTTTGATTCCTTCAATGGCATACTCCAGTTGATTCCTCCGATACAAGGCTTGTTCATATTCTTGAGTCAATCGGTCGATTTCGGGTCCAACTTGTTGAGTTTGAGCCTGCTGCCGACGAAAGTTTATTTCCTCTACGGAATCCATCTGCTCCTTCAGAATTTTGCTCCAGAACGCTCCCTGTTCGTCAAGTCTGGCGTTGAACTCCTTCCAGTTGGAGACCCCCTCCTCCTTTTCGACCTCCAAGATCATGCCCCGGATTCGTTCGGCCTCGAAGCGTGATTTGATTCTCGATAGTGCGTCCCCACCACCATCGGAAGCAGTATTCCCCCATTCTTTTGTCGTGGCCGGTTTCACGATCTTGGCGGGCTGAAACTCCTGGTAGTGTTCCCTGGGACGCTTTCGAAAGACCAGCGCCGGTGCGCCTCCGCCCTCAGTACTTCCTTCCATTACAACCAAGCTGTTGTATTCGGTTTTCATCGTTGGTGTCCGGAAATTCATTGGAAAAATTTTCTTCATGGGTCGCGGGGCTATCGTTTTCATCTCCTCTTCGATCAAGGCCAGAGCGTACTCCTCGTAGTCTTCGTGCACCGTTTCCACGTACGGAAGCGAGTCCATCAAGGCCGATGATGATTCCCCACCGGAAGTTATGGTTTGAGGCCGGTCGTGCTGTATTGTTGCGATCGCATTCATCGTTCTTGTTTCAGAGTTTTTTGATGTTGTCTTTGAGGATGTTGGATAGCTCGTTGCTCGTTGCTCGTTGCTCGTTAGCCTTTTGTTACATGAGGTTATCACCAATACATCGTACATTACCTCCCTCATAGTTCAGTTCTGTTGCCTCATCTTTTACCACTACCGTACGGTATTATCCGGTACGGGCACCGTTAGTAATACTAGTACCATTGCTTTGACTTTCTCAATGTTGTTGGTTGTCGGGTGTCTCACGCGTAACCTTACGCACTCGTAGTACCATGTACGAGTACTTCTACATACATATATACATATGTTACATACATTAGTATGACAAAAGCGTATACGAAGTACAAGTCAGCGCAGTCATGACTCGACTCGTGACATGACTCAGTATGCGCGCCTTCAGTCAAACGAACAAACGAACAATCGATTATGAAGAATGATTCATTCACCACTCACTCGGTATCTTTCTTGTTGCATCAACAAGGTTCCGCAGTACCACATCTCAAAGAGGTAAAACAGAAATAATAGAGATGCATCCTTCCAATAGACATATCTCCCGAAGTCCTGTCGTGGTGTCGGTTCAAGTCCATGATAACCTTTCTTCCGTCCACGGATTTCGATGAGGTCGCCCGTTGTCTCGACGACAAGAGGCTTGGGGCACAACGATACGAGGCATGGTCGATTCTGAAATGGTTGCGGAATCCAAACGAGTATCCCAAACTCGTTAAGGCCGGATACTGCGTCATGTGGGCGGGATACGAGGACGCCCTAGTGAAGTACACCAACGCCATGCTGAACGAATGGGCGATGAGGGGAAAAAAGAACGATTTGCTCCGACCCTACGATACGGAACGCAAACTCCACGAACCAACACCGAACCAGATCGTCGAAATGCCGCCGTGGCTCGGTGCCGAAGCGTTGCATTCGTACCACCGCCATGCGCTAGTTTCGAAGTTCCCGGCGCACTACCAAAAATATGGCTGGTCCGAAGACGGGAGTGCCTACAACGGTTCGTACCTCTGGCCCCTGCCGATGGAAGAGGATTCCAATCCCGAGAATAAGGGGGGGAAACACTGGGTCTTGCGATGGCCGAAATCGAAAAAGCTCCCTCCAATACCGATTTCAACGTTGTTGGATGATATGACATCGAATAGAACCGTTGTTAGTGATGAACAAGAAAAGAGACGATCGATTGTTGTTTGTACTGGTGCGAAGATACAAAGAAGCAATAAAATTCGGAGGTTAACGGACGACACGACAAGGACGAACGGTACCAATGGCGAAAATAAAAGAAGAACAATGAGACTTCGGAGTGGCCGACAGGTTTGATGAAGCAATCAAACAATCTGTGAATGAAAGATGGTGGCGATTTCAGTGAATCTATAGACAATAGGCACTCGGTGACGATAACAGCACTCAAAGGTTCCAAAGATTTCGTCTCGTTAAAGCACAACAGGCGAGACTATGCTAAACCGAGCAAAGGAAGGAAGTGCTTCACGGTTTAGAAATCGGTCCACACGCCTTCTCTTCAAGTGGAAACGGAATCATCAGTGGAAATAGTTGTCGGGTGGAAATCAAAGTTTGCGTCACGACGATGTGATTTGGGTCGAAATATGTTGCATCTTTATTACTCAAATGCTAAAGGCAAGGTAAACGGTCTTTCTCGTGGGACTCCCAAGAACACAGCAGGAAGCATCAAAAGTCAAGCCGTTTGTTTCAATTATTTGTAGAAAAATGCAATTCAGAAAATAATTTGTTTCCAAAAAAAGTCTTTTCAACGTAGATTTTCATTATTTTCTTTTTGTATTCATTGTTCATTATTTACTTCGTATTTGGTTGTTCATTTGGTTATTTTGAGAGAAAAATCTCTTTTTTCAAAATTGTTGCAGTAAGGTTAATTACTTGTAACTTACCGTAAGTTACTACGTAGTACAACTGTATGGAGAGTGAAGAGGGATTGGGGGAAGATTTTACAGAAATTTAATTTTCATTAGAATTAAAAAAATCATACCGGTACGAGTAAGGTTTAGCGGTAATTAGTGGAGTTGTAAAAATTGGAATTTTCATAGCATTTTTTAGAACGTAGCTCTTACTTCGGCAGAAGAGGGTGTCTGAGGGTGAAGAAATGTGAAAAAGTGGTATAAAAATGTTTCTTATGGTAGGGTTCTACGGAAATTTGAACATTTAAAAAGAAATTAGAATGACCGAAAAAGAGATGAACCACTGAATATAGGTATGGAAATAAATTTGAACACGTAAAAAGAAATAGAAAACCCGAGAAACAGGTGATTCGTATTGGTGTATCGCGCGTTTACAACTCCACACGCTTACCGGAGGCGCCAATTGGTAAGATCTTACCTGGGAATTACGGTAAGGTTTAACTTACTCGTATTACATCACTGAAATTAACCTCTCAATCAACAAAAGAATGAGTTTGGACTTTCGCGTGGACCGTAAGAGCAAGTCAAGTGCTCAATGTACGTACGTACCTACAACAACTACAATTTCCATTACTCTTACTTCGTACTCCAATACTCAACTGGGATCTGGAAAGTGGGAACGACATTTTTTTGTCTACCGTACAACTTGCCGGTGCACCGACGAAGAGTCAATGCAGGATACGGCACTCGACGAAACGCAAAAGCAGTAAAGCGGTTGGAGCAACAATAAGACACGACCTCTGTCATCGTTGTCGTCGCCGTCATTCTCGATGGAGTCGACAGCAAAATCGTTCCTGCGCGAGGAACTTTCTGCTGTGGTTTCGGCGTTGATCGGTGGTGCCACCTATGGAGTCAAAATCCGCCTGCCGCACGCTCTGGTCATGACGTGCTTGTTTCGAAAAGATCTGTCGTCGAGACAGAAAATTTACACGATACTCAAGCTGGTGTACGAGCACGCGTCCAATTTAGCGGCCTTTGCCACAATCTACAAACTTGTTCTGGCAGCCCTGAAGGGATCGTCGCGTTGTTTGCGACAAGGAGTGGGGCTTTGCGGCAACCCCAACAACCAAACACAAATTGCTTCTCATGGATGGATAAAGTCGTTGGGGAGAGCACTCGTTGCATTGGTCGTGGATGGACCCTTTTTCTACACGACCGACCAAACGACGCGGGGGGCGTCGCTCCGCAAAATCAAACCTGGAGAGCCGGAGCGACCTTACCATTCATTGCTGGCGGGTGCCACGGGTGGCTACCTGGTATGGGGGCGATATTCCTCCGTGAATTACCAAATTCTTCTGTACTTGGCGAGTCGAATCCTGGTTGGATTGGCCAAAAGGGGGTGGGAA
Source organism: Pseudo-nitzschia pungens (assembly GCA_037355855.1). Classification (NCBI taxonomy): domain Eukaryota; phylum Bacillariophyta; class Bacillariophyceae; order Bacillariales; family Bacillariaceae; genus Pseudo-nitzschia; species Pseudo-nitzschia pungens. The sequence continues at coordinate 2,409,530 of CM074767.1, forward strand.
CACGTTTACGAAAAACCGGGGCATTTTCGAAACGTCAACAGTGGTGGTTCGGTGTTGCAGCATCCTCGGACATATCCTCTGCTAGCTGCCACGGTCTGGGGAATTGTTATGGCATTGTTCGAAGAAAGTCCCCACGTTCTCCACCGATCCCTCAAGAAAAGTATGGACGAAATCTACCGCCTCAACTTGCTTCGATAGCCCAGCCCCTCAGAAGTCGGAGTCGTTCTGTATTGACGTGACTCGCTGAATAATCTAGCCAGATGTGGGTTGAAGAAAAGGGATGTCTTGTAGTTTACCGGTAGAGACTGGTCTGTATTATTTGCCGCCTGGTATAGGGGAAATACCAGTAAAATACGAGACAAAGATATTGGCTCCAAACAGCACAAGTACAAGGAAGTGTAGTACGCGACAACATTTTTCAATTTCAATCCATTCACTTTGGTCTTCAAAATCTTTCATTATTTCGATTAAAAATGTACTTCTAGAGGAAAAGACCACTAAATCGCCGAGGCTTGCCATTGTAATAAAAATCACCGGAATAATCGGCAACTCTAGTCCAGTCATCGACCGATTCAAAACCGTATCGCGCCTTCAGGTCGGAGAAGGCGTCCGATCCACTGGGACCGAGGTCGACGCAAGCAACATCGCCGGCCTCTAGTGATCTCTCGATCAAACTGTAAACGCTATGAAACCAAACGTAGTTTTTCGCGGCTTCGTCGGTGGCATAAAACCATTGGCCACGAACCGTCGAACCCTTCCGGACCTACGAAATTTGGAACGTTGAGCACGAGTCGTGTTATTTTCCATTCAAAATGAATGCAACTTGAACCCTCCAAATGATTCAAAATATGCAATCCACAGTCCGTTCGTTTCGAAAGCGACTTACCTCGTGCGCAATGGCAATGACCTTTCCATCTTGGGAGCGATACTCTCTGATGTCTCCGGTCATGCGTGTGGTCCCGACATAGCGAGATACGCCCTCGGCCAATGCGTCAAAAAATGCGTCCTCTCCATACATGTTTCGTAGCAGTCGAACCTCGTGTTCGATCACGCAACGGAAGTGTGCCAGGGACGAATGGGGTGCCGGTTGATCGCCCAGAATGTGTTTGGTCGTCACGGTAAAGTTCTGTGCCAGGGCCTTCTTGATAGTGCGTTTGCACCCCCTCGGTAACGTCTTGACCCAATCGTCGATGGTGGTGATGTTCTTCAACTCCAGCAGCGCGTGGGGTCTCGTTTTCCATCGACCGGTCCACTGAGCGGCTCCCATCGCACCCAGCGAATTGGATTCCCGCTCTTCCACGGAAAATCGGTCGCCCATGAGTTTTTCTTCGGGTGGCAGGTCTTTGAGGGCGGCTCTGGCCATTCGAACGGGTGGGGAATCCTCCGGTAGGTTACCAAATATCGCAGCGATCGCAAGCATCAGATTGTTGTAGTCCGGATCCCCTGCAAATGCACGGCAGAGCCACTGCGAACAGCGATGTGATTCGTTCGTCGTCGAGATTCGAGTCCAAAGACACGGACACCTCCTGTCTTCCGTTTTGGGAACGAAGCACGGTTTCCCTCTGCGCCCTACTAGTCGGTGACAAGAAAATGTTCTCATTGCTCTTTTCTTTCACAGCAACAGCAGCATTGCGCTTGGGTCGTAAAACATGTCACAATGTTTGTGTACACAAGTAGAAGAAAGAGCGAAAGACGGAAGGATGTCATTGTATCCTTCGCTATGGTCGGTCTACAGAGTGCTGTGACAAGGGTACAAGGTCAGCAGTGCGAGTGATTGCAGAGGTGATGGGTGATGGGTGATGGGTGATGCAAATGCTCCGTGACAGAAAGATTCCTCTTCGAAGATGACGAAGTACCGTCCATTTGGTAGGAAAGAGAAGGAAAAATTCTGCTGAACTGTGTTGTCGATGTTCGATTGTGGAAACCGGATACCTACCGGTAGCACCGAGCACAACGTACAAGAATAATTCCCATTCTCATTTTAAGATCTTGGTCGCACGCCGATGATTACATCATCTGGTACTCGTATGGTTTACACATCATCATCATCATCATCATTCATTGCATTCATTTTTTATTTTTTTCAAAAGTTGCGTGCGACGCGCATGCCGTCTGCAATCAACCGGATCTGAATCTGAACCGGATAAGATTAGCACTTTCGTTCTTCTAGTAGAGAAGTCATTTTGAGTCGTGATGCATCTCGTTAGTTTTGTTAGAAAATATTAAAGTTAAGGTTTACAAAATGAAAATTGACCGTTGAAACCGACATAAAATTATTGGAGGATGGAGAACCACAGATTTTTGGAGAAGCAGAAATGAATATAGACGTCAGTTGAATGATCAAATCTGTGGCAAAGGAGGTACAAAATACAAATACCCTACACCTCACTTTTTACAATAATACAATTAGTGCATTTACGTTATGTTACAACGATTGTAGACTTGTTCTGATAATTTACAAGATATTATTGTAAAAAGGCAAGGATAAACAAGGAAGACCAATAACAATAGGATAACCAAAATACCGAACATGTCGGAAAGAGATAAAGATGAAGATACGGCTGCACAAGAGGCCAAGGAACAAGAAGGAGAGGATACATCACAAAAGAAGCGCAGACCCAATAGACGCAAAGGGAAACCAGGGAATGTGTCAGGGTCCACTACATTCAAGGGTGGAACCCCAGCAATCAAAGATCATGTATTCGTTCATAGCCAGATCCATACCAAGCAGTGGATCACGTCAAGAAAGAAATTTATTAACTATGCCGCAAAAACATATGGCGGAAACGAGGAAACCAGTCTTGAGATGCGGAAGCTTACCATTGTCACGATGGATGAACCGATTGAACCCACTGAGGACGAGCTGAAAGAACTGACCGATCTCAAAAGGGAGTTCACCAAGGATAATTACAAACAGGACCTTAAGATATACAAGGACATAATGACCAAGACACGGAACAACCTCACCAAGTTATACAAGGTGTTATGGGACCAATGTGATCCCATAATGCACAACAAAATCAGAGCCCACAAAGAAGAGTATACAAAGATACATGCAACCAAGTCAGTGATAGGACTACTCACACTCATCGAAATGGTATGTGAGCAGGGAGACTCCACCCGTAACCGACGGGTACAACGTTTTCTAACCAAAAAGAAGGTGTATAACTTCAGACAAACGGATGAAATGGATCTGGGGGAGTACCTGGAAAAGTTTGAGGTTCTAGTGAATGTGGCAGAAAAGAATGGAGCAAGGTTCTATGACATGGAAGACATCCAAGACGTTCTCAGCGAGAAGGGATACATCGATGTGGAACCATCGGATGCCGAAACTGAATCGAGTGACGAAATGGAAGAAACAAAAACAAAGATAAAGAAAGAGACAAAGACTGCAAAGGCAAAGAAAATAGTAAAACAGACCAAATCCAAATGGGGAACTTTAGAAACTGCAGTGAGACAAGAAGTGAGGTCGATTGCACGCGACCGAGCATTGGCGATTCTGTTCTTCATGAACGCAAATGATTCCAAGTATGCCATATACAAACAGGATTGTCATAATGCAATGACTAAAGGTAGGGATGAATATCCCAAGAGCCTAGTGGAGGCACACACCGAGCTCGAGGACTTCAAATTTAACCCACGACTATATCAGGTTAACAGGACAGGGGGCTCATCCCGAGGACGCTTCTCTGGCCACCAGTTCCTAATCGATGAGGACAGCAGTAATGGACAAGACGACAGACCGACCACACGGAAATGGAGACCAAAAGGAAACTACATATGCCATAACTGTGATCGGGAGAATGACTGTATTGCATCTGATTGCCCCCATACAACAAAGGAAAACGGTGACCCAGCAAGAGATGAAAGACGGAGAGCGTATAACGAGTCAAAGAACTACCGCGAATCCGGTCAATGCAACGTGATGGAAGGAAGTGATATACAATCAGTGTCTGAAGATCCCGATGATGAGTGGGAAACGGACTCGAAGGTGATGATTACAACGTACAATTCTACATGAATGATGAGACCAGTGTTTTAGTTGAGGATCTCCGGGGAAAAAACAAGCATGCTTTCAATCAATGTAAGAAAAGATTGAACCCAAGATGGATTCTTATTGATAATTGCTCGAGTGTAAATGTGTTCTACAACAAGAGGTTCCTTAAGAATATTCGGCGAGCACCAAAAGTATTACACTTATATACCAATGCCGGCAAGGCCGTCATCACACAAATCGGCAATTTGCCCGGGTTTGGGGAAGTATACTTTTATCCAGAAGGAATCGCAAACATACTATCATTCCACATTGTAACCAACATGCCAGGGTACATCGTAGAATACCACAATGGAATTGAGGATGCGTTTCGAGTAACAACTCCAACAGGGGCAACGCGAAAATTCGTGCCATCGAACAAAGGATTGTACTACTGGGACAGCAGCAAGGCAATTGCATCGACATCAGGACAATCATTCACGGAAACTGAAATAGAACTAGAAGAAATCGCTGTGGAAACAGTGAAAGGAAACCAAGCAAAATTTTCCCGGAAAGATAATGCGACCGCAATTGCGGTGAGACAGCTACAAGCAGTTACGAATTGGAGTGATGCCGACATGGTTCGAGCCATCAAGAATGGGACATTACTGAATAACCCATTCACACCAAGAGATGTCACAATCATGAACAAGATTTTTGGCACCCGAGTGGCTGGACTACAAGGGAAGACAGTACGTGCGAAACGGAAAGAATTAAGAACCAATCTGACCGCAATCCCACAGACAATAATGGACCATTACATGGACCTGACAGTGTCAATTGACATTATGAAGGTTAACAACATCCCATTCATGGTCACCATCAGCAAACACATCCACTATGGAACTGCGAACCCAATTGAAGATATGACCGAAGGAAGTATGTTCAAGGTGTTAAAGGAGCTGCAAAAATTCTATCAGCGCCGAGGGTTTAAAATCGGGCTTATATTAGCTGACAAACAATTCGAGTGCTTAGATAATGAGCTCGCGGGCTTAGGAGTCCTACTTAACATTGCAGCACAAGATGAACATGTGCCAGAAGTCGAACGATTTATCCGTGTTATAAAAGAGAGAGCAAGATGCGCTTTCCATAACACCCCATTTAAGAAAATACCAAGCAGAATGGTAATTGGACTTATCGGAGGGGTCATGATATATATCAATGGCATATCATGGGAAGGGGGCGTATCCAAGATCCTATCGCCCTTGACCATCGTGACCGGGAAGAAGTTAGACTACAAACTACATTGTACTGTGCCCTACGGTACATATGCTCAGGTTCGGCGAGGCACTGACAATACCCTGAAAACAAGAACATTTGGGGCAATAGCTTTAGGGCCTATGCATAACTTACAGGGTGGCATGATATTTATGAGCCTGAAAACAGGTCGGAAGGTGGAACGCGATAGACCTGATTATCACATACTGCCAATGCCCGATGAAGTGATAGACCAGGTGAACACCATGGGAGAGGGGAAGCCTAAAGGACTTCTATTCACCGATGGACACAACAATGACATTACAGATGAAGTTGAGGAGGAATATGTGCCAACTGAAACAGAGGACAACGCCGACAGAGACGAGGATCCGGAAGTCCAACAGGCAAATTCGGACGATGAAGAGAGCACAGGAGTGGATGATGATACAGATAACAATGAAGATAGTATCGAAAATACAGAAGTGGAAGACGAGATCGAGATCGTCTTTGAGGACGACAGTGAAGTAGAAGAAAACAGCTCCGAGGATGAGAGCGAGGATGGGAATGAACCAACCGAAGACGATACGGGAGAGGAGAGCGATGATGATGACAGTGATAATAGCACCATCCGGCCAACCAGACGCAATACCCAACCATATATATGGCCGGGATATGAAGATGCATATGTGAACATCATGACTGAAGGGGCCCAAGGAAAACGGTTCGGAGGTCTGGTTCGCAAAGGTTCATCGCAGAAAGAATCAACGCACAGGAGTGCATATCAATACCTACAAAGAACAGTTGAGTTCAAGGAAGGGGTTAAGTCGATTACGACAGGAAATGAGCAGCATAACTACCATCGAGCCATGGAATTCCTGGGAACAGCCTCCAAGAAGTGTCAAGACAAGGTAACACATTTTCTAATGACCCAGTACGGACTGAAGGCAGGATTGGAGAAATTTGGGGATGAAGGGAAGGCTGCAACAACCAAGGAAATGAAACAGATGTTAGCAAGGGAGGTGTTTGAGGAAATCAACTACGAGACGCTATCCAACGAAGACAAGAAGATGGCACTGCCCATTCTACTATTCCTAACTAGAAAGAGAGATGGAAGCGTGAAAGGACGGGCATGTGCTGATGGAAGGAAACAACGAATTTGGATGAACAAAGAGGATACACGGTCACCGACAGTGGCGACAGAAGGTCTCTTCTACCTATTGATGATGGATGCATATGAGGGAAGGGACGTTGCCACACTCGATCTGCCAGGCCACTTCCTACAAACACCAATGGAGGGACGACTTATCCTTCGAATCGACGGAGAGCTAGCACTGGCACTGGTGGAGCTCGATAGCAAAAGGTGGAAGCCACATTTAAAGAAGGCACGAGGAAGATGGGTTATCTTTGTTAAATGCAGCAAGGCAATATACGGAACACTTAATGCAGCGCTGTTATCGTACAAGAAGTTAATCGGACACCTCAGCGAATGGGGATTCGTAATGAACCCATATGATCCATGTGTATGGAACAAGATGATTGATGGAAAGCAGATGACAGTGGCTTTCCATGTGGATGATATGAAGATTAGCCATGTGAACCCTGTCGAAGTGACCAAGGTGATCGACAAACTGAGGGACATATATGGGAAGACCGATCCTATGACTGAGGTTCGAGGGAAGGTACATGAATACCTGGGAATGACAATCGATTTCCGGAAGGAAGGGGAGGTCAAGATCAGTATGTATGACTATGTCCAGAAGATGTTGAATGACCTTGAAGAAGATATGAAGGGAGAGAAGCCCACAGCAGCACCGGAACACTTGTTTCGAACGGCAATGGAGACTGACAACGACGTCCAGAAGCTCAACAAAGTGCAAAAGGAGTACTTCCATACCATGACAGCAAGAGCGCTTTATTTGGGAAAGCGCGCACGCCCAGATCTACAGACATCAGTTGCATTCCTTTGCACAAGAGTCAGGGATCCAGATGAACATGACTATAAGAAGCTTGGACATCTGATGAAATACTTACAAGGATCCCGACACCTTCCGCTAATACTGAGATATGATGGAAAGGAAATATCGCTTTATATCGACGGAGCTCATGCAGTCCATGAGGACATGAGGGGACATGTGGGTGTTATGGTAACCGGAGGACAGGGAACCATTTATGGATCATCAAGCAAAGCCAAATTAAACACCACAAGTTCCACCGAAACGGAAATCGTTGCTGTAGGTGAGAAACTACCAAAACACATATGGTTTAGATACTTTCGATTGGCCCAAGGGGGAAACAGTAATGAGGATGTGCTGTACCAGGATAATGAGGCAGCAATGCTCCTCGAAAACAATGGAAGACTATCATGTGGAAAGGGATCAAAGCATATACATATTCGATATTTTTTCATCACCGATCGAATCAATCGAAAGGAAATAGTGGTTCGGCACTGCCCGACAAAAGAGATGATTGCAGACTATTACACAAAGCCAGTGCAGGGAACACTATTCCGTAAGTTCAGGAACCTTATATTGGGAGTCAATGATAAAGACGATGAACAGTACCGTGAGGAATATAAAGAAGCCATGATCAGGTTTGGATTAACGCCGAGCACTGAAGAGCCGGAGTGAATCCACAGGAGTGTGTTAGAAAATATTAAAGTTAAGGTTTACAAAATGAAAATTGACCGTTGAAACCGACATAAAATTATTGGAGGATGGAGAACCACAGATTTTTGGAGAAGCAGAAATGAATATCGACGTCAGTTGAATGATCAAATCTGTGGCAAAGGAGGTACAAAATACAAATACCCTAAACCTCACTTTTTACAATAATACAATTAGTGCATTTACGTAACGATTGTAGACTTGTTCTGATAATTTACAAGAAGTTTTCCATTGCCCAAATTTTTTTCGGTTTTCCCAATTAGACGTGTGATCTCCAAAATTTTTTTGTGTCCCGGGTGAGAAGCATACGGGGATCAGATACTTGTCCCCTGGTAGTGAACCATTGTGATAACATGTGTGTCATATTACAGCATATCCTTGATTCTTGATACTTCATCCCTGATCAAACGTACAAAGCATGATTGTCGTGTCACCTATTGTTTTCATGCCGTCACTCATCTCAACAGGTAAAAAGGAATGTCAGCTCCATCTCTGAACAACTTGCACATTACTGAAAGGAGACTCGGAGAAACGCATGTAGTCCTACGAAACGGTCTTGTCTTCCTTATCCGAAAGAACTATCACTGCTTGGTTGCAGAGCATGATTCGAGATCAAAACAATAACATCGGTTGTCGAGACGAACAGGATACTCCTATAGTAAAACGTGAAAAATAGATCGGCCATCTTCTGGTTAATGTCAACTTCCTTGTCACATTTTGTGATTGAGAAAATATGAGCGACTCGAAAAAGGTATCTTCTCCCAAAGGTTACACCGGCGATGATACCGTGGATGATGAGCACCTCCGAACAGACGATCCACCACAAGCATCGACGACGACCGCACCACGTCGACCCGATCGGGAAGGAGACAACGCTGATTTCGATTGTAGACCTACGAGGCCACCTGCGAGACGTGTTACGTCTTCGGGAGGAAACCAACAATCAGTGTTGCCGACAAGTTCGAGTCGTCCTGGAACAAGCGACTCCACTTCATCGGTGAAAAATACAAAAAAGGATGAAAAGAAGAGATCTTCGAATAAAAATTCCAAGCCGAAGGGAGAAGCCTTCCCGAATGGCAATACGAAACGAAGCAGCAAAGCACGACAACAACAAAAACAGACCGCTTCAAATAACGAACGAAAGGATTCGGGTAAATTCGTCGCCTCGGGACGAAAAAACACTCGCCCCGAGAGCAACACGAAAAAGGCACGTTTCACCGTTGGTGGCAATAGCCACAGCGGCGTTGCCAACTTCGGTGAGAGGGATCGTGCAGATTATGTTGAGAACGGGAACACACGCGACGAGAATTGCGATAACGCGTCGCGGACAGATGAAACCCTGTCCACGGCACCGGCTCCACCCTCGTTGCGAGTTGGTAATCATTACGCCCTAGGACCGGGCGCCTATCGCATGTCAACTGGGGGGGTTGCCCGCCATGTGAATGCAAGCGATCAATCGGTTGAGGATAACATAGCCGACAACATAGCCACTGCCGATGTCACAATTCCTTTTGATGTCGGATTGACCCAAGGTGTCCCGTCGGCATCGCCTCCTCTATTCAGGCCAACAATAAGCTCTGGAGAAAGTGGGAACGGTTATAATGGCAGATCAAATCTACCACGTCATGTGGACAGTTTTGTCCATACGGATCCAAGAGTAGTGACATCTACATCAGGGAACCGAGGGAGAATGTCTCCGATCAATCAAACTTCGTCCCCTTGCAACAGGAAAGACATGGATAATCCCGATGACGACTTTTGCTGCAACAAGCGAAATAAATCGATCACCGTCTACGCCGTGCTGTTTTCCATCACTGTAGTTGCTTCTATAGGAGCAATTATATATGCCACCACTGGCTTCGGTGGTAAAGAAGGTAATGACAACTCTATTTCCGTGGGAGTATCTAAGCCTCCTAAGCCTCCTCCACCAGTAACGATGGACAAGTTCCTCGCAGCCCTGCCCGAATACACCATAAAATCTATCAGTTTGCCGGACTCACCTCAATCAAAAGCTCTCGAATGGACTAGACGATATGATGATAGGGAGACATACACACTGGATCGTAAGATACAACGATTTGCTCTTATGTCCCTTAAATATTCAATCACCGACGAAAATATGCCGGACAAAAACCTGGAAATGTACGCCACTTTACATGAATGCGACTGGTACAAAATTTCAAGATGCGTCGATGATATTTACAAGGAGTTAGAATTGTCGAAAACAATGATTCGAGGGGAGCTGGTACCCGAACTGGCGCTGCTTTCTTCGTTAGAACGTCTTGGAATGAATGATACAAAGTTGGTTGGTGTTCTTCCGACAGAACTAGGCCAAATCAGTACGTTAAAAGAAATTCTTATGAACGGCAATCTTTTCCGAGGACCTATACCAACAGATTTTGGGAGGTTGACTAACTTGGAATATGTTGACTTTGGCAACAATTTGCTTTCGGGCACCATTCCTCCCGAGATCGGGTTGTGGACTAGAGTTACGACCTTGATCCTTTCCAAAAATGGTTTGACTGAAACTATACCATCGGAAATTGCTCAATTGAAAGATCTGACGAAGATAACGATGTCATCGAACAAATTAACAGGTTTGTTACCGTCGGAGATGGGGCAGTTGAAAAAACTGAAGATATTCGACGCAGGGAAAAACTATTTCAAAGGAGACTTTATCTCCAGGTTTGAAAGTTCTCAATCAGTTTTGGAATATTTGAACCTGGAATCGAATGAATTTACTGGTAGTCTGCCCTCGACGATCGGTGAGCTGACGAGTCTTACTAAACTCGTTTTGAGCTCCAACGCATTCGAGAGCAAGATCCCATCAGAGTTGGGAATGCTAAGTAACGCAAGGACCATTTTGTTGCAAGGCAATATGTTTACTGGGTCGGTCCCTGATGAAATCTGCGAATTGACAGAGTCCATTGACGTCATTGTTTGCTCAGATCTTCCCTGCGAATGTTGTTCCTTGTGTCCGGGGGATTGATACAAGTTCTGGACCCCGTATCAAATTAATCATTTGTGAAGGCTGTTTTAAAATTGTAAATGTCCGGACACCTTTTCTGTACAAATGCAAAGTCGCTAATGACAATGCACTGGTGCAGCACTTGAAGAATGAAACAAGATTTAGGTCTGGCGTCTCCATGCACTTTGTCTATCGCCACTGATCTTCTCTGTTGCCCGCAAAATTTTGTTGATGAAAAATCATTAGAGAACAAATTCTAATCAGATTACTATGCACTAATGCCATTTTTCGACTGTAATTGGAGGGTTGCATTGGCTTGTGATATTTCCTATTCTGCCCAGTATCTATTAGTTTGGATTTCTGACCTTGGTGCTTGGTGTGTAAGACGTTTCAACCTGAGCCTTTCCATTTTTATCATCACCCTTCCCTAGGGTTTTTTACCTCCAAGCTTTAGCTCTGATTCTAACTGCCGGAGGAACAAATTCAGAGGTCTCCCAGGTCAAAATTAGACCCCATGATGACTTTGCTGCACCACCCATGACCATAATGTGTTGTGAGCTGGATCCCTCATACTATATTTACATGGAGTCAATTTTTTGCACCAAATCACTTGTAAAAAATAACTCATCCAGTTAAAAGCAGAAATTGTGTCACTTCTCCTTCCCCTTAGTACTACTAGTCTTGCTCCTCACCACTACTACTAGTAGTAGTTCTAATCACCGTCCACTAGAAGGTTTTCATGAAAGAGATACTAGACCACAGAAGCGACTGTTAACTAGTACTAACGTTGTCATTGCGTAACTTGTAGAAATATTCCGTTGGAACATGGTGAATGTTGGTGGCCGAAGCACTCAGCTGAAAGAACTCATGACACACTGTTGACAGCACCGGTATTTTGGTGTTTTTAAAAAATACTTCGTACTTCGTAATACCAAGACACTACACGTAAGGTACCGGTATGCAACCTTACTCGCACGTGTAGCTTTTTGATCATTTTCACGCCTCTTCCAACTTGTTCGGATGTTCTTTGCAGGGGTTAAACCCCCGTTTCTTCGTGCCGATATTTATTTCGGGATATCGAAGAGTCGCATTTTGATCAGCTGACAGTAAGGTTTACGAGAGAAACTCATCGTCCAATACAAGGCTACCACTTGGTGCAATGGTCATCCGTCAACGCATGCAACCAAGCAGCAGCAGCGGCAGCAATGCGGCCTTGGTGATAGCCCTCTTGGGGTGGATACTATTACTGCTACCGCAGGTAGCGACGGCTCAAAAATTCGAACCGTACACTCTGAACGGCGGTCTCGTCAGCGCCGTGGCCGGCAAAAACTTTGCCATAATTGCGTCCGATACACGCATGATTGGTGAGGGAGGATACGTCCTAGAGTCTCGCAACCATTTATCGAATCGGCTGTGGTCCGTGGACGATGGCACCCTGATGGAAGACACCGAAGATTACTTGCGGTCCCCCCCGGGCCGGGAGGAGTTGGACGAGGTGAAAGTGATCAACCTGGAGGACACAACGTTGTCCCGGGCCCCGATTTGGATCGGGTCCTCCGGATGCAGCACAGACTGCTGCCAGCTACAGCGAACGGTCCGCGCCGATGTCCGGGCGGCCTCCTACTTTGGCCAAATAGCGAGGTCCAATCCGGATCGCGTAGCCAATTTGCTGAGCCAAACCCTCTACGAACGCCGCGGCTTTCCGTACTACGCATTCTGCGTGGTGAGCGGACTCGACGGCCCCGAAACAGACGGTGGCAGCGGTGTGTGCGGAAAGGCGTACGTCTACGATGCGATCGGCTCCTACGAACGGGTGGCGGTTGCCGCTGCGGGGACCGGACGCGAACTCCTGCAACCCATCCTCGATCGCATGTTCCGGGCGACGTCCGACAATCGACGGGTGGATGGGACCGCGAAAGAAGCAGTTGAAACCCTCTGCAAGGCCTATCGATCGGTGTCGGAGCGGGAAATCGGCGTCGGGGACAAGCTGGTCCTGCACGTATCGGAAATGAAATCGGATGGGAAGGTTTGCAGACGCGTCTTTGTCGTCCCATTGAAGGAACATTGAACAGTGGTCTGTTTTCCGGTACAACCCGACTGTACGCGATGCAGCGAAAGTCGCATTGGAAGCTGCTGCAGGGGAATCCATGGATTTTGATTTGAATGTCATTCCGCGACCGAGTCGAATGTGAATACAACCGAGTAGCGAAAATCTACTCGGTAAAGCCAAAGGAGACTTCAACATAGTCTAGAACGAATAATTGTGCCGATCAACTGGAATGGTGAGAGACAATTTGTCCCGGAACATTGGTGAATTGTCATTTTTTCTCTCTGAATAAACTCATTGCATTTTCATGTGCCACGACTATATTATTATTATCGATTTTTTGTACTGGGGATTCACACTTGGCGACTCTAGTAAGTACACGCAGATGAGAAAGCCTCCCCAGCATCATTCATGATGAGATGTTAAGGAGGAAATAGATGTGTTCGACGAATTTTGGAGCCAAACATAGAGCTCGATCGAAATCCTCGGCTTGGTTTGTCACAATGCACAGAGGCGAACTGGAGTTGAAGTTTATGTAGATGCAGCAGCATTCGTAGCAGCGAAGCATTTCCAAAACACACATTTTTGATAATGTTTGAACCACACGTCTCAATCCCGTCAGCCTATCGAGATTCTCATGCAATCCCCAACACAACATAAATACTTTGTAAACATGAAACGTTCAAAAGAAACGAAGTGGGCATGATGTTTGAAACTTGCAACGAACGATCGTAGGGATACTAATGTAGTCAAAATCAGAATCATACTGTGTATTTGCTTACTACCTTGCTCTGGCCTATTTTCGCAACCCCTGCAGTATCTGTACCGGTAACTCCAAATTTTGCTTTCGGAATATATGTTTAGCAATGAATGTACCATCGATTCTACTTCAAGAAATAATGATATAAAGAACGCAACGGGAATAATCTTTTTCCTCCCTCCAGAAACCTAAGTAATTATCAGGTTAGCAGAAAAAATTGCACTGCACTATAGCCCTACTGAAAGTATTTTCGAGCCCATTTCTAGCACCTTCTGAGTAAGTTACCACAATTTTTGGTACTCCGAGAAGATCCAAATAGACACGCCAACAGGGACCATGGTATTTGCCAGAAATCAAGCCTGATCAAGTCAATAGACCCATTTCTTGCCAGAGAGCGTACCATGGTGAATATTTAGGCTGTAGATACTGCCAAAAATCACTGCAAGATGAAGGTGCAAAGGAAGTTGGTAAAGAACTCTTAGCAATGAGAGCTTGCTGAAGTGGTAGAAAATGCGCTTGTAGAGAACTTGTGCAGCACAGCACTCAGGCAACTGCAATCCCTGATGCAAGAAGAACAGCAAAACAATCCCAAAAAGTTAGATATGGTGGTTACAACAGAAAAACAACAGACACAAAGCAACAGCAACACATCACACAGCAGTGCTGCAGCATCAAATGGGAACATGGTGGAGTATCAATGTCGGATAGAACAGCAACAGGGCACACAGCTTTTAGGTACCGCAATCCCCACAGCAAGAAGAACAGCAATACAATTGCAACATATCAAATAGCAGCCACAGCAGATGCAGTAGCATGGCAGATGCAGCAGCGGATGCAGTGAAGAAGCAGCTGCAGCAGCAGACATAGCAGCAAGTTTGGAAGGGGTAAATGATACACTGTTTCCCCAGATTGTAGCTGGTGGCAGTGCTTGTAGTTTGGACAGAGCAAGAAGTGTCAAATAAGAAGCAGACATGGTCAAACAAGAAAGCAGCAGCGTGTGAGTAAATAGCAGCTGCAACAAACAACAGCAAGGCAGGAATCTTTCTGACATACCACAAGCAATATAACTCTTCCCCATGGTCAGAAGCAAAAAGAAGCACCAGTGGGTGAGTGAATAGGAAACAGCAAAAATAGTAATTACAAAAGACAGCAGCTGCAAGTGCAGACACAGACGCAGCAAAGCAGCCACAGTGCAACTGATGTAGCAGTCACAGTGAAGCAGCAGCAGCGCAGGAGAAACAACAGGATCAGCAGCAGCCACAGCAATGACAGTAGCAACAGCAGCCGCAAACAGCAGCTGCATGCCTATTCTGGCAATATGCCAGGCACGTGCTGACATCAAAAATTCCACATATTCCCATTCTCAATATTCTGATTCACATCTCGTAAAGTATCTAAACACACAATTCAATACTACTCCAAAATTTCTAGCTTAATGTGTAACAACAATGACAAGAGCAGACGCAACAGCCACAGATGCAGCTATGGACACAGCAGTCGCAGATAGAGCACCAGATGCAGCACCAGACCCCTGACGTAGTTGACTTTTTCACTTGGCCACTTTGCACATGCAAAATAATGTTGAGTACAAATTTCTTGCATTGGAAACAATAATGAATAGTGCCCCTGCCCAGTTGCAGCATAAGCTCTATCAGTAAAAAAACTTATTGAACAATAAATTTGGAAATGAGCAATTTTGGTGACATATATCGGAAGAGAGGCACATATCTCTGCACCTCGACATGCCCAGCCAATAGCGAAGACACACTCTATTAGCTCTTACTCTCCTCCATAATCCTCTATATACATGTCTGTATAGGATGCTATTCCCCCTTAGTAAGCTCAGACTATTGGCATGCAGCCCAAATTTCTGTGTTTTTGGAGTGACAGCATGATCACTGGCCGCGTTTTTGGGCATGCCCTTGAATTAGCCAATGGAATGGATCCATGGTCGCAAAAACAACTGCTGTTGATCTGCTTGCCATAGTATGAAGATATTCAAGGTGATATGGAGGATGCCAAGGCCCCTGCGCCAAGAACTGTACCAGGACTACTGGTCTAAGCATCCACTAACTCTCAAACAAGATGCTACTATTCAACATGATGTCCAACATATGAAATGTACCAGATTTCTACCCTTCCCAATTGAATCTGTAACATGCTAGCGTAAGCTAGTACTAGTGTTAGGATTGAATCATTAACCAAATCCAATACAGGAATCAAATATAGAACAACCGAGTATGGATATGTTATATATACACACTTGGAATGATGGTCGAGTCCCAGATCAAGATATATGCCTAATTGTAAGACTCGACAATGACAATATGTCAGGCATGCACCGACCTTGAAAATTTCATGTATTTCGATTGTTAACATTTGGTAAATTCTCTAAGCACACACAATTATTTACTACTACTCTGAATTTCTACCTTAGTGTGTTACAGAACCAACATTTTGGAATAAGGCAACAAAAGGACTAGCTTATGTAGTCCAAAGCTATGGATGCAAGTCACCAATTGCAACAGGGGTTATTGCTGTAAAGATATTGCTCGTCAGCAAATAGGGGATAACAATAACAATAATACCACATAGAGTCCTGGCAAATAGTGAGACTACAGAAGATACTGTTCAGTCTATATTGCATACACTCAGTTACTACAAGGTACTTCCCTAGAGGTACATCGGAATCGATCATGGTGAGGGCGTGATAGGATGTGTTTATTTTAGAGTGTAACAGAAAGAGTGACGAATAGTGCGAGCTGAGCCAAAGCGCTCAGCTCTGTATCGTATCGTGACAGCGCTCCGATAACTCGTATAATAACAGAGCTCTGTAGCTCTGGTACTGTATTCTACGGGTAGCGTATCGGAGTAGCGTAGCTCCGCTTAATTATTCAATCGTGTGCTAGCTTGCTTGCGCTAACGCGTTGGGTAACTGTCTGGGTCGGGTATGCAGTCATAGTACATATTATACACCAATGACCCGACCCCGGCGGTAGCATAGTATCTTAGCATGGTATCATGGTAGGTTAGCATCTTCAGTATCTCGTAGCATTAGCAACCCTAACCCTGTAGCATTTAGCTACACCATAACAGGTGCTTTACTCGGGGTACGTACAATTGGTACAAATCGTACACGACGGCCCTAGTAATTTCTGCTAGCATCCATACTAAACAGGATAGGTCTGTTGCTAAGCCTGTTGCTAAGCCTGTTGCTAAGCCTGTTGCTAAGCCTGTTGCTAAGCCTGTTGCTAAGCCTGTTGCTAAGCCTGTATGCTACCAATTAGCACACAGCCCAGCACTCAGCCCAGCACCTGTTAGTCAGTTACTGGAGGCTGCTGACTGTAGCCCCAGTACACTCTCCTACACAGGAGCCTTAGCACAGATCATAGCACCCACCTTGAATATCTTCATATTGCTGTGAGGATGAATTCCGAATAGCTAGTGAATAAATACCTCACTCTTTACTAAATACATGCAATTATATTGACAGTAGAGAGCATACACACATTTTGCAGGTTATGAGCATCATTAACTAATTTTCATCACCTACCCACCAATAGACTAGTCAACCACAATACAGCAGAGTGATTACTGCTTTTGCTGTAACCAAAAAGTCCGGATTTACCAAATTGGACAACTTCTAGAATGTTGCGTATTCTCACGGAATTTTTGTGAAAAATCGCAAACAGTTGGTTTGCTCTCTACTAGAGAATTCCTATCAGCTGTGTTACACTCTAAGGTAGAAAATTGGAGTAGTATTAAATTGTGACTAAAGTTTCAACTCTTAAGCGAGTGTTACGATTTTCGTGTGAACGTTTGAATATACAAACGCGCGCCGTGCTCATATTTGAATAACGGCGCACATGCATTGCTGGAGCGCCCGGCGTACAGTTTGAATATTTGTATTCAAACACCGGTCAGCTCGTATGTGGGATTCGGTTAATTATTTAATCGTGATTCATGTTTGCCTACGCTAGCATGTCACATAGTGCCTCATGATTAAGCGAAGCCTGCTTCAAGTTGACCAATGAATAGCCGGTGACTCTGACTCGTTCCTTGACTCCGCTTCCGGTTCTTTGTAAGGAGTTAACTTCCGGATATTCACTGTTTCTGCTACCGAAGGGGCTTTCTGCAGTTTGACTGTACCATTGTCATTCACTTGGATGATAAGAAAGGGACCTGTTCTTCTAGGCTGTAGCTTATCTGGATCAGGTTCCTGTAACCATACCTTGTCATTGATTCGGAAGGTATGTTCTATCCTCTTAGCGTTGTCCCGAAGCAGAGCTTTGTTGATTCCTTGCTGCCTAAGCTGTTTCAGTGCCAATAGATTGGAGGTTAATGGCAGATCGATCATCATGTCCCTGTTGAATACCAGGGATCCTGGAGAGGCTTGTAGCGAGGTGCTGACTGCGCATCGAGAGGCATGCATACAGGTTGCTAGGGCGTTGTCCATGAGCTGAGTGGCCCTGGTGTTTGCTTGTGGAGGATTGACATGTACCAGGACTCGTAGGATATCAGCTACTGTGTGGTGAACGCGCTCACAGATGGCGTTCGCTTGTGGGTTCTTGACTGTTGTAGGGACTGATTGTATTCCATACTGCTGTAGGGTGAGTTGGAATTCAGCCCCTAAGAACTCGCCGCCATTGTCATGGATACATCTGTTTGGTCTAGGATATCTGGAGAGCCAGCAGTTCTTGAATTGATCAGAGACGTGCTGAGATGACTTGTCCCTGATTCGGATGATTTCAAGTAGGTTGGTAACTGGATCAATACAGGTGAGGGCCTTAAAGTTGTATGTCTTGTTCTGAGCAGTGATTTTCCAGGGGCCTATGAGATCGACATGAACTTCATCGAAGGGAGAAACTGGCGCTTCTTTGGGAGGAAGCTTTCCATATTTAGCTTGCCTGCTCTTGTATTGGATGCAATTATCAGGGCAAATGTAGGACTTGCATAAGTTGGACAGGTTGTCTGCATAGAAGCGAGCTGCAATAGTCTTATATAATCTGGTGGATCCACAATGACCCAACAGGAGATGATACCATTTGATGGTATCATTGGTAAGAGAACTTGGGATGTAAATTCGCCAATTATCTGGATTGGCTTGGTTGGCATAGCAAAGGATGTTATTGCCTTGTAATTCTTGGTAGAAGAATGCCTTGGATTGGAGCTTGAACTTGACAGTTGGGTCCTTCTGCTGATGGAGATATATCTTGTTATAGTTAACCGGGCATTCCATGTCTTGGTTGTTTGGTAGATTGACTAGACACTCATTGTTCAGCAAACAGGAGTATAATTCCTGATCTGCGTCATTGCATAAGTGTTGGAATAGGTTCGGGAACTCTGCTAGAAACAGTTCTTCATCTTGCTTGGGGACTTCAACTTTCAAAAAATCGATGAGAGTGCCCTTACCAAGGGCTTCTTTCTTCCCCACTGTGGGTGGATCCATCCGGGGGAGTCTGGAGAAGGCATCAGCAAGAACATTCTTCTTGCCTTCAATATAGGTGAGGTTGACACCGAATTCTTCTAGGAATAGTCTCCACCGGAGGACTCGTTGGACTGAAAGGGTCCGGAACGTAAGGTTCCTGTGGTCGGTGTATACGTTGATAACACCACCGAGTAGCATTTTGCGGTACTCTTTGCAACAGAGTACAATTGCGAGGAGTTCTTTCTCTGTAGTAGTATAATTCTTCTGGGCATCAGATAGTTTTTTGGACCAGTATGCAATTGGCTTGCCATCTTGTAGGATGGCGGCACCGAGTTGCAGGTCGGAGGCATCAGTATACAGTTCAAAGGGCTTGTTAAGGTCTGGATAGGTGTTCAGCGCATCTGCTGCCACCATTGCTTTCATCTCTTGAAAGGCTTTATCTTGAGCAGGACCCCAAGTGAAAGCTGAAGGAGCTTTCCTTTGCTTGCCTTTGATGGCAGCTGCTTGGGGAGTTTTCTTGGGGGTCCCTGTGATATCAAATAGAGGAGCTAAGACATGCGATCTGCGAGGCCACATGTCTCTGTAGTATCCTACTGCTCCAAGGAAGGACTTGACTTGGGTCACAGTTCTTGGCCGGTCCATGTGGAGGATGGCTTCGATCTTCTTCCTCCATGGCTTGACTGCTGTAGGAGTCATCCAATAGCCTAGGAAATCAGTCTCTTGTACAGCCCAATCACACTTGAGTGGGTTGCACTTGAGCCCATTCTGGTTAAGCCGGTCTAGGATCTTGTCAATGGTCTTCATGTGGAGGTCAAAGGATCCATTGGTCCAGATGCCAATATCATCAATATAAACAGTGCAGTCAGTGTCTTGTAGGATATCTTCCATGAGCTGCTGCGCCACATCCGGGGAGACTTTCACTCCCATTGGTAGTCTTTGGTATTCATAGCAACCATATGGTGTCACTATTGTGCAGAGTTTCTTGCTTGCATCATCCAGTTCAAAGCAATAGTATTGCATGGACAAGTCAATCTTGGTGAAGTGCGTGTACTTGCCTCGCTTGTTCATGATATCCTGTATCCGGGGTATTGGATAAGGTCTTCTCTCAAGAAGTTCGTTGAGCTCCCTGAAGTCTGATACCCATCGGACCCTGTTGTCCTTTTTTGGTACTATGAAGGTGGGAAACGCCCATTCAGCCGGCCCGGTGCATCTCTTGAGTACTCCATCATTACAAAGATTCTGGAGCTCCCTTTTGAATAGGTCTTCTCTTTTGTATGAAACTGGATAAGGCTTCTTGTGGATAGGCTTGGATCCGGGCTTCAGTCTGAGGGAGATCTTCTTGTGAGGGTACTTGCCAAGTTCTCCATTGAAGACGTTTGGATACTTGTTTAGTATTGCTTGGAACTGTTGTTGCTCTGCTGAGGACATGTGTGACTGTTGTCGTGCGACTGTAGATGGATCTATTTCTTGGTAGGCTCTGTCTAGGATCACCTTGGATTTGTATGGATTGGCAAAGGTGGGATCATCAGCAAAGAGTTCAGCATCTTCGAGTTCTTCCATGAGCATGGTGTAGTCGGTCTCATGATATAAGGACGTGTCCTTCATAGGAATGGTCCTATCCATCCATTGTACTGCGCCTTCTTTGAATAGGAGATTGATCTGTGCCAGGTGGAGGAAGTCTCTGCCTAGTATAAGATCATATCTGCAGTCAGGAGAATGGAAGAGCCTTGCCTCTTGTAGGTCGATGGTGTAGTTGCCAAACTCTTGTAACTTGATGTTCTTCATGATGACATATTCTGTAGTGTCAAAGCTTCCATTGGCTGTGGTAGTTAGGACTTGGTGCTTGCTTCGTAGTGGCATTGTGCCAAATGGTAGTGCTCTCTTGTTGATTAGAGTTCCGGAGGATCCACTATCTAGTAGCGCTAGTAGTGGTCTTGCTTTGAGAGGGATGCCTTGTATGAACTGTATGTTGGTTAGTAGAATAGGAGCCACGTTGCTCTTATTCGTTGTAGATTCTGCTGTATTTTTGGTTGGATTTCCAGCAGTCGACAGGAGCTTTAAATAATTTTGCTCCAACGCACCTCCTTTGGTGTAGTCTTTGGAGTTTCCGGGATTGCAATAGAGATTTTTTGCTGTACCGGTAGACCAGTTCCTTGCCAGGGACAGGGTTGGTCTATTTGTTGCTGCTGTCTTATTTGGATCAATCGCGTTGATCGATGTTGCGTCTGTACCCTTGGATCGATTCGGATCCATGTTCGATATATCCTGTAGGATGTTTCGAACGATTGTGTTTGCTGCGATTGCAGGCTTTGCTGAGCGCTCAACAGGAATGCTCCATCCTGTAGGTTCCTTCCCCTCTTTATCTGGGAGATCTCCTCCATGCGTCATCCCAGACAGCAGGGCTGTACTGGCATCCAGTTCCAGGGGAGCTGGAGGCAAGGTGATTGCTGGTTTTAATGAAGCCGGGGGCTTCTGTTTTGGAGGCCTGGAGCCTCCGGAGACTCAGGGGAGCCACACGAGTTCCCCATCGATGCTCCTTTCAGTTCTTCCACCATGATTAGCATGGTACGCCTCGCGCGCTGCGTTCATGTGGGCTTGGAAGGTCTCGTTGCTTCCTGCTATCATCAAAGCTGTCGAAGCTGTCGTGTTGGCGTGGAAGGTCTCCGGTTGATTATTGCTGGAGCCTGAGCCTTTCTTGTAATTCTTGGAGAATCGATTCTTCGGACACTCAGACCAGTCGTGATTATGGCCTGGGATTCGACAGGGATTGGATTTCTTTTTATTCTGGTTACCCTTGTATGGCCTGGGATTCGACAGGGATTGGATTTCTTTTTATTCTGGTTACCCTTGTGGTTGGAAGTATTGTTGCGCTTTCGGGCGTTGCTGTTGTTGTGGTTCAAGTGCTTTTGTTGTTTGTTGTTATTCTTGTTGCTCTTCTTGTTGGCTTGCCGCTCGTGACAGCTCATATAATCCACAATGTGTCGGACCGTCGTGTCTTCTTGGATTCCACTGTGCATCATGCCATAGCTTTCAATCCATGTAGAGGGGAATGAATGAAGGAGGATCGTAAGTTTCTCCACTCTGGAAAGGGGTGAGTTGCTTCCTTCTAGTTTCTGAGTGTATTTCATGAGGATAAGGATGCGATCCGCGTGTTCTTTGCAGGTGACTGCGGGCGTCTTCCGACAGTCCTGGCTTCGAAGGTAGGTGTGCATGATGTCTCTGGCGTCCTTGGCGTTGCAGTAGAGCTGGGTGAAGTCAATGAAGGCTTGTTCATATCCTCCGATCTCTTCTTGGGAGTATTGGAACTCTTCGGGATCCAGTGGGTCCTTTATCAAGTCGTTCCACTTGCTCTGGGCGTCTGTGGTGAGACAGCGTCCGAAGTGAGTGAGGTAGATGTGGACGAGTAGTCGTAGGTAGGTGGCCGCATTCCGGAAGGACTCCTCCACAAAGAGCAGTTCTTCCAGACCTCCTGTCTCTGTAAACAGGGGGACTTTCATGCTGTCGGTTCGTTCCTCATCGACATTGTATAGCGTGAAGAGCTTGGGCTTGGTTCGATCGAAGGAGCTCTTGTAGGTGATCGGGGGATCTCTGTAGATACCTGCCATGGTTGCGTTGGAGGAGAAGAGCTTGCTGGGGGTAAAGGTTCCTCTGTTGTTGAGGATAAGGTATGTTTATTCGATTGTTTTTGGTTCAGTACTGAGTTCTACTGTTTTCCTACGTTGAAGATAAACAGTAATTACTGTGTTACACTCTAAGGTAGAAAATTGGAGTAGTATTAAATTGTGACTAAAGTTTCAACTCTTAAGCGAGTGTTACGATTTTCGTGTGAACGTTTGAATATACAAACGCGCGCCGTGCTCATATTTGAATAACGGCGCACATGCATTGCTGGAGCGCCCGGCGTACAGTTTGAATATTTGTATTCAAACACCGGTCAGCTCGTATGTGGGATTCGGTTAATTATTTAATCGTGATTCATGTTTGCCTACGCTAGCATGTCACAAGCTGTCCCCTGGCTTCCGTAGAAATGAGTAGTTGGGGATGTAGAACCGAGCACAGCTGATAGGAATTTTGTAGTACACCAAAAAGTTGTAACTTGTGTTGAGGAGTTGCTGAGGGGAGATATTTGGTCTGTCAGAAAGGATTGATTCAACACTTTTTGAAGGGCACTATTTCTCCTCCCTCATGCAGTTGCCCCATGAGACTCCTATCCAAACAATATAAGCAAAAAGCTGTCCCAATGGGAATTGAACCCGGGCCACCCGCGTTACGGGTCGTTACACTGGCTAATTACTACGTGTATTATGGAAGATACTTTCACATCCTATTCTAAAGGGCATTTTTTCGGAACGATGTTCTTGCTCGCATTTTTTCAACTCCGTGTGTTGAGCGGCACTGTATTGCGTCGACAGGACAGGAATGGCGGACCCAGCTGACGGAGACAGCAGCAACGGCACCCCAGAGGATATCGTAGTTACTCACGGCCCTAGATGGCACTTGCTTGCAGGTGCCCTGACACTGGAGGAGCAAGTCAGGCTGTTCGGCTTCATTCATGAACGCGACGCCACCGACTGGGAGAAACTCACGCCCTGCATGAACCCAACTCCCAAGACTCTGAAGCTTGTCGAACAGGAAGGGGCGCATCCGGCTCGTGCTCTCAGCTATGGCCCCAGTGACGAGACTGCAGTGGTTGAGATGGTGGCAAAAGCGATCGGGATTTTGCGGTGGCGCCAAGCAATCAAATCAATGACCGTTGCTACCATCCGATACTGCGCCAGCGGGAGCCACCCCTGTATTGGCAGCTGTTTTCCGCCCCACATCGACCATTGCAATGATGGGAGCTCGGTGGTTTTGTTCAGCCTCGGGCGTACAGCGATCTTCCACATCCAGACCCCTGGTATGGCCCAGCGACACACGTTCCACATGAACTCCGGCGATGTTCTGGTGTTCGACCCGTCATCGGAGGCAGCGGTTGTCCACGGCGTGGCTGGCGTCGCATCGGCGGAGGAAGGGAGCGCAAGAGGGGATGAGCTGGGGGCAAGATTCGACGTTTTGCGCAGCAGTCGGTTCGGTGTGCAATGTCGTGTGTCGTTCGTGGAATAAATGCGTTCGGCACTTTCCCCCTCTAGATCGAGTCTCTTTCATACAATTTTTAGTAGAAGGAAACATCCTACCGGTAAGGTTACCGCTAAAGCTTGTATGGATGATTGAACAGATTCACACACCGGAGTCAAATAATACTACAGAATTCCTATCAGCTGTCCCCGGGTTTCAGTAGAAATTATTAGTCGGGGACGTAGAACCCGGGGACAGCTGATAAGAACTTTGTAGTACTCGTACAGTAATAGTAGTAATAGCGTATTATCTTCACAGTAAGGTTAAGATTACTTGTAACGATGAAAAGCAGTTCAATAACGACACGCGGAACCCGACGAAAGATTTTGTCATTCTTTGTTCTCCCACGCGCTTTTCAAAAATGTGGAGGCGATTTTTAACCATGCACTCGTATGAGCATCGAACGTACGATTAGGTTTACTGGCTACCGGTACCGGTACTATTGGCACTAGTTTTTAAAAAAAAATTACGTCTACCGTACGTGTACCAGGTACGGTTACCACAACTTGAATTTTTTTACTATGAAAAAAAAAATTATGATCTGTTTTGTTCCAAAATTCACGTGAAACCCGACCTCGTCAACAAGCAAGAGCTGGCAAGAGCGCAAGCCAAGACAAAAAGTTGAAAATTCTCCGGGGCTTAGCTTCTCATGAGAATTGAGAATTTCAGTATTTTCAATCACAAGAAATCAACTGTGATCTAGTACAGGGACCAGTACTAAGCAATTGTACATGGCGGACGCAAGCATTGTAATCTTACGCTCGCTCCTACTAAATACTGATACCAGGTACATTTGCACGAACGCACCTTCCCTGAATGCAGGTTTACGCGGAAGACAGTCGCAAACCAAAACCAAATTAGAAAACTTCAAATTACTACGTAGATGATTATGACATTGCTACCGACATCGCAAGTCCAAAAGTATAGAGCAGAGTGAAAAAGTTGCGCTGCAATCAAGAAGCCAGTAGTGATTAAGGACTTGACTGGAAAAATTGATTGGGTCACTCTCACCAATCGATTTGCCTTGCAGTTTGTTGACACGGAACTAGGGACTAGAGTCCATCGACCTAAATTCAAATCCACCATGCCCAAGACGAAAAAGGAAGACCAGGCCAGCAGGAGGGCGACCTCTTCGCCGGTGCGACCGTCTTCCGAAGGTAACAATGGGGGTCGAAAACGATATCGTCGGCCGAAGCATGACCGGTCTCCTAGTGGACGATCTAGATCTAGATCTAGATCTCGATTATCGTCAAAAAAGATTCGAGGAAGTGACCAAGAAAACGCTTCGAAAACACCGTCCGTTGCTTGTGCTCCCAAAGACGACGAAGCATCCTACTCATTGACACCCAATGCCATTGAAGACATGATTATGGGGATAGATCCCTACAGCAAAAGCAGAAACGGCGAATTGATTTTGAAACTAAGTGTCGATTCGCCTCGCGCTCTTCCTGAAACACAAGGTGCAGCGATGGAAGGGGACAAAAAAATCACTAATTGCGTTAGTAGCAACAACGGCGAAGAAAATTCCCCATTGTTTGGCTCGCTCAGTGACGGGAAGTATAACATTCGTGTTATGATACTCGACCCGAACGGGATATGGTCGAAACGACGAAAGCGAGAATTAGCAGGAATGAAGGACGAAGACGGTGGTATCGACTGGATCGTCAAAATCCATGGATATGCGTCTACCGAGAAATTCTGGCACGTCAAGTATGAAATCTTTCCGATAATTTGCTTGACTTCAATTTCGGTACTGCGTACACAGCCGGCAACCAGGCTAGTATCAACCGGATACGGTGTTGTCCGTATGTTGGTGGCCTTGAGTGAAAAACCGGTGTACTATATGATGGCTACTGGTAAAGGCTACATTGTCGACACCGTTCTAACTTCTGGTAAAAACACTTGCAAAGCCCAGGCCGGCACCATTGGAACCTTTCTGAAAGAACGAGGCCCATTTTTGACGAACGAGGAGCTTGCGGGAGCCTCCAGGATTAGGGACCCCACTACTGATCCCACGAAGGCGTACATGTCAAGTAACGAAAGCAACTCCGACACAGACAATGCATTGCTGTCAACGTCATCATTCGCTGTGGATCAAAATTTCAAAAAAGTGCACGACTGCTTGTCGCGGCATTCCGCTATGATCACACTACAGCGATCCTCATCAACATCACTATCATCACCTTCGACTATCGCTACATCAACGAATACGGATCAAACATCGTCGTCATACGAAGGGACGGCTGCGACTAGAGCGGATGCATCTAACCAACCGCTGCCACCAGGAAGCTCTTCAGAAACCAAGAGGCCCACTCAACACGTCTGGGAACTGTACGATCAGGCCCTTCGAGAATTCCGAACCACGCAAATGGACCGTCAAAAGGCCTCTCTAGGAACCAATGCTGGTCGAGAGTCGGCAGAACGGGCCGAGTTAGTAGTGAAGCAGCACAAGTCAGCCCTCGAACTCGCCTTGAAAGAAGAAGGGCCACTAACTGTCCAACTATTGGTGAGTGAACTACACATTGCATTCGTTCATTGTCTGGGTTTCTTCGAAACTTACAACCCAAATGCCCTTTTTTTGATTCATGATTGCAGGAAAACTGGCACAAAGAATTGCTCAAAGGATTGCATCCTGAGGCTGGTAAGTTTGATAATGGGTCGTTGCCATCAATGCGTCAATTGGCTGCACTTTCTCGGAAGGTGCAAACTCTTCCTCTGCAATCCAGTCGTAACTATCACTCACACCAGAGACTTTTCTTTGTATCAACGTGCTTATGCTTTGACAGGTAAGATTCGAACTCGAGCGGTTCGATGCGGGCATACCGTCTTTTGCCCTACCAAGAGAGTCCGGGAAGAATTGGGTGAGTGCAATAACGCAAATGTATCATATTGTACGGATCACTTTCCTTTCGGACAAAGCTGACCAGAATGTATTTTTTTCAGATCTTTACTGCGCCGGTTTGAAATCGTTGGAGTTACGGCTGGATATGGCCAATAATGCTCTTCACGTTGTGTTATTTGCAGCCATAGCAATGTTTGGCATCATTGATATTCATCCATTTGTTGATGGCAATGGTCGTCTATCACGAATAGTTGCAAACTATGCTTTGAAGCGGCTGCCCTTCCCAATCAACTTGTTCGCCACACCGGCGCAAAGGAATGAATACATTGTGGCGTTGGAGCGCACACGACACGTTTTGTCTGCGAACTGTAGTTTCGGAGATGTGTCGAGAGACGACCTAGTCCAAGTCATCAAATACTCTGGCGTCTTCAAGTCTCTGGTAGAGCTAATTATGGATCGGGTAGCAAGAGCAGCCACCGCACTAGCAGTACTTTGGGATGAAAAATCGGGTTTGGCCGCCGAGGCTGCTGAAGCGCAAGCAGCTCGCAGGGTTAGGGAAAGAGCTGCTAGAGGAACGTGCATGATATGTCTTGATGAAAAACCAAACATTGCTACTCTTTGCTGTGGAAATGCAATCCATCTCAACTGTTGCGCCGAATGGCTCAGTGGGAACAATAGATGTCCCATTTGTCGACACGAAATGCCGTCCATCAGTAGACGCGTTGTCCGAGCAATGGAGGAGCCGAGAGGGGAATTGGGAGAGGATGACAATGGGGAGCTTCAGCCTGGAGACTTTGGTCGACGGAATCCAGCAGCGTTCTCACGGGAATATCAAAATTTTGTGGATAGATTTTGGAATGAAATTAGTCATAACAACAGAGGAAATGCAATTCGCGCAAATCGTCCACAGATGGCCCGTCGTACGTTTTTGGATGACGAAGACTCTGTCGATAGCAGGGAAAGTAACCTATTACACGCGTTAGAGTCCATAAGGACGGCTGGACGAACAGGTATTGGTGCGAATCACGACGAAGCCAATCCGGATGAAACCACGACAGAAAGCCCGGACAGCAATGATCAAGATGACGAACAAAACGACACTACAACAACTTTTGAGGAGGAAGATGTTGAAAATAGTGACAACTTGGATACAACGACTACGACCACGGATGACAGTGACGGAAATGCAGACACAACTACGTACAATAGCGATTCTTCTTCGCAGCAGGGGGCTCGACAGAGTGCACGTAGCAATATTTGTGCCAACCCCAATTGTCGAAATCGTCCAGCTGTTGGTTGCACAAATTCTCTTTGTGGGAGATGCTGCGTCCTTCACGGAAATTATCATTGCGTGAGGCATAATACTTGATGAGGTTTGTCTTTGCAATTGCCCGTCTTGCACTAATCTAGGTTTGTGTTGCACGAGGCAAGAAACGAAGTCCCAATGAATGACCGCGTATTGATTTGAATGAGTGAGGAAACGATGTCATTTTTAGAGAAGAAAAAAAGACGTATGCATTTGGACTTTGATAATAATAGTGTGGATTTGGCAACTATTTCTGAGATCTTATTCGAAATTTATAGACCGTTGTGGAATCGTTGCGTGCATCGATTCATTCATTGCGCAAATAGTATTGTTTCTGACACCTGCCGAGACTAGTAGCCCCTACTTTGAAAGTTTTGGATTGCCGATGTCCGATTTTGCTGGACAGGCAATACTTCGGAATCCAGAAACGGCATGGGGGGTTGAGGCGAGTGGACACGAAGGCCTGAGAACAAACGGATCTGGGGAAAGATTTCGTCCTCGTCGTCGGAATGATTTTCGTTGTTTGCTGCGTTATCCTCGCACAGTTGAAAGATGGAATCTCGCTCGGGGGGCCGGAATCGATGAGACTCTCTCGTCAATGCGTAAATAACACCATCATCGACGGTCTCCGTTCGATCGATGTCGTTTGTTGTGATACTCTCGTCGTCGTTGTCACTGAGGTAGTGATCCTGGTCTTCTTCGTCGGTACTGATATGATTGTAGTCCGTAAAGCTCTGGCCCGGAGTTGGCGTATCACTCCTGTAGGGCAACAGATTTCTGATACCGCGAGTGCTCTCATCCCCGTTCTCACTTTCGACACTACCGAGATCTATGTCCAGTCCGCTATAAAAGAAGCCGGAACTAGAAGAAGAAGAAGAAGATAGGGACGAGGAAGATGACGAAGAAGACGAGGAACTAGACGATTCCTCCGAGGATGAACTGGATGAAGAGTCGTACATCGGGAGTTGACCAAGTTGAAGGTTTGTCAAGCTGCTGCGATCGCTAGCGTAGTCGGTCATGGGGTCTATTCTCCCTCGACGAGAAAACCTGCTCGTCGAGAGCGACGGGAGACCCGATCGGCACTGGGGACACGATGCATTGGAGCTGAGCCATTCCGCCAGGCAATTGAAATGCACCGGCTTTCCACAACACAGCGTAGCAATGTTTGGATTGTCGTCCAAGCATATGATGCAGAACCCCTCCGCGGCCGCTTTTTCCCGAGCCAGTCGAACCAGACGCGCCTCGCTTTCCGCCGATGCCATGAGCGACTTCTGTTCCACGAGGCCGCACAGTTCGGTTGCCGCGCGAGCGATTCGACTCAGGAGGTAAGCGACAAGAGGAGTGAGTCCACCCGTGGTTTGCAGTATCCGTGTCATGTCGTGGTCGTCAACGCCTCCCCGAGGCACGAGAGAGAAGTTCTGTCTCGTGGATTCGATCGAGGCGTGGTACTCCAGTTTCTCGCCGCGACACGAATAAGGGGTGATGCAAAAGGGCAAACCGGCCCGCCGGAGACTCCAATTCAGCACAATTCTTGCGAGTCGCTGATTCCCAGCTTTGAATGGAAGAAGGTTCAATACGCCCATCACCGCGGCAGCGGCAAAAGCTGCAATCCGCACCGCGTTGGCCGGGTCTTTCCTGATGTTTGGCAACCAGTGGTCTTCCAGGGCAGCACACAGTGCTCCGACGCGTTTCGACATTGTTTCGGACCGGAACGTCCCGGCTTCTTGCTCCAAGCCATCTCCCAGGAGCCAGGCATGCCACCGCAGCAGCAATTCCGGAGAGAGCGTCTCGTCCTTGCACCGCAACGCATATTCTAGAGTCTCCTTCGTCTGAATCCAACCCTGTTCTCTTCGGGTGTCCTCTGTCTCCTCGGCATGTTCTGCAAATCCATCCGAACCCGATTCCTCCGCCATGTCCTGCATCGAGGCGTATTGGTTCTCTCGTTGCATCCGATCGAATTCGTTCATGGCGGAATCGTAGTTTTGAAAGTACTTGAGTGATCCCAGCACGAGACCGAAGGAAGACGAGGAGACGAGCGAGGCCTTTTCTTTCCCCTTCTTGAACGCCATGATGGCGGCATGTTGTTCCATAAAGTTGGCTGCTTCGAGTGCATTCTCGTCGACTCTCGCGGTCGACCATTCACGATAGCCGCAGCGGCGCACTATTCTGCCCCGATCCTCTCCGATGAACGCGTCCATGCCCAGTTTGTCCGAGGACAACAAACTCGCCAATCTTCCTTCCTTTTGGTGCTTGTTCGCTTGGCAACGGATACGAACGCATTTCCGCTGAATCTTGGTGCCGGTGGTGGCAGCAGCGTCCTTCTTGCCGTCTTTGTGATCGCCGGATCCCTTCGCGCAGAGGATTTCGTACCGCGTAATGTAAATGTACGGAGAATAATATTGTCGTTCGGCGTTGGGAGTTCTGCCCGGTGCGTCTGTCGGTCCGTTTGTTCTGTCCCTTGTCTCCGGTTCGTCGCGATTGCAATCGCAGTCGGATTCGCAGTTCGTTGTTCTGGAATGGAAACAAGTCGGAGGGGGTAAGGCACGCGGAGGGGGGGAGACGGAAGGGGCCAAATCCACACCCAAGACAAATCCAGAGACGGAGAGAACGCATTCCGACAATCCTTCCAACCCGCCGTCTCGTGTTTGCCACACAGCCCCGGCACAGCACTGGACCCCATCGGAAATCGACGCTTCAAACATTTTGGCGGTTTCGGTGTCCGTCGGTTCGGTCTTGCGTGAATTGCAATCGGCATCACTCGCATCGTCTTCTGCACTCGCACCCGGTTCGGTCGGGAGCTGCGGCCGGATGTTGTGCAGCCGAACCACAACCAGGCCGGTGGGCAAGGGAGCGTTGGGGGTGAAGAAGCCCTCGTCGTTTTTGGAATCGAAATCCTTTGGGTCGGTATCCTTGGCTTCGATAGCGGCGGATGTCCATCCGCTATCTAACATGCATTGAATGGCATTCTTCGTCAATGCAGTCTCGAAAGAATCAATGTTGCTGCCGGTTGTTGTTGTCGTTAACGTTGTTTTTGTTTTTGTTTTGTTTTTGTCGTTGTCGTTGTCGATTCGTTGTTCTCACGTAGGAGAGAAGACTTCTTCTGCTTGGATTTTTTGTTTCGAAAATAATAATATTCGTCTCTGTTGCCCATCTCGTCTCTTCGCTCGTGGGGGTCGGTCCTCGTCCTCCAGCCTTGCGGATCTTTGGTCGTCGTCGCTGTTCGTGGTGCTGCTGTTGCTGCTGTTGCTGCTGCTGCTGCTGCTGTTGCTGTTCCTGTTCCTGTTGCTGCTGTAGTATCGGGATCGGATGACACGGTAGAAGGAGAGGCCGACCTGGTTCGGTTTGCTCGAAGCCGAGTCATGTTGCAGTGATTAGAATAAAAATACAATGAATGCTGCCGGTCTGTTTCGCAACCGATCGAAAAAGGGGCTTCCTCGTATCCGGGATCGCGTGTCCGTAGCTATCCGATGATGATCCGGGCACGAACAAACGCATGCAATCGAATCTTGCGTGTGATGGATGGATGGTTGATTTGTTCGGTGCACTTTTTTTCTGCTAATTCTAATGGAATTTCAATCGTTGGAGGGATGGTATCTTTTGGTTTGATACGTGTGCTGATGTTCCGTTCCTTTTCATTCCTTTTCGTTCCGTTCCGTTCCGTTTCGTTTCGTTCCGTTTCGTTTCGTTTCGTTTCGTTTCGTTCCGTTTCTTTGATTTTGTTTTGTTTTGTTTTGATTTGATTTGTTGACCGGCAGATGATATCTGAACACACCTGCTGCGTTGACCCCCGAGCGCACAGGAACCAATGTTCCCCGCAAATCCGTTGTCTACGCGGAGAAATCACTATGCCGACACACCGCTGATTGCATCGAAAGTTAGGAGTAAGCCTTATTGCACTGCTTGCTTCTTCGGAGCGCAGCCTTCATTCGTTGCTGACAACAGAACAAAGAACAAGTACAGAGTAAATGTACGAGTAAATCTCACGAACCGAGCGATGGGGTAAGAATCTTATCATCGCGCAACATGATCGCAGAAAGATGAAAGTCGCGGGGTACGAGTACCAGTACCGGTACGATGTACATCGTACCGGTACCTGGTAATCTACGAAGTGGAAGTACAATACAAAAAAATACTACGTACAATACAGTAACCGCGAAAACACGAAGGTTACGCGGAACCTAGTGACAGAATGAATGAATCTTATCAATGTTGCGCGCATCTTCTGTCCTAATTACCGAAGTGTCTGTTCACTATTCCCGCTTCCAATACAACAGTTAGTCGAATGAATCAAATCAATCAATCCCAAAATGTACCTGGTACTTACTTAGCACTTCGTATCTCACAGTATTTTTGGTGTTTCTTTCCTCGATCCTTTTTTTGATTTTGATTTTGAGAGAGATTGAGCAATTCCCGAAGAGATTTATTTTATTTTCGTATTTTAAATTATATGCCCACATACTTTTTGGCGCACCCAACGCACATGTTTTTATTTCGAACGACAGACAGGCGCCTAAGAGGCCTATTTTGGAATTTGGAATCTTGTTACGAAAAACAAAAATTCTCTCTTTATTCCCTACCCGCGCCTCCACCAACTCATTTTTGCGCGCCGGCAATCTTGTGTTCTTTGTAATTTGTCGAAGTTGCTATCCTCAACAACAGGGGGGAGTTTGCTCTCCAATAGAAATTTTCTCCATTTTTTTTTTCGATCGATAAAACAGCAATACCATGTCTCTTGAGCTACTGTGCTACTACTACTACACTGAATATGCTCCGTCGTACAACGATCCAAAGCTATCCCCAGAAGACCGGAGGCTTAGAGATCGTAGATTTCCCCAAATTGCAATTCGAAGATACAATCTCTCCCCTTTCCTTTACATGTTCAGATCCGGGGACGAGCAAGCCCTCCTAAACTGCTGTGGCGTAAACCATGAAGTCTTTAATGAATTGCTTGAACTGTTCGAGCCGGAGTATGATACGTACACATACGACGTCGATACGGCAATCATCCGGAAGTTGAAAACGAAATCAGGGAGAAAAAGGGAACTTGATGCAATTGGTTGCCTTGGACTCCTCTTGTATTGGTACCGAACCCGAGGATCAGCTGCGAGAGGAATAGGCTGGGCCTTTGGTGTAACTTCTACTCCAATGTACAAATGGCTTCGATTCGCCCGTAGGATTATGCTTTCAGTGTTGCAAACACACCCCCTTGCAAGAGTCAGTTTGCCAACTGCCGAAGAGGTCGAACTCTATATCCAAGCTCTTGCTGCCAAGTACCCAGTCTTAGGAGAATATAGGGTATGGGGCGCCTGTGATGGACTTAAACTTCCATTCGAAAAGTCGACAAACTGGTTGGTACAGAACCGGTTCTACAATGGTTGGACCACTGGAACATTCATCAACTCTGTCCTACTGTTTGCTCCAGATGGGAAAGTTCGAGCAGCAATATTAAATGGTCCGGGATGTTGGCACGACAGTGCAATATCTGACTATGGCTTATACGACAAGATGGAGAAGGTGTTTGATGATTTCAATGCAAGAGTAGTGGTCGACTCAGCTTTTCACAGACAAAGCAAAGACTTCCTTATCAAGAGTGGACAGCAAGATCCTGACACCCCAAGGAATGTGGTTCTCAACAACGCCGCGACTAGCTGTCGACAACTCTCTGAGTGGGGGATGCGACAGATCCAAGGGGGATTTCCACGACTGAAGGACAACATGTCCTTAGAACACTTTGGAGAGAGGAAAGTCATACTCTATCTTGCAATCCTTCTATACAACTACCAAACAACAAGGGTGCAGATCAATACAATCCTCAACACTTTTACTATGAGCAAAACAAAAGGGTTCTTCTCTTACGAGTTGATTCCCACTGACACTGCAAACGACTTCTTTGATAGCCTTAATAATTAGTAATAGCGAGTTTCGATTGAGTTAATTATTTTCGGGTTTTTGTTTGATAACTACTAAAATTAGCCTGTAGCCTTAACAACAAGCATACTTATGTTCCTGGCAAAGAAAAATTCTACAAGAGAGAGTTGTCGCTGTCAGTCTCGATACTGTAATGGCGCTTTCTCTTCTTGTTATCAGGAAGCAGTACCAAGGGTAGTCCCTGTCGACGCGACAGCTGCGACGGAGCTGATACTATTATTGTTACCGACAGTACCTGCAAGAATATTCTTGGAAAACTCCACAGCACCTGAGATACAAGCTTGGATAGTTTCGAGGATCATCTGTCGTTGCTCTTTAGCATCGTCGAGAGCCATCTGTCGTTGCTCTTTAGCATCCGCGAGAGCCTCTTTCTGTAAGTTCACAGAGTTCTGAAGGACACTAAGGACATCCTCTTGATTGGTTGCTTTCCTGTGATACTGCCTCTTCGAAGTAGCTGTACTTGCCAAACCAGAAATGGAAGTAGTCCCCGGAATGGTAGTCCCTGGAGTCAAAACAGCTCGTGACTCTTCCGCGGGTGTATTGTCAGCATCCTCGACGCTGTCTTCATCATTCTGGGAAGGTTGTCGAAGAGGAGGTGGTGGTGGTGTGGTCTGGTTAGTAGAGACAAACTCTCCCCTTTCAAGATCAAAGACCTCATCTTCTGGAAATCCAAGTTCGACCCTCTCTCCAATCATACGTTTGATTCGCTTGGCCTCCTTTACATGCCATGGGCACAGTGGATCTCCTGTGGGGACCTGCTTCCTGTGGGAAGTGGAATATTTCCTACGAATGGACTCAAGGTCTCTCCCTGGAAATTTCTCAGCATGTTTATCAACAACTTTTCTGCCACTCATCTGGTCCAATTGGTAAGATCCTCCTTCAACACACCGTACAAGTGCCTGAGTTTGACGTCGGTATAATTACCACACCCAGGTCTCCGGCCTGATCCTCCTGCTGGCATGTTGACTGTTATCGATTTTGGTATTTTTGGATTATGAGGAGGCGCAACTTTGCAACCACAAGAGGCACAGAGCAATGGCGGTGGTGTCGTTTCGGAAAGCGCTATCATTGCCGTGGTTATACACGCTAGGTTGGCCACCATTTACGTCAGTGTTCTTTCGATGGATGGTGGATAGATGGTCGATGGATGGATGGTCCTTAATAAAAGAGGTGCAGAAAAACAGCAACAACAGCAACAACAGAGGCAACACGGACTGTGGCAAAAGACCGACTGGATGGGGGGGACTGTAGTAGACTGCAACAGCAAACTGAAAAAATGATAGACGAAAAAAGATACTCCAACTTGCCAAAAGAAACACATGTTTTTGTCGACCGTTGGTCGAATTGACATCCGTTGAGTGACTGAAATTTTGAGTCGGTTCTTGTTTTCTAGATTCCTTATAAATTTAAACAGGCGTTTTAAATCTCTCCGGGCGTTCAGATGCTCGGAGAGATTTTGAATTTTTCATACACAGAAATTTATATTTGTGTGTTTGAGCACATATCGATATGTGTGCCACGTCACAATTAATGTAATAAACATGTGTTTATTTTAAATTTATTTATTTCGGGAATCGCTCATTGATTCAAGATTGAGATGAGTCTTCGTTGTCGGGCAGACCAAAACCTACAGTAATTTTTAAGGTAACCGTTGGTATCTACTACTTAGTTGTACGTATCCTATGGGATAGCCCGGCGCCGTCTCGGGTGGGGCGGGTAGTCCGGGGCGGGTGGTCGGCGGGACCGGGTGGCGGGAGTATGGATGGGGTAGCCAACCAGTGGGGAGTCGCGTGGTGTTGGCGACGGGAGTCGCGTGGTGTTGGCGACGGGGTGGGAGTGATCGACAGGATGGCGATCGACAGGATCGTGATCGACAGGATCGGGGTGGTGTTGGGGTGGTTAGTGTGCTGGGGTAGCCAGCAGGGGGGCACGGTGTGGTCCGGGGTTGATCGGCAGGATCGTGATCGGCTGGATCGGGGGCTGGGGTAGCCAGCGTGCTGGGGTAGCCAGCGTGTGGGCGTGGGTGGTGTTGGTATTGGTGTGTATTGTGTGGAGGTGTATGGCTGGGGAGAAAGGAATAGGTTTGTTGATCCGCTCCCACAGGGAACAGCACTCCTCATTGTTGTCGGCTTGGTGTTGGCCAAGGGACAATGAGGTGAGCAGATGGGGAAGGCATCGTCCCGCACCTCCGTGCCCGGTAGCGGCTGCGTCCCTTGTGTGGGCACCGCATTGTGCCCGTCTACAGTACAAGCGCTGTCGGCCCTCTCGTGACACTTACCTACCTACCATTGGGACCTTCCTCACATACGTCGTAGTGCTCGTCACGGTTCGCGCGGCAAGTTCACAGGTGGTGCGCGTGGAGGTGCGGGCGTGTCCCCCACCCGCATCCTGCAGTTGCGGTGACCTGTGTCTTGCCCAACAGTATCGGTAAGGTTTACTTACGTTGCATTCTGTAGAGTGTAAAAATCTTACTGGTACCAGGTACGTAAGGTTTTACTGCCGAGATGAGCACGAATGATCAAGATGACTTTGGTTCCGGGATGAAGAGGACTGTGTTTTTACTCGCGGCTCGTAACCTTAAAAGGTTACTGTAAGGTAAGGTCTTACCGGCAGACTCTTGTGACCCCAACCTCTGTACACACGACGCTACGGTATCCATCATCCTTTCTTTATTTTAAAGCCATACGGTAGCCCGCAATCCATTCTGGGAGCACTTTGTTGATTGATACTCTGAAACGACTTACTTTGAGACCCAACACAGAGAAGCACGACACTCCAAACCGGACTCGGGAGTACTACACCAGGACAGAACCAACCAATCAATCAATCCATCCATCCATCCGTCGACTCAAAAAATCCATCCATCAGCCATGGCACAGCAGCTACCACCACCCCACATGAACACGGGCATCGCGGGGCCCCAGTGGGCGACCCCGAACGGAATTCCCCCGCAGCAAACGGGGATGCATTCTTCGACGATAGGCGGGGGACCGATGGGGGCAGATATGCACGAAAGCGAATTCTTCGCGCCCCTGTCGACCCTGGACGAACCCATCCGGGAAACGATCATGCGGGATGTCCGATCGGTGGCCAGCAAACTGAAAGTCGTTCTCTTGCCCATGGAGCGTTCGGTGCGTATGCGTATGCGTATGCGTATTCGGATCGATGTCGTCATGCTTGCGGCAGGACACAAACACACACACACAACCACACAACCAGCACGACGCATTTTCTATCCGCTCACTCGCTAACAAACACCACTCCGTTCGTCTGTTTCTCGATGCAATCCAATCCAATCCAATATAATATAATGTAATATAATGCAATCCAATGCAGCTTCCCTACGGGGGTTATTCCGGGGTTTCTCAATCCGAACAAATCGATCTGACGGAACGCGACAAACAAATCATTGAAAGCCTCCGAGACTGGGACTTGTGGGGACCCCTGGTCGTGTGTCTGGCACTGGCCGTTTTGTTGTCCCTGAAGGCACCGGTGGGACAGGCCAGCCTGGTGTTTGCCGCCGTCTTTTGTGCCGTTTGGTTCGGATCCGCCGTGGTGACGGTCAACGCGCAGCTCCTCGGCGGGACCATTTCCTTTTTCCAGTCCGTCTGCGTCCTGGGATACTGCGTCTTTCCGATGACCCTGGCGGCCGTGGTGGTCGACCTCTTCAAGATGCTTCCCCTGGGGGCCTTTTCGACCCTGGTGGAAATGGCCGTCTTGTTGGTGGCATTTGCGTGGGCGACGAGGGCGTCCGCGGTTTTCATTGGGCAATACATTGTTCCGTCCCGGCGAATCCTGGCGGTCTTTCCCGTCTTGTTTTTCTACACGTTTTTGGCCTGGCTGATCTTTTTGTTCTAACAACGGGAGAGGGGAACAGAGACGAAGGAAGAACGACCGACGACAATGCCGGTGTTCGTGGCAGCGACCCAAGAACTAATGCAGATATAAAGTATCTTTGCTGCCGTACTAGATCTCTTTCGTTCTTGGTGACGATGAATGGATGAATCAACCGGCCCGAGCACTCGGGCTGAATTTCGAGCAAAACGAGAGGTCTCGTAGTCGTGAGGAATAATCCGTCGAATCGAATTGACCAAGGACTTGTTATTCTTACTACTAGTAGTCATAGTGCATGATGCATTTACCTATCAGCTTTCCCTTCTTTACAACATTTGAAATTGCGACGAAAATTTTGGTCTTCCCAATGGTACGTGTAGTTAGTTTCTAAATCAATAAATGTACGAACGACAAACAGTCATTGCCACCTTTCATGTGTCTCTCTCTCCAAAAGATGTACGGTGAATAGAAAACTATTGTACGGTAATTACCATCTTTTTACTTTATTACTTATTTGAAGTATTTCAACTGGACATTTTTCATGTTTCCTACAATTCATCCTGCAATCTAGAAGCCCACCCCGCGTTGTATGTCACTTCTCGTTCTCAACTGGTGTTGTAAAAGCGCAAAATGGGTCAAAATGACTTGACCAACATGTCACGGAAGAAAATATTCAGAAAGGAAAATGCTTACAGATACCAGCAACTTGAACAGTTTGTTCCAACCCTCTACACATTGAATCATCAATGTGCTACTACTACTAGTTGTCGCATGTTGGCGAAGCAGCATGCAAATCAATCAAAGAATTTTTTTGGGATCAAAATGAAAGTACTGTGGACTGTGTTCCTGCTGCTAGATCACAAAAACATTGAAAGAAAATCAAAAATCAAATCAACAAAGGTTCTCGCCCAATCGTCATCAAAAACCAGAAAGACAACAGATCGAACTGACTGATGGGTAAAATTTGTACTAGTTTTTGAACAGAATGATATTGGTAACAACCAAGAAAGAAGATCATACTCCAATGGATCACTACAACAACTTTTCTTTTGATTCAATCAGCACTGCTCCATCCATACTAGTCTGAAATTTTGGCTCACAAGGAAGAACCTTCTTATTGAGTTTATTGAGAAGAAGGAACAACTTCTTAGTATGATGTTGGGGATCAAATTTTGGCAGATGGACATGCAGGAGGAGATGCAATAAGGAGGGAAGGAGAAAACAGAAACGCAAAGCTTTCTTTTATCATTCATAAACACAAGGACTTCATTCAGTTATCATTAGTAAGGTTTACTGTCATATACATCAGCACTTGTACTTTGAACACTTGGGCTTCTGCCGTACGTTGCTACTACTAATTGCTCTGCACGGACAACTAAGATTTACCGCAAAGACCGTAACCTTACGGTAAGAAGGTGATGTCTTCATCTCTCATCCACAAAATAAATACATGTACCGGTAAATACTTCGTACTTCGTAAGATTAAGATTTTACGGTGAGGTTAAGGTTACTTCGTAATGATCTTTTGATTTTGATTGAGATGAAAAAACTTTGAAAATAAGGATTCCTTTTCAGTCGTGTGTAGTTCACGACTGTCGTGCTCTTGCTGCCAATCGTTTTCAAGAAGTTCATGTCGTTTTCTCGTGATGTGCATTTGCACGTAAGATTACGAAGTTCTTGTCCGAAAAGATTTCTGCCCACCTGTCAATCCATCAGTACGTATATCCGATGTATTTTTACTCAACGGGTGACTGTTCTTGTAAATCAATTCTCGACGACGCTCAGGTATTCTGGATAGGAATCATTATTGATGTTTGAAAACGGCAATCGTATATATCTAGCAAAGAATGTCATCGACCGCAACCAACGAGCAGAAACCCCCGACCTTGACGGAAGATCCAAAGTCATGGATCGGCCAATCATTGGTATCTGTGAACCAGATCACCCCGAAGGGTTTTGATTTCCTGATCAAAGTCTCTCAGCAGATGAGAGATATTGTGCGATCGGAAGGTGGAGACGATCGATTGAAACATAAATTGCTTGCCACAGTGTTCTACGAAGCTTCGACTCGAACCGCTTGCAGTTTCCAAGCTGCGATGATGAGATTGGGTGGGAAGTTCCTCCACGTTGACGGCAACGGAAATTCGAGCGCCGCCAAGAAAAAAGAAACTTTAGAAGATACAATTCGTTGTCTAGAGTGTTATGTTGATGCCATCGTATTGCGACATCCTCTGACCGGATCCGTTCCCAAGGTCGTGCGGGCAACGACAAAACCAGTGTTAAATGCAGGGGATGGAATCGGGGAACATCCAACGCAAGCGCTATTGGATTCATTTACTATTTGGGACGAGCTCAAGGCAGATCCAAAGGTGGTAGTGTTCTTGGGAGATCTAAAGCACGGGAGAACGGTTCACTCTTTGGCGAAGTTACTATCACAGCTGCGTCAGCAATCCAATCTGGTCTTGAGATTCTGTTCTCCCTCTAGTTTAAAGGTACCGGAATACGTAATGGAATACTGCCAAAACAATGGAGTAACAACCGAATTGTTCGAAGATCCAAACGAGGCCTGCAAGGGAGCTCAAGTCTTGTACGTGACGAGGGTACAAAAAGAAAGATTCGAAACCGAGGAGGCATACGAAAGTGTTAAGGGATCGTATGTAATAGACAAGGCGTTCATGGAGATGGCACCAAAAGATATGATCGTCTTGCATCCATTACCGCGAGTTGATGAAATTACGACAGAAGTAGACGCCGATCCAAGGGCTGCTTATTTCCGTCAAATGGAAAACGGAATGTATGTTCGAATGGCATTATTGGCTCTAATCATGGGAAAGTCCAGTCCGTGAAATGGATACGGTAGTTTTACATGTGCGATATTGTTACATGTAGAAATGAATCAGGATTAGTATGTACTATAATAAAAGATCAAATTTACGTACCGGTACTATGGTGTTAAGATTTATACGGGGAGGGAACGACATCAAGCTGTTGACACGTGCAATCGGTTCATTTCGACATATTGTGAAATTGTTCCAGTCAAGAGGAACACGCAGGGTTGTCAGAGGAGAGTTAGTAGCTTCAAATTGTTGAAAACAACAATTACAGATTCACGGTGATTGGCTGTCTTTTCATTAATAAGGACGCTCAAGTGTTGCTGAACGCAAGACCGAGACTTCAGTAATTAGATCAGCTCGACTCCCTTTCGTTTTGAACACCACTTCGACCGAACCGAAGACATCCTGAATGTTGGTGTCTCCGTCCTCTCTAACGGTGCCATGATATCTGAAATTCACGCGAACGTCACCGTTAGGTTGTCTGCAGGAGGCGAAGTGCGACCATTGGTGAAAGGAAAAAGAACGTTGTGCAAAGCTTTCCCACAACTTTTCCACTTCATTTGCCCCCTTGACTACAACAACTCTTGGACCAGCGATAATGTCCCATTCGATACCGTTCGACTGCATTGGTTCAATTCGACTTTGGTACCATTCGGACGGATCGTGAGCCAAAACAGTGACATCATCGACGTTTGTCAAATACTCGGAAGCTAAGCTATAGTACTTGTAAGCAATGTCGGCTGATTTTATTCGTCGACACGACGGGGAAGATTCTAGTGCAGTGTTTTGTCCTAGCAAAGATGAATAAATAATGAAAAAAGCAGTGATTTTTCCACAAGTAAACCAAGAAATATAGGGATAAGTGGGCGTCATGCTGATCAGTATTCAATAATAGGAACGAATACAGTGTGTTTTGCGATTTCGATTTCTGAAAGTTGAAACAGAAATAATGACAATCAACACTATGAAGAACTACAATAGAAACTTGTGACACAGTAATCTTACGAGTATTACTGACTGAAAACTTGAACTCGATTTGCATTGGAAAGTGGTGCTCATACGGTAGAACGAGTAACCTTAATCTTAGTACCAGTACGCGAGCGAAGGATGCAGTTGCGAACGCGAATAGTAAAAAATACTGCATAGGTCCTTGTACCGGTACCGTATGTAAACAGTCAACATCAAAATTAATTACTACGTACTACTACTTCGTAAATGTTACCGTAAGGTTACGTATGAACCCATCACCAGCAACGTAGCTAGTGAGCATATTATGAATACCGGTGAATTCTTTGCATTCTTTTGATGAGGTTCTCCGATGTTGTAGATGGGATTGGGTGGTACCCGGTACCGGTAATTACGATGGTTAAGTCTTACAGGGACCACCCATTGTCAATCAACTGCCCTTCAAAAGCCACGTACAAGGTAATCTTACAGTGTACGAAATCTTCTAGAGGGGTCCGGGACTGGACAGCTGACTAGGATCGATCCCCGATCAAAATGGTGTAATTGCGGATACTGAGATAAGATTCTAGAAGTATGTCTTTGCGTGGTCCGTGTCACCAAAAGGTTTCCCATATATATTGCTTGACTTAGAAAAGGAGTCAACGGACAACAGGGAAAGATATCATTTTTTCCTTGAAAAGAACTTACGTGTATCACGTATCATCGATGGAACTTTCGTCGGTCTTCGAGTTTATTTTGAACCGATGATTATACTAGTATTTAGTATTTATGTTCTATGCCATTCTCAATACAGTACGTGCAGTAAGCGTTTCCACCACTCTGGTGGTCTGCATCGATTTCTTGGATTACAATAATCTGATCAGAGACAGAGAAGGACTTCGTGATCTAACATGACACAGCGATTCGGGTCAATACAGAAGTAGGTCACTAGTTATGAAAGAGAGTTATTGTTGATAGTTCGATGAATACAGCATACTCGGCACTCGTTTCAACTGGCGAGGAGACAGAGGCGTACCTCCAATTACAAATCATGGTATTTACAAACGGTCGGGGCAGGCCGCCTACAGGTAATCCTGAAGTCGGGACCGTCTCCTGGGAGGAAAAACACTTTTGCTTCGTTGGGTCGAAGGGGTTTTACTGGCACGGCACCAAATTCGGTGGTTGGCAGAAATACCCTCCCGATGTTTCCCCCGAGAATCGCAAACGTCCTTCTACGTCCGGTCGCGGTCGACGCCCCAACGGGAACGAGCGCATTGGTCTGAATGTCACATACAGTGCGGAACACGGTTGCTACAAGACCGACAAAAATTATTTCTGGCATGGAACATTCGATGGCGGTTGGAAAAAACATCCTCCCGGGATGGATTCTACCTCGGAGGACGACGAAGCAAATGATAATAGTATCGGTCGTAGCAATACGAAAGACCCAGAAAACCGAACGGCCAGCTCAAGCAAGAAACAGAAAAGAGGGAATACGAAGGGGAGACCACCAAGTCGCAAAACTAGCGGAGAAACGATCGAATACGATTCAGAAAAATCCTGTTGGAAAACAGACAGGGATGGAGGTCTCTACTGGCATGGAACATACAACGGTGGCTGGAAAGAGCACCCTCCGAAGAAACGCTAGGGATAAAGTGTTTCATTGCAGTTCCATCTTTCGAGGCGCAAGCGTTAGGTCGGGAACCCGGCGAAATTATTGTTTGTCTCCAAAGAACAGGAGTGCAACCAGCATGATGAACAACCTGTGGCTATTGATAGGATTGTTCCGAAGATAGTAAAGGTACACTTGAACCATTCTAGAGGACAGCTGGTTCGACCTATATACCTGGCACATACTAATAACTTCATACTAATGTATCAATCTCAAAAAAGCTTTTGATCGTAAAAAAACGAAATGCACAGTGCACACCCTCCACACTCCACACATAGACGTCATAGATACGGTATGTATGTATTGTGTACACTAGCATAATATGAAAGTCTGTAACTAAGTTCGTACTTGAAAATATAACATAGTAACCTTACGTGTACCTTTTCTTGGTGAGAAAACGACGGTCAGACGAGAAAGGAATAGACCACTCATTGGGATTTTTCTTCGCAAGCCTGTGTGCTTGGAGTGATGATCATTTTTCGTTGCGTCCGCGAAATTGAGTTTCGTTTGCATCGGCGACAACATCTGAAAAAAGAAAACTCCCCCGACAATCCCACAACATCCAGAACATTGAAGATTTCCTATCGAAGCGTTGGATTGATACGACAATGACAATGGACTACGAACAAACGGGAATGGAAGAGCAATCTGCCCCGCTGCACATGGAATTAACAGCAGCGTCTACAACGATCGACGCGTCGGTCGTTCAATCGCGAATTCGTCAGTCCGTGTCCGTTCAGAAGGAGGATGCTGCCATGGTGGAGGACGGCGAC
The DNA here is from genome assembly GCA_037355855.1 of Pseudo-nitzschia pungens. Taxonomy (NCBI): domain Eukaryota; phylum Bacillariophyta; class Bacillariophyceae; order Bacillariales; family Bacillariaceae; genus Pseudo-nitzschia; species Pseudo-nitzschia pungens. The sequence continues at coordinate 2,453,875 of CM074767.1, forward strand.
CAACCGGTCTTTCCTAGACTTTCTGCGGCGGCAGCGTCTGGAAATAAAATCGAATATCGACGTGTTAGATGTCCTCCGCATCGGTATACTCCCCTGCGCGAGCACTGGGAGCAGATTTTGACTCCGCTGGTAGAATACCTTAAACTGCAGGTACGTGCATTTGTTTTGATTTGTTGCGGTTACAAAATGGATGCGTTGTTTGGTGAAAGTCAAGGCCAAGCTATTGCAGAGGAAGAAATGACCCATAGACGGAATGTCCTTCGTGTTGTTCTTGGAATTAAACCCTCCGGGAAGCCTCGTTGGTATAAAGAACGATATGGGGCGGCCTACGGTCGTAGTCTGATGCAGAGTGAGGAAATGCTATTCAATTTTGCCCCCACGTGGCAACGCTTCTTCGATCACATTTCTCGTTGTTTCCGTTCCGGAATTCTAACTTTTCACGCTGCAATTTCTGTTCTGTCTGCAGGTTCGATTCAACACCAAAACTCGATCCGTGGAAATGAAAACTTCTCCGCATACGCTCGACGTGGGCGGCCTTCAGAAGGGAGCAGATTTCGTAAGCGCTTTCATGATGGGGTTTGAGGTACAGGATGCCGTAGCCTTGCTCCGATTGGATGACCTATACGTCGAGAGTTTCAATGTAACGGACGTGAAGATTTTGAGGGGAGACCATTTGTCACGTGCTGTTGGTCGTGTTGCCGGTCAAGACGGTAAAACACGATTTGCTATTGAAAATGCAACGCGGACTCGGATTGTCGTCGCCGACCAGAGAATTCATATGTTGGGATCATACGCTAACCTCCGAGTCGCGAGAAATGCCATTTGTGATTTGATTCTGGGAGCACCACCTGGAAAGGTCTACAACAACATGCGCAACGTGGCGAAGCGAATGAACGAACGATACTAATGTTTCAACCTCCGGCCTTCAATGAATTTGTTATATTAGTTTTTTACCTTTTTTATTTTATTGCAATAGTATTGTATAACACCATTGTGGAGTATTTATGTAAACTTGAATCAGTACTAACTTCTGAATACGAAGGAGTTGCTGTTGAACTTGACGTCATCTTTAGCTGTCGGTGCATCTGATTTTTCTCACAATCAAAAACCGCTCTGTAACGAGAGATAACTCCAAAACTATTGATTGAATGCATGACGCCCATCCGTTGTCTCAATAGAGTTGACGTGCTTTTGATTAAAAAATCATGCCTTGTGTGCTACTGTATTTGAAACAATGACGATTGAGGAATACAATCGGAACTCAAGTCCAAGCAAACGAATACCAAAGGACTATCCGACCAGCTCGTCGCCATTGTTCGCTTGGTGAAAGACACTCACATCGCAACAAGTCTACCGTATCGTGACCAGCAAGCGCAACAAGGTTATTTCTGCCCTCGCCACACTAAGGTTCGGTATAAATTCTATGCTCAGCTGGTAAACAACCAACCGGTACTCCAGAAACTGCACTCCGAAGGACCAAAACCGTCTTCATCTCATCTGCCCTCCCGTTGAAGCCTTATTTGTTTCATACTTTGCATCGTGTTTCACAGATACTCCAACATTAGGTATGTGCGCATCGTAATCTTGTTCCTCCTCCCGTATGCGCAACTATTGTTGTAGCGTTCAGTAGATGTTTGGTGTTCGCACGCACGTCGCATCTTGGGAATCCATTCGAGACACTACTATCATGACGATACGATGAGGAGCAGAAATTGCGCAGGGTCTTTCACCGTGACGAGAGCGACTAAATGATGGACAGTACAACGAAAACGAAATAAGTACCACTTCCTCTTTTCTCATCCTAACGAGTGCAAGGCGACACTATCGAGTGCCCTTTATGTTACTATCTATCTGCTTGCCGACATCGATCATTGCATTCACAATAAAAATAACGAGCGTCGTCGGATCCTTGCGGTTCGTTTTTGTCCGTTTAGATGGCTACTGCTACCATGGCAGGACGAATCAGCGATTCTCCCATGATAAATCCCTTTTGAAATTCTTTGCAGACAATTCCTTCCTCGTATTCGGAACCGGGCATTTGCATCACCGCCTGGTGCAACTCGTAGTCGAATTCTGTTCCGATCGTTTCGACTTCGGTCACCCCCATCGTTTCGAATTGGTTCAGAATGTCCTGGTAGGCCTGCTTGTAGGCGGTTTCGATGACCTGTTCCGATTCGGTCTCGGCAACAATAACTCCCGAGGCTCGATCGAAGTTGTCCAAGAGATCCAAAATTCCCTTCACAACGCGTACCTTTGCGTCCGAGTCGCCCTCTTGGTTTTGTTCGGTCATTCGTTGTTGAATATTCGTGTACTGAACTCGTCGTGCGCAGTGCAAGTGTTGGAATGCATGCGTGTGACACGGTGAACAAATCAAGGAAAGGAAAAACGAGTTGTTGTTTCCGATGCCAGGCGAGAAACGTTGTGTCACAGTGTCAGAGAGGGGGGAAAAACAGTCACTGTCAGAACCATGCTGCCACAATCTATTGATGTCTCGGATGCCGCGCGTTGGTGTGAAACCTCTTCCCAGGGGCAATCCCAGCCCGAAAGCATTCCAATTTTCTGTGGTCTGCCTCTTTCCACTAGTTCTACCCCACACAGTAGTCTGTTTTCCCGATCGACTTACCTCTCTCTGAAGGGCTTCGAGTTGGGGACCCCATTCCTCCTTTGCGATTTCTTTTCGTTCCGTGGCAGCGACCAATTCTTCTTCCGTGTTGGCAATGTCGCTCTCGAGAACTTCCAGCTTTCGTTTCAAGAAGGCGGGGGAATTGAGAATATCGTTCACGTCGGAAGCGGGGGCCGCGGCTGAATCATCGCCGTCGGTGGTGTCGGCGGGCTCCGTGGCTTCTTCTTCGGAGGACATGCTCAGACACGTTGGCACGTGAACTCGGGCCGAAAATCCGACCGAAGTCGACCGTTGTGGAAAGGCCTGGCGGATGCCGAAGGCATCGGTCGCGGACAGAGTCAGGATTGCCAGGAGGGCGGAGGAACCTCGGATCATCATCGTTATATTCGAAGAAAAGTATTGTGTTGCTGTCGCACCTCGGGAATTGTTGTTTGTGTGCCTTGTTGTCCTTGGACGCGTAGCGGCAGATCTGGTTGCTTTCGAGGATGGATTTGATTGATGTGATGTGATTATTATTTTTTTGATTTGATTTCAAATCATCCGAGTGGCAGCACCAGAGTGCACATTATTTCAGATCGACTGGGATACGCTACGAGTAACTTACTCGTACGAACTGTACAGGTACAGTAAGGTTACCCTTGTCCTGGTACCGGTAAACCTTACGCCGATCGATAGAATGGAATTGAAGAACAATACGTGCGACACACCCGACCGACGGCTGGAAATCGATCATCACCATCGGCAAGGATTTCGAAAGAGCGAGACAAAAAATAACTTTTCATTTTGGTTGTCGATCCAATCCTTCTTTCATTTATGGGAAGCAATCATTGGGGGAGGAACCAAAAGGGGACATTTTTATAGAATGCCAGTAACTGGTACGTTAACCCGTAAACGTAACTTACTTAATTTACCGGTAGCGCAAAAATTACTGGAAAATTCAAAAAACAAACACGTTTCAAAAAAGCAAATTTCTGGGCCCTGTACCGTATTTTACATTTTACTCGTACAAGGTGACAGGAACCGGTACAATACACGTATTGTATTTTTCAAAATCAAAAACTTTTCGATTCGCTGTTGTTTCCATCATTATGAGATCATCATCCATTGACGACGGAGCGGCATCAAGAATACGAAGAAGACTTACCGGTACCACCCACGACGAACACAGAACTGAACATTTTTCTTCATTGCCAGGTTGAGCCACCAGAAGCGATCGATTTGCACAAAAAAGAATGACATGATTCGACGTGGTAACCAACATGGAACAACCCGTGGTGTCCGGTCCTCGTCGATGGACGGCTCCGTCGAGACAGTTTCCTCGATGGAATCGATGCCATTGCTCGGCGATCCGACACTGTTCGAAGGAGACGAATCGAAGAATATGATTCCTTCAGAGGTCAATGTCGGGTATGAATATATCGATAGAGCAGTCGAAACCGAAAACCAAGATGCTCCACAATCGAAGATGGGCACGGAGAAGGAAAGACAGATCGTGTTGTTGTTTTTGTTGGCACAGGTTTGTGCCCTTCACGATCCAACTCCTCGAACCTTCACGTAAGTTGGGTCGGTTGCAAATGTTTTTACTGCTATTTTTGGTTCCGCTGCACTCCAAATGTGTTCTTGCGCCATTTGATGGGTGATATCTTCTTCGGAATGTACATGTGGCAACCAACAAAATCATAGGATAACACTCATTGATTCGACTGTCGTTCGACGAATCTCTTTTCTTCGTTTGTGTTGGAAAATATGGAAATTCCACACCAGCGTTCATGTCTTGAAGCTTTTCGAAGATGGCTTTCTCGATCGAGAGGCGATTGATTATATCTATAGATTTGTTCTGTCACCGACGGCGGATTCGCACGGACTGTTGACGGACACAATCGACAACCCATCGATCAATGCTGCGGCTATGAGAAACTACCAGGACCCATCGGATGCCATTGTCGACGCCACGGACCTGATGACGATAGAAAACATGACAGAGCTAGCAATTGCTTCGGTCAGCCCCACTGGCAACGTTCTCCACAACGCAGGTAGCGCCGTGCCAGGGGTTACTACTCTTCACAGCCAGAAAACTTTGAGATCCTTGGAGGCGGATAGGATTCGACAAATTCTTTCGCGATACGATAATCTGCACCACAGTGATGCCAGGAAAAAAAAAGGAAAACACACAAGGGCCGCGACCGACGGAAATCCTTCATCCACCGACGATGAGCCGAAATCATGGAACCCGGAACATTTCCCGCTCCGATGGAGTCGTTATGAACGGGAATTCAAAGAAATAAACCTATTGAATTCCGGCTCCTTCGGTTCGGTCTATCGTGCCAGACGAGAAGAGGACGGGTGTGAGTATGCTGTCAAAAAAATCACTTTCGATGCAATGGGATTGTCGAACAAAAGTATCGAGAGAGTCATTCGTGAAGTTCAGTGCTTGGCGGCCGTAAATGACCATCCCAATGTGGTTCGTTACTATACGAGTTGGTGGGAACCAAACTGGATGGCCGGAAGCATAGCTAATGGCGCACATCCTGGCAGCCGAAAAGAAACTTTGCCCCAAATCAAAGCTCTATCTCCGCGACGGAAAGAGATCCAACAAGGAATCGACGACGAAACATCGGAAGAATTGGACGAAAGTTACGACAGCTATTACGATAATTCCACGAACGACAGTGATTCCTATTCATCATCTGGATCCGAAGAAGTAGAGTCGTGGCGTCGAGGATTTTCATTCGATGCCGGTATAACGTCCATTGAAGATGAGACTTGGGAGAGTTACCAGAGCCGGCAATTGGGACGATGGGGAGGACCTCGCAATGATTCGTACATAACCAGGATGAGTTCAAGAAGAAGAAGACGGTCGTCTCGCAAGACAAAGAAGACTGCACCGGCACCAACCCCGTATCAATACCAAATGAATCTTTACATACAAATGCAGCTTTGCCATCCGATTACCCTCCAAGACTGGATCCAAGATCGCAACAAACACATACCAGAAGCGGATTACGAAAAACGGATCGGTGTGGCCCACAAAATTTTCCAACAACTCTGTAGCGGTCTTGCTCACATTCACAAAGCCAATATCATTCATAGAGACCTGAAGCCGGCAAATGTTTTCATCGCTAATGATCGAAAGGTGAAAATTGGAGATTTTGGCCTGAGCAAGCAAATCCATGGTATTGTCAGACAACAACAAAAGCAAGCCGGTGGCAGCAAGCCAGCATCGCCAAAACCACGATCACCCTCCGAAAGAAGCAATTGGCAATCTCGCAATCTAACACATGATAGTGATGCAATTGTTCTCTTTCGTGACTCATTTCCTTCGGGGGCACAACCCCTTGTCAAATACAACGTTGCTGGTGTTAATTTAACAGCTGGGATCGGTACCGCGTCGTACGCAGCTCCAGAACAGGTACAGACCAAAAACTATGGGACCGCAGTAGATATTTTCAGCCTCGGCCTAATCTTTCTGGAATTGGTTTCCTGTTTCGAGACAGAACACGAACGTTTGCACAACTTCCAACAATGCCGCTATCAGCGCGTACCTAAAAGCCTCGAAGAGAATTACCCCGACATTGCTTCGACCATCCTTGCGTGTACAAAACCCAACGCTTCGGATAGGCCTACGGCCGGCGAGCTCGTAGACGAATTTGAAATCAGAACCCCAAGTACGCACAAAGAGATCGATATACTCAAGGGACAGTTGATTGAAAGAAACAAGGAAATCGCTGAGAAAGATAAGATGATCGAAATAATGCGATTGGAAATCGAGAGGATGCAAAATCTGGTGCTTTCCCCAAAGGCAATCGAGCCATCTGTTGCTAAAGATCATTCGGGTGAAGAGATTTTGGTTACTGATGTTCTAACATTTGACGACGATGTCGAGGACGGTCGAAAGAACTAATAGCTTTTTTTTCTGCGGAGTCACTTTTTCAATCACATTGTTTTTTCTAATACTGGCTTTGTAATATTTAATAACCCAGTCGCCCAATCTTAGCTTTTCTTTGAACTCTTCTTTTTCTTCTTTGCAACCGATGCGTCGTCGCCTTTCTTTTTTGTTTTTTTTGTCTTCTTTTCTTTTGTATCAGCTGCATCGTCTTCCTTTTCTTTTTTCTTATCCTTCTTAGTTTTCTTGGACTTCGTAGTAAGTGATGAATCGTCTTCTGTCCCTTTCTTCTTGCTTTTCTTCGTCTTTGTTTCTTTCGAATCCTCATCGCTCTCTTTCTTCTTGCCTTTCTTTGTTTTCTTGGATTTCGTTATGACTGATGAATCATCGTCTTTGTCCTTCGTTTTACCCTTTTTTGTCTTCTTTCCCTTCGTACTTTTTGCGTCGTCGTCGGTTTTCTCTGCCTTATCGCCTTTCTTTGTCTTCTTTCCCTTCGAACTTTTTGCATCGTCTTCTTGGTCTTCTTTTGCTGCCTTGCCCCCCTTTTTCGTCTTCTTTCCCTTGGTACTTTTTGCATCGCTGTCGTTTTCTTTCTCTGTCTTTTCGCCTTTCTTTGTCTTCTTTTCTTTCTTTCCTTTATCGTTTTCTTCCGTCTCTTTCGTCTTTGCAATGGTTGGTTGGGCCAATGCTGCTGCACGGGCATATTCAATGGTGTTGTTATCAGCCTCGGCCAAATCATCGAGAGCAATATCCTTCGTTTCAGCTGCCTTTTTCGCTGCAGTCAAGGCTGCTATAATATTTTGTCGTTGGTCTTCCGCATCTTCGTGTTCCAGGTTCGCAAGATTGTCACCGAGGTCGATTTTGACGCTGCCGAAATTCCTGACACTCCTTGCAGATGACAATTTTACTCTTTGACCCTTGCCTCCCGGTCCAGCAGTGTCGGCATCGGCAAAATCATCATCGAGAGCAATCTCCTTTGTTGCAGCTGCCTTTTTGGCTGCACTCAAAGCCGCTATAATTTCTTGCCGATGGTCTTCCGCATCTTCGAGGTCTTCCATGTTCACAAGATTTTCACCGAGGTCGACTTTGACAGCGCCAAAATTCCTGACACTATTTGCAGACGACAGTTGCACTCTTCGGCCCTTGTTTTCTGGTTCCGACAGATCATCCACAGAGTCGTCGTCGGAATCATCTGTAATATTATATTGGGGTTCCGTGTATTTCTTGTTTTCTTCCTCCGCGTCTGCTGCAAGTTGCTTCATTTTCTTCTGAATATTCTTGGCCTCTTCTTGCATTCGTTTTGTTTTTTCTGCCCGTTTCTTCTCTTCTTTCTCACGTTGAAGGCGTTCTTTTTCAGCTTCCTCTCGAGCTGCTTTCTCTTTTTCCCTGACTTGTTCTTCTATCAACGACTTTGTTTCCTCGGCCTTCGCTTTTGCCGCAGCTAAAGCCTCAAGTTTCCTCATTTCTTCTTTTCTCGCCGTGTTGAGCTTGGCCAGCTGCTCCGCAATTTTCCTAGCCTCGTTTGCCTCCAAAGCATCTTTCTCATCTTGCGCCTTGTCTTGTAGAATCTGTTTTAGTCTTGCTTCTTCTTCTGCTATTCTCTGCGCCCTTTCTTCGGCCTCTTTTCTTAGTTTAGCCTCTTCCTCTGCACGAAATTTAGCAGCGGCTGCAGCAAGCTCTTCTTCGCGCTTCTCTTGCTTCTTTTTTGTCTCTGCCTCGATTTCTTTCGCTTTCTCTGCAGCTGCCCGTTTTGCATCTAAAATAAGAATTATTCAGTGTAGCACGTCAGTGTTTGGGGCGTTGAACTAATGTATATGATCTTCCTGCATACTTTATCACTCACCTGCGAGTTTTTGCTCATCTAACTCCTGCTCTTTTAATTGTTCTAACATACGAGCAAGTCTCTGACGTTCTCTCTCTTCTTCCGCCTCTTGGGCTAGCCGTTTTTTCTCTTCCACTTCCTGCTGCCTCTGTTTCTTCTTTGCTGCTCGTTCAGATTCTGCTTTTGCCTGTTTCTCTGCTTCCTCTTGCGCTTTCCTATCCTTTTTTTCTTTTTCCTTTAGCAAAGCTTCCTCTCGTGCCTTGAGCTTCGCGTCAGCCTTTTCCTTCAACATTTGAATCTTCTCTTCTCTCGCAATTCTTGCCTCCTCCGCTTTTCGTAATTTCTCTTCCCGGGCACGCGCTTCTTCTTTGATTGCCTCTTCTCTCTGTCGCTCGATTTCTTCCTTCTTTCTTCGTTTCTTTTCCTCTCTTTCAAGGCGCTCTTGCTCTTTCTTTGCCTTTCTTTCGGCTAATAATCGCTCCTGTTCTTCTTCTGCCGCTTTCGCTTTCTCTTCCCTTAACCGTGCTTCTTCTTTCACCCTTGCTTCAATCTCAGCAGTCTTTTTTGCGAGCCTTTCTTCCATCTCTTTCTTTTTTTGTTCAGCTCGCTGTCGCATCTCTTCCATTTTTCTTCGCTTCTCTTCTTTTTTATTTAACCTTTTCTGTATAATGTTGCTCTCCTTGAGTTTGGCCGCCTTCTCGGCTTCTTCCTCTTCTCGCCGACGCTGTTCTTCGATCTCTTTGGCAATTCTTTCTTTTTCAGCTGCTTTTTCGGCTTTCAATCTTTCCCTCTCAGCTTCTTCGGCAGCTTCTTTCTCCTTTCGTTCTCGCTCCTGAGCTTCGGCGAGGGCTTTTATTTTTTTGGCAGTTCTTTTCCGATTCCTCTTGAAGTTCTTTGGCTCGTTCCATCGCAGTTTCCTTAGCCTGTTCTAACTTTCTTGCTTCTTCCATTTGCTTCTGTGCTGCCTCTTTCAATAACTCGTTCGCTTTAGCCAGATCTTCGAGTCTCTTGGCTTCCTCTTCCTCTTCTTCGAGACGCAACTCTTCTAGCTGTTTCTGTCGCTCTTCTTCTTTTTCGGCTTCTTTTTCGGCTTCTTTCCTCTCTCGTTCCCTCTTTTCCTCCTCCATCTGCTCCGCCTCTTGCCTCAACTTTTCTTCGATCTGTTTTTGCTTTTCCTCTGCTTCATTCGCTAGCTCTTCGGCTCGTTTCTCTATATTCTTTTGGGCATCGGATTGTTTTTCCAACTCTTCCGCTTTCTTCAATGCAATAGCCTTCAACTTTTCGGCTTTCTTGGCTTCCAATTTTTTGTTTTGTTCTTCGATCTCTCGAAGTTCCTCCTCTTCCTCGAGCCTGGCTTTCTCCTCTTTTTCTTTTCGTTGTTGTTCTTTTCTCTCCTCTTCTTCTTGCGCAGCCTGTTCCTCTGCAAGTCTTTCTGCAGCGGCCTTTTCTTCTATTTCTCGTTTCTGCGCTTCAGACTTTTCTTTGAGTTCTTCTTCTCGTTGTTTAATTCTAGCTTCCGATTCGGCCAGTTTCCGTTCATGATCCTCCTTCTCTTGCATTTGCTCCTTCAAAATTCTCTCTTCGCGTTCTTTTACTTTTTCGTTGTATTCATTTTCAAGTCGATCCTCTTCTCGCTGTTTTTCTTCGTATTCACGGTCTATTTCTTCTTGGCGCTCTCTCCTTTTACGTTCCATTTCGGCAATTTCTAATGCCTCTTTATCTTTTTCGGCCTGTAATTTAGCCACCATCTGCTTGCTCAATTCTTCTTCCTTTTTGCGAGACTCTGCTGCTAATTCTTCCGCTCTTTGCTCGATCCTCGCTTGGACATCGGCCATTCGGTTCGCTTCTTCTGTCTTTTTCCGAGCCGCATCTTTCAGCGCTTTTATTTCACTATTCATCTCATCGTCGATTTTTTCCTCCTCGCTGTCACTCATTGTCTTTTTGTTGCAGTTTAGACGCCCACTTAGGTCGATCTGATAAACGTATATCTTCGCAGCAATATGGTGAATGCGAAACTGTTTTGTCAAAATGATGGTCTATTCAATACGGTACTGAAGGTATTGGATTAGTAAAAAAAAATTATCACGTCGTATTGAGATGCACAGACACGACGGTTTTTGTGCGTTGCGGGGGTCATGATTGATTCATTCATGATATCTTACCCGACATCTTGGTTATCAGTTATCGCTTGATCGTAGTCTTATCGGTCTTATCGGTATTGAATAACACTGTGCCAGTAAGGTTTAGCGGCTTTTAGCCCGTTGCCTACTCGTGGTGGTAGTACGTTGAACTCATACCATACGGTTGGACTACTCTCAACTCGTGTTATTTGTCGTACGGTAGAGTTCGTGTACGAATCGTATGACACGTATTGAGAATACCTTATGAATTCCAAAACCCCGTAAGAATCCCTCCTAACATTCAACATTTATGTTCAATGTACGATTGAACGTATGATAAAAAAGATAACCCTTATGTATCGGTACCCGTCAAAAACTAAAATGAATCACGTTTACCATAATGAATCACGTCGAGTGACAGCATCTTTGCTTTTTGGAATATCTCCTTGCATACACCACCTCTGTTCAAAGTAAAGACATCGTCTGTTAGCTAACACTCTACTCTACAATGCTCTATATTTACTTTTAAACAATCTTGCTTATTCTTCCCTTAGTAAGCTCCAGAATACAGAAATTGGGCCAAAAATTGTGTGTTTTTGAGTGACAGCATCGAGCCGGCATGGTTTTCCAGGTTTTCCAGCTTGCGCGCAGTAAAAAGAACATGATATGCGCGCATAGCAAAAAACAGAACTCATTTTTTTCGTTTCGTTTCGAATTCAGTTTTTTGTTCAACATGCTGTCACTCGGCGTGTAGAAAATGTAGATGCTGTCACTCGATCGTATGGTCCCGTGTAGAAAATGTACCAGTGTCTACATTTACCATGATGGATCAATTTTTGGCCATTTTTTGAAAAAACCACTAACTACAGGGGGCCAAAGCTATGGATGTAAGTCACTGATTTCAACAGGAGTTGTTGCAAACAGTCGGTTTATAGTGTTTACGAATAGGTTGTAACTTTCATTGAGGAGGTTTCCATTACTGGGAGGAGGTATTTGGTCAGATAGTGAGGCAACAATCTGTCACTCCGACGTGATTCATTTTAGTTTTTCACGGGTACGGTTGTTAGAAAAATAGTTCTACTACAGTAATCTTAGTTAACTTACCTGTAAGTTAATTACTCAGTACAGTAAATCTTACCGGTAATACCTTCCGTAATGATGATGATCGATCCACCCTCAAAAACGAAAAAGGCGAGGACGGCCAAAAACCTAGGATTTTTGTTGACAAACGAATGGGGAGCGCTGTGATGACGCGCCAAAAAAAGCACGAAAACGATCCTCATACGTGTAATATTATTGTGTTGGTTCCGTTGCATGAATGCAACGGTAAATCGCAATGATACATAAGCTGAGCCTAAAATAAGCCTATTACAGATGTCCTAACACACAGCAATCTCTTTTATTATTTATAACAAGTTGGGCATATTCTTAGCTCCTCTTGAGGTTGGCCTTTGGTGCTAAAAAGTCAACCAGGAGAGTTTTCATCCACATGGTTTTTTTGACTGAGGGATAAGAGCAGAGAATCTGGACCATTTTCAGCACTGTGTCAGGGCCTCATTACCAAGTGAAATCAGAATAATTGACAAGTTGGAATGCATATTAGTAAAGGTTCAAACTCTGATACCTCTCTTGCCCATATTGCCTTGCCAGATCTGAGGTCTTGAAATCCTTTCTCAGCCAAGAATGCATTCAGCACAACTATGAAGCAATAGATTGTGATATGTTTCTGTTGGTGTTCAGCAGAGGAGGAACTTGAGATAAACACAAACAAGTGCTGCAGCTAAATCAGTCACGAGAAGATGGTGGCATTGATGACCCTTGTTTTATGGATTTTCTTCTCCCCCCCTCATCAACTCAACAAGTCAGTGAACAATACTACTTCTTCTTTAAGATATCATTACTATTGTGCTCTCTTATTCTTTATCCCCTCATTAATGAATATCTATCCGCAACACCCCACAAGAAACAACAGCATTTTCAATGTGTGTGTGTTAAAAATTCTTGCCCTTTGTCATTAGAAATTGAGTTTAGTTTCCATTATTTTTTTGTTACGCAGTTCTCATCATCATCGTGAGACAATAGATTCGATTTACAAGAGATGGAGTCTCAGGCCATAATTCCGTAGTGAGCCTCGCGGCTACAATGGCGGGAACGATGAATTGACATCGTTCTAACTGTTACCGTTAATTTTACTAGAAAGAGTTTCACCCCTCTTGTACTTTTACCCTGGGGACGCACGTGTACGAGTAAGGCTTAATTATCGTACCTGGTACGTACGTTAGTCTTTAAAATCTGGTCGGTTCGCAGTTTGAGTTCGCAGTTTGAAATAAGTAGAAGTAATACGTAAGGTTTACCACTACCGTAGTACGAAGAAAAGAAGAAGTACTTCGTACAAAGTAACCTTACTGTAACCTTATTTGTACGATATAAATAATAATATCCAGTGCCTTCATCCTTCACTTCTTGAGAGAAAAACAGTTTCGCTCTCGAGCTCGGTTGGCATAATTGAACAAGTAATTACCGTAAACTCGTACGGTAATTATGAGTAATTTTACTACAAAATTCTTATCAGCTGTCCCCCGGTTCTACGTCCCCGACTACTAATTTCTACTGAAACCCGGGGACAGCTGATAGGAATTCTGTAGTACCAGATAGTGTTAGTAGAAATACAACTACCGGTACTACCGTACATAACAGCATAGTACAATACTTAGGAAAACGGTAGAGCACGAGAGAGCTGCCAATCTTTGCAACGTTCTTGCCTTTTGATACCGAAATCGAAAAGAAAAAACAATACGAGTAACCTTAAGCCGTATTCGTAAGGTTACGACGAAATCTTACTCAGCGCCGACGATCATAATATCATCCGCTGACAACAAAATATTCCAAGCAACGAGTTCTTTTTCAAATGGGCTCTACCTCCACAAAACTAGCCGCTCCTAAGAAAGGCATGAAATCTTTTTATTCACTCTACGCCGTCACGGGCGACGGTTCCATCCAGAAAATGGAAGAATTCCGTGGGAAGGTTGTGTATGCTACGAACGTCGCGTCCAAGTGAGGTGCGACCCGCCGTGAGTATGCTCAATTCGAGAGCTTAAACGAACGGTGGGGCAACAAACTCGTGATTTTCGGATTCCCAAGCCGAGAGTTCGGATGGCAAGAATTCGACAACGACGAAGCAATCAAAGAGTTCGCGCAAGGGAAGAACTTCCCCGGAATCATGATGAAACTGGGCAAGATCAAGGGCGACACGGCTCCCGAAGTATGGAAGTTTTTCAAAGAGGAAACGGGGGCAAGTGACCCCACGTGGAATTTCAAAGGAAAGTTTCTCGTCAGCAAGAAAGGAGAGGTATCCGTTCCTACAGATTTAGAAACCGATATAGAGCGCCTCATTAACGAAGAGATTGAAGAATAATGCTTCCGTTGACGCAGTACTGCATCCATACGGCGTTGCCACCAAAAATGCCATCGATGTTGATGACCGGTAATGACAAAGAATCAAAGAAGTGTCGTACGCAAAGACGAATAATGATTTCTTTGGATCTTTCGAAACTCGGTTTGATGCCAATGTGCATCTATTCTCGAGGCAAAGTCGTATTTCTGCAGTTTTCTTCGGCTACTACTGATGATGCTAACAACTTTAGATAAGTCACGCGTGATGCGTATTCAAAAGATGACTTTTCTTGCAAAATTTCTGTTCCTCCGTCTATATTTAGCATAATCAGGAGGTATGCGGTGCAATTCTACTTAACCTCCTTTATTTGAATTGTAGGCATCAATCCATCTTCATGGAAGCACAATGTCCTACTAAAGAAACAAACAACGCTTCGCGAGCAAAAAGTACAAACATAGTCGATTATAGAAAGAATAGAGAGTGGGTTGACACGATTCATTCTAAAGTGGTCATACACAATAACGAATCTCGTTCCGTAACTTACCCATTACAAAATAATATGGTGTCCGGCAAATGTTCTGCTGCTCTAAAAAGAACAAAATCAAATCTCATGTCATGTCACCATTGATCACTGTAGAACACTTGAAATTAAATTCGTGATGACGATTTCATTAATATAAATTGAAATAATATTGATATCTTTGATGTACTACTAGTACTACTACTATGTAATGCAAAGAAGGCTCCTTTGTTGTGACGGTCGTTTTTGGTTTCAATCAGAAACGAACTGCTGTTCTTAAAAGAATTGATTACAAAAGTTTTTATTCATGTAATCAATACTTGCAAGAGGAATGCACATAAAAAAGCCAATAGACTGGGGTTCCATACTCTGCGCATCATCTCTCCCTCCAAACTTATTCATTACCACAGAATTACTACATCATCTACTAGTAGTAGTAGTACTACTAGTAGTAGTACCAGCAGTAGTACCACCATCAGCACTCCATGATGTTCACGTAACAGTTGCAAACCAAGTAGTAGCACAAAATTGTGCTCACAACTACTACTTCAATTTACCCTCTCATGGTTCTATTCATCAAAAGATACCCCTTTCAGTAACCCTAGTAATCCATAAGGAATCCTCCGCCAGTTCTTTGTGTCACCATGTTATTATGTCATACGAAGTATTACGGAGGGGACAGGAGATTGAGATCGCATCTTCTGATCTTTCATTTTTTCGACGGACCAAGGTCTGACGATCACATCTAAATCTCACTCAGCCGGTAACCCGAAATCGGAGCAGTTCACAGAATTCACTGAACAGCTGTACATAATTTACCAGGTAAGTTACCGTAAGGCTTACAGAATGGTGCACGGTGGACGGCATATCTCATACCTCGTGACATTCCAAGAAACCGTCGATCCACAAATAAACGTCGTGGGGGAATCCGAGCCAGAAGACCGCGTCGTCGTGAACACAACCCGTCAGATCCCGGTGAAAACGCTGGGACCGAGCCCTCAGAAACAAGACAAGAGACAACAATGATTCGGATGAATGTGACTTCCTTAGTGCAGCGTCACTTTGCGCCAAAGAACGGCACCAATCGGGTAATCTCTGCGGCGTCATCGGCACTATCCGACTGGAAGACGGAGAAAGAAAACGAACAGCAGCAACAACGCGCACGACTCAGCTCGTTTGCGATGGATCGTTCACACGTCAAAGTATTTGGTGGAAGCATGATTGCAAACAACCCGACGTCACAAAGAAGATTCATGTCGACAAACGAGTCTTCCGGCGACGCATCGGCAGGGACCACATCGCCCTCTTCGGACCAAGCAGGCAATTTCGAAGAAACGATGGACAAAATTTTCACCCAATCACAACAAGTAGCAGCATCCGAGGGGGACAAATGGTTCGTCGACGAAGCTCTCACCCAGGAAGTTTGGGACCCAAAGTGGTGGAACATTGCCGACCAAGCCGTAAATGCCGTCAATTTTGTCAACGATACAACGGGACTCGGCGTCGCCGGATCCATTTTTGCCGTCACGTGCGCCATCCGTGCCGTGATATTACCATTGGCGATTCGTGGACAGCGAGCTAGCTCACGCATGGCCCACTTGCAGCCGGAATTGGCCATGCTCAAAAAACGATACGAAGCCCTGGGAACCCCGTCACAAGCGGAGCAGCAAGCCTTTGCAAAGAACATGCAAGCACTATTCAAGCGATACGAAGTGACGCCCTTTGCTGCCTTGGCAACGCCGCTCATCCAAGCCCCCATGTTCATCGGGATGTTCTTTGGGATGCGAAAATTGCCCGATCTCTTCCCCGAGGCCTGCGCCAACGGTGGCTTGTGGTGGTTCACGGATTTGACGGTTGCAGATCCGACCTATATTCTGCCAATAGCGTGCGGAATCTCCTTTGTTGCCACTATTGAGTCGGGAAAGGAACAAATGATCGATTCCAATCCGCAACACGGTCCCGTCATCGTAAATGTCTTTAGGGCAATGGCTGTGGTTATGATCCCCGTCATAACCACGTTCCCAGCAGCTATGGTAAGTACGACGAAAGATTGTTTGCGAGCTATTGGAGTCATCCCAGTAACTTGCCGCCAACTCGCTTGATTTTCGACCGAACGACGATAGTACTGACGAACCAATGTTTTCTGCAGCTTTGCTACTGGGTGCCCAATAACTTTATCACAATGGTTCAGTCCATCACTCTCCGCAATGATTGGGTCAAGCAGCAATTCGGTATCTGGGACCGCCCCAAACCCCTACCAGGTCAGGCGACCGATGCTGGATTCCAAGAGACAATGGAGAAGCTGGTAAAACAAGTCAAAGGAGAACCCACAACGGAAAAGGAAAAAATCGAGCGACACAACAAAGAGATCGAAACCCGCAAACGGGTTCAGCAAGCGAGCAAAACGGCACGAGCCAGCCGAAGGGGGTAAACTAATACGTAGTAATAGATACCGTACTTCCAAGATGGAGACTAAAACTCTGGTGCACTTTTCTATACGGATGCCACACGACCACCTTTTCGGTGTCAAATGCTTCATGAGGTCACATCCTCATCCTCATTGGTTACACTATGGTAATAGTATCATCGGAAATCGTTTTTTATACGAGGTTACGAGATGAAGTACCTTTAGCTTGTTGTGAGGTCGAAGCTATTTGCACATTTCTCTTCGATAATGTTTAATTAAAAGAGCCCAAAGACAGTCCAACATCACCAAGTCCTACCCGTAAGATTAACCTTAGTTTAATCACACCTCTTTTCATAAATGGGTGCCTGGCGAAACACGATTTAGACGTGACTCAAAACAGGACGACATTCATTCATTCTCTATTCGTACGATTAAACCACCCGCTACGTCGAACACAGTACGAGTACGAGGTGCTTGTACGTGTACAGCGTAAGTAACCTTACTCGTACGTTTTTAAAATACTTCGTAATGTTTACGTACAGTATCTTATCCTATCCAAATCCTTGATCGATCAACGACGAATTCTACCGTTGCAAGATGATGATGGTGACCGGGTGAACGATCACCGATCGAAATCCATTGCTTCTACTTTTACGTCGTTTTCATTTTTGATTGTGGAAAACCCCTCGGAATACAGTTATAATCATCCTGAACCAAATCCACCGCGTCGCGGATCAAACAGTCAATACGAATGTCATCGCTTCTACCGCACGAACCCGACCCGGCTCTGTTGGAATCCTTTCGCTATGTCAACTCAATGCCGGGGAAAAATGTGAGGGGCAAAATGATCGATTGTTTTCAATTGTGGTTGGCTATTGACGAGTCGTCACAACCGGAAGTGTTGAACTCCGTGAAGGAAATAATAGGGGACCTGCACAACGCTTCGCTCATGATTGACGATATCGAAGACAACTCGGTGTTGCGTCGAGGGATTCCGGTCGCGCATTCGATCTTTGGTGTCCCAACCACGATCAACACCGCGAACTACGCCTACTTTCTCGCTTTGGAAAAATGCCACGCCTTGCAAAGCATGCAAGCCATGACTGTATTCGTGGGAGAACTCTTGAATCTGCACAGGGGACAAGGGCACGACATAATGTGGCGGGAACAAGGACAGTGTCCCACAGAAGAGGAATATCTGAAAATGGTTCAAGACAAAACCGGAGGATTATTTCGCCTTGCCGTCGGTAAGTTGGAATGCCCGGAACGACGATCTTTGGAATTCCTTTTTGCGTCCTCCTCAAATCCACTCATCCATTCCATTCCATTCCATTGAATTTTTCGATGGTTCCTCCGAATACTGCAATAGGTCTGATGCAGGCGTTTGCCACGACCAACGCAAAGACAGATTACACGACTCTCGTCAACAATCTTGCTGCTTATTTTCAAATCCGAGATGATTACATCAACTTGGTCGATGAGGATTACATGAAATCAAAAAGTTTTTGCGAAGACTTGACAGAGGGAAAATTCTCCTTTCCAGTGATTCATTGTATTCGAAGTGCTCCCGACGACCACCGATTGCTCTCGATCTTGAAGCAAAGAACGGAAGATACCTATGTAAAGCGGTATGCGCAACAGATAATGGTCGAAGCGGGAAGTGTGGAGTACACAAGAGCAAAATGTACGAGTCTCAAGGAGGAGATTGTCGCAGAAATTGAGAAGCTGGGAGGGAACCCTCCGTTAATGAAACTTGTCGAGAAACTTGATGTACAAATTCAAGAGCTGAAAACTCCGGTGCGATCCGATGGGACTCCTTCTTAAAACCAATTCATCTTTTTGCACAAAAAGCAACAAGTAGAAATCCTTTAACTGTCTCTAATTTTTTTTTAAAACGCCACGGGACTCGGTATTATGAGAAGAAGAATCTTCGTGATACTTGCTGGGTTATTCGATCTCTTCACCACGCTGGCCAAGCCCAAACGATGGACTCGTAAGACTCGTCAGAATCTATCTTGTCGATCACTTCTTTCCGGTCTTTATCTTGGAAGGAACAAGAAGCATTCGAGAAGCAGCTTTCGGTTTCGCGGGTAGTTCCGCCTCACTTGGAAGGTCTTCAGAGTTTGAAACAGAATTTTGTTTCTCCTTCACGGGGGTTGTAGCTCCGAGAGGAGGAAATTCTGCTTCTGATATGCCTGCCGTAGAAGCTTCATTCCTAGTTGTAGAACCAGCATTCGGTTTCACTCCATTGGTGACCGGGTAGCTCTGAATACTGGGTAGCTGCTGGGCCATCACGGGCATTGTTGACAGAGGCATTCCGGGATGTCCTACGATGGGCATTGGTTGCCCCATGTAAAAATTCGGAGGCATTACTGGGATCGCTTGTGGTGGGAATCCCATTGGCATTCCTTGCGGAGGTGGCTGTGGAACGTTCATTTGACGAGGCTGCGCTCTTTCCTCTTCACCCTCTACCGTGTAAGCAAAATTGAAAGAGGACCCGCCCGACATGGCTGCCTGCATATGAGGTTGGGGCTGCTGTTGCTTCGCCATTAGCTGCAAAAGCTGATCCGCGGCAGACGGCGGTACAGGCGGGGGTGGTGGGAAGCCATTGTTCGTTGTACTAGGGGGTTGTGGTGGAGGAATGGGATTATCGCTCGACCCAACTTTGAGAACGGCTTTGAGACTCGCAGTCGGATCATTGGGTTGGGAACCCGTCACTTGTGGTGCTGGTGGTGCTGAGTTTGAGTCAACTCCAAGCATTGCCTTCAAATGTGACGCTGGACTCGGAGTAACTCCCAGCATAGCCTTCAATTCATTTGATTTTCCATTCGATTCGTTTGATACCGATTGTGCACTCTTCTTCTTGCTTTCTTTGCTGATAAAGGCTCTCCATTGAGTAATACCACTCTTCCCCTTTCTCACTCCCTTAAAGCCGATGCCTTTCTCTGGGGGACCCACCGCTTCGCGCCACCCGGCTTGCTTGGCTCTACCACTTGACTCGGCTCTCGTCTTTCCAGACGACATTGCTCTTTGTTTAACAGCTGATCCGTGCCGACTGGGTGAGGCAACAACTGGGTATGTGTTCTTGACGATGCTAGGCTTCGTTTCATTCACAATCTGAGTTTCGATTCCTGACAACATTTTCTGGGTGGAAGCTTTTCCCGACCGCTGCGCGATGTGTTTATCTGTTATTTCCTTGTTATTCTCCACAGTAATTCTCATCAAATGTGCCCAAACTGCAAGCTTCCCTCTAAAATTAGAGCATAGTCCTTGCAAGCTTGTTCCGCCCACGAATTCTTCATCCATTACGATCTCAACACAACCAGTTGTAGCCTTGTGAATACCAACAACAGTCCCTCTTGCACCAAACGGAATTCCACTAGCACAAAGATTCACTACCCGATCTCCCAGTTCTGGGGCTTCATTTTCATTGTGATCGCTTGCTAGCATGACATCTGTCGCACTCACAGAGTTTTCTCGAAACAAGGCATTGCCAGGGATCTTGACCAAGGATTCCTTAGGAAATCCTTTCTTTTTCAACTGAAGATTGCGAATATCGGTTGTCTTTTCTACAGCGGTTACTGCCTCTTGGGGCATTACTTCAGTAGATATTGGTATCCTTGGCAACTTCGCACTTTCGTTTTTGCTCAGCCAATCTCTTATCTTGGGGAGAACTTCAGCCCAATTTGGACCAAAAACCTTGCTCGCGTCGTACTTTCTTTCACTTGAAAGTTTTGCAAGTGCGCTAAACAAAAGAGGAAATTGCTGACGATACTCGTTAACGAGACGGATGGCTTTAGGAGTATATTCCCATTCGATTCTTTCCGTAATTGCATTTTTGCCGTTGGTATCACCAATGGCTCGTGCGCTTCCGATGACCAATAGGGAATCTCCTGAGTCCCAAGCCTTCTTTTCTTCTTTGTGATCTGAACCCTTCGAGTCCTTTTTCTTTTGTCTACTGTAACCTGCAACGCAAAGGCCTTCTTGTGATTTCAGATTCAGCCCAAGATCGTAATTTCCTTGAACAAATGGAAGCGAGCTAGTGATTCGGCCGAATATGAGCGGGTTTATCCTCAATATCTTCGCCGCGTCACTAGAAGTAACGAAAGATTCGTTGATGGACCTTGCTAATGCTAAGCCAAAAGGGACTTCAGGCGGGATTGTAAGTACCTTAACACCGACCTTCTTGCTGTCAGCAATCCCAATTACTTGTCCAACGCATCCCTTATATTTCCCTTTAGTTAAAACGACGTTGGTATCAACAGGGAACCGATCATGAAGAGTCATCGGACCTCGTTCTTCAAAACGTGGATCAGGTGCTGGTGCTTGCCACAACGCTAGTTGCAAAGGTACCTCGGCTTCCTCTTTTCCAAAATATTTCTTGGTCGAACCATTTGACGGGTTCGTTTTCATTCCCTGAAGTGGTAACAACCGCAACCTGATCTTAACATCTTGAATTTGAACTCCGCCTGATCCGGGAACATTGATACCACCCAAGTAATTCTGTACCATCTCCTGAGATTCTCTAGCCCACCGATCTTGCTCGGTCTTGTTCCATTTCTTCACTTTTTTCTTTCCTTTGTGTAGGTATACCTCTGTCTTTTCGTCCGAGATCGCGCAGACTTTTCCTTCGTGCATCATAGGCCAGTTAATGAAAAGCGACCGGTTCAAAAGGTTATCAGCTAGTGCTTCGACAGGAGGCATTTTAGGCATTTCGTGCAGATTAAGAACCATCGTAGGATACTTTGAAGGAAACCCAAAACATTTCACTGCGATTGGTGTAAGCTCTGCCGAAGTGATGGGCAAGACATTCAGGGATGGAAATCCGGGATAAGGGATTTTAGTTCCAGCAAGAAGTTCTGGCTTGAATGATACTCCTTCAGCGTCATATTGCGGCAAAACCGAAACTCGGGAATTGCAGTTCGCAATGTCAGTCAGTCCAATGTTTTTGTGAGGTGCCTCAACTGTTTCGGTGGCTGTAAGGTCAAAAGTGTAGCAGAAAATCTCACCCACGCGATTGCGGCGTCTCTCAGCATCGGTTAACTTGTCGTCTGAGGCATAGTTTTGAATCGTGTCCAACAGAAGGTTGATTTCAATAAAAGGAAGCAAGTTGACGCCCTCCCACGGATTCTTTTTTCCATTCATGTCAACTTCGAAATCAGTAGGATAAAATTGAATGATGGGGGAATCAGGAGATGTCATCAGGCGACGGAATGGCTTCGGAACTAGCGCCGAAGATGCCGGCGGAAGACAAGACATGAGCTGTTGAAAGGGAAGAATTGGTTTACCAACCGTGAATTGTATCTTTTCGAACATTTCAGGCAAGTTGCGCAAATCGCTCAACATAGGTCCATAATGATATGGGAAAAACCATCCCCAAGAAATACAACCGCGATAATAATAAGCTAAGCACCACATCAACCCTTCCATGTATGCTTGTCGTAATTCATGATGACCCTTAATGTCAAGAGGTGTTAACTTCAGCTTTTCGAAGTAATAGCGACCTTTAAAATCCTTCTCCTTAGGTCCCGCTAGATTCCAATTCCATCCATCTACACATGGCTCATCTTTGTGATTCTCCATCAGGTGCTGTATCATTGTCACATAATTGAGTTGTTTTGCATCTTCAGCTGCCTTTATTTCAGCGTCAGAAGGTCCTTGGTCCAAGCCATCACGTTTATTCCATCTACGCTTCTTTTTGATATATTCGGCATCAGTAACCTCGCGATTCTTCAAGGTTTCATTCTCAACACTTCCAATCGCTGCGAGGTATGTTTCCAATCTTGCTGGATCTGAAATGTTCCCACTTTCTGTCAAATACTGTCCTTCTCCCCACGTTGGACGTTGATCTTTGTAAATTTGAAACAGGAGGTCGAAGGCCCCTTCCCCAATATCAAGTGTGTTCAAATGAGGTAAAAAATCATTTCTTTCATTGGAACGAAGCGACGCAATTCGACATTTCAGAGCACATTTAGTTTGTTGATTTGATACTTTTTCGTTTCTATCCGTGACAAAGGAAGCAAATTCAATCGCCGATGCCAAACTTACCCGACCAAGAATGTCATGAAAACAAAATCATCAATGGTTCGTTCGAGATCTAAAGTTTCTGATGGAGAATCTTTGCAAAATTCCAAATACAAATATTCACGCAAAACCGATAGATGCAAGAGTTGAAAGTCGGCTTCCTTGGTTTGTTTCTTCACAACTTTCAACGCATTCTGGTTCGAGAAGCCACCACTAAAATCGACGACCTCACGTAGAATCGTGAAGTGAGGTTCGTGCGTAACCAAACCAAGCATAATGAGATCAGCATCCTGTCCGTAAATACAATGGCGATTGTTTGGTTGATAGTTTGGTTGGTCCCGCATCATTCGAATGTGTTCCATGATTTTATGCTCACCCTCACCAGGTAGCTCATGACCGCTGAAAATAATTTTCAGATTTCTCCAAAGGGGATCTTCCTTGATTTTCTTTCGAATGAAGTATTTGATAGTTTCTGACACACGAGCCATGAATTCGGTTCCAGGAGTGATACAATTTGAATCGAAAAGATCCCGCTTTTTGATATTCCCTGCATCGTCCCTTTCTTTTGGTAAATCTTTTGTTGCTTCTGCCATGTCCTTAGCTGACCGAAATCGGCGAGATCTTTGCTGGTTCAGTTTCGCTCGAGGAGCGACTCCATCAATGGCCATGTAAACCGATACGCGTGGTTTCACAATTTGAGTGATAATCCGGTCGAGATAGTGCATAATCCCCAACATCATGTCCCGTTCGGATATGACTTCGGAAATGTCCATATGGCTAGGATGGGTACAGCCATGAATGATTCCGTTCATATCGAGGTACAAGTGATCAAACTCGGGTAAAAGGGCAGAATCGGACACAATTTCATTGATCTTCGTGTACCGTTCACTGATCCATCGGTAAAACTGGAGTTACGAAATAAATGGCATCGTTGATTTTAGTCAAAACAAGCGCTTTACAAAAACACTCCAATCCCCGAAAACCCTCGAAGTGCTCAACGTGATTTTGTGGCCAGGGAATACTAATCGATACCCAGATTCTGGAATAGACCCATGTCACCTGTTCTCGACGACCCGTTCTTAACCTATTGGGCCTGTCAGTTGACATACCTTGGGAACTCCCATTTTTGCTCACGGTTTGATAATATACTTTACGATTGATGTTTTCTGCCGATTCAAGAGCTATGTTCGGATACTAATCTTTTAGATTGCCAACAATTGAAATTAACGAGAGTTTGGATCACTGATAAGCGTCGGCACTCCTTATCGATGATGAAGATGATGATGTTACTGTTTTTTTTTAATACCCGTTAGAGGAGGGAAATTGAAAAGCAAAACATTCATCAAGTAACCTCAAGGTAAGACATACCGTACTAAAACAAGTACGCTTTTTCAGCACGAGTCAGTCACGAGCGTACTATTTTTTTCAAAATGAGGCGGAACACACGAAGACCAAAGAATGACATCGTCGGCAGCTCGTGAAAAATAATAATAATTCCACATTTTTTACAGTAAACCTTACTCCGCACGATAATACCCGTGTATCATACAAACGTAATTACGTACCGGTACGGTAGAATAATAGGATCTACACGTACGACGTACAGTACATACTATGTACGTAAATCCATTTTCAGTACGAACGCAAGGGTGAATCATTACTTTTTTGCACCTAGCACGAATTAATTACTTGTACCTGTACTAAGGTTACTCGTAATTACCAGTAGTAATTAAGTTACACGGTACATGATCCATATCAGTTATCATCATTCTTTGTAGGCATAGTTAGTCCTGAACTCAGCACAGACCGAGAGACAGCTGATCAGGATTGAGAGATTGCATTCGAGGGTAAGGTTACAGTAAGGTTTACCGTATGTGAGGTTTTACTTGAACAAAAATGATGGCCGATGTATTGTGAAATATGATTTTGATGGGTTCAAAGGCCGAACCTGCGCTTCGGATTCTGTCAGAGTCAATAGAATAAAGGAAAGATTACCATGAATCTCTATTTCATTCAAGTTTTTCTTCGATGATGTCCGTGTACTCTGCAGGGCACGATTTATCCCTCATTTTATAGGAAGTTGCCATCTCTGTTTTCTCCATGTCCTTCGTCATTTGACGAGCAAACGCCATCGCTGTTCCCCATACCGCCTCTAGAGACTGTGATTCAAAAAGAATGAGATAACAAAAACGCACAGGAAGACACAGAGAGAGTTAGCGCGACATCAAATCGAACGATAAATCAAACGACAAATCTTCCGTATCATACAGAGTAACGTAAAATATAACTCTTCTCAGACCAAAACTGAAAAAGTGTCGTATCGGTCGTGCCTCGACGCACCTGCATTTCGCCAAGACGAAGCTGGGCTGCAGTCCAAGCATCTTTCCCAAATGCATGTTCCTTATTCAATTTAAGGGCATTTTCAAATTCTTTGTTCACGTTGGATGGATTATATTGAACCAGTGCTGTACCGGCGAGCCGTGCCAAGCACATCAAGCTTCGGTATTCCAACGAATCATTGCCCTTGGCGACGACAAACGTGTCATTATTAAGATTGTCCGTAAGAATTTGTATGGCGTTCCCTTCGTAGTCATCCAAGATCAGCTCCATCAATCGGCAGGTGTCCATGACACGCGTCAGATCCATCCGAAGTGTCCTAGAATCGATTTTGGGCGGATATTCTGAAATAAGTAGGTCGCTCGATTCTCTCGGTCGTGACTTGGGCGCTCTTGGTTGGACCGTTACAATCCACGACTTAGGATCATTTGCGATTTTGGCTAGATGCATCCACTTCAATTGTTTCAGCTTATATGCTTCCGGATGCAAGTCTTTCTGGATGCAATCGCTGTATCCATCATCGAAGGTCAAATATCGTTTCAGGCCATTTCTTTGAAAGTCAGGGATTTTTTCCAGAGCAGATAGAGGCTGACTCTCGTTGTCATCATTGTACGTGACAATATCAGGTATGAGTGTAAACTCTTGACTTATCTGCACATCGAGTGGTCGATGAAAGACGGCAATCGACGCCTGGGTATGTCCACTGCCATCTCCGTTGACAAAACCAAACTTTGCATAGAGATGTGCATCACTGTAGGTTCCATACGAATCCATCAATTCCCATTCCGGGGAAATTTTAGTTTTTGCAGATATTACAAAAACTCTTTCTTCCAAATCATACTGATACACAACATTTGGACGTGGATGGGAATTTAACATGTCCAATATTGGAACCATTGCATGACATCCGTTGGAAAATATTTTATTCGACGATCGTACGCCCCATTCGGATTGTAAACGCTTAAGGTCTTCGGGCGAGAAAAAGGTATCTACCTCGGCGGAACATGCATCGGCACCAGGGTTAAAGCTCCGCGTCAGGACATGGATTCGAGCGGTTTGATAATCTTCGATTGTAACTTTTCCACCAAATCCTTGGGGTGAAGCAGCAGTCAGTGCTTTATATTCAGAAGCGACCATTTCTTGGTACATTACGACTACTGCAAAGTTCCAAGAATGATGGCCTAACATATTTTGAAGCTCAGATCGACTTTTCAGAAGAGGATGGTGTGCGCTCAATTCATCCCAGCTGGGCAAGGATTTGAAATACGATTCACGTAGCTTTTCCTTTTGACCGCCGGGACTATCAGTCATTTCCCCATCTTCGTTTCCACCCTCTTCTGGCACTGCCTCTTGCTCTGAAAGACGTCTTCTTTCGTGAGCTAGATAGGCGGCCAGGAAAGCACCTCCCGGAAGTGGATTATCTGTCAATTCGTGCCGGGCTTTCCATAGACGTTCGATTTGCACAAAGTCACTTCGAAGTGCATCGATTTCCCAGATTTGAAACTCTCTTGGAATCTCTACAAGGGTGTCCCCACGGCGAATGGGTCGCGTGCCAGCGGCCGAAGCTTGGAGAGTCCGACGAGTGGCTTCGATCTTGCCGTTGCCACACCATGCCTTGTTGTTAGCTTTGTCGTTTTTTTTCTTTGCGTAACCGGTCTCATCACAGGCCTTTCCCAAATAGTCAGCGAATAATGGTTCAACTGTCAAATTGGTATTGATGACACTCATGAAATTGTCGTCATTTTTAGAAATAGGGTCTGAATTACCACTGTTCAAAACCAAACCCAAGGCAATCGCCACCACAAGTGCGACTACACCATAGAGAGTCAACTGATAGATGCTGCCGCCATCATTTTTCGCGCCACTGCTACTTCTCAATTTTTCGTTGGGTCCAAAGTCCGAACTTTTCCCACTTTTTCTTGGTGAAGTGTTCTTCCGTTTCTTCGCAGCCATTGCAGCAGACCAAAAATTTCTTTCTATTTACGCTGTCTGTAGTTTTCGTACAATGCCTCTTCAAAAGTAACTATTGATACTTTTACACGTACAATTAGATTCAACTTTCGCCGAGAACCGAAAACATAACACCTTTTTTGATTGAGATGGTGTCCGCTGTATCAATCTCAACAACAAGAGTTTCAGGGCATCACGAAACAGTGATAAGGTTTACCGTACGGTAGAGGAAGAAGATGATTCATTCATTCCTTTGATCTTGCTTTTTTTTCAAAAATTGCTCTTCTTACTCGACCGCGCGAGACAGACGGCATGAGATTGACTGTTAATTTATTACCGTTGTGTAAAAACAAAAAACAAAAAAATCCTGAACATCACTATCCCGATCTCTATCATATTCTGAAATCTGAAACTACCTCGAACTCTACAGTATTTGGATGTACCGGCTTACTATTTACTAAATCGGCTCACTGAACCAACTGTTCAAAAATTCAGGAACGCCGTGAGACGTCCTTCATCACACCTCACCGCTCGTACCTGCAACCTTACGAACAACTACTCCTTCACGCCTATTGACCATACCGATAGAATTAGACTAGCAAGATGGTACGTCAATCAGTAAACGTCGAAAACTCAAGAAGGAATGCCGACAATGAAATTATGTTGATCAGTGCAGCACTGGAAAGACTCAATGTTGAACGGGCGTGATGGTGTGATGAATGCTGGTTTCGAGGATATAAGTCGGTGGTCAAAGTACTCGGGCGATTTTGTCGATCCTTGTTCGTACCACTGCATCAGATTCCCTTGCTGCTCAGATCATGATTGGAACTGGAGAGATAGCAACGGAGATATACATCAGTACGATGTACGCCCCAATACTTATCACAAGTCTAGAGTCTGACGCAAATCCATTCGTTTTCTTTTTTTTCTGAACACCACAGACTAAGGGTACCACTTCATTCGGAAAGAGACACAACAAGTCTCACACGTCGTGCCGCAGATGCGGAAAGGTTTCTTTCCACATCCAAAAGTCGACTTGCTCTTCTTGCGGATACCCCTCGAAGAAGATGAGACAGTTCAACTGGGGACAGAAGGCCAAGGGTCGCCGCACAGAGGGAACTGGACGCATGCGATACATGAAGACCATGACCCGCAAATTCAAGAATGGATTCAGAGAAGGAACACAAGCTAAGAAGCAAACCGCTTAGATTGACCTTTAGAGATGAATAAATTTACAAAACCCCCTTTAAGCTCCTCTTTCGGTAACAAAACTACGAATAGTTTTATATTGCGTTTCAATAAATTGGGAAAGAGTTCTGTCTGATGGAAGAGGACTGAATTGACAAATAGAGTTGTGACAAGGATATGTGGATTGACGAACATAAACGCTTAGTCTTGTGCATGATGTTGAAATCGTAGAAAGAATAATTTCAGGACTTCTGTGATTGTTCATACGAGTATACCGTAAATACGAAGAGACGACTACAGGTTATGATACATGAGATTGCCTCACTTTATTAACATGTCGCCTATGCGATGGAGCGAACGCCGAAAATACTATTTAGCTTCTTTCTCTTCCACCTCACCGACCTTCGTCATTTCAACGGTGTTTTCCACACATAGGTTCAGCTCTTCCAACAATTCGTCAACTCCGAAGGAACCCAAGTCACCAAGTTTGCGGCTACGGATTGCTAGCTTGCCTGTTTCCATTTCCTTGTTTCCGACAACAGCCATGATTGGTACTCGTTGTTGTTCTGCATTGCGGATTTGCTTTGCCAATCGCTCTGTACCGCGGTCGACCTCAACTCGGATGCCTGCCTTTTTGGCCTTGGCAGCAATCTCGTGGCAGTAGTCTTGAACTGCGTCTGTGACGGGGAGAAGTTTGAGCTGAACGGGTGCAATCCAGAAAGGGAAGTCTCCGGCACAGTTTTCTGTCAAGATACCGAAAAAACGTTCCAAAGACCCAAAGATGGCACGGTGAACCATGATTGGGCGTTCTTTAGTACCCTCCTTGCTTGTGTATTCCAATCCGAATCGTTCAGGCAAGTTGAAATCGCACTGAACAGTAGAGCATTGCCATTGACGACCGATCGCATCACGGATCTTGAGATCAATCTTAGGACCATAGAAGGCACCACCACCCTCGTCGATACCATAGTCCCATCCTTTCTTCTCGAGGGCACCTCGCAAAGCTAGCGTTGCAGCATCCCAAATCTCATCAGAACCCACGGCCTTCTCAGGACGTGTGGACAACATAATCTCGTATTTGTCGAAACCAAACTTGGTGAGGATGGTCTCAATCAAGTCACAGACGCGTACGATTTCGTCTTCGAGTTGTTCGGGTAGGCAGAAGATATGGGCATCATCCTGGGTGAAACCTCGAACGCGGAAAAGTCCGTGGAGGGTACCAGAACGTTCGTATCTGTTTCGCGTTTGGTATACGAAGGGAACAGAATGAATTAACTGTGAGAAAACAAAGACAAGTTCACAACTTCGACATTCAGACGCCAATAAAGAATTCGTACCTGTATACAGTTCCAAGCTCACCCCATCGGATGGGGAGATCTCGATAAGATCGCAACTCATCGGCATACATCAGACAATGGAAGGGGCAGTTCATCGGTTTGATTTGGTACATTTCATTTTCGACATCCATTTGATCAAACATATCCGAGCGGTAGAAATCAAAATGACCGGACGTTTTCCACAGGTTCAAGTTGGCAATGTGTGGGGTGTAAATGATATCATATCCATCCTCCTCGTGGGCGGACTTCCAGAAATCTTCGATGATCTTGCGAACCTTGGATCCCTTAGGATGCCAGAAGACAAGGCCACCACCGGCGTCTTCCTGAATGGAAAAGAGGTCCAACTTTTTACCGAGCATACGGTGGTCTCTCTTCTTTGCCTCCTCCATCATTTTCTTGTACTGTTTAAGTTGAGTTGGATCTTTCCAAGCTGTGGCATAAATGCGTTGCAACATTTCACGATTTTCGTCTCCTCGCCAGTACGCTCCCGCAACACTTTGCAGCGCCAAAGCTTTCTTTGGAATTTCATTCGTCGTTTCAACGTGAGGTCCTGCGCACAAATCCCACCATTCATCTCCGATGTGATATAGTGTGATCGGCTCTTGCAGTCCTTCGAGAATTTCTAGTTTGAAGGGTTCGTTCAATTCTTTAATTCTTCTTTCCGCCTCCTCGCGGCTAACCTCCTCCCTGGTGATGGGGTAGTTCTTGCCAATAATCTTATCCATTTCTTTCTTGATTTTTTTCAAATCTTGATCGTTCAGTTTCCGCGCCTCAATTGTTTCTCCTGTCTCAGGATCGGTGGTTTCTGGGAAGTAGAAATCGTAATAAAAACCGTTGTCGATCCACGGTCCAATGGTGACTTGAGCCTCTGGAAAAAGTCTCTGAACTGCCATGGCCATCACGTGGGCAGACGAGTGGCGAATTTTAAGTAATTGCTCGTCGTTATCGTTCGTGGGCAATTCATCGAAAACATCAGTGTCAGTGGTTGCTTTTTCAGGAGCCACTGTTGCCATTAAACGTGACGTGACGTCAGATTTAGCCATTGAATACCGCGACGAGAAAGACGATGCAATAGATGGCACAATTTGTCGAGACGCCGCCCGTTGCACACCGGGGGTGAATGCCAACGCATTTCTTGCTGTCGCGAAGAAGATTGTTGACAACATAACGCTGTTGAAAGCACACTTCATATTATAATATTTTCAATCTTGTTCTATGGGAAATCACTCCAATACAGAGGCAATCTTATACAAATTAGAGAATCGGTAGGTGTGCAGCAACAGCTGTTATGGATCCACTAGTGTTTGGCTCGATCAAGGACCTGACGCTGAGCTGCCTCGAGTGCAAATTAACGAAAGTGAACTTGAGAGAGAACGAGTAAGTTAGTGTTCCGAGAGGCGTCTTCTAGATGGAAATCTAATTTGATGGCTGACTGTGATGATGTGTGATGTGATGTGTTTTCGTACCGCAGTTCCGACTGTGCTTCCCCGTGTTAGCTGAAGTCCGTCGTAAGTTACTAGAACATGGTAAGATCTTATGTAAAAGCTGCAAACGCGTAGTGACGTTCAGTTTTCTCACTATTTATTCATATGATTACATTATATTGTGATTATCTATCATAGGACATAGAATGGTAAGAACCCAGAAAATTCTTCCAAAACACCAAAAATCTAGAGTTAACCTTACCGTACAGTACCGGTACGTAAGGTAAGATTACCGTAACTTACTGGTGCGTTCGTTGTCGCTAAATTACACGTCAAAGTTGTCCTAGTAGGTAGCGGTTCGTAAATTAGGTACCGTACGTATGGCGTTTGACAGTTCAGACCACACCTACAAAATTCACTTTTTACATATGCACCTACATGATGTACGTACGTACGAATATTATTAACATGTAAGATTACTTCGTACAAAATATCGGAATTTCAAGCAGCTGTCAAGTTCACGCCTGGACATAATAAGCGGACGACACTCTCGGTGGACAGGGTGGACAGCTGTTGGCAATTCCGTACCGTACATTACGGTAAGATTAGTTATGTTGAGTTCACAATAGCCTTTTTGGAAAAAATCTTGGATAAAAACTTCCGAATTTCACTTCGGAGCCCCAAGGAGGCGATCATTCTCAATGAAATAGTAGTAAGTTACTTCGTAGTAGTGATTATGAGTTCCTGAATCAGGTTAGTAAAAGTAAGTTACGGTAAACATCTTCGTCAAAGACCCTCTACGTTGAATCGAAGAAGTGTGGAGTTCCATTACTTTGTGCACCACGAATGGGAATCAACTGTACCGGTAGTCGTTTCCTTCCAGTGAAATACAATAATATTTTGCCTTGCAAGAAGAGAACTCGAAATGAATGAAGACAATCAGATCCGCACATTCCACCGTATGTGAAAAATACATAACTGCTGCAAATAATACTAATAAGAAAGCGTTGGGTAAAAGAAATTTTCCTTGCAAAGGATTTGCACCCACGGCAATACCGCATCACGTCCACATACATAGCTGGTGAGATAAATACAACATTCGCATCTTCTTCCACAACATTTCCCTCATAGTAGGCGAGACTGCATGATGATCATCCGTCATCGGGTTAGCATAAGATCTACTACTTCTGTGATACATCTTAGGATTGGTTCGTGCCACATAAAAAACACTAGGGGAGATAGCACGAAACAAACGATAGGTTGTAAGCTAAGTTACTACGGGATTCCAAACAGCTGTTCCCCAGTTTCAGTAGATATTCTGAGTAGTATGGGACGTAGAAGAGGGAGATAGGTGATTTGAATTACTTCGTATGAAATATGTGGTAACGGGGAAAGGAATTCAGGGCGAGGATCGAAACTTTTCCAATGATTTCAGTAAGAACACTCCGATACGGAGCTTTGTCCCAAGTCACTCGTCACTTAGATTCATGAATTACTTTCGTACAGCACTGCAATTTAGTTTCCACTCTAGTAATTGGACTCATAACACAATACAATACATTGGAAATATTCATGGAAATGTTAACAAGATACCGGTATATGAACCTATCAGTGTCAATATATGCGCAACGAATAATCAATAAAATGAAAGGTACAATTTGTCTTGCTATGTGGAGTTAATCATAAGAAGTATTATTCCATTCCTGGTACGCTTTCTCGAAAGACAAGAGGCCGACACTATCATGCACTACAGAATATGGCAGTCGCGGTCGTTCTTTTCGATACTACAAAATTCCTATCAGCTGTCCTCCGGTTCTACACCCCCAACTACTAATTTCTGCGGAAACTGGGGGACAGCTGATAGGAATTTCTTAGTAGTGTTAGCGCATGTTTCCCTGGAGCAAATTCTAGATTGATACCGTAATTACCTCTCTTTAGATCTTTTCAACCAGCACCTTCCTATCACACGTATTCGAGAGTTCTAACACAGCAATTGCTGCCTCCTATGACCCGCAATCTGATCACGGAGTTTCAATCCTCATCGAGTCTTGTGGATACGTACGGTAGATACCATTGGCGCACATTACGACTTCTCCTTTTGTATGGATCAGAATCAGACAAGAAGCGCCTTCGCTTCGGAAGATTTCAGCAACCTTGTGACCCATATTCCAAACGCCCAACGGATGGACCTCGACCAATTATCGAACTCACTAGGAATCGAATACCGAAAAGCCGATGAAAAAAATCTAAGGTACAAAAAATTCTAAACTGCCGAACATACCGGTACAACATACAGTACTTGCACTGATTTTCGTGAACTTCCACGAATGAATCATCGGCTCGATGAGTAGGTACCCCTTAACCTTACCGGTAGGTGTTCTTACTGACAACAGGTGAGTTACTCGTAAGTTACCGCAAGTAAGACTTATCTCACTCAACAGCCGTATTTGCTTCGTTACGGTGTGAAATTAGATGAGACAGAACAGAAAGGTATCTTCTGAGATTGACATGAACAATTCGACCAAGTAAAAATGGATTGATTTGAATGTTCATTCTTTGCTGCGGTGGTGGTTCTTGTTCCGATAATTTCCTCCGATGGTTTGACTGAATTTTTACTCTTCCTGAACTTAGGGAACGCGCCAGAATTCTTCTCGCAGGATTAGGTACAAGTATTCTCGCAGGATTAGGTAAGGTTACAAGTATTCTCACAGGATTAGGTAATCGTGACGTGTAGTTCGCTTACCGAACATTTTCCGTGTTCTAGGCTGCATTTTCAAGAAACAAATTCTGACACCCGAAAACAGATTTTTTTCTATGATCGCGCGCAGTGACCAAAGCAGAAGTGATCGTACGTTTTTCCCATCACAGGACTCACTCCCTTTACCCGGATTTCAGGGCCGAAATTTGATTTCAAACCGAAATTCAAACCGAAATTCCTGATTAATTACCGTAAGGATTAATTATGATCGACTCCACCTCGCCCAAATTGAAAAGGACAGCAAATCCTCAACAATTCCTCCGCGACGTCTGCATAGAACTGACGGCTGTCTCAACTTCGAAAGCACCATTGTTTTACGTCGATAAATATATGATAGACTGTGAGTTGAAATGTCTTTTGCTCCCTTTGATGGTTGAAGGAAGGTGGCTTGTTGTTTGCTGTGTTTCAGTAATTCATGACGATGAAAGCGGAACAAATGATTTTCTTCCGTCAGTTGATGAATGAAGCTACGAAGTCGTGATTTCGGTTACGAGTTTACTCGAATTTGAGTCACGGGCTCCGTTTCCTCAGTACAAATGCCACGGAGATGGAATCTTATGGTTCGTGATTGGATTGGAAGAAAAGTTCGCACCTCGTGAACTTGTGTATTTTTGAGAAACAAATGGTTTTGGCAAGACTATTCTGATGCACTCACATCTACACATTGTCCTGACTCTCTTATTGCACTTCAGCAATCGACAAACTGTAAATAGCTAGGGGGAACGCTGGGTCGAAGGATTTGATAGTGTGCTTCACCATTTTTGCCAGGTACCACATTGAAAACAATTTGACTTTTTGTAGCTGTACGTTTATGGAGTGGGTTCTGTTGATCAAAATGTACACGTCGGAGTAACAGACGCCCAAGTGGCTACGACGATCAACGAAAACTGACATTCATACGGAACAGCAAGACCATGGATCCGACGCCAGAAGAAGCCGCGGAAGGATCCATTCTTGTCAAAGTGCTAGCAGCTGTACTCGAACGATTGGTGAACTCCAATATTGCAACAGCGAGAACAGACCCTGGACAGGTGACAAAGTTTCACGCACTTAAGGCACCTGGGATTGGTGTCCAACCTTATTTGGACAGGTATGTAAATGAACGGAGCGTTTGACTCGTTATTTTGTCATTGCACGAGCCAAATGTCGGTCACAAATCTAATTTATTTTCGCCTCTGTGTTCACGACGCCCCTTTTCCTTGCGACGAAGAATTCACAAGTATGCTTCATGTTCAAACGAGTGCTTCATATTGGCGCTCATCTATATCGACAGGTTGATCGAGAGGAATAACTTTTTGCTGACGGAGCTTAACGTTCACCGGGTGGTCATCACAGCTATTTTATTAGCGGCAAAGTTTTTTGACGATGCCTACTACAACAACGCCTACTATGCAAAGGTAGGCGGAGTTCTAGTGAGCGAACTGAACGGTCTAGAAGTAGACTTTTTGTTTCGAATAAATTTTAGTCTGCATGTTCAACCCGAGGTATTCGAGAAATACAAAGCAGAGCTTGTTGCTCACTCAATCAATTCGGGTCTCATACCACCTCAGCTCGCATCTCCTGTTGGAATGTCGAATGCACTAAGTAACATTCCCGAGACGGAAGCAGGATCGAGTGGAAATGGCATGGCGAGCAATGTAACAACAGCTCAACACAACGGTAGTCAGGAGCAACATACGACAATGCATGGAGGACCAACAGCTGGCGAAGTCAATTATGATGCGATGGTGGTTGCTCGAACTCAAGTGACACCTTCGCCAACCAATGCCTCGCAAGAGTTAGCCGGTATCAGAAATACCAGTATGAACGTTTCTGTTTCTACGCAAGTGCCATCTGATGCAGCAGAACAACATAGAGCGCAAGAACCAGTGCATCAGCCTCAGACTGATGGTCACACAATATCCGCAACAGGAGCACACAATGGTACCACGACATTTCTTCAAATAATGATATCAGACGAGCAGGACATGGAGGAGCAACACCCACCCACAGTGTTTCTACAAAGGGCACAATCTCTTCCTCCTTTCTCTTCGGTGCATTGTGTGGATCATGCTTTCAAACTCCCGTACAGCGCTCCGCCCATGCCTACAACAGCACCTATCATGAACGTAGACCGAATGAATTACCAAGTGATGATGAACCAACTGTTCCCCATTGAAACTACGCTTGTGCACCACAATCATCAGAGTTCGGATGCGGCGATACCGACATCTACTACCATTGCAAATCATCCCACACATCCGGCGAATGGACTTGTTGGTCATCACCCTGGAGGGGGTCTGGCACATATGGCATACGAAGTAGCGTTCAGCGGGTAGAGTCGATTGTAGACCGTTCATGACAAAACCATCGAATCTTTGTGCTATCGAGCGAGTGCACAAACGATTGAAGACACGATGGACTCAGTTGCCAATGTACAACAGTTCAATTCACATTGGGAGTGAACAGACCGTTGCGACAGCGGGGAAACTGCATAGCTCGAACTGCTGTACATCATTTTTCTTGAAATCACAATTTTTTTTCTACAGTAACCTTACGGTAAATAATACCAAGTAGTAGTAATATAGTTTCAAATCTGAAAACTGGAGACGTACGGTATCCGATTGAATGATTGCCTAAGTGAGACGTGATGACACTTCATGGAGGTGGAGCGCCCGGGATAATCTGGATTCTAGTGAAGCTTGGGTGTTCTTCTAACAATAAACCTTACTTGTACCGAAAAGAAGCTTGATTTTCTTCGGTTCATCGGTAAATCTTCCCTGTTAAGACTTACCTACTGAGAAGTACTGTACTGTGTACAGTACTTACCTTTCTCATACCCGTACAATTACTATTATTATTACTACACGAACATCATGAACAATGAACATGTACCGGTAATTAAATTACCGTAAGACCTTACCGTATCTGTTGGATGGATTCTGAATTCATTCTTCGACGTTTTGACAAGAGTGTTTTTCACTTACGAAGTACTTCGTAATTTAGGAGTATTACGAGTACCTTACCAGGTACGAGCACTCGTACATGTACTGTGATACCGTACGAACATGGTGAACAAAACCGTCTCGGTTGAAAGCGTTTTCGTCTGAAACCCCTTTTGTTGATTGTTGAAAGATCAATCATCAATCCAGTTATTTTAGTTGGTTCAATCTTACGTTCGAACTAGCGTAAACCTTAACGTAGGAATACAAGAGTTGAAGGTGCAACTGCGAAAAGCTTCTACTTCTACCGTTCCAGCCCAACCAATCAGGTTCCGGTTCGTAGCAGAGGCTCTGCGCAATACACGTAATCTTCGTCCCAAACAATGCCGCCTCAACAAGACCATCCCGACAGAGGCGTGGAAATCCACGGCACAAGCGATGCAGATGATTGCGACGACAACGAAGATGGAGATCACTTCAAAGATTCGTTTTCAGTGCATCCCGACGAAGAGCAGGAAGATGGCGAAGAACCCCCCCGACAGCGGCTCGCACCCGCCGAAGATACCCGCTCCTCGACGGAAGAAAACTCATCTCTCGTTCCGTCGGTGTTTCCATCATTTTTTCACTCTGGTTTCGAAGGAAAGGCGTCGTTAAAGGAACTGAAATACTGGATTGCACTATCGTTAACTCTGGACGGGAGGGACAAGATGACGAAAGTCCTCCAGTATGTGTCACGACTACTGGGATGGTGGTATTTGTCACGGGCAGGCTCCCATCGTACGTGTACCTCGAGGGCTCACGGGAAGCGTTTTTCGAGCCTCTCCAAGAGCTTGGGAAAGAGCAGAAAGGCTTTTCGATTGGGGCGATCAATCAACGAGATACACAAAATATCGAGCATGGGTCTATTGGGGTTGCTGTATTGGCATCTGAAACAACAGTACTTGGAGGATAGCCGGAAAACATCAGAAAACAGCGATCGAACCAACGGGGGGTTGGACGGGAACCATAGCAAAGAGAGCTGTCAATCATCATCTTCTAGTTCCTGGATAGGTGGCTCGCAAACGCTTCTGTCCAAGATCGATCCAAAACTCTTTGGCCTTTCGAATCGAATGTGTTCGTTGTTGTCGTCATCGTTAGGAGCTGTTTTTCCAACGAACGAAGACACACGTGTGGTGTGGTGGAAGGTCATTGCGTCGGCTTTCAAAACCTCCTGCATGCTTGGATATTGGCTCGGGGACAATGCAAACTTTTTGACCTCCAGTGGAGCCCTCGATGACTACACCCTCCCCGACAAGGATCGAATGACTCGTCGCAAACGCTGGTTGAAAATAACGGGGGAAAAGGCAAACCAATTCTACTTTTTCGCCACCTTGATGGGATTGGCTACAAACTCCTATTCCTATTATCGCTTTCAACTGAAAAATGGCGCCGGTGGAGGACAGGAAGGCGAAGGTGGCAACGAAAGCTCGGGACCAGAGATGGACAAAGACCAGACAACGACGGAATCTCGATTGACCAAGAAGAAACAGGAAGAGAAGAAACAATTTGCGCTATTCCTAGCTGTTCTGAAGAGCTGGAT
The DNA here is from genome assembly GCA_037355855.1 of Pseudo-nitzschia pungens. Classification (NCBI taxonomy): domain Eukaryota; phylum Bacillariophyta; class Bacillariophyceae; order Bacillariales; family Bacillariaceae; genus Pseudo-nitzschia; species Pseudo-nitzschia pungens. The sequence continues at coordinate 2,492,162 of CM074767.1, forward strand.
GGACGTCATTGTCTTCAGCAACAACCCGGGACTGGATTTGCATCAAAAATGGAGAGGCCGGAAAAATCACGAAGTAATTCACTGCTTGTGCGGTTTGATTTCTGCTGGTACCGGCTTGTACAACAATTTCCCAGATGCAAATAAATAACGACTGCACGTAATACGTGAAAGAAAATGGCTAAAGCAACTGTATTACAATCACAGTTTGTGTTGTTATTTCCACTCGGTTAATCTTCGTATTATTTCGGACCAAGTTGATTGTAACTGAGATGAGATCGAACGGAATGTGTGCCGTAACCTTAAGTTACCGGTAATCTTACGTACCGTTTTGGAAAAAATAACAGCAATAGTATTCAATCACGAATCATTGTGTCACGAATTAGAATCTCGTGATCCGATTATCGTCGATCAACCATGATCACTTCGTATTTTGTTTGGTTGAGTCTCGTTTCTTCATCAAAAAATCTTCCGAAATTCTGTGGTGTAAGGTTTACCGGTATGTTGTGGACCACGAACTCCAGCAACCATGCACCATGCACCATACCAATTGCCAAATCCCACATAAACTAGTTGCTGATAAACGATCAAGGTCGAGGCGTCCACAATTTCACCTCTCGACGACTTCCTAATCCCTTCCTAACTTCGCGTGAACGGCAGGATAACTCCACATGATCCGTTGTCGTAAGCACCGAGACACAAAGAAACAATGAAAGAAGACTTTGAGCGGATTGCTCGACAGGCTCGCGAGTTTCGGGAGCAAGAAAAAAAACGGATCGCTGCCGAAAGAGAGGAAGAGGAGAGACGGATCGCCGCGGAGAAAGCGGCGGAACGAGAACGGATTGCCCAAGCGCACGAAGAAAGTTTTGAAAAGCATCAGCAACGGGATGCCGGTCGCGAGGGCCTCCCGTCGTCTCCGGGGACCAGGGTATCGCAGCCCAGTTCGGGAACCGTGCGACTTCGGGCACAATGGCTGAGCAATCTCGCCGAAGACGCCGCTGCGCACCGTCGCCTCGAGGAAGAGTACCATTCCATGTTGGAAGCACGACGAAAACAGCACCCCGATGAGGCAGCACTGGATGCAGAAGCGGCGGTGCAAGCAGCATTAGAGGAGTCGTCGTCATCGCTCTCGGCATCGTTCTCGGCGTCAGCGTCGGCGTCAGCGTCCCATGGCGACCACCAATTGCCCAGCCACAAATCCCAGTTGGAGGAAGACCTACAAAAATTGCGGGAACGAACAATGCACATTGCCGAGGAGGTCGAAGATGCCGAGCGAAGGCTTCGAAAGGGTTCGGAGGACTTGTCCGATGAATTCGATGAGATCGACAAGGAATTGCAGGCACAGCAAGAAAAACATCAGAGATTATCTTCCAAAGAGAGTTCACAACGGCGTACTCTCCGACGAAAAGCGGCAGACAGTTCATCTTCGACAATTGCAATCGAGAAACCTGATCATTCCGATAAAGCGCATGCAACAAATGATGAATACCCTGTACCGTCAGCTTTGCCTGCCGCAGAACCTTCAACAACAACTACAGTAGTGGAGACTGTTCCGGCGCAACCCTTGCAAATACAACCTAAAGGCGTTTCGAAAAAGGAACAAATAGCGAGTGTACAGCCTAGACAAGAAGAATTCGTTTTTGAAGACCTTGAATACGGAGCAGAAGTCGATCCAAGGACGCAAGCAATGCTAGCTGAAGACGATTTTGTTCCATCAGGAAATAAGAATGACATGGACAATGGTGATGCCAATACTATTGGCAGAGAGAAGAAGAGTCTCGTTCTGGATGGTTCCATTCCGGTGGATCGAAAAATATTGAAGAGAATCAAAGAATCTTCCGGAGATAACTCGGACGACGATGATGACTTTGGAACAGAACTGGTTTACAATGAAGCTAGCTTCGAGCTTCCGATGGAAGTGTCCGAGAACGGACTGAAATTGTCACCTCACACTGCCGATTTGAACATGATCACTACGATCCCGCCATCGCGTCTCGATGGCCGACTCAGCGGTATTTTGGAAGGCAGGTCGAGCTTGGGAATGCAATCCAATACAGCATCGGGGTCGGCAACACTGGAGTATAAATCCTCGAGGCATAGTCGCCTCACCCTCGGAATGATCCGAGGATGTGAACCCCACCACCCCTTGATAACGATCGGAGGACGGCTGCTTCGTCACGGCACCAGTATCGGCGTAACCTTTTATCACAACGCCCAGTTTTTGCATCGAATGATGCTCGAGCACTCGCTATGGTCCCTCTCTTTCCGCCATTCCTTCCCGGATTCCAAATGGAGTCTTTCGTCGCAACTCTCGCGACGCAAGGATCTTTCCTTGTCGCTGACAAACGGGAACAAACTTTCCGGTATGATCGGTTGCAGTCTGCTGAAACCGAATCAATTCCGTGCACGAATCGACGCGCGTCCGAAGCTCACGGAGTTTCGGAGGGCGCACTTGTATTGCCAGTGGATGCCGTCATCGGGGCCCGCTGCGTGGAATTTTGGAATCTCTCTCGTTCAGTCTCTTCATTCGCAGATCGCAACCGTCGGTTTGGGTTGGCGTCTGTTCTCGACCCGAGGACTCGAATGGGTGATTTCGTGGACCCGCGGAAATGCTACGATCCGCGTACCCATCCTCGTTTCGAAGAGCCTTGCAACAAGTGCCACTCTTGGTCAAACAGTTTACTTTTCCATAATTTCGTACATGATTCAAGACTACATCGCAGAATCCTGGGGCTGGATTGGAAACAGCGACGACGAAGACAATACGGCAGCAGACATGTCGATCGCACAAAAAACTCAGAATCTGGCAAAGGCTCGACGAGACGCATCCGTTCAAAAGGAGTTAATGGCGAGACAAGCTCGTCGGAAGGCCAAGGACGAGGAAGAGAAAAATGGATTGATCATCAAGCAGAGCACCTACAAAGTTGAGAACGGCGAAGAATGGGATGTTACTATCCCGTTGCAATTCTGGGTGTCGAATTCTACACTCAGACTACCTGCAAGGCCCAAGAGCGAACTGTTGGGTTTCTATGACATTGCAGCCTCACTCAAAAATAGCAAAGCTGTTGTGTCCGAAGAGGATCCAAACAAGCCCAAGTCGCCTCTTTCTCGCCGTCACTTTCCACCGTTGAGGGACATGTGGTACGATCTTCTGGACTGGACCCCGAAGGGTTCTCTGCACAAAAAGTCTGAAATGCATTCTCCTACTTTGACCGTGCGTTACGAATTCAAAGGTGAATCATATGAGATCACAATCAAGGATCGCGAGGAATTGCGGTTACCACACATCTAGCGTAGCAACAAAGGCATTGTATCGACGCCATGACAAAATCTGACACGCATGCATCCAAAATGACATGCAGCACCAGGTTCTGATGCTGAGGAAAAAAGAACGACGGAGAGGGCTACGTGCATTGCTACTGGACAGACACGGGAACCGAAGAGGAACTTCAAACTATGTTTCATTCAATTTCAACCGTGGTTGCACGTTATGTAATTTTTGAAATACTTTCCAACTACGATCTTACTTCGTACTATTTACGCAATTCTAGTCATGTTGTCCCTCAATCCTAGTAAAGTCGTGACGTTAATTCAACGGTGTCTGGGCACAAGCGACTAGGACTGTTTCGTAGTCGACGACAGAACAGGTCGTAACGTAGTTCTATATCAAAATCAAAGACTACCTGGATAAATTTGATGGCAATTCTAACATGATGTTGTAATGTCTTCTACCATATCGGCTTTTCCTCTAATAGCGTCGTATCCGTTTCTTTCTCCATTCACCTGGCCGTTGGGATTGCGTCTCAAACCCCTTGCTCTTGTCACCACGCACGGTGCTCAATGCCGCAACTTGCACAGCAGGTTTCTTGAAAACGTCATGGTCGTCGGTAGCATCGACCAAAAAGTCATCAACTTCTATTTCTTCCTCGGCAGGAGTAGGCGTTTGTTTGGTAACGCGGGACGATGCTTTATTGCCGTCATCATCGTCATCGTCGTCACTGCTGTCACTGTCACTACTAGAGTCCGAATCGCTGCTGCTAGAATCATTCTGATTCTTTCGCTTTGAATTTTGGACTTTCGGTGGTGGTGGTTTGATCTCATCGTCATCGCTATCCGAATCGCTACTGCTATCACTATCACTGCTAAAACTGGAATCTTCTTCCATTTTCTTTTTTGCCACTGTCACTTTCTTGTCACTTTTTCCAGCTGTTTTCGACAATGGGTCGGCATCTTCATCTTCGCTGTCGGATGAATCCTCGTCACTACTGCTCGAGTCATCCTTCTTCGCGACTCTTCCATCCGACTTGTTGTCTTCGGAAGTGTCCATTCTTTCCGGAGAGATGTCTTCGTTTTCTTCTTGCAGCAACTCGGATTCCGCTTGTTCTGCTGCTTTCAATAGCGCTTCGTGATTGGAGGCCATTGCAAATCGCGAATCTTGCGTCTTGGCGACGGCTGTTCGTCTTCTTGTCGCTTCGTGATACACTCCCTCCAAACGTTCGTTCTTCGTCCTGAATCGTCCACTCGTCTTTCGGCAGTCGTCCGTATTGATCGGCGCTGATCCAATTCACCCTGGTTGTTGCGTGGACGTCGCGCAAGATTCGCTTTCGCGTCACGGCTCGTCGAAAGAGTTGTCGGCTTTGGTCCGTCACCCGCTTTCCGAGTTTGTACAACGGCATGTACTTGACGTCGTTTGGGTGATGTGCAACGTAGACTTGGTCCAGTGCCAATTTCAGCAGCTGCTGATCCTGGTCCTTGCTGCTGCTCTTTCGAACTTTCTTTTCCTCTCGCGTGAGTCGTTGGCGGTCCAAGAATCGTTGCCCGTGGGCCTTTTCGGCGTGCTTCTTTTCCACCATGGATTGTTGTTTCTGGGAAATTTCTTGTTTCACAGCCGCGATCTTGCTTCTGAGCTCCTTTGTCTTTTCATCTTGATCTCCTTGATTGCCCGAGTTTTTCTGGATCTTGGCAAGAAGCCGCTCGTGGCCCCGTAGTTGTTGTTTCAACGAAGACCGTTTGTTGGAGTTGGCCGATTTTCCTTTTCTCCACGGCTTGAATTTGCGATCAAGCCCGTGCTTCGTGGGGACTTTCATTGCTGTGTAGTAATATTTCTTTTCCAAATCGAGTTGGTGTACTGCGCACCGATTGATGCTTTGGTATCGCGGTTGACAGAGTTGTGTCCTCTTGCGTGATCTGTTATGAGGCCATGGAGCATGTCAAAACAATTCCTTATTTAAATTGCGCAACATGATGAAGATCAATCATCAAAAGCTTTTTGGTACAAGTAACCTTACCCGGTAAGAACCTTACTACGGATCGCCTAACAATTGAAATAAAAGTTTTTTTACCGGACGTGTACCAAAAAAAAAGAACCAATAAAGAGATCACTGAAAACTCTCAGACCCCCCTCTGAGTCTGTCAATACATGGAAATGATGACGGTCTGAGGGTTTTCAGTGATCTCTTTATTGGTTCTTTTTTTTTGGTACACGTCCGGTAAAAAAACTTTTATTTCAATTGTTAGGCGATCCGTAGTATTGTTTTTGTTTTCGATTTGTTTTTGACGCTTGGTCCTTGAATGGATCGGCAATACTGTGTCGGGAGATCGATGGACAGACCGAAAGGTTTGCTATGTTTCTCGGGGCACCATCATAACTCAAGTTGGTACGTAAGGTTACGTACCACATGAATCTACCCTACAACATAACTTAGTACGTATTACGTAGTAATATTAGCACGCAATCATAATCAGCGAAAACAGTCCGTCGCGACGAAACTATTGTGCACGTTCTTAACTCTTCTGATCGCCCTCTGAATTTTCAATTTTCAATCATCCATAGATGTTCCAAAACTACTATCAAATAGTTGAAATTCATTTTGAGAAACCTAGTGTGGCATTTCGGTCGTCGGTCGGATCTAGCTATCTGTTTCTGTTATTGTCCTTATTTTTTTCGGTACGAGTATTGTGACATTTTTGTTCCTCGTCAGTGGCAACAGTTTTCCACAATTTCATCGTAAGTGTTGTACCCAAGTTGATTCTCTATTTCTGCCTGGGCATATTCCAGAGAAGGGAGGGGAGAATCGAAACCTTCCACTCCCCCTTCACCCAACTGAAAGGTTGGATTCCAAAGCCATCTTTCTCCCCCCGTGGCTCGAATCATGGCAGGGATCAATTCGGCGTCGATGTGAGGGGGGATGACGAGCTGCCCGACACTTCGATAGTCAATCGCAAACAAGGATGGACTAATGTCTAATTTCGTGCTATCGGCATCGGCGATGCCAAGGTTGTACATTTCCCGAAAAGAGGTCACGCCATTGATCCGTCGTACCAATGATAGATACTGGATGACACAGGAATCGATGTTGTGGGCATCATTTTTGTAAATGCAGTTGTTAGTTTCAAGATCGCCGTCATCCTCATCTTCTATCAGATAGGGTGAAAGAGCTTGCAGAATGACTGCATCCTTGCCACCGCCCTCCGAATTAGACTTTGTGACACCAAGCTCCGATGTCAAAGGATCGTCGTTCATCGATACGTGAATGTATGCAGGTCCGTCGACAAAGCCCTGGCTCAATGCGCTGATGGTCACGACTGTCACAGCCTTGTGAAGCAAAAGTTCTGCTTCTTCTTCGGAAAACACCTTCCTCTCAAAGTTGTCGCCATCCCCGGTTTCATCCATCCCCAAACCAATGCCGTCCCGGCAGTAAGCGTTTGTGGATTCGTCAGAAATCAAGTGTTGTCGTGATTCTCCGATGGGTGTCGTCACCCTATTTTTCCATTCCGACAACGCGCTCATCAAAACGTTTGAAGACGCGCTGTATGCCATCAATACCAAATGAGGTGATCGCGACGACGAAGAGGATGACGAGCTGGATCCGACGCAAGATTTTTCACCGCGAACGGATCGAACTGCAATGTCGATTAATCGAATCAAAGTATCTTTCAGTCCTTTCGAGTCGCTCCCGAGGTATTTGTCACCAAGAGGTCGAGATAAAGACGCCGATCCGACCGATCCATCTCGCGATAGAATAGCGTGTATGATATCCAAGTCTCTCGCACGTAGACGATAGAGCGCCTTTTTTGGCAATGCGAATTCTCCATTCATTGATACCAGTGACAGATTTTGGTTGAAAGAATGGGATAAGAGTCCAAAAGATAGCAAGGAATTCAGCGTGTCGGAGGTCAATTCTATATCGAGATCCCCTTGGTCGATATGAGTGCCTGTATGGACCTGTGCCATTGGTATTCCGTCAAGAACATGCGAGAGATATTTCAGTCGGTCGGGAGAGGACCGCGGTTCTTCGTTTGAGTTCGGACCGACTCCGCCACGGTAATCGCTACTGATTATCGGATCATGAGCTGTGTGAAGACCAGGAATAAAAACGACTGCTTCGTCTTCTTTTGCATCGGGTCGTGCACTGTACGATAGGCTGTCCCGAATAAATTCTAAAGGATCATCCATTGAAAAAACAACATCTGATTGAAGGGACGGTGCGGCACTATGTGTTTTCTCCTGTCGTTCTTTCCCGTCCGACGGCTGGTCATCATTGTCCATAAATACCGTAAATCGTCCATCGTGTCCCATGTCTCGAGTGTACTCTCGTACAAACATTCGATATGGTGCAACAGTGGGTGGCAGGGGTCCGTCGTGATTTAATGATTGCACGGGGGAGTCGGGTGTTTCGCCGGGCAGTATTGTGGGTGCGTCACTGGGAACACTACTAATGACCGATCCAGCATCTTCGTCGTCGTCCGAATCGGTAGCATCGGTGTGACTATTTTTTGCCTTTATTTCAGCAGCATTCGCTGCAGCATCGTATACATTCATGAGAGGGATAAGCATTGCCTCCATTGACGGGTCGCTCGAAAGCAGTGACTCCAAGTCCCAATCTAGGACAGTTGGATCCTTGTTCATGCCAAAGGAATATACGCCTTCATCTTCTTCCTCTTCGTCGAAACGGTTTTCCTCCGAATGGCTTGCCAAAAATCGATTTTTCCTGGGTTTGGAAGCGGCAAGGCGCCGAAGTTGTGCTTGACCCGCGAAATGATTCGAAAAAGCATCGGTATAGAAGATGTTTCCGACGCTAAAAGTTATCGTCGGTATCACCATAACCACCAGTGAGGAAGAAGCACCCAGTGTCATTGCAAATAAATTACCGATGAGTTGGCATCTGCCATTCCGAAACGTGATAAAAAGGATTTTTTTTCGTTGTGTGTACTGCAGGAGAAACCCATTCACGGAGGAGAAGCCATTCCAACCAACCAACACCGTCAACCAGTTGGTTAGTATTGAATTGAACAGTGCTGCGTCACAGAACTATTGTGTCCGATGGCTAGGTCCAAAAGGCACGAACCGATATCTTACTCACCTCTTGACGAAAGTTCTTTGTGAGGGTGAGCGAGAAGCGAGAGTGAAAGTGATTTTGTAACATTATTTGGAAGAGTAAGTCTTACCGTTAGTCACAAACACGAGTTTCTAACGAGGCGAAAGCGTGTCATACTGCAAATAGATCTTCCAATGAGATCCAATCACTGCTGGCACATGATGTTTGGAATTCGCTCATGATTCATTCATTGAGAACTCATTTTGAACACGTTTGAAACGTGTTCGGTTTCGAATTCTAAAAAATAAAAAATAAAAGTTTCCCTACAAGAAAATTTACGAGCTCTGAGCTCTCTGAGCTCTCTGAGCTCTGACTACATACGTACACTTTTATGTATCATGATCATTAAAAAAGAAGATGATTCTGAATGGTTGTCGGACTCGTCGCACTAATCATGATACGAAGTGCTCATGAACAGGCAGTTTCTTCAGCTCACCATAAGTATTTGCTATGGAAGTAGATAACTATGACCAACATGTTAAAATCCCCAAGACCTCTCTCTCCAACCACAAGAGCATGGCCCAAATGGAAAAGGCTTTGCGCATTCTTGCATTAGATCATGATGCACTGCTGGTGATGCTAGTACTACTACTAGTACTTGTTGTTGTTGTTGTTGTATTGCAACTCTTTCTCTCTCTCGTGTTTGTGGTCCAAAACCATTGCACTTTGGATGAAAGAAGTTCCTTACTATCCCTTGAATTAATATTAATATACTTATTTAAGTAGGAAAATCCACCGAAGGTGGTTAAAAGCTACTCAGTCTGTAACCAGACTTTATCGTCGCCTCAATCGAAGAGAGGTTAGGCCCCAAGTTGTAGAACGACGCGCCGCCTCAACCATGGGGAATAGGCCCCAGGTTGTAAAGACGGCTATTTTGCAAACGAACCTTGGTAAGAAACAGGAAAAAAACGAACCAGTCCAGAGCACAACAGACACAGCTGTTGCAAAGCGTACAGGAGACGGGGTAACAAGAACGTGAAAGGGAAAACACAAGCAAAACTGTCCCTTGAATGCCACTGTACAGCATCAGTGATGCTTGGAGTGGTCAGCTGACACAAGCAAAACCCTTGCCTAGATACATAGTATCTGTAATGCAAGTGGTCAGCTGACGCAAGCAAAACTGGTCTCTGCATGCTGTATTGCAGCATCAGTAATGCGAGTGCCCCAAACACATTCCTTACCACTGTATGGTACATATAGTACGGAGCCTACTACCAAATTCATAACAGCTGTCCTTCTGTTCGAACTTCGTAGTAGGAGACACGTAGAGGCGGTGGAGCCTACTACCAAATTCAAATTCGTAACAGCTGGCCTTCTGTTCGAACTTGAACTTGCTCTCCTGTAGTAGCTTGGAAACAGGGCCTTTAAGTGAAAACACTTATGGACCATCAGGGCTGTAGGCTTGAAAACAGGTCTCTGCTGTACTGTGAACTGGAGGGGTATATAATGGTGGTGGTGCGTTAAGTAACATGTACTTAGCAGCTTTGGGGCTTGGGTCATAAAAACAGTAGGTCCATAATCAAAAACAATTAGGGACTATCAGGGCAGTAGACTTGAAAACAGATGACAGTTGAAGTGTGCATCTGAGAGGGTTATGTAGGTAGGAGAGCCTTAAGCAAGCTGTACTTAGCGGCTTTGGGGCTTGGGTCAGGAAATAGTAGGACCTTAAGTGAGAACACTTATGGTCCAGCAGGGCAGTAGACTTGAAAACAGATGACAGTTGAAGTGTGCATCTGAGAGGGTTATGTAGGTAGGAGAGCCTTAAGCAAGCTGTACTTAGCGGCTTTGGGGCTTGGGTCAGGAAATAGTAGGACCTTAAGTGAGAACACTTATGGTCCAGCAGGGCAGTAGACTTGAAAACAGATGACAGTTGAAGTGTGCATCTGAGAGGTATATGTAGGTAGGAGAGCCTTAAGCAAGCTGTACTTAGCGGCTTTGGGGCTTGGGTCAGAAAAACAGTAGGACCTTAAGCGAAAACACTTATGGTCCATCAGGGCAGTAGACTTGAAAACAGATGACAGTTGAAGAATGCATCTGAGAGGTATATGTAGGTAGGGGAGCCTTAAGCAAACTGTACTTAGTGGCTTTAGGGCTTGGGTCAGGAAACAGTAGGACCATAAGCGAAAACACTTAGGGTCCATCAGGGCAGTAGACTTGGAAACAGATGACATTTATACAGTACACCTGAGAGGGTTATGTAGGTGGTGGAGCCTTAAGCAAACTGTACTTAGCGGCTTTGGGGCTTGGGTCAAGAAACAGTAGGACCATAAGCGAAAACACATATGGTCCAGCAGGGCAATGGACTTGAAAACAGATGACAGCTGGAATTTCTTGTAGAAATATACCTACAGTGGAAGGGGCTGTTCGTGAACTACACCTTGAAAAGACTTAGGGGACTTAGCAAGGAACCTTGAAGAATGTAGAACGTTAAGTGGAAATCACTTAGGAAGCTTGGAAACAATGTAGAACATTAAGTATAATATATACTTAAGGGCCTTGAGGGTGGAGCTTGGAAACAGATCGAAGCAGTACAGACGGCAACATTACGTAGTAGAAGTATTTTCGAATCGCTGTAGAATCGGTACTGGAGGTGCTGTAGAAAATTAGGTGTCGGTTTTGTTTTGGTTGTTGCTGCGGATCGATCGGCCGAGTGGTGAATTGGCAACCAAATCAACCAAAAGAAGCAGCCAGCAACTGAACCAATAGCAGAAACAAAGAGCGCAGGTCTTGGTTAATACATGTAGGTCCTGGGGTTGTGATTGGTGGTGTAAAAGGGAGCGAGATATCGCATGGTAAAGTTGTGTAGAAATCTACGTATTTTTAGTACTGGAACATCGGAACGTCGGACAAAATGCGCGATGCGCAAATTGTTCCTTACTATCCCTTGAATATAAACAATCTTACAAGCAATTGTCAAACTTTAACACACAGACAACTTTCGGGTCACCACTGTCATGACAAAAACTCTGCTTCAGAGCTTTACTCTGGTGGAAATGAACAGCAGCGGTCTGAAGAGTGCTGAACTTCTTTCTAACATTAATTCTTCTTAGATGACCTCAACTTCAATGGAGAACTCCTTTTTTGAAGAAAGGTTCAACACAGTATGCAGTTACCAGCACAAGAGAAAGTGAGGAATGTGCCACCGGTGCCGGAAGGTTCTTACCGTACTATTACTAGTAACCTTAGGCAGACCCTATAGACAAAAAAAAAACAAAAATATTTTTGTTTTCGCTGACCAGAAATCACTCCCTATAACTACTCTTATTTGTTTCCGCTAAAAAGAAAACAAATTTGGTTCATGACTCACCAAAATTAGTCACATGTCAACCATCACATCACATCCCTTCTCTTTTTTCAACATTGTTCTTTTTTCATCAATCTTGTTGCAGCTATCAAAATCAGTAATAGAACAAAAGGAACAAAGGAACTCCCCTGAACAAACCAAGGAACAGACGCAACGACCCAATGACCGAACGAACAAATGAAGCAACGAACGACGAAGCAACAAACGAACGAACGAACAAACAAACAAACAAACCAAGCAACGACCAACAACGAACAAACGAACAAACAAACCAAGCAACAAACAAATGAACAAACCAAGCAACGAACGAACGAAGCAACGACTGAACGAACAAACGAACAAACCAAGCAACGAACGAACGAACAACGAAGCAACAAAACAAAGCAACGGAACGAGCATGAATTTAAGCAACAACCAACCAACGGATTGTCCTTTTGCTTTCATGGCCTCTGATGACCCATTTGAACAATTTTTCCATTCTTTAATGAAGGAAGATGAAGAAATGGAAGTTGAATTGACCAATTGAAAACAGAAGTTGGAGAACCTGCTAAGGAACTCAACAATACTCTCTCCCCCACCCAAACCCCGTAAAAGAAGTTGCCAGCAACACTTTATTGAATATACAACAATTCACGGAACAGTTGAAAGGATTACTCCCACTAAGACTTTTTGGTACATCTACTATGTTGCTAACGGTGATCATCTGACGCCACTTGGTTTGAAGAAATTCCGCCTCCATTTCAGACTTCCATATGGGGGAATTTTGTAAACTTTTGAAGAAGATAGAAAATCACCCATCCTTCCACCGTTGGAAAACTGGAAGGGTTGACAGATTCAGGCGTCCTGCTTCACCATTACCTCTTTTACTTCTTGGAGCACTCAGATACTTGGGTAGGGCATGGACCTTTGACGATATTGAGGAGGCTACTGCTATATCTACTGAAACCCACAGGCAATTTCTCCACCTATTCATTTGCTATGGAAGCAGAGAACTATATGATGAGCATGTCAAACTTCCTACCACGTCTCAACAGGCGAAAGACCATATTGCTGACATGGAAAAGGCAGGTTTCGCTGGTTGCATTGGTAGCACTGATGCAACGCATATTGCCATGGCTGCATGTGCTCATGGACTACGAAGATTGCACTCTGGGTACAAGCTACCTTATCCATCCCGCACATACAACCTCACATGCAATCATCAACGTTTAATATTGCATACAACGTCAGGCCACCCCTCTTCATGGAATGACAAGACTCTTCAACGGTTTGACAAGGTAATGAATGGTCTGCAGACTGGTGAACTTCTTCCCAACATTGATTTTTTCTTGTATGATCTGGATTCCAATGGGGAAGTGATTAAGGTTGATTATAAAGGTTGTTGGCTCTTGGTTGATAATGGTTATCTCAATTGGAGCACTGCTATTCCTCCAATCAAGAATGCATTGACTTCCAAAGATGAGCAGTGGTCACAATGGGTGGAGTCAATGAGGAAAGACATGGAGTGCACATTTGGTATCATGAAACACAGATGGTCTGTATTGAAAACCCCCATCCGTTTGAGATCCATAGAGTCTGTAGACCAAATTTGGAAAACTTGTTGTGCGCTGCATAATTTACTCCTTGTGGCTGATGATCAAATTGGTGAGTGAGACCATGTAGAACCTGCAGACGAAACAGAGGACCTACCTTTTGCACTCAGGCCATTGCAATCTTTTCCTCATTGTATCCCTGACTATTCTGGTATGGGAGCTAGGAATGACTTGAACGCTGAGGGTTTGATGAACGCTGACTCTGAACCTGAATTGGGGTCTACATATGTTTCCACAAGTAAGCCCAATGTTGTGGGAAATTTGTGTCAAACTACTTTTCATTCCAAGCTTGTTACACACTTCAATATTATGTACAAACAGCAGCAAATTGTATGGCCCCAGAATACAAGAAGGGGTCAGCAACCATAATTATAAGTTCAAATAATACTGATTGATTGATAATATTTATATACTAGTAATTTTTTTACCATTCTCTTATGTGATAGTAGCACTACTTTTATAACATCATTGTTCATGTTAGTAGGAATACTGATATGGTGATGAAGAAAAGATTGGAGCTTATGAAGGTTATGGATTTGGTTGGAACTCATTATAATTTTCCAATCCAGCAAAAACCTGTTCACTTAGGGGGCAGAAAGTACAAAGTTCTCCATTTCTCTTTCTACCATCGCATTTTGTCTGTTTTTTGTTAGGGTCAGTAGTTGTCTGATACTTTGCAACCCAGTTACCACAGAACTTCCTGCATACTGCAATCATAGTCACCCTGTACACGGTTCCATTTACTTGTACAGTGTAAGACCATGAAAAACCATAGATATAACCATCTCTGAATCCATTCAATGAGTCACAATGATGGAGAAGAATGGTCAATTTCTCCACATAGAAATTGATAAACTCAAAGCAGCAATCAGTGAATTCCTCATCAAAAACCATTCCAAGTCTCCGGCCAAAAAGAAAGTTCCTCCCTGGGTTATTAAAAATCCCATCACCATAATATTTCCTAACAGTTTTTTGCCCTTCTTTAAGGATTGTTGCTATGCCTTTCTTGATGTTTAAAAGATTGGAAGCATTGGGAAAAAATTGGTTTAGTTCCTGTTCAAATTCCACTTGTTTCATGAAATAAGGAAGAATAGTTTTTCCATACTGTTGAGGAAGACAATGGTAGTTTTTAGGTCAGTTGCCCTCACTTTGACAAAAACCAATCATGTAGCGTTTAGACACTGCATCTATATTTGCTGTCAAGTCTCTGGCTTTGTCACTTGTACCCTTGGCCAACAGGAATTTGGCAAACTCTTTTTTATTGATGCGCATACCATTGTTGTCATTACGGATCCTGTTCATTTCTTCTGAACGGATGTAGAATACTTTCAAATGATCAAATTTGGTGCATCTATGGCTGCCATCCATTGCACATCCCGTAATAGAAATGTGATCATGTTCAATGTTGTGCCGTCTTAGTTCACTTTCAGTATATTCCTTATTGGTAACCCAGGCACTACCATGGGGGATTTTATGCAAATTCATGAAAATGTAGAGTGTCTCTGATTGTAGCTCAACCGAAACAGAATGTGAAATATCCCGTACTTCTGAAAGTTGTGTGCTACCCTGTTGTCTTCTGGTTTTAGCATCAGGTTCCCCTGCCTTACCCTTACGAGGAGGGTACAAGAGAAAGTTTCTTTTCAATCCAAAATTATATAACTGGAAAAACAAATACTTACCAAGCGGTGAAAGTTTTGGTGAAATTTTCTTTCTAGTACCATTTTCACCATTGTCAGCATTGGCAATATGGTTCTCATTGTTAAGGTTGTTAACATTATTTAAAAAAATGGTACCATTTTCACCATGGTCAGCACCATTTTCACCATGGTCAACACCATTCTGACCAAGGTAGTCGCAGCTTAAAAGGGTAGTCGCATCTTAAAGGGTAGTCGCATCTTAAAAGGGTAGTCGCATCTTAAAGGGTAGTACTGGGTAGTTACAAAAGAAGTTAGTTCCTGTAATACTTTACTGTTAATCCATAGAGTATCCTTGACGGGTGAAACATGATATATAGTAATGTATACAGTTACCAACCACTTGGGGTAGATTCTGTAATACTAGAAAGTGTATCCACATAGTATCCTTGAGGGGTGAACAAGGGATTCAGTGAAAGGTATAAAGTTACTATCCATTATCATGTAATGTGATAAGAAATAAAGAAAAAAAATGCTTGCATGGATTTTCCTACAGATATACATTCCAAAATGTAGCTCTGTAGTCTTTTTCCTTTTTTCTGTTATAGTAAAATGATTTTTTTTACAACATTTATTATTAAAGACTATTATTCTGATGCGAAATACTACTGATTGGTGACGTAATGGATTGAACAGATTGAACAGATTGAGCAGATTGAGCAGATGGAACAGCAGACACATTTGAATTAGGTGTTCCAAGACATCCACTTTCTAGCTTCGGGCATTCTGGTGTTCGGAGATTAGCTATCATTTGACGCTTAGCACAAATGTCCAACTTGGTTGACTCCACTTCTTTGTGGAAGACGTCCCTTTTTTCTTTTAGATTAGAAATTTTGGAACTGATCTTTTTGATAGAAGAGAGTGTCTCCTGTACATCGTTGTTGAGTCCCATCCTTTCATAAACTTTGAGTAATTCCACCTGTTACGGGCTGACGTAGGTACCCTACGAGAGGCTCTAAATGATTATTGAATCCTGCATATATTCCAATATGTATGATATTCATGTACATATACTGAATATTCAACGTACAAGAATACACATACAATCCAATACTAATTGGATATTCAAATATCAAGATAAACAAAAATTCAAATGACCCGCCGAATAATATATCATTATTCGATCGTTCATTCATCCCATACTCAAGGAATAATTCCCATCTCGTAAAGTATTCAACCATTCTCTTTTATAACACAATTTATTAACCTTCCATCTTTAAAATACCTCTATCCCGTATTACTCCATCTAATTCTACTCTAGACCGTAACACAGTAATTACTGTTTGTGCTTTAAAGTAGAAACAGAACCAACTCAGTACTGAAACCAAGAAACATCCTTTATCCTAAACAACAGGTATACGTCGATACCCTGACAAGCAAAATCCTACGAAACAACGCCAATCGACATCTACGAATCGATGAATGAAACAATCGAAATCTACGATACGAATCGATCAAACACTCTATAAAGCAGTTCAAATCTCCGATCGATCGCAATCTCCGAAAGAACAGATCATATCAGGAACCACGAAACACTTGCACGAAACGATCGGTATCTACGAAACAACCGATACGATCGATCGAACTCCGAATCGATCGAACTATACAAATCAAGAAACAACCATGGCAGGACTATACAGAGATCCTCCAATCCCTTACAAGAGAGCCTTTGACAGCGCTAATCCCAAGCTTGTTACGCTAACAGTTTACAATCAAGACCAAGAAGACAGTGTCAAAGTCCCTCTATTCACCGACAAAGGAGGATTAGAAGAACTCCTACATACCGAAGAAGCCTTCCAAAACGCAGCAGAAGATCTCGATCTATCGGCAAATAAATACATCAAATACTTTGGTCGATGCCTTTGTGTCGATGCCCAAACCAAGTGGAGAGCCTTAACAAGAAGCCAACGTGATTATCCAACTACAAGAAATGGATACACGCGACCAGTTTCATCCTTCATCACAGAATATTGCAGCGCCGAAGATGTCAAGGATATTATGCATACTTATCTTCGAAGCGCCGAATGCAAGAAATCCAGCAACGTCTCATGCAAAGACCATGCAGACCGAATGGAACAGCTCTTCAAATACACAGCCAAACTACAAGGCTACGCTGCTGATCTAAACCATCTACAACAACTGACCATCTTGCTCCACAGCTTTCCAACCGAATGGATTGAAGACTACCGCAGAATCCACAGAGGAATCCGACCACAAACCACCATCCAGTTCATAATCAATCATATGAGCTCTCTGGACAGACTCAGCAAACGAAAACAGTCTTCCATCGATAATCCATACGATTCCGATAAGAACAGCAATTCGGACGCTGCAAACAACAACTCTGACTCGGACGCTGAAAGCAACAGCTCTAATGCAGACAGTGACAGCAACGCTGAATCTGACGACGAAGAAGAACAAACAAGCCATACCAGCAGTTCATAATTGATCATATGAGCTCTCTGGACAGACTCAACAAGCAGTCGGCCAATAACCCATACGATTCTGATATCAACAGCGTGAGCAATCAGTCATACGATGCAAACGCCGACAACGCTTTGGACGCTGAAAACAACAGCTCTAATTCAGACAGTAACAGCGACGCTGAATCTGAAGGAGAAGCAGAAGAAGACAACAGCAATACCAGCAAGCGCAAGTACAGTAACCCTTGCAGAATCCCTGGACACGACCACGATTGGTCCGATTGTCCAAAGAATCGATTCAAAAGAAACAAGAGCAATAGCAGCAACAACAATACTGCTTCAGCTCCTGCCAATGAAACTGGAAGCAATGAAAATGGCAGCACTGCTGCTTCCACCAACGAAACCTTCCAAGCCCATATTAGGCACGCAATAGAATCCTATTGCATGGAACATGGCGGCCGCGTCGAAAGAAACTTTGACGGCAGTCTTACATGGCAACCATAGCAGCCACTACAACCAAACAACAAACAAAAGGATCACGCATCCAGGATCATGATATCCACCGCACCGTGCCTTCAGCGCCACTGGCCCTGATTGCCAGTACAGCACTCCATCTAATTCTACTCTAGACCGTAACACCACCATTTGTTCACGTTCGGTCATGAGATTTTTCAGTCTAGTCTCATACATCATTGTTTCCGTATGCATCGTTTTTCGTGCCTCCATTACCTCAAATTGCAGACTCGTTATAGTGTGTTCGTTCTTGATCCTGTTTTCAAACTTTTCCTCTTTCGTCATTATGGTAGATTGTTGTTTTTCTTCTTCCTTCCTCTTTCGTATAACGGAACGTGACATCGCCTTGCTTTCTTTTTCGGCTCCAGGACAGAAGATGGAGAGCCTATCCGACGGTTCATTAATGATAGGACAGGCAAAAACAACGAAGGCCACATAGCCAGGAAAGACCCAATCTTTTTTCATTTCTTGATGTCATTGTTACGGTCTAGAGTAGAATTTCGTCTTCTACGATAGGGTTACGAGATTGGGCTTGGAGCTATCGAAGGAGCTCTTGTAAGAGATTGGTGGTTCTCTGTAGATACCTGCCATGCTTGCGTCGTTGGTCTTGTTGGAGACAAAGGATACCTCTGTTGTTGAGGATAGGGTATGTTTGTTGGATTGTTTTGGTTCAGTACTGAATTCTACTGTTTTCTACTGTAAAGCACAAACAGTAATTACTGTGTTACGGTCTAGAGTAGAATTTCGGAGTGGTATGAAAATTGTGACTAATATTTTAACTCTTAAGAGAGCTTTTCAATTTTCGTGTGAACGTTTGAATGTACACAAGCGCGCCGTGCTCATATTTGAATAACGGCACACATGCATTGCTGGAGCGTCCGGCGTACAGTTTGAATTCTGTTATTTCAAACACCGGTCAGCTCGTATGTGGGATTCAGTTAATTATTTAATCGTGACTTGTGCTAGCTACGCTAGCCCGTCACAGTCATTCCCTTTGGCTTCCCAAAATTTTGCTTTCACAAATTCGAGGAGATCTTCAATGGTAGTACCTGAAGGAAGCATGTCGTTGGAAAGAAATTGTTCTGCAAAGGAAAGAGCTTTCTTGCAGTTTTGAATGGCATCCTTTGCCATAGTAAGGAGCAATCGTCCGGTAATAAGGTATTCGAAGAGACGTTGATTTCACCATTGGTTCCCGTTGAAAGCGTTCTTGTACCACCGTTTGGACTGCAAATTGACTTCAGAGTAAGTACTGGGATTTCATCCTCTGACAGATCAGATCGAACTTCCTTCTGTACCTCATAGAGCTTTTGATATCTTTTGTTGGAACCCGTCGCTAGTAACTTCAGTTGGGAAGTTTTTCTGTTCTGGCCATGGAAGACATCAAACAAAAATTGCTCTTGTTCCTTTCTCTTCATCTCCGATCGATTCATGTCATGAGCAAAGACTGCAACAACACGTTGTAATTCTTTCTGTTCTGCTGATTTTAGCGGATTATCTTGAAGAAACCTGGGAGGTAGGTTAGAGACAATCTGTGGTGCGTTGTTATTGGTGTTTTTTTCATTGGAAGAGACCTTTCCTGGAGTGTTTTCGTTCGGAGACATGGTAGTGCTACTAATACTGCTAGCAGCACTCCTACTAGTACTGGTCATTTTATATTGACTGGCGTTTTGTCTTTGATTGAGTGGGCGGACGTTGATTGAGTGTGTAGACATTGATAGACATTGATAGACATTGGTAGACGTTGATAAACAATGATTGAGTGAGTTGATGTTGCTTTGGATAAGTTTTGTCGGCGAATAAACGTTGCATGAACAGTTTCTCGATGTAAAAGACGATTCAACGGTATGAAGATATTCAAGGTGGTGCTATGATCTGTGCTAAGGCTTCTGTGTAGGAGAGTGTATTGGGGCTACAGGCAGCAGCCTCCAGTAACTGACTAACAGGTGCTGGGCTGAATGCTAGAGCTGTGTGCTAATTGCTAGCATACAGGCTTAGCAACAGGCTTAGCAACAGGCTTAGCAGCAGGCTTAGCAACAGGCTTAGCAGCAGGCTTAGCAACAGGCTTAGCAGCAGACCTATATCCTACTATCCTGTTTAGTATGGATGCTAGCAGAGTTTACTAGGGTCGCCGCATACGATTTGTACCAATCGTACGTACCCCGAGTAAAGCACCTTTTTATGGTGTAGCTAAATGCTACAGGGTTAGGGTTGCTAATGCTACGAGATACTGAAGATGCTAGCCTACCATGATACCATGCTAAGATACTATGCTACCGCCGGGGTCGGGTCATTGGTGTATAATATATACCATGACCGGATACCCGGCCCAAACAGTTACCAAACGTGCTAGCATAAGTGAGCTAGCACACAATTTGATCTAATTCATCGGAGATACCCTACGATACTCCGATACGCTACCCGTAGAATACAGTACCAGACCTACAGAGTGCTGTTATTATACGAGTTAGCGAGTTAGCGGATCGATGTCACGATACAGAGCTGAGACGCGCTCAGCTCCCTTTTATTCACTCTTTATGTTTCACTCTAAAATAAACACACCTATCATGCCCTCCTTTACGACCGATTCCGATGTACCTCTAGGGAAGTGCCTTGTATTGCTTAAGTGTATGCAATAGACCTTGAACAGTCCACTGTAGACTCACGATTTGCCAGGACTTTATGTATTATTATTGTTAAGGCTTTTCCTTATTTACAGACCAGTACAAGCCGATTAAGTTCTACGATTAGACCCCGAAGACCGCTGACGAGCGGATATCAACGCAGTTTATCAGACCCACCGCTCGACCCACTTCTACGAACCGGGACGCCGGCTAGAGCGCGTGATGAAATCCAGCTGGCTGATCACCACTGGCATCCATGCCTACACTTGGATGTAAAAACATCAGCTCAATGGACCTACAGCTGACATCGTGAGATCCCTGATGTAAATGGGGAGCCCTTCCCCAGACACGCGAACCGACCGGAGCCCACACATCCACCTCTGGGGCCTGAAATACAGTAGATGAGCATCATGGTGGCACCATGGAGGCTCGATCCGGTGGGGAAGGAGCAGGACGTGGAGAAAGCAGCGTCCATGATTCCCTGTCACCTTACAGGATTCAAGGGGACGTTTGCCACGGATGGGACAATGCTGGAAAAGGACTTTCGTGGAGGCAGAACACCACGTACCTTCCAGTGAAGACAGTGTCCAGTAGACCAAGGACATGACGTCAGGCCCATCCATAAATGAGGCGCAGACAACCTCAATGAGGCGCAGACAACCTCAAATCTGTCATACCATCGATTTTTTTGATTTTTAGCCAAGGGAACTTGGAATCAGACAACCAAGAACCCTGAGATCAGTCATATCTCAAAATCAGATCGATTGGTCCAGAGCAGAAAGACAGAATAGAATTCTTCTCTTTTTGGTCGACGTCGGCGCAGACCACTGACGCAACCCACTGTCGACACGTAACAATCGACAACCCACTGTCGATACGGAACAATCGACACGTACTTATTTCGGACCATCGATTCGAAAGTTCTTCTTTTTGAATGACGACGCGGACGTCAACACAGAATTGACACGTAACCTCTTTTTCTGGATCGACGATCAAGTTCGAAACAGTCGACAGGTGGAAACAGTCCCCCACCACAAAAGAATTTGGTTTAGAAACTGAAGCAAGTTAGTTACTCAGAGCAAGTCAAGTCAAGTCAAGTCAACCATGGCCAAGCAAACCAGAAGACAAATCGCTGCCGCCGCCGGAGCTGGAGATGTCCCTGAATCCCTGGAGACGGTGCTGACGCTGTGTCCTGGAGGCAACGCTCTTCCGCCTGGAGTTGCCGCTGGAGCTGGTATTCCCCCTGTCGGAGCGCCTGGAGTCCCTCCTGTTGCTCCTGCTGGAGCCTCCAGAGTCCAACAAGAACCAAACCTTGACATCCAACCTCGATCTGAGATGATCCTACTTGCTGCTGTTCAAGAACTGAGAGCAATGCGCAATGAGAACGCAGCTCGAGCGGCTGCTGAAGCCGCCGCCCAAGTGGCTGCTGAAGCCGCCGCCTCAAGTGGCTGCTGAAGCCGCCGCCCGAGTGGCTGCTGAAGCCGCCGCTGCTGCCGCCGCTCGTGCCCCTGCTCCCGCTCCCGCTCCTGCACCTGCAGGGGCTAGTCCTGATATCCTCCAAGCCCATGCCACAGCCCAAGCTAATGGTGGAATCTCTGGATACAAGAATGGAGCAAAGCTCAGCTCAAGGGAGTTAGACCTCCACAAGATCCTCTCTGGTTTCAGCAACAGTGATACGGCGGATGAACTATTCCGGAACGGCCTCAACAGCATCGAGGCGATCCAACAGCTCTCTGCCAAGGAACTCCCCAAGTCCCTCCGTGACTTCAATGGGGGCCGTCATCCGATGTGCCCCTACCACGAACGAGTATTCATCGGACTTTCCTTCAGACAATCCTTTCAGCTTCTTTCGGAGTGGATCCGCTACCAACCTCTTATTGGTATCAAGCCTACAGCCCATACTTGGCTTAGCGACCCCCTCGCAGCCGACCAAACGCGCCAGCGCCTACATGAAATGCAGACCGCTGACAAGGACGCAGTCTCAGCATCCATCACTCCGCCGAAGCTCATCAACCTTGATAACTTCCGTCAGTGGGAAGAAAGCTTCCGTCAGTTCCTCCGCTTCCAGTACAATGAACAAGGGTTCCCCCTCTCATATGTTATTTGTCCGAAGGAGCATGAGACGGTGACTGCAGCAGAGAGATCTGCCACTGTTGGAAAGGATGGGATTTTTTCCAACTGGATGGATTACAATGTTCGATGCGCCACGCTTGAAGGCCCGCAGTTTGTCACTGACAACCACGACGTTTGGGTGTTGCTCTGCAACGCAGTCCGTGATGGCCCTGCCTGGGCCTACACTCGAAGGTATAAAGACGCGAAGAATCCGACTGGGAACGCCCGAGCGGCTTTCCTAACCCTCTACGAGAATGCCTTCTCTGCAACTAACGTCGCGGCTATCCTTGACAAGGTCCGTACCGGCATGTACACCTCCCGCTACACAGGAGACTCTCGAACATACAACTTTGAGAAGCACTGCAGAACTTGGTTGAATTTCCAGACTACGCTCTCCAACCACGACAAGTTGCCCGACGAGCAAGACTTCACCATGCATTTCATCCACAGCATTCAAGATGATTGGTTTGAGAACCCCAAGCTCCAGGTCCTTGAAACCGACAAGTACACCAAGGACTTCAACGAGTGCGTCTCGTACTTCAAGAGGTGTCTTGGCATACGAAAGATGAGTGCGGCTTCAACCAAGCGGGCGCGAAGTATCTCCTCGGTACACCAAGGCGGTGGTGGCAACCAAGGAAGCAGCAAGGGCGCGTACAGCGGCAAGATTGAGGACAAGCAGTATCCCCATGAAGTTTACAGGACCTTCTCCAAGGAACAACGCAAGCAGTTGTATGACCTCCGCCAAAAGAAGAAGGCTCGGACTATTCAGTCCACAAGTTCTACCACGCCTGCTGCCTCCACGAACGCGACCCAAGGCGCAGGGAACAGTTTTGGGCCCAAGGGACGCAGAAAGAACAAGAAGAAGGGCAACGGCTCGAACCAAGGACAGACCCCCAAGAACTGAAACGACGGCCGGTGCCCGAAACTGAGTAGGGTAGGCCGGCTGTTGTACCAGATGGACCTGCCACGCGCGCCCCCCCCACCCAGTCCTGAGGGGCAATGCGAGCTGGACAGTCACGCTGATACAACTGTCGCCGGCTCCAATATGATCTTGCTTGAAGACCAAGTCGTCAGTCACGTCGATGTTCATCCTTTTTCGCCTGAGCTCGAGCCTATCAAGAACATTCCTATTGGGACCTGTGTTACGGCTTACACAGATACCGACGGGAAAGTTTGGTTGATTTATTTCCACGAAGCACTGTATTTTGGCGACAAGTTGTCCCACAGCTTGATTTGCCCGAATCAGATACGGGACTGCCATCCCAATCGTGTCAATGAGGCGCCCCGTCAATATGACGAACAGTCCAGTCACTCCATCCATATTGACAATACCGATCCTGAAGATCCCCATGCGGGACACACCCTTGACATCAAGCTCCTGCTTGATGGGGTCGTGTCCTACTTCCCTTCCCGCAAGCCAACCAAGCATGAAATGGCTACATGCGACCATGTCGTTGCCACCCGAGACTTCCCCTGGGATCCGAAGAGCAAGAAATTCGAGCAAGCCGAAGAAGCCATCGACAGATCTCATCCGTTGAATCCCACGGTATCTGTCCTTCGCGCGGCGCCGCCCACCATGACGCCGCCCATCGCGCCTGCTCAGACGACCACAAAGCAGTCCAAGAGGTCCAAGACGAACAAGCGCAAGTTGGAGCCCGTCAAGACACGGTCCAATTTCAGTCCCCATTTGTACGACGAACCTCTTCGGAGCGACGAGCTGATTCTACCGCCGCATGATTCCTACGAGAAGTACAAGCTGCGGAGTCTCCAGCAACTCTGCACCCGCCGTGACCTGACCCCATGTGCGATTGCATCCGACTCTCGTCTGGATGCACGACTATCTTCTCTCTTTTCGGGCGATTCCTTGAAGACTTGCGGGGACGATGATGTAGACGACGATTCAGTACCAAGTCTTACAATCAACGCCCTGCATACTCCGTTGTACGAGCGCGCCTACACCGATGGACGCGAGCGCTTCGAATTGGATCCCCATTGCAGGGATTCCCCCGTCTGCCTGTCTGCCAGTTTACAAGCATGTTCGATGGGACGATGCAGTCGAACCAGTCGATCCCGAGCTCGACACTATCGCCAGACGAGCCAAGTGGGGTCCGACGATTGACACCGAACGATACTGCAAGATCGACTTCTGACCGTCTGTCCAAGATTTGGGATGTATCTCCGAGAAAGGCTGCGGATACCCTTCGAGTCACAACCCAGAAAGGCTTCCGCAACCCAATGCATCCCCTTGTCCGCCGATTGCCAACGCAGAGCTTCAGAAACAAGCGCATCGCGGCTGGCAAATGGTATACCGACACCTGGATGGCAAAGGTCCCGAGCATCATGCGACAAGATTCAGCCGCCCAAGTTTTCAGTAATGGTAAGGGCTACGACGAGTTCATACCTATATAGGGCAAGAAGCAAGCGTATGAAGGACTGAAGATTTTCATCCACGATGTTGGCATCCCCGAACATTTGATATCCGATGGCGCTCGAGAGCAAGGAGCCCCTGGTACTTACAAGACTCCATGGAATAAGGTTGTCAGCAAGAACCATATCCACCAGACCTTCATCCAGCCAAGATGTCCCTTCCAGAATTGCGCGGAGCTCAGCATCGGCCATATCAGCAGAAGTATACGTAAGAAGACGGCCCGGAAGCGATCCCCCAAGCGCCTGTGGGCTTTCTGCGGAGAGCTCGTTGCTGCAATCCTGCCAACGCACGGCTAATCCTACGACGATCGGCCGAACGCCGTTCGAAATTGTACATGGGTACATGCCTGACATATCTCTGTACCAAGCCCATGAATGGTATGATTTCGTCTATTGGGTTGATCTCTCTGATGGGACCAAAAAGCTGGGACGGTGGCTTGGCTCGTGCGGCGACCGATTTGGAGGCGGGGACTGCCACTGGATCCTGAACGAGGCGGCCATGCCGGTAAGCACTAACACAGTCCGTGCTGTTACTGAAGAAGAATTGCGTTCCCATGACAGTCAAGCGATATATGGACTCATTTGACCAAGCAGTTGAATCCAAGATCGGGGACAAAGTGGAGGATAACGACGCAAAGTTCCAAGCTACGTACCCTGATCCCCCTGCTGAGTTATTTGAAGGACACCAAGAAAGGTGGGAGCTCGCCGAGCCTGAAGCTTCCATCCCAGACATCGACGACCTCATACCTGATGGGGATGACTATGATGAGTATATTGGTAATAATGTCATGATCCAGAAGGGCGACGAACGACTACGGTGTGTCGTGAAGAATCGTTCTGCTGATCTTAATGGCAATCCGATTGGCAAGAGGAATGATAACCCTATCCTTGATACCAGAATGTATGATCTGCAGTTTCCAGATGGTTCCGTCGAGCAGTACACCGCCAATATCGTTGCTGAGAGCATGTACAGCGAGATCGATGACGACGGACGAATGTTCTCTCTACTGGACGAGATTATCGATCACGAGAAGGACGGATCCGCCGTTAGGAAGCAAGATGCGACGATCACCAACAAGTATGGTCGCAAAGTCCCCAAGCCTACAAAGAAGGGATGGCGATTACTCGTCAGTTGGAAAGATGGAACCGAATCCTGGTGTAAGTTGAGCGATCTAAAAGAGTCCTTTCCTGTGCAGACCGCAGAGTACGCCGTATCCGCCAAGATTTCAGAGCAGCCAGCGTTCCGATGGTGGATCCACCACGTACTACGAAGGAAGAAGCGAATCCTCAAGGCCACCAAGCGAAACAAGTACTGGGATAGGACGCACAAGTTTGGAGTGGAGTTGCCTCATTCTATTCCCGAAGCCCTAGCCATCGACCGAAAGACTGGAACGGACTATTGGGAGAAGGCGATCGCGAAGGAGATGAGGAACAACGAGATGGCGTTTGAGTTCGATCCAAGCTACACCGTCGAAGGTCTCAAGGCCGAAGGTTTCAGCAGGATCACTACCCATATGATATTCGACGTCAAGCTGGGATCCCTCACCAGAAAGGCTAGATTAGTTGCCGATGGCCATAAGGTACAAGCGACAGCCAAGGAACATACCTTCAGCAGTGTACCAAGCAGAGATTCAGTCCGTATCTTCTTCCTGTTGGCAGCGCTGAACAATTTGGACGTACTGTCTGCGGACATCCAGAACGCCTATCTTACAGCGCCGATCAAGAAGAAGTATTATTTGGTTGCACGGGCTGAAGACGGGTTTCCTCCGCACTTGGTAGGTCAGGTATGTAAGATTGTTCGAGCACTGTATGGACTTCCTGTTGCAGGCGCGTCGTTCCGATCCTATTTGACCAAGCACCTACGGACGCTAGGATATCAACCCTGTAAAGCTGATCCTGATGTTCATATGCGAGTGGAGACGCGAAAGGATGGTTCTAGGTACTGGGCTTACTTGATTGCATACGTCGACGATATCATCTGTTGCAGTGAGGACCCACGACGGCAGTTGGAGAGTATCGAGCAGCGCTTCACGCTGAAGGACGGGACTATAGAAGTTCCAACCTTGTATTTGGGCGCTGATATTCATTTGCATGTGGTTGAAGACGACCCAATCCCTAAGTGGGCGATGTCCTCCGAGAAATATGCCAAGAAAGCCATCGACGCAGTAGAGAAGGAGCTTGGCACTTGGCACTGAGCAGTACGGTTATAAGTATCTCCCGAACAAGGTGTCAACCCCGTTGACGTCAGATTATCGACCTGAAGTTGATGTAACCGCCGAACTGGATCCAAGCAAGCAGAACTACTACCAAGGATTGATTGGCGTCTTGAGGTGGTTATGTGAGCTCGGTCGACTGGATTTGGTCATGCCTGTATCTCTTATGTCTAGATATCTAGCGCAAGCGCGAACAGGGCATTTGAACCAAGTATTGCACATGTTTGCCTATCTCAAGGTGCATGCCCGATCCAAGTTGGTGTTTGATGAGACCCGGCCCGAAGTGGATGAGTCCAGATTCCCCGACTGTGATTGGAGTGAGTTCTATCCAGATGCCAAGGAAGTATTGCCACCGGATGCTCCTGAACCTCTTGGAAAAGCAGTTATTATGAGTTGCTTTGTCGATGCGGATCATGCCGGATGCAAAGCAACAAGAAGGTCCCATACCGGAATCATCATCTTTGTGAACAGGGCTCCAATCCTGTGGTTCAGCAAAAGGCAAACCACTGTCGAGACCTCAACCTTTGGATCTGAGATTGTTGCGCTTCGAATTGCCATTGAACTGATTGAAGGGCTCAGATACAAGCTCCGGATGATGGGCGTTCCTATTGAAGGTCCTACCAATGTGTACTGTGACAACGAGTCTGTTGTCAAAAATACCACC
This sequence comes from Pseudo-nitzschia pungens, assembly GCA_037355855.1. NCBI lineage: Eukaryota > Bacillariophyta > Bacillariophyceae > Bacillariales > Bacillariaceae > Pseudo-nitzschia > Pseudo-nitzschia pungens. The sequence continues at coordinate 2,520,100 of CM074767.1, forward strand.
AGACCAGAGAGCCCTTGCAACAAGAAGCACAACAGCGTCGCATACCACAAGGCGCGCGAGTCTATTGCTGCTGGAACAATTCGAATTGCAAAGGAGCCTGGCGAGACCAATATTGCTGACTTATTCACCAAGCTACTGAATGGTCCAGCTCTGAAGGAGCACTGCGCTCGATGCATGTGGTAAAAATTGCTCCAGCTGCATTATCTGAGGTACTTTGACCCCCTGACAAGCAGCTCGGACGCAGAAGATTTTTTTTGGTTTCGATTTTCGGAACCAGGCCATTTCGGATTTCGATTACGAGTTCTTCGACCGCACCGATTTTCGATTTCGTTGTTGGGAGCAGTCGATTTCGATTTCGATTCCGGACGCAACCTTGTTTTGAACGCAATCTGTTTCGGATGCAACCTTAATCCGGACGCAACCTCTGTCCGAACGCTTTGATTCGGATTCGATCTTATGTTATATGTTATATTTGGGAGTCTCCGGTACACCGGTTCCGGGGACTATAAACTTGAAATACAATAGGCCGATTGATATGTCCTTATACGTGTTAAGGAATCGGACCAAGGGCAAAATGCCCTCCAGTCCAACCCCTTTTTTTTCTATTATAAATTGGCCGGGCCTCTGATAGAAGAACTGCAATATTTGGTGCAGTTTGATCTCCGACAAGTTATTTGGAAGCATCCCTGAATTCTGTTATGATCCATTCAAGTGTCCTGGTACAACAAGCAAGAGTATTGGTGTTCCCCTGGGAGTATCTGTTTCCGGGGACTGGTATAGTTGCTCAGTTGCTCATTACAGGACTACTGGCATGAATCACGGGGACTATGAAGATATTCAAGGTGGTGCTATGATCTGTGCTAAGGCTTCTGTGTAGGAGAGTGTATTGGGGCTACAGGCAGCAGCCTCCAGTAACTGACTAACAGGTGCTGGGCTGAATGCTAGAGCTGTGTGCTAATTGCTAGCATACAGGCTTAGCAACAGGCTTAGCAACAGGCTTAGCAGCAGGCTTAGCAACAGGCTTAGCAGCAGACCTATATCCTACTATCCTGTTTAGTATGGATGCTAGCAGAGTTTACTAGGGTCGCCGCATACGATTTGTACCAATCGTACGTACCCCGAGTAAAGCACCTTTTTATGGTGTAGCTAAATGCTACAGGGTTAGGGTTGCTAATGCTACGAGATACTGAAGATGCTAGCCTACCATGATACCATGCTAAGATACTATGCTACCGCCGGGGTCGGGTCATTGGTGTATAATATATACCATGACCGGATACCCGGCCCAAACAGTTACCAAACGTGCTAGCATAAGTGAGCTAGCACACAATTTGATCTAATTCATCGGAGATACCCTACGATACTCCGATACGCTACCCGTAGAATACAGTACCAGACCTACAGAGCGCTGTTATTATACGAGTTAGCGAGTTAGCGGATCGATGTCACGATACAGAGCTGAGACGCGCTCAGCTCCCTTTTATTCACTCTTTATGTTTCACTCTAAAATAAACACACCTATCATGCCCTCCTTTACGACCGATTCCGATGTACCTCTAGGGAAGTGCCTTGTATTGCTTAAGTGTATGCAATAGACCTTGAACAGTCCACTGTAGACTCACGATTTGCCAGGACTTTATGTATTATTATTGTTAAGGCTTTCCCTTATTTACAGACCAGTACAAGCCGATTAAGTTCTACGATTAGACCCCGAAGACCGCTGACGAGCGGATATCAACGCAACAGTCATATTTGAACCTTTTTGTTTTTAGCTGAGAATCAATTCTCAGCGAAAATGAATTTCATTTTCGCTGAGAATTTTTTTCAGCGAAAATGTTTTGAGACTAGGGTTAAAGTTTTCGAAATATTAACCAATGAGAATCCGTTGCCTTAGTCATCATGAATGATCCAAAGATATTTTCATATCTTCAACCTTAATAATGTTAAACCCCTTTTGTTTTGTACTAAGATTTTTTGTTGTTGTCTGTCTACTCACAATTTGCGCGAAGCGCATTTTGTCCGACGTTCCGACGTTCCGATGTTCCAGTACTAAAAATACGTAGATTTCTACACAACTTTACCATGCATTATCTCGCTCCCTTATACACCCCCAATCACAACCCCAGGACCTACATGTATTAACCAAGACCTGCGCTCTTCGTTTCTGCTATCGGTTCAGTTGCTGGATGCTTCGTTTGGTTGCTTTGGTTGCCAATTCACCACTCGGCGGCCGATCGAGCAGCAGCAGCAGCAGCAAACCGACACATAATTTTCTACAGCACTTCCAGTACAGATTCTACCGTACAGCAAAACCGACAACAACGTTGTATTTCTGCTTCGATCTGTTTCCCAGCTCCATTCCAAGGCCCTTAAGTATATCTTATACTTAATGTTCTACACTGTTTCCAAGCTGCTTAAGTGATTCTCACTTAATGTTCTACATTCTTCGAAGTTCCTTGCTGAGTCCTCTTAAGTCTTTTCAAGTCGAAGTTCACGAACAGCCCCTTCCACTGTAGGAATCTTTTTTTAAAAAAAGAAATTCTGTCATCTGTTTTCAAGTCCATTGCCCTGCTGGACCCTAAGTGTTTTCACTTATGGTCCTACTGTTTCTTGACCCAAGCCCCAAAGCCGCTAAGTACAGTTTGCTTAAGGCTCCACCACCTACATAACCCTCTCAGGTGTACTGTATAAATGTCATCTGTTTCCAAGTCTACTGCCCTGATGGACCCTAAGTGTTTTCGCTTATGGTCCTACTGTTTCCTGACCCAAGCCCTAAAGCCACTAAGTACAGTTTGCTTAAGGCTCCCCTACCTACATATACCTCTCAGATGCATTCTTCAACTGTCATCTGTTTTCAAGTCTCCTGCCCTGATGGACCATAAGTGTTTTCGCTTATGGTCCTACTGTTTCCTTACCCAAGCCCCAAAGCCGCTAAGTACAGCTTGCTTAAGGCTCTCCTACCTACATATACCTCTCAGATGCACACTTCAACTGTCATCTGTTTTCAAGTCTACTGCCCTGCTGGACCATAAGTGTTTTCGCTTATGGTCCTACTGTTTCCTTACCCAAGCCCCAAAGCCGCTAAGTACAGCTTGCTTAAGGCTCTCCTACCTACATATACCTCTCAGATGCACACTTCAACTGTCATCTGTTTTCAAGTCTACTGCCCTGCTGGACCATAAGTGTTCTCACTTAAGGTCCTACTATTTCCTGACCCAAGCCCCAAAGCCGCTAAGTACAGCTTGCTTAAGGCTCTCCTACCTACATAACCCTCTCAGATGCACACTTCAACTGTCATCTGTTTTCAAGTCTACTGCCCTGATAGTCCCTAATTGTTTTTGATTATGGACCTACTGTTTTTATGACCCAAGCCCCAAAGCTGCTAAGTACATGTTACTTAACGCACCACCACCTACATATACCCCTCCAGTTCACAGTACAGCAGAGACCTGTTTTCAAGCCTACAGCCCTGATGGTCCATAAGTGTTTTCACTAAAGGCCCTGTTTCCAAGCTACTACAGGAGAGCAAGTTCAAGTTCGAACAGAAGGCCAGCTGTTACGAATTTGAATTTGGTAGTAGGCTCCACCGCCTCTACGTGTTTCTGGCTACTACTAAGTTCGAACAGGAGGACAGCTGTTCTGAATTTGGTAGTAGGCTCTGTACTTTATGTACCATACAGTGGTAAGGAATGTGGTTCGGGATGTGTTTGGGGATGACTACTCGCATTACTGGTGATGCTGCAATCCAGCATTCAGAGAGGAGTTTTGCTTTTGTACGCTGACCACTAGCATTACAGATACCATGTATCTAGTCAGGGTTTTGCTTGTGTCAGCTGACCACTAGCATTACGGATGCTGCACACCAGCATTGGAGGGACAGTTTTGCTTGTGTCTTTCCCTTTCACGTTCTTGTTACCCCGTTTCCTGTACGCTTTGCAACAGCAGTGTCTGTTGTGCTCCGGACTGGTTCGTTTTTTTCCTGTTTCTTACCAAGGTTCGTTTGCAAAATAGCCGTCCTTACAACCTGGGGCCTATTCCCCATGGTTGAGGCGGCGCGTCGTTCTACAACTTGGGGCCTAACCTCTCTTCGATTGAGGCGATGATAAAGTCTGGTTACAGACTGAGTAGCTTTTAACCACCTTTGGTGGATTTTCCTACTTAAATAAGTATATTATTATTATTGTTGTTGTCTGTCTACTCGTACTAGCCCACAACTCAAAACATATGGCATCTTTTATGCCTCGAATTACGATTACACGTTAGGTTTACCGTATCCTCTGATTTCCACTCATGAACTCGATGAAGGTCACTGAAACTTGATGTTTTCTTTGGCCGGTGGGTGACACTAACTACTATTTGCTTGGAGCTACAACTTTGCCCATCAATTCGAAAGACACAAAAGAAATCATCTTTTCACGCAGATAGAAAATAATTACGTTGACGACTTTTCGAGGGCTGTCGTGAAAATGTCGTCACTGCGATCACCGCGTGCCGCTCGGAACACCGATGAGAAGTCCGACGGATCGATCCAGCCGTGTAGCTCCAGTTTCTTGTTCTTCTTTTGGGGTTTTGTCAGCCTGTTGCGTGCTGCCATTGGGTATCACCCCCACTCGGGGCAAGACAATCATCATGGTAGCCTCGACAAGGGAGCTTACGGCGGAGATTTCGAAGCCCAGCGACATTGGATGGAATTGACCATACATCTTCCGATCGGCGACTGGTATTGGTATGACACGGGATATTGGGGTCTCGATTATCCTCCGCTCACGGCATATGTCAGTTGGATATGTGGATGGGCCTCGCACTTTATCGTAGGACCCGAATCGGTCGCCTTGGAAGCATCCCGGGGGATCGAAGATGCCAATCACAAAGCCTTCATGAGAGCAACTGTTCTGGTATTGGATTTATTGGTCTATGGACGAGCGGTTTGGTATGCAAGCTACGAAGGCGATCGGAAATCTCTTTGGACAATCCTGGTTGCTCTTTGTCAACCCGCGATACTGCTGATCGATCACGGTCATTTTCAGTACAATACCGTCGCGTTGGGACTGAGCATTGCATCGTTCTCCTATATGGTGCAACCCAATTTCAGTTCATGTGTATGGGGAGGATTTTTTTTCACGCTGGCGCTGAATTTCAAACAAATGACACTGTATTTTGCACCCGTGGTATTTTTCTACCTCCTCGGACGCTGTGCGGCCAATTCTCAATGGCGGTGGTTCCTTCCGCGGATTCTGTGGCTCGGTGGAGTTGTATTGTTCACCTTTTACGTCTTGTGGGAGCCCTTTGTGAAGTATCCCCCATCCGACAGGTCACCGACACCGATGCCGCTCGAACGATTGGAACACGTCGTGCGACGCATATTTCCATTCGAACGGGGTCTGTTCGAAGGAAAGGTTGCGAACCTGTGGTGTGCCTTGAATACGTCCCCCGTGAACATTCGCAGTCGCATACGAGCGGAATTGCAGCCTTTTCTGGCCCTGGCACTGACAATGCTTCTGATGTTCCCATCGTGCTGGAAAGTACTGAACGTTGGTTTGAGTGACCCTTCCTCTGTCGCAAGTGTGAAACGCCAGTGGGTCTTGTTGCTGTGGGCAACTACCTCGAGTGCCCTGAGTTTTTTCTTGGCGAGCTTTCAGGTTCACGAAAAAAGCATACTGCTCGCGCTGGCTCCGTGCACACTGCTCTTTTGGGAGGATCCCGATTTCGTGGAGTGGTTCTCCTTCGTCTGCGTTTGGTCTCTGTATCCCCTTTTGCGGGTTGATCGTCTGCATATTGCCTACTGGTCTACCGTTGCTATCTTTGCATCAATGGTATGGTTCCGTCGCATCAGCATGGGTCAAACCAAGGTTGATACCATCTTTTCTAGCAAATCGCTTGCGTGGAGGTCCATCCCAAATCTTAGTTATGCGGGTATGATTGGCATGCACGCGGCACAAGTTTTTGTTCCGGCGCCATCGAACTTACCAGATCTGTTTGAGGTCTTGTGGAGTGTAGCGGGATGCGGGATGTTTTCGCTCGCTTGGTTTGCAACACTCATCAAACTGTACAGTACGTCATCATCGGGTGCATCCACAATATTGTTGAAACAGAAGGATGATTAAGTTTAAGATATTGTACATTAAGATGAGTTGTTCACCTCCTTTTGTACCACACCATTATTGATTGTGAAGTAGTAGTTTTACATATGAAGCCTTGGCTCGGATGCATCACGCAGTTGTCGTTTTGAGATCTGTTAACATTTGGTTTGGAAAAGCTAAAATTATCCGACTAACAACTTCAATTTACAATCTCTTGCCCATGGTTAACGGTACCGTATAGGTAAAATCATTGAGATGTTGATCCAAATACCAGCACTGAATGGAGATGCTTTTTCCACAAGTCATCAAGGATACCATAGTTTGCAACATGCAACTGTAAGTGGTGCGCGAGGATTGCAGTTCATATCTGTTTGAGTCCTTGGCAACATGTACCTGGTGTCTGCAGTTGAGTAACCTTACCACCAGAGGAGAATAAACTTGAGAGATCAAAACCGGTGATTTGGTGCAACAAGATCTTTTTTTAAAAATGGCTCTACTGGCTCTACTAGTAGTACGTAGTAGTACTTTTTGGTGACAAGAACAACAATATGTAAGGTTACTACCACCAGCCAAAGCTTGCAAACACTGCAACTGTTTTTATGACGATATCAAGATCCTAGAGAATGATGCTGCTGTTTCTGCGGAAAGCCATTGGCCACCAGTAAGCTTACTCGTAGTTGATGATTTGAGATCTCGTGCCCTAAAAATGAAAGAGTTCAGAGTGATGCCATCGTGATGAAGCGGAGGCCGAAGCAAGATTACTACTGTACCAGTGACCGTCCCAGTGACCGTACGCTAATTACCAGGTAATTTTACAAGTTCCAGCAATTAGTCGTAATTAACCATACTCGTACGAATCACTTTCCAGACAAGGTCGTGTCAAGGGTGTTTCCGTGATCATCTCAAGAAAACTCCTCGGTGACGGCTCGGCGATCCAGTAATTAGTTCGGCCCCCGAACCCCCAAATTCGTGCGCACTAGAAAACTCTCCAATTCGTAACGGTTGCCAGAGGCTCTTTTTAGTAGATACTCCAACCAGAGCCCTTCATTTCCATTCACGAAACTTTCTTTCGGCTTTGAGTCTGACGAACAAACAATGATGAGCAACATTCCAATATTCGTAGCTGTAGATTTCATTATGATTCCCGACAAATTTAGGATAGGTATATTGGACGGCGCGAAGCATTTCGATTTCTGGGACTCGCAACGTCTACGAGTGGTCGCATTGTATTTTTGTCCGATAGCGCGAAGCCACATTTATGATTCCCGGAGCGGTAAGTAGCGCAGAAGAACGTTGCGTTGAACGTCCAGTTCGACACCCCACCCCTCTCTCGATCCGATTTTTGGTTTGGAGGCCACCCACCGGTGCAGTAACCGACCAAACCGTCGAATTCCGAACGATCAACGACACGAAACCGAGAGCAAGGTTAACTTACAGTAATCTTATTGCGGGGAGAGTTTTGCGGGCGTTTCCATCGGGAATCCAGCCACAAACAAAGCCTCGCACCGCCAACCCCACCGCAATACAGCAGACCGCGTCGATCCTTCGGTAATCTCAAACAGAATCGTTTTTGGTGCCGGCCCAGCATCGCAGACACGAATCACCGGAACCTCGACCAGCGGGTGATTTTATTTTGCCCATCGCACGGACGTACGTGTCCCGTGGTGTCTCTGATTGCTCGCTCGGAGGTTCTCATCTCCATTGTCGTACGGTATCGTATCGCGGGCGTGCGTGCCCTCTTTCTTGGAAGGGCCGTCCCCCAGGAAGCGCAGCGTATCGGGCGGAAACCAACCGAACAACATCAAATAAATAATATAATAATAATAGCGGAAGACGCGCTCCGATTCGATTCGATTCGATTTTATTCGATATTCGATTCGATATTCGATTCGATATTCGATTCGATTCGATTTTATTCGATATTCGATTCGATTTTATTCGATATTCGATTCGATTCGATTCGATTTGATTGATTCATTGATTCATTCATTCGGATGAAGACTAGTTACGAGGACGAGAAGCTTGCGCCCGCGCTCCGGACGGGTGTTCGAGACGGCAACCGCGTGAGCTTTTCGGAGGATCGAGGAGATAATCTTACCCCACCAAAGGCTGCGGACCAGGGAAAGCAGCCTCGTTCGACGAGTGCCGGCTCATCTCCGAGACGCACTAGCTTTCTCAAACGAAACAAGAAGCCAAGCAAGGACGACATCGACAAGGATGGTGTCGGCAAAGAAAACAATAACGATTCGGTAGAGGAAATCCGTGTGGGAAATGCAACAACCAATGGCGGAGGCAGCCCTCGAAAATGGGGCAGTCGGCGTTTTCGAAAGGGATTCTCCCTCTTTGGAGGGGCCGGAGATCGGAGGAGTGGCTACGGAAGTCTGGAAGAGACCAACGACGAAAACGATGCAGAGGCCCAGGCTCCCGTAGAAGCGGACCCTGTCATGACTATTTTCGAATCGCGCAACACGCAACGGGTGCGTTTCACGCTGGCAGGCGATGGCAGCGAAAGCGTGATGAGTGGGGGCGGCATCCGGCAGCAATGCCAAAGAACACCAGAACGCCGTGAAGAGAGGAGGAGAATCCTCGAACACTTTTAACGGCAGCAGTGGGGGTGGGGGAAACATCAAACAATTCATGTCCCGCGCTTTGTTCGGATCGAAGTCTTCCAGCAAGAAACTTTCGGAAGAAGAAATGAAACGGGAAGTCAAGGAACTCGGAGGTGGCTCTTTGATCTGGGAGAGTGCGGCTACTCCCACCGGTCCCGAAGTGATTCACACCAAAAACAACCGAAGCAACAACAAAAAGCGAAACCAGAAAACCCCCGAACTAACGGTGAGCTTCACGGAGGATCCCAATGCGCGAGCCGCGGTATCGAAACTCCTTGCCAAAGCCAGCAGAGCCGAACACACTCATTTCCGTTATGAGTATGCGGTAAAGTGTTATCTAAAAGCACTCAACATTCTTCAAAAACAAGCCAAGTACCCAGATGATCATCCTACCGTTGTGAAGACTGTGCATCTGATGAACAACGCCCACAACGTACTGATTTCGTACAACAACTCGGCAAACATTGTGAAGATGGGCATCAAGAATGAAGATGCCGGCGAGCTCGTCAAGGCCTTGAAAATGTACACCATCGCCTACCGCATCAGACGAGACAATTTGAGTCGGAACCACCCCAGTCTTGTGGTGCTTCTCAATATGCTAGGAAGCATCCAAATCAAAAGGGGAGAACTGCACGAGGCGATGCAAATTTATGAACTAGCGCTGAATGATGATCCCACCGCGATCGGGTCGAACCTGTCGCCGGAAACTCAGACGGAAGGCTTGTTTCCTCGCAATCCGCAGCAGGAAGCAACGATAACAGACCGCAATCTGTTGGCAAAAAGCGTCACCTTTCGCGAAATGGGTACTATATACGAAATGTGGGGAAATGTCGACGAAGCGCTCAAGTTTTTCCACAAGAGTCTGGAGTGCGTGGCAGATTGGAGAGAAACAGTCCGCAGCAACCACAGCAGCCAAAGTAGTAATCACGCTCACGCTGGCACCGATTCCGAGTCGGGCGGATCGCCTCTGAGAAGAAGTCGCACGGAGCCACAACATTATAGCATCGACAATGTTCAAACAGTTTCTACCAATGATGGAGACCAAGAAACGGAACTTGTGTTTGGATCTGAATCGGGGGGAGTAGTGCGGAATAGCAGTGGATCCAATTCCAAAGCGGTCAACAAATACGAACGTTTCTTCCCGAATACAGGAGACGATGACGCGAGCGACAAAGCAAAAGGTGCGGAGGAAAACTCACACGCCGATATGGATTTGTCTCTGACTCTGCATCAAATTGCAAGGCTGTACTGCTCTCAGGGAAAGTTCAACAGAGCACTCGATGCATACGAGGTGGCCCTTCGCGGAATGAAAACGGCGCTGGGCAAGCACCATCCGAATGTAGCTGCCGTTCTTGGAAATATTGGAAACCTTCAGAAGGAAATGGGTGATCTAGATGGAGCGTACAATACTTATCAAGAAGTGCTAGGTATAGAATCGTACAGGCTTGGTCTGAGCCACCCCGATGTAGCCATTACACTACACAACATCGCTACCATTGATGCAGCCCGAGGTAACTACGAGCATTCTCTGCAACTGTATCAAAAGGTTATCGAGCTCCAGAAGAAATTGTTCGGAGAGGAAAATCTATCCGTTGCAGTGACAGCTGCGTGCATGGGAGACGTCTACGAAAAGATTGGGGATATAAAAAGTTCGATGAATTCGTTTGACGAAGCGGTCAGGATCAAGTCCGCCGTGCTTGGTCGACACTGCTTAGAAGTTGGAAGACTACTCCACAAACTCGGAAAGCTTTCGTTTCTATCCAATGACTATCACGAGGCAGAATCATTTATTTCTCGAACGATACTCATCTACAGGCTCAACAAACTCGACGAAAACCATGAATGGTTTGTGGATGCCAATCGAGATGCCGCCGATATCGATGGCGCCATTGCTACCGGAGTCACCGACCACTGTGAAATTTGAAACCCAAACCACGGTCAATGTTTTGTGCCAATTTAATACATTCCCGCTATCTCAATTTTACCAATCTACAGTATTCAATAATTTCATAGATATGAAACATCTTATTTCGGACAAGCCGGACATACCGTAGGGCATCTCCGCAGTTCTCCGGGACAATCTTCATTCAACATTGACACATCATAATATTATGCATGGTCTCCAATGCGCGTATTATCTCCGTCCTTTTGAAGAGTAGATGACAAGAGAATACCGCAGAGAGGGCTGTAGGAACGCCACACTGTCGCCAAGTGCCGGTAACGCACGGTGGTCGAGCATGTTTGTTGTTCTCGTTTCGGAGAGAAAACCCATCCGTCTCGAGCGATGGAATTGCGGAAAAACGCAAAACCCTTTCCGCAGCGGCGCTTTCGCCGAGAGCTTTGCGCCAACTCGAGCGTCGACCGAGAAACCCTCGCGCGGCTTCCTTTTCGGCTCTCGAAACCCGTTTGTTGGAGCGCTTTCGTTGCGTTTCGACCGCCCCAAACGATCGATGCATTATTTGCGGGACAGATGTACATCGAAAGGTGCAGAGCAACACGCAACAGCGCCGACGAATCCGAATCGCGCTAAACTTGCGTTGATGGAAACGAATGGTTTCGAATTTGGTTTGTCACTCAAGAAAACGGCTATCACGGGAACAACAGTATGCCAAGCAAAGACTTTCGCAAAATATTACGTAGGATGTTGTTTATCTCAAGTCCAAAATATCGGGGACGTGCTCGTCGTCTCGAAATAAGTAATTGGAATGCTCTTCGGGGCAAACGTCATCCTTCATTCTATATTCCGGTTCTGGATCTATTTTCTTGCTTTCCCAGCTCTCTGATACGCGTTCGAAAATCAAACTAGATGCAGCCTGTAGAGCCTGCATTTCCCCAAAGCGGACGTGGGAAGCAGTCCAATTTTTGCTTCCAAAATCATCGCGATTCATCCGTATCAGCCCTCTGTATTCCGATTCGAACTTGCCCTGTAGTTCCATCGACATGTATCTGGTTCCAAACCACCTCGAAATACACATGAGAGAACGGAATTCCAGTGCATCGCTCACATCAGGTCCGAGACGAAAATTCGGATTGCCCACATTGTCCCTCAAAACTTGCAGGGCATTTCCGTCAAAGTCCCCATTGACAATTGACATGAACCTGCAAGTTTCTCGTAATCGATCAATTCCTTTCATCAAGTTAAAATCTTTCTGGAACTGAGGCAATATCGTCGTGATTGGAATCTCTGTCGACCGAGCTGGCAAGGACTCGGGGTTGCGAGGTTCCATTAGTATATTCCACCTTTCGTAGTCATTTGCGAAACCAAGCAGGTGTTGCAGTTTAAGCCGCTTCAATTCTGCTTCGTCGGGGTGAGTTGATGGTCCAGCATTGCATTCTGGATATCCGTCGTCGAATTGTAGATACTTTACCATGCCCCGTTTTTGGTAGTTGAGAAACTTCTCTTGAGAGCCTGTATGAGGTAAATAGTCGTATTGATTCGAAATATTGAGTTTCATCATCTCGTGATGATACCCCAGACTCAATTGAATCGGTCCACTGCCATCTCCATTGACAAAGCCATATCGTGCGTACAAATGGGCATCTGCTATGAAACCATACGATACCTAATGTTTGCAATGTCATACATCAAAGCACACAAGAATGAACGAACGGGAAATGAATGACAGTAAGCAAAGTGATCACTCTTGGAACATGTGTACAACTCAGACATGCTTCGAGGAGTAGAAGACCACGTACCATTGGCTCCGAGTACGGCCCTATCACCCGATTGATCGACGACACTAAAAATGATCTACCCGACTTCTGTTGTGTTTGTGGTTGAGTTTGCAATCTGCTGTATTGCAACTTTATGTTACTATTAGGATGGTGATTGAACAGGTCGGCAATTGGTACCATTGCGATACATCCCTGTCCTCCCGCTTCCGTCAGGTTGACATTGATCAGGTCGTAGTAGGAATACAATTCGTCAAGAAATAGATCTTGGTCTCGGAATTCATCCCCTACAAATGCCGCTGGCATGACTTCTTCGGGCCCGGGTGGTCCAACATTCAGCGCTCGTGTCAAGACCGCCATTCTCGCTCGAACATACTCCTCCTGCGAGATAGTGTTTGCAAAGTCGGGTGACCCAGCAGTGAATCCATCGTACTCCGATTTGATCATGTTGCGATAGGCCTGTAGAATCGAATGCGACATCGAACTTGGTCCCAGAGTGGCTCCCATTACATTTTTGTCTGCTAATATGGGGTGGTATGCTTGGAACTCCTCGAGCGTTGGTAAGGATTTAAAGTAAAGCAGGCGTAGCGGATCGAAGTTTGATGGATTGAGTTCGGCCCTCTTCATTTCCAGAGCCAAATAGGCAGCCAAGAACGCTTCGGTGCCCATTCGATTGCCACTAATCTTATGACTGGCCTTGAACAGGTGTTTCCTAACATACGGGTCTCGATAAGCTTCCAGATCCCATATTTGCATGGATCGTGGGATTTCGAACAGCTTGACACCAACCTCAATGGGCGCCGTAGTTCGAAAATGGCGACCGACGACCTTGAGGGATTTGTGACAGAACATTTCTCGGCATGCTCGAGAGACCAGTGCCGCTATCCGCGGATCCGGAGGGTCCCAGAGTTGCTCCTCATTAACTGTGTATTCTTGCGTTCCGGTTGATATTCTATCTTTGTTTTTGTTGGGGGAGTTTGCGCTGTCAACGTTGTGGTGACGTTTGCGATCGTGATCGATGGATGACGTAACGTCGGCGGTGAAAGCATCTTTTTGCTTCTGCTGCTTTACCTTTTTCTCCTTTTCTTTCAATATCTTTATTGACGGATCTCTTTTCCAATAGGCTACGAAACCTGCAATCCCCAATATTATCCAGCCGATCAATACACGAAGTAGGGTCTTCGTCGAAAGCGATTGATGGGTATCACTCTGCTTGCTCCCTTTATCCTTCTTTGACGAACTGCCGCGTTTTTTCTTGTTACTAGTGCAATGGTTATTAGATGGCATTGGGTTCGACTTTTAATTCATTGTTTAAAACGCTCAGTATCGTATTAATCGTTGTCTGACTTTCGTCTGCATTGTTTTGATGACACTTTGTGAGAGCATCTAACTCATAGGTGCTGACCACGATTTAAGCTGCGTCTTTGTTTGAAGTTCATTATTTCTCCTTTTTTCATTTTTCATCATCCATCACGTAGTCCGGCCGTCACTTCTATTACTTCTATTATTAAAAAATTTGAATACTGTATTGTCACTGACGAAGAACGTGACATCAACAAAAACACAACTTTGGCGGATCTCTGATTTTGGAAAGTTTCAAAATCAAGCTCGTTGTAGCGCGTCTATTCTTAGTGTTTGGTCGCGGATATGGTTTTTTGACACATACCTTACGAATCTTACCGTAATCTTATGGTTCATTAATAAGACTTTGTGGTTCATGCGTGCGATTTTCATTTTTGAAAAAATAATAATAATACTACGTAATACGGTAAATTACCGGTACTTCGGTAGTGAGCTGCGAATCACGATGGTATTCTCACAAGAAGGGAGTGGAAATACTGTAATACGAAGTAAGATTACCTTACGGTTACTTCGTACTAGTACTTACTAACAGCTTTTACGAGCAATCATTCCGGTCAGAGTCAGAGTGGAGGCTTGTGAAGGGTTTTCGAACGATTGGGCGCCATCGTCTCACAATCAAAATCAAAATCAACACTAACGGTAAGATTAAGGTTTACCTTACGGTATTACTGTATATGTCTACGAGTAACCTTACGTAAGGTTACGGTACTCTTAAGATTAGTAGTTAACCTTAACCTTACTGTAAGATTCTTACCCGTACCTTACCGGTAAGTTTGTTTTCGAAATTGGAAATTACAGCTTCAGTTTTGCAGCGTGCCCAACCGTAACTGCGTCCAGACGTTCAACGGAGGGCCTGTCATCTCCTCCGAAACAAGCAACATGATTGATGAGTGAGTCTGAGGGAGACAGAAATTTATTCAAGTGCCACGACGCTGTGATACGAGGCAATATTATCATTGTCATGAATGTCGTTTATACACATGACAACGAATCCAAACAATCAACAACGCCAACCCCAAAACCACTACCAATCCATTCATCAGTCCGCGATCACTAGCACCGCTGCTACCAACAACCATGTCGATGAAAATCGTTCGAAAATTCCTGCAGCAGGACACCATTGACGTTGCGGGGGAACCATCATCATCACTGGCCGGTACGGGCACAGCCGAATCTGTGGGCGGCGCTTCGGCCAAGAAGCGGCGAAACAAGCGCCGCCTCGCTTCTGCTTCTCATTCCGTCGCGGTTTCCGCCCAGGACGCTCTCACGGCCACCGTGCAGAGCATGATGTACCTCGACGAAGCCATGGCGACGCACACCGGCAGGAGCGAGAGCCAAGCAAAGGCATCGAAACGACTCGAAAAGAAATCCAGGGACGCCAAGAAGAGGCGAAGAGCCTGCAAGCATGCCATCTTGGGAAACAGCCGGTCGTCTGCCTCGCAAATGACGAGGCTGCCGTCGGTGCCAACCTTTGACAAGAAGCGACACAAGAAGGAGGTGGAGGCGAAGCGACTCAAGGAAATCGCGAGGCTTTTGAACCTACAAAAACGAAAACAACAGAAACTCAACAGGAACGAACGGAAGACCGACAGCGAGTGAACAACCCCGACCGTGTTGCTATGAGTATGCATGCATGGGTGCAGCAGCACTTTGACACATTGAAACTACGCTACGTGTACCGAGAATGAATTACTAAAATAGATAGAATATCTGTATTCATGTTATGCTTGTAAGTCATTTTGCTTGTACTTGTAGCAGGCAGCCTCGGAGCGCGTTACTCGGATGTAGCAATTCCGCCTTTCTCTCATGTTTTCTGTGGATTGGATGGATAATCGTGCCGTCGGCGTGGGAACGCTGTACATCGGTGCGATAGGCATTGGATAACATCGAAAGAGATGACGAAAGACGAAAGCTTTACTGCACCGTATTCGTTCTTAGTTTCTTGTCGGTTACTGTCTAACACCAACATCAGAACACTTTTTTTCCTTTCACTACTTCCTTAATATTCTTTCTAAAGAACACGCATCTGTGACAAGGTGCATCGATAGAACTTTCGATTTTTCCTCAATTGTAAATACACGATCACTGAAACTACCAAATCCAATTCGATGTACGAAAAGCACAGCATGGTCGGTGTCGGATCCGAATGCAGCACGTGCAAACGAACAGCTTGTGAAAACAGACGAACCGTTTGTGAAGTCAGAATTTTCGTCGGTAACCTGCCCCGAAAGAAAAAAGAAAACAGGGTAGCGGGAAGACTGTCAAGTCCCAATAATACTGTTTTCGTCGGTTATAATCCAGTTGGGAACCATGAACCTTTCATCATACATTCAGGTTCAGATCCTCATTGTAGGTAGATCTCATTCGAGTCAAAATAATGAAATCCACAACGACTGATCCAGGGCACTTTTTGTGGAATGCAAACCCTCGAAGATTCTTCCACCTTTTGCTACTCTGTACGTGTAGACAATGTTCTTTGTTTGGATCACAATTCCAGCACCTGCTTCGGTTCGCTTTGCTCACTTGTACCGGTAATTATTTCGAATACCAGTTCACATTCCATCCAATCGTTACAGTATGACTGGTACGAGGAGAAGCTCACCGAAAAGGTACGAACATTTTTGAAAGCAGCTGAAAAATTAGGGCAACAGAGAAAGTTAAAGACACAATCGATCTGTTAAATAGAAAAATAGCTTCTCTCAATAAAGAGAAAGTTGATATTGTCTATTATGATCATCTTTCCGTTTGTTGAATTCGACATGCACAGGTATCATTGTGTACGGGGCGTGCGGTGGGGAAATGAAGGACGAGAAACGATGTCCGACCATGAATTTTGTGTTGGTTTCTCCATTTCTCATTGTTCTCCATTCTCTCTCTAGAGAACACGCGTTCTAAAAATAGATTACTTAAACCAAAGAAAAGTAGGTGCGTCAGAGTGCAAGATTATTATTTTCTCGAGCCGATTGTACACGACTGCTTGCGTTCGAAACAATTAGTGATCGGAGAGGAGCTGTAGTACTTACCAGATGGCGACGTGCGTCATGGATGTTCATTGGTCATGGCTTTGTCTGTACGTCTTCGGTAAATACAGCTGAACGACATGGATGAACAACAGCTGTATTTTGACGTAATTGTTCTTTCCCCATCAAATGGATTCTATTTTTTTGGATACCGTAATTTTCATCTGAGAACCGATTGATCGAGAAAATGAATCTAATTTTGAGAAGTGTTGAATACACAAATTGACGAATCGGAAATAGGAATCTGGTAATACTGATTACCCGTGACAAGAAAAGTAAACGTCACGGAAGTTATCCATCTCCTCAATATCAAATATCCAATCATTCGAAATAGAATACTTTTGTGAAAGACGAAGAATCTTTCTCAACAAACAAGAAAAAATCAAGTTTTGAATTCTATTCTGTGGTACGTTCTCTGCTCCCGACGGAACAACTGGTGACACAAAAACAATCGCAACGACCAAATAAAACCGCTTAATCACTCACTCACGAAGAACAAACAAAATTTGCAAAGATACCATACAGTACCGCATTGTACCAAGATGAAGAGTAGCATCGCGATCTTCACAACCTGGACGGCGCTAGCTTCGACAGGCTGTCACGCCTGGGCTCCCGCCAGTCTCCTCACATCGAAAACGACATCTAGATCTGTCGACCATCGCATTTCCTACGCCAAGATCCAACCAAGAGCGAGAACTTCGATCTACGCGACCATCGAAGACGAAGAGCAAGAACAAGTCAACCTCTCGAGCGACAGCGTCAGTGACGCCTTCAACACAGAGTCACAGCACGAATTTTTTTCTCCCATACCTTATTCTGAATTGACTATTGGTATCATCAAAGAAACCTTCAAGGGCGAGAATCGAGTATCTCAAACACCGGATTCTGTTCGAGGTCTGGTCAAGGCTGGTTTCACCGTGATTGTCGAATCTGGAGGTAAGATATGTTCAGTGGAACATAATTTTTGATTGTTTTGTATTTCGTGTGCTGATTAATTTTTTCCTCTTTTTTTTGGGACATTTTAGCCGGCGACAATGCCTCCTTCAGTGATTCCTTGTACACCGACGCCGGTGCAATTGTTTTGTCGGACGCCGAACAAGTATTCCAAGATGCCGATATTATCACCAAAATTCGTCCTCCAAATGACGAAGAGGTACCTAGACTTCAGGGCAAGACATTGTTCAGCATGATTCAACCCGCGATCAATACTGAGTTGTACGAGTCCCTGACAAAACAGGGTACTAACATCTTTGCTCTCGATTGCGTACCGCGCATGCTCAGTCGCGGCCAAGCCTTTGATACATTGTCTTCTCAGGCAAACATTGCGGGATACCGTGCTGTCATCGAGGCAGCCGACGCCTTTCCAAGATTTTTTGCCGGTCAAATGACCGCTGCGGGGAAGGTGCCTCCTGCCAAGGTATTGGTTTTGGGAGCTGGAGTTGCCGGATTGGCAGCCATTCAAACTGCGAAAAACATGGGTGCTATTGTCCGAGCATTTGATGTTCGACCGGTTTGCAAAGAACAAGTCGAGTCCATGGGTGCAACCTTTTTGGAGGTCGATATCGACGAAGACGGAAGCGGAGCTGGTGGTTACGCCAAGGAAATGTCTGACGAATACAAAGCAGCCCAAAGGAAAATGATGTTGGAACAAGCAGCAGATGTCGACATTATCATCACGACGGCGTTGATTCCTGGAAGAAAGGCTCCCGTTCTTGTCGATCAAGATATGCTGAATCTCATGAAGGCCGGTTCCGTATGCGTCGATTTGGCAGCGGCAAATGGAGGCAACGTCGCGCAGACACAGCCCGACGAAATTGTCACTACCTCCAATGGTGTAAAGATTATCGGATACACAGATCTTCCTTCTCGACTTGCTAGCACCGCAAGTAATTTGTTTGCGAATAACATTGCGAAATTTATTTTGAGCATTGGTCCACAGACTACAAAAGAAAAGGGAGTTTTCCAAATCGATTTAGAGGACGACGCTGTCCAGAACATGCTTATCAGCTACGGTGGCAACGCAAGGTGGCCTGATAAAATTACTCCTTTTGCACCTCCTCCTCCGCCCCCTCAAGAAGTTGCAGAAGTTGTGGAACTCACACCCGAACAAGAAAAGGCGTTGGCCGATCAGACTAGTAAGGATGCATTTGTCAAGAACTCCCTGATTGCAAGTGCAGCTGCTGCCCTTTTGGTAGGCTTTGGCCTTACAGCGGATTCTCCAACATCCATCAACCTCATGGCGACTTTTGGTCTCGCGGGTCTTGCTGGGTACCAGGTGGTATGGGGAGTTGCTCCTGCTTTGCACTCGCCGTTGATGGCGGTAACGAACGCCATTTCGGGTTGCACTGCCCTTGGTGGTATGCTCCTTTTGGCCTCTGGAGATCATACGGGTGCCAGTCTCATCCCCGATAGCCCTGCGCATTGGATGGGCGCAATCGCTACTGTATTGTCCTTCGTCAATATTGCTGGCGGATTCCTCGTCTCCGGAAAAATGTTGGACCTATTCCGTCGACCCGAAGATCCGAAAGAATTCTTTGAGTTGTACGGAATTCCTGTCGGCGTTCTTGTAGCTGGTCTTGCAGCTGCTTCATTCTCCGACATTGGCGATATGGGTCTAATGTCTGGAACTACTTCTATTGCCGCATCTCTCCTATGCATTAGCGCTATCGCTGGTATGTACATCAGGTTTTGGTTGACTCACATGAATGTCCATATCGCACACTGACCATTTATTTTTTTTTGTTGCCTGTTGTTATCAATCTTTTTCCTTATTGAACAAAAGCACTCGCGAACCAAGAAACTGCAAGAACTGGCAACTTCCTTGGCATGGCCGGCGTAACCTTGGGCCTTGCTGCTACGTCGTCAGATATGGCGATAGCTGGAGCAACTCCTGTAGTATTCCAACAAGCCGGACTCCTTGCAGGTACAGGAGCAGCTGTTGGAACTGCTCTTGCTTCCAAAGTTGGTCCCACTGAACTACCCCAAACCGTTGCAGCCTTCCATTCTTTGGTTGGTATCGCCGCAATGGCTGGAGCTGCTGGAGAATACCTTGGAAACTCTGGAGCTCTTCAAATTGGAACTCTTACTTCTATTTATCTTGCCACTTTCATTGGTGGCGTCACATTCGCCGGTTCATTGGTAGCATTTGGAAAATTGTCTGGTATGATGGATTCTGCTCCACTAAAACTTCCTGGAAGAGATCAAATCAACCTTGCGATGCTAGGTGCATGTGTCCTTGGTATGGGCGCATTCCTGAGTCCGGATATCGCAGCTGGCCTTCTCTCTATGGATGCAGAGACTGCAAGACTTGCAAGCCTTGGAATGGCAGCTACCATCAGTTCGGTTCTGGGCTGGCATCTCACGGCAAGTATCGGAGGAGCCGATATGCCAGTAGTGATTACCGTTTTGAACTCTTATTCTGGATGGGCATTGTGTGCTGAAGGATTTCTTCTTGGAAACCCACTCCTTGCCCAAGTGGGAGCCCTAATTGGGTTCTCTGGAGCAATTCTAACCTGGATCATGTGCGAAGCAATGGGAAGAGATATTGTCAGCGTCATTCTTGGTGGAGCTGGAACTGAAACTGCCGCAGTTGGCGAAGCTGTAGAATACGATGGAGAAGTTACTACCGTTACTGTCGACGCCGTCACAGAAGCTCTTACAGAAGCGAATAACATCATCATCACACCAGGGTATGGTTTGGCAGTTGCACAAGCCCAGTTTTCAATCGCCGACATTGCAAAAAATCTCAAGGCTGCGGGCAAGAATGTACGCTTTGCCATTCATCCAGTCGCCGGAAGAATGCCCGGACAATTGAACGTTTTGCTCGCTGAAGCCGGGGTTCCTTATGACATGGTATTCGAGATGGAAGAAATCAACGACGAGTTCGATGATACAGATGTCACGCTTGTAATTGGAGCGTCGGACACAGTATCCAGCGCTGCAGAGGATGATCCAAATTGCAGTATTTACGGAATGCCAGTGCTCCGAGTTTGGAAAAGTGGTCAAGTATTTGTTCTCAAGCGGTCGATCGGCAACACAGGGTATGCCGGAATGATGAACCCGATCCTGTTCAAGGATAACATTGACGTTCTCTTGGGAGATGCCAAGGATACGTGTGATGCACTGAAATCTGCAGTCAATGCGAAATTGTAGAGTAACAAATCTTAACGTACCGTACACAAGTACTACGTACTAATTAAATCTTACTTAGTCGCACTGCATAAAAAAGTTCGTAGTGTAGATCTTTCTTCATTGCGACGTACGTAAGTTACTCCAGTAGTGACACAAACACTCATTCAATTTCTACGAAGGTTGGACGCTCCTTAATTATTAGTGAACGTTAAGATTACGCAGTTATGGCACGAGGGATATGCTGAGTTAAACGATCTTAATGCGTCTATAGTTGACGCTTCGGATGTAAACCATAAGCGCCATATTTTCTATGGATCTTTTCAAGATAGTTTTCCCTTTTTAACATCTGAGGTCTATCTCTTTAAATGTCACCAAGTGTGGCACCGCCCATGCTGGCCATCGGATCCGCAGCGCCTGCGGCAGCAGAAGCACCTTGGGATGCAGCACCGGGGCCTTCGGGAATGGAAGGAACCAGAACAACAGATCGGAAATCAATTTCGGATTCCTTCTGCATCATCTCAACCAGATCGTGGAGAGCCATCAAGTTGATGGCAGGTTCGACGCCCTGCAATTCAGGAGCCGATTGCGCCATGAATTGTTGCCATGTACCGACCATATTTTGCAGAGAAAAGTACATTGGCAGAAGGGTGACGGGTTCATCAGAAGATTCACCCTCGGCAGCTTGCTTTTGCATTCTCATTTGTGCGATGGTGAAGACAGGAATCTCGTTGAAGGTTTCCTTGAACTTGGGCGACTCCGTCATGGCTTTCTCAACAGCCTTTTGTGCCATCTCTGGTGTCATCTGTTCGCCATTCTTGAGTTTCTCGCCATCCTCAGGATTCATGGTCAACAACATACGGGCACCGAGAAGATCCTTAGTGTCAGGGACGAGACGGTATTCGACACCCTTGGTAGCTTCGGTCATATCATCACTGTCACCAGGCTTTTTGAGCTGAATGCGCGGGAAAAGAGTTAGTGAGTACTTCTACCAAGCCCATCGAACAGAGAGTTTCTACAACTCAGCACACGGAGTGACAACAAAAAATCATTCGACAGAAATGCATCTGGCTTCGAACACTCACCATCACTTCACGATCAGCGTCACCGTTCAAGAGCTTGAACCAGATCTTTCCAAGAGAGAAGGCCGAAACCTTAAGGTCCATGTCTTCGTTGGCACTCTTCAATTGCGTCAGGGTAGCGTTTGCGGCCAAAGGATTGAGGAAAAAGTAGAAAACGCTAGTGTCCTGGTCGGGTTTGAGAACAACTCCGGCTCCATTGGAATCCGTGACAGCGAAAACGGGAATGTGTTCCAACCAATCCTCGACTTCTTCTTGAGTCATCGCGGGGTACATTTTCTTGTCCCCAGCCGTAGCGACGGCTTCGTCCTTCTTGGAATCATCCTTTCCTCCGAAGAGACCTCCACCTCGAGAAATGCCGAAAAGAGGCGCACCAACTCCACGGGAGAACGAGGCGTTTGCCGAAGCCGAAGGCACTGATGTCAATACAGAAAGAACAACGAGAAGGGTAGTGAAAAGATTCATCGTGGTCTATTTCGATATCAATTCGCGTCAGACGATGTTACGACGGAACCTTGTGAATTGTGACACAGTTGTCGAGTTGCACGAAAAATTGAAAACCGATCTCGAAAGGACGCCGTGAGATTAGATGACGGCTTCTCAAATCAACGCGTGGTGGATAGAACGTCGTCGACGCGTGGAAGAAACACGGTGTCGCGGGCAAATTCATGATCATTTTTTTCATCTCAAAAGGGGAAAGAATGCAATTTCAAATTATGGTTCGTTGATGCAAATGAAGTGGGATCCCCTCTTTCTGATCCAAAAACAGTTCATAATGCAGGTAAAATATCTTCATCAAAAAGAATACCGGTACCGGTAAGATTACCGTAGGGTAAGATTACGAGTACGAACAAGTGAGTTACCGTACACCTAAGCCTTATGATGAATACGTAGTACTTTACACGTTCAAGTCCAGTACTCGTACCTGTACTTCTCGGATGATGTACGATGTAAGATTACGATCATGAGAGTAATGACGTGAAGTTAGGATCAATTTTCAACCAATTCAAATGGTTCTTTTTGCATTTTGAGCTTTCCTTACCTAACTCATAATGATCGCTGAACACTATAGGTCAAGGGAAGTGATCAATATTTCATTGGGACTCAAAGTCAGCTCATACTTCCTTCGAGCTGTGATTTTATCTGTTGAAAGGGTTCCACCAGTCATTTGAACGTCCAGAAATAACCCCTGACAAGCTGATGCAACAACCTTTTTTTATTGTATAAGTATTGTGGAACAGAAGAGTGATCTTGACAATGATATTTGTCTTCCAAATTGAGCCACTTTTTGCTCAACTGACAATGAAAGCAGGGTGATATGCTGGTGATTTTGATGCACACCAGTTTTAATTCCCTGGTACTAACTCTATGCATTTTCATGCTAGATGATACAGTATTTAGGACCGCATACAGAAGAGTCAATGGTCCAGTATTTTGGACCAGAGTTAGTATTATAAAAATGTAATAATGGTTATGATCTTGGGAGAGGATGTAGTCTCATTTAATGTATGTTTCAAATAAAAATTAGTAAAAGTTCTTGGGAGAGGATGATGTAGTCTCCTCATTTGATGTACATTTCCAATGAGAAGTATTAAATCTGGAAACAGTCAGCCCACAATTGTTCAGATTCATTACTGGACCTTCCGGAACAAAGATAGTTTTCGATGCGCGGACCGCGTGATTTTTTATTGCAGTTACTCATTTTGAGGGTATCCCCTTAAATTAATTATCTCCCCCAAATAAACTCGCATTTTTTGGGATCGAAAAAAGTGCGGATTTTCATGGGACAAAAAAACTCGCATTTTTGCTCTGAAAAAAAACACGTATATACAGCAATAAATGCAAGTTTTCAGAAGAAAAATGCGAGTTTTCAGCACTAAAATGCGAGTTTTCGTTAAAAAGTGCGAGTTTTATTTTAAAAAATGCGAGTTTTATTTTAAAAATGCGAGTTTTCTTTGGAAAATGAGTGTTTTCAACAAAAATTTCAACCAAAAACTCGTAGCATAATTAGGCGGAGTCGATTTGTTAAAATAGAGGCAAAACGACGGAGTCGATTTGTTGATAGAGGCAAAATGACGGAGTCGATTTGCGAAGAGAGTGGCAAAGCAGCAACGCGTCGATAATACAGGGGGGACAGCAAGCAGCAACGCGTCGATAATACAAACGCGTCGATAATACAGGGGGACAGCAAGCAGCAGCAAGCAGCAACGTGTCGATAATACGGGGGGGGAAAGCAAGCATCAAGCAGCAGCAACGCGTCGATAATACGGGGAGGGAAAGCAAGCATAAGCAACGCGTCAATAATACAGGGGGGGGGGACAGCAAGCAGCAGCAACGCGTCAATAATACAGGGGGAGGGACAGCAAGCATAATTTTAATTAAGCACCTCTCTTAGCAAATCGACTCCCGCGTCGTTGCGCCTCTCTTGGCAAATCGACTCTGTCATCGTTTCACCTCTATTAACAAATCGACTCCGCTGTTGCGCCTCAACTCTGCCGTTTTGCCTCTATTAGTAAATTGACTCCGTTGCCGTTGCACCTCTATTAACAAATCGACTCCGTCGTGACTCGACTACATTGTTGCGCCTCTATTAAGTTAACAAATCGACTCCGTCGTTTTGCCTCTATTAACAAATTGACTCCCTCGTCGAAAAAAAATTTTGCAAAGAAAACTCACACTTTTTTTGTCCATTGAACCAAACTCGCATTTAATGCGAGTTGAAAAAGAACATTTTTTTTAGTCCCGTGAAAACTTGCACTTTTTGGTCTCGAAAAAAGTGCGGAAAAAAAGTGCAAGTTTATCCCCCTAAAATTGTGTTCCAAAAGGGGGATGAGCATTGACCAGGTCGACTTAAAATCGCGCAGTCTGCGCGAAATATTTTCAGTTCCGGAAGGTCCTGAAATCAATTTGAAACAGAATCTGATCAAAATTTGAGTCACCTGATGCATGTCAGTCACTAAAGGCATCAACAAGATGATCGCCTAATAGTAGATACTTGGCAGCAATAGCATATATATATATATATATATATATATATATCTTTGAGTCTCTTGTTCATTTGGCAATCAAATAACTGCAGAAGGGTATGTTTGCAAAGCAGCAAGAGGGATCCTCCTGGACCTTCCGGAACAAAGATAGTTTTCGATGCGCGGACCGCGCGATTTTTTATTGCAGTTAGTCATTTTGAGGGCATCCCCTTAAATTAATTATCTCCCCCAAAGAAACTCGCATTTTTTGGGATCGAATGGGACAAAAAAACTCACATTTTTGCTCTGAAAAAAAAAACACGTATATACAGCAATAAATGCGAGTTTTCAGCGAGTTTTCAGCACTAAAATGCGAGTTTTCAGTTTTCGTTAAAAAGTGCGAGTTTTATTTTAAAAAATGCGAGTTTTATTTAAAAAATGCAAGTTTTCTTTGGAAAATGAGTGTTTACCAAAAACTCGTAGCATACGAAGTAGAAGTAATTAACAAATAATTGCCTCTCTTAGCAAATCGACTCCGTCGTTGCCCCTCTCTTAGCAAATCGACTCCGTTGTTGTGCCTCTCTTAGCAAATCGACTCCCGCGTCGTTGCGCCTCTATTAACAAAACGACGGAACTCGTCGATAATACAGGGGGGACAGCAAGCAGCAACGCGTTGATATACAGGGGGGGGGACAGCAAGCAGCAAGCAGCAGCAACGCGTCGATAATACAAGGGGGACAGCAAGCAGCAACGCGTCGATAATACAGCAATCTGAGTAAGTAGTTATGTTGTCTCTTCTCCTTCTTTCTTTGAGTGATAGGCATGGTCAATTATAACCAGGAACTCTGTATTTTTGATAGTAGTAGTAGCAGCAGATTATCTCTCACACATGAAGTTGTTGGATGGTGATTTGTTTTTGGCTGTTTGAAAAAATAAAGGAAAACGTCTTGATGTTTGCTGTTTCTTGGTGGATAGCAGCACCCCCTGCTGATGAGGATGACAAAAATGGAAAATTTTGTTGCTACAATCCAAACTGCGGAAGAGCCAGCTTGCAATAGAGGTTTGGCTATTGACTAGACAGAGAGTTTTTGTTCTTTTCAAATGGGATTCTGTATTCCAAAAGTGTCAAAAACCTGCTGGCTCTACCTTTAAATTCCAGATGCTAAATTTATTCAATTGTCCATTAGGTGCGCCAATTTGGTTATTTTACATGTGTTTCAGTGGTAATAAAGAAATGTCTTCAGGAATGGCTCAATGGAGGAAAAAATAATAGAGTGATGCAGAAAGAAAGTACTTACAGAGGATACTGCTCTGCAATTGAATGAGGAGTGGTAGTATGTTCAATCCTCTGATGAATTTCAAATAGTCATACTTGTACGCACTCCTCTTTCCATTAGGATTAGTACCATGTTCTAATAGGTTGATTCCTGGTTGTAGTCATGAAAGATACCAGTCGCCATGTGACGCAAGAGCACGAATTACTATTGTTGTTACTTCTACTAATAGTAGAAAAAACCAGCAGTACTAAAACTAGTATCTATTCTCACCGCTGAGGAGTGTAAAACTAGATACTTGTCGTGTGTAAACACATATCAGAAGGATCATACTGTGCTCTAGAACCATGACTGCCAAAAATGTTACGGAAGCTGAAAGATGGATTGTAGAGAACGTTGTTCTGCAACAGCAATAGATGCTTGAAGTGATCAAAAAATCTCATGGCGGAAGAGAATTACAAATGGACTAACGGAGCGAGCGAGTGCTGGTTGAAAGTATTCAAAATACGACTTCAAATCGCTCCATGTCATCCTTTTCCGTGTTTGCTGATTATTATTCTGTAAAATTTATTTGTTGTAGTAACAATTCTATCTCACTGTGCGCTTACCATCCATCATCTTGAAGTCAAGATTTTTGATCGTTACACCTCCGAAAATACGTTCCGGAAGAGTCGATTCATCATGTCCCTCCAACGCAAACATCATGTCTACGACAATTGTTTTGATGTACCCCAAACACAATTTTGTAACACGTTTTGCAATGGCATCGCTTGCTATGTCGACAATTATTTCAAAGTAGCGATGATCATTGTTTCCACTTCCTCCTCCTCTGACATAATATTGCTTAATATTCTTTCCCAAAATAGCAGGCTTTGTCCCCACACCCTTTCGAACAATATAATTCCCTTCTACAATGCGGGGAATAAGCTTGAAAGTATTGTTCCTGTACGCATCAGAATCCCCGAAAATGAATTTGTTCATGTTGCGTCCAAAAGGCGTCTCACTGTTTTTGATTTCTTGCATAGTGGCTTTGTCGATCCCATAGTAGAAGACTGCATGATATATCGTTTGCGCCGGGATGCACAGATTTACAGCTAAAATGAACTCCGGTAGTTCCCGTACACCCGTTTTCCGTTCTCGCTCCAACGCTAGTTGGACTCTTTCACCTGGATGTGCACACATCCCGGTATATATTGGGGTCTTCGTGTTCACCAAATCCACTGTGAGCAGTCGGAAGGCTGAGTTTTCGGAAGGTTCTTTGATTCCGGTTGCAAGGTACATCTTGGATCGGACATTGTAATCTTCAGCGGAAGGTTCCGACCATCCTTTCGATCGAAGTGGGGGTGGATCAAGACAGAATTGTTCAAGCGAAGCAACCGTGGCTCCTTCTACGCTCAGTGAAGTTTTCTTCTCGTTTTCCTTGCCATCAGTTGTTACACTTTCCGACTTGATGGTAGAAACAAATACATTGTTAACTCCGCTCTCCAATCCCCCTGAATCTGGTTGAGAAGGATTGTTGGTTGATGATATTCCCATGCTACAGTTGTTTCTGGTGTTTGACAAAGAACTGAACGATGAATCTGCGACTGTGCTGTTGTCACCAGAAGCTGTAGAGATATCGGTACTAAGCGTATGTTGTTTCAAATAAACGGATGGTTCTGGTGGCCGTCTTTGTAGCGCCAACGAGCTTGGAGAGATGTGCCCCGCCTGCAACTTTCTGTGCAATGAGGTCCGCGTACGTGTTGAATTCGACGAGGCATCTACAGAAAACGATGACGCGTTTGATATAGCGCTGAATGCAGCTTGCTGTTGCTCAGAAAAAGACGAGAACTCCGAATACATGGATTCCACAGCACCAGGATGGTGATGGGAAGGGTCGTTTATTGACTTCGAAACAATCTCGTCGTCGATGCCGTCGCTATCGTTTACAAAGTGCTCAGGGTCGCACCTTAGACTAGAGCAAACCAGATAACCGAGATCCATTCTACTGTGATGTCGACTTCTCCAAGGAACAATGCCTCCTTACTTTTCGCCAACTTCCGATTATTAATTGGTTCGTTCCTTGCTGGTTCGCACACATATACAGTACCGATAGAGACGAAGGTTAAAAGGTTCTTGTTTCACCTGTAAACGAATCTTGCAAAAGCTCTTCTTTGTTCACAAGTGTGTCGTGTAAAGAAAGGGCTCAAAACCATTTTTTCTCCTCATTTTTTCATTCTCGTTCAAAAACTTCTTGGTCGCTCGCCAATTAAAAAAACCGGCGAAACAAGAGCTATGCGCGCGCACCAAATATCGATAATAGTCATGTACATACAATAAGGGTTATCGAGACGTTGCATTTAATAATCCCGATTGGAATGCCATCTCATTATCAACATAAACTTTAGAAACGTCAACGGTTTCTTTCATGTACCGACGTACTATCATTACTGTTCAAGATTTTGGCGCGTGTTCAATGACCATAGTGATTCATGTGTTTCCTTTTTGACCTGCAATGCTGCGAGAACGTTGCGAACAACCGGTGCCAGTAATTACCATTTACCGAAGTACTGGTACTTAGTACAACGTACAATAGTCAATAGTGAAATCAGAAATCAGTCATGACCCCCGACCATTTTGTTACGTTGTACGTAGTACTACATACGTAATACGTACACGTAAGATCTTACTCATACGTATGTACTCGTAGTAATCGTAGGGTACTCTTCGTCGACAATCTGTTTCACAGTTTTTCTGATCACAAAGAAAAAGTAAGGTTTACAGTGCCAAACTACAATACGGTAACCTTAATCCTCTTCAGCAAGCACGTAACCTTTCCCTAAGATCTTACTCACCACATCCATCTCGTCAAATTCGATCTTTTTTGAGATTATTGAGTTAAAAAACACAATAATCTTACCTTGCGGTAAAAAATCTTACTATCCAACTTGCTTTAGGATACTGTATTGAGTTGCTTATGGTTGAGACAGTCACATTAGGAAGCAGAAATTGAATGTTTCCCCATCACACAGGCTTATGCCTTCAGGTTTTCTCCCCAAGTACCTCCTCTTTGCAAATACTAATGATAATACTAGTAATAATCTGCCTTTCTGAGCACCAACAGCAGTAAACCTTACTTCTTTGTGCTGAATGAATAAATGCAGTCTTTTCAATCATCCAAATCTGAGTTTTCAACACTGGTAGGGTTGGGCAGTCATTGTTAAATTGCTGCAGATAATCTGTATGGTGCGAGAACCTACTGCTACTATCTTGCCTCATTCTGACATCACCCCAGGTTTGATGCTTTGTTCAACCTTGTGAAATTTTTGTCTAATTTTTTCGATGTCGATCCCTTAAAAGAGATACGTACGGTACAACTGCTGTACAATACGGTTTTCTACGTACAAGTACGTAAAGTGTTCGCATAGTTTTTTGTTATCTACGAAATCATGAACTACGAGTACAACAACTACCCGAAGTACTAGTGCCGTACGTCTCTAGTACCAGGTAGTAATTATTACTGTACTACAGTTTTTTTTTTAAAGAGAGATTCATGAAAACAAGACCGTTGTTTCTCTGACACAGAACGCGCGCCATTTGTACCAACATGCGCACACAAGACGCCACGTCCAAATCCAAGTACGTACACAACAACGTTTACACAAGAAGTCTGCAAGTACGCAAATCATGAGAACACGCACGGTTGCAAAAGAAAAAAATAATCATGGAAATCATTGCTTCATGTCGTGTCGTCGCCGGAGCCGCATGGTTCTTGTCAAACCTTGCGTCGTAGCAGGAGCCCTTGACACCTCTCATAATTTCCAACCTTGGTCCAAGTTCAAGAAAGAGAATATTGTAGCAAAATGAAGTTCATCTTTTCCGTCGCTGCCCTCACCGCTGGCTCTGTTGCCGCCTTCGCTCCTTCGGCTTTCACCCCCCGAACCAACATGGGCGTTGCTTCCAGCAGCAGCTTGAACATGGCTCTCCCTGAGGGTGTCAAGCCCATCGTCATCGGTGTTGCCGCCGATTCCGGATGCGGAAAGTCGACCTTCATGCGTCGTCTTACCAGCATCTTCGGAGGAGATGTCGTTGGACCTCTTGGAGGTGGTTTCGGAAATGGTGGATGGGAAACCAACACTTTGGTTTCTGACCTCACCACTGTCATCTGCCTTGATGACTACCATCTTAACGACCGTAACGGACGTAAGGAATCTGGTCTTACTGCCTTGAACCCTCTTGAGAACAACTTCGACCTCATGTTCGAGCAGGTCAGTGCCCTCAAGAACGGTGAAACTGTCAGCAAGCCCATCTACAACCACGTTAACGGAACTCTTGACACTCCTGAAACCATCGAACCTACCCCTATCATCATCTTCGAGGGTCTTCACCCCATGCACGACGATCGTGTTCGTGACCTTCTTGACTTCACCCTTTACCTCGACATCTCTGACGAGGTCAAGCTCAACTGGAAGATTCAGCGTGATATGGAAGAACGTGGTCACTCTTTGGAGTCCATCATGGCCTCTATCGAAGCCCGAAAGCCTGACTTCGATGCCTACATTGACCCCCAAAAGAAGGATGCTGACATGATCATCGAAGTTCTTCCCACCGCCCTTGACCCCGAAGACAAGAAGACCCTTCGTGTGCGATGCATCCAAAAGGAAGGAGTCAGTGACTTCAACCCTTGCTACTTGTTTGACTCTGGATCCAGCATTGAATGGGTTCCTGCCTCCGACAAGCTTTCTTCCCCTGCTCCTGGAATGAAGCTCAAATCTGGACCCGAGGACTACGCCGGAAAGGCCTCTCAAGTTGTTGAGATGGACGGAAACTTCGACAACCTCCAAGAACTTGTCTACATTGAATCTGCCCTCTCCAACACCAAGACCAAATTCTACGGAGAACTCACCCAAGCCATGCTTTCCCTCTCTGATGCCCCTGGATCCAACAACGGAACTGGACTCATGCAAACTCTTGCTGCATTCGCTATCCGTGACATCTACGAAAAGAAGACTGCCCAAGCCGCTAAGGCCACCGCCGATGCTGCCGCATCTGCCTAAGTTGATGGGAAGTTTAGGTATACATAAAATATTAGAATCTTGTATTTTTTAATTTACTCTCTATTAGAAGGTGATTTATTTACGTGCATTTTGTCCATGCTGTGCCTGACTTTGGCAAAGGAACGTTAATGGTGTGAATGCATCACATTTCAGCTTTTCGGACTTCGGATAGGTAACTTAAACATATAAACTTGATGCGTTTAACTTAAAACTGCGGGTAAATCATACGTCGAGTTTGTTCGAAGATACGACGCTTCTCATTCCTGGTCAACTTTTGCCCACTTACGTACGCATGTGTGCAATGATTCTGGTCCGAGATTTTCGACGAACCATTCGTGATTGAAAATATTTTTCCTTTTCGTGCCCATGATCGTTCCGGAAGTAAGGTTAAGGTCAACTACTAGTGCTTTGTATTCTGGGACTCAGTCGGAAACGGCTAGGTATGTTAGGACGTGATAAACAGTAAGATTTACATACCGTAGTAACTAGTAACCTTTCCATTAGCTTGCTTCAGATAAGGCCTTAAAATCTTACCTGTTTGTATGCTGTATCACTTTGATTGTCGATTGATTGATTCGATTAACATACTCGTAAGAACTCTGTACGTCGTACGTCATGACGTTTTCTCAAAGGACTTGACTTTTTGTTTATCTTCCGGGATGATGTTTCAGGATTTGTCATCATCACTGATTACGAGTACTTGTACCGTAAGGATTGCGGCAACCTCATGGTTACAGAACTAAGTTGTATTTTGAAGCTCTCCGTCGGTTCGACCATTCATATCCTGCTGCTAACTGCTGATAACAAAACTATTGTTGCTACTTCGTATAATCATCGGACGTGTAGGTGTAGACGGGTTCCCTGACCAAAACAATACATGAACTTAATTTGCTTCGGCTACAGCTCCTGCGTGTACAGAAATCCATCGAAGAAAAAGAAAATGTCGCCAGTGTCGTCGCCACTGATGCTTGTATTGTTTGTGCCACTTATACCAATTGTGGTCAATACCAATTTTGAATACAGAGCAGATGCATTCTCGTTGCTTTCATCGAGATCGCAGAACCATGGATTCAACAGAGCAAAACCACTTTTTGCTGCGAAGGGTTTTGGCGGAGGCGGTGGTTTTGGAGGTGGCGGCACAAAAAAGAAAAACAAGAAACAAAGCGCAAAACGGAAGGGGAATCGATTGGCCGACTCGCTTGCAGATCGACCGGGTAAGGCTGCAACGAAAAAGGGGCAAACATATGTGAAATCCGAACAAGATGCCTTGCTCGAGGAGTTGGCAGCCAAATCCTCTCGAACATGCATTGGAAAGGCAGTCAACGAAGCCAAGCACGCCTTGCACGCTGTGGGAGACCAAGAAGAGGTTGATCCTTTTTGGGATCTAATGCCATCGCTCATATCGTCGAGATTTCCAAATAGTTCAGGATTCTCAGCTGGAACGCGTTGCCGGGATGGTGAAACACGCTCTTCATCCAGACAAACAGTCGTTGTTGGATCCATCCATCATCGAGGACGAATGGCGGCCGCACGAAGAAATTCACGCGTACATGCCAGGCTTGGGAGAGACGAAACCCTTCTGGGATCCCAACGAACTTTCGATTTGCAAACAATTGAGCGACAACTATGAGACTATTTGCAATGAATACCAGGCGCTTTTGCAGGACCGAAAGGATCGATTTCAATCTGTAACCAGTATGAATTACGAGAGTGGATGGAAGACATTGGTTCTCTTTTACAATGGTCATCGGATCCCGGACTTCCCGTATCATTTGTGCCCCAAAACGACGGAACTCATGGAAAGCCTACCGCTGGCTGGAAGAATCGCTGGTTTCAACAGGCAACAACCTCAAAGTGGAATTCCTCTCCACTCGGATGGAAACAATATGTGGCTCACGTTGCAGATGGGAATAAAGGTTCCAGAGGGAGAAAAGGCCCGGATCAGAGTTGGACCCGAAACCAAGCGATGGAAGGAAGGGGAGTGTATTCTGTACGATACAACGTACGAACACGAAACATTCAACGAATCAGAAACAGAGGAGAGAGTGGTGTTGCACATCGACTTTTTCAATACACTTCAGATGACACCTGTGGAGATCGAAGTGATGCGCTACATTTACAGTCTGAGAGAAGAATTCATGAAAGCCGAGGGAGTGTCCAAAGTAGGCAATCAGATCTTGTAATGAAATTAAAAGATTGAATAGCACAGAATGTCTACGTGAATAGCTAAAATATTACAGGCCTGGTGTTGCCTGCATTTGCTTCGCTTCACCATTACATTTCATTAATTTTAGAGCATCTCCCCCATCTATTGTTGATTGGAATTTCATCCCCAGACAAGCAGTTTTCGAGAAGTAGCTTTCGGTGACACGAGATGAATTAAACAAACACACAAACCAAAACATTGCATTCAACAAACTTTAACTTTTCATACACCAAGAGCAACATCAACCACCATTTTTGAAGCGCGCAATATTAGTCTTCACTCGTTCATTCTTCTTTGGTGGCCTGAGAGACCCGCAGCGCTGTCATTCTGTTCAATCCAGCATCCTCTAATGTAGTCGTGACGTTGTCGCCTTCCCATGCAAATGTTTGCTTTCCATTAAGGGTGGTAAGAACAACGGTTTCGCGCTCGATTTCAAACATTGCGTCTACCCAATTGAAGAGAACGGTAAGCGGTTGATCCGACGAAAATCCACGCTGGCTTGTTCGACCGTCGGAGAACCGAAGCGCAATCTTCTTGACGTTGTTGCCTCCCTTCATATCTTCTGGCAGGGACCGTCGGAGTTCCTGGCGGCGCGCATCGATTTCTGCTTGGCGTGCGGCTTCCGCAACTTCTTTGGCTTTTCGGTCGGCCTCTTCTTGCGCTTCCTTCAGCTTGCGTTCGTTATCACTCTGAACACTGTCTATGTACCCCTCTTGGCGTTCTTTGTACAATTGAAGTTCTTTCAATTCTGTTTGCATAACTTCGTATTGCTTTCCGTGTCGCTTGCGGAGTGCGTTCATCCAGGATGCCATGGATTCTGCTTTGAGAGGTGGATTACAGTGGTGCTGTGCCAAAACTTTTGGGGCAATCTAAAGAGCAAAAGAAAACAGGTCACAAAATAAGTTTTTTCAGGACAGACCTGGCACATATAACAACAGTTAAAACGAACAATAGATAGTTACATGCTCCTCATCTGATGATAGGAACTCGGACGAATTTTCAATAGTACTCACAACACCGCCACTGCTGGCCGGATAGACGACACATAGAACGGGTCGCTTCTCTCCTTTGGCCGAAGTCTCCTTGACCTTGAGTCGTTTGATTGCGGCTGCAGCTTCGGATGATCCAGCCTTCGATGCCCAGATAGCAAACGACCCGAAATCTTCGGTTTGCTTCTTGCGTGCCTTTCTGTTCGACGCCTTTGCAACCTCTTTGCTCAACAGGCTCTTGATCGCAACCAGAGTGTTTTCCTCGGATTCCGTGGAGCCTTTTTTGCCGCCACCGAAGAACGACAATCCTCCCTGTTCACTCTTCGGTTTTTCCGACGGAATAAAGACAAGGAGCATGCGAGCTTGCTCCCGTGCCTTTTGTAGAGCATCTTGCAGAGAACCATCCATGATCATGGTTCCTTTCGCCTTTCCACTGTCCCGAAGGTCATCAACTTCGTACGCCGTCGAGAGGTACGATCCGAAATCATCTGCCACATCGACATCGTTGCCGACCGGTGTTGCTTCGGGTTCTGGAACAGTTTCTTCCTCGGGTTCTTCTTGGGTGGTCTCCGATGGAACACCATCGTCCTCCTCTGCCTCGGGACTTTCTTCCACCTCACTTTCCTCTTCGTCGCCACTTTCGTCTTCCTCGGGAATGGTAATGGCAGCCTTTACCATGCGTTGCACAGTTCTGACCGCCTTCTTGGTCATGGCCAGAATTTTATCGGTTATGGTGGGAACATCCCCCTCGTCATCGCTGTCGGTATCCTCGTCACTCTCATCGGTTTCCTCCGGCTCCTCTCCTTCCAATCCTGCTTGAACCGCTCGATAGAGGGCTCCGTAGATCATGACGGACGTTTTCTTCGCCACTGCAAATCCCTTCTTGGAATATTCTACGACTACCGGAACAACCTTGGTCTTGGTCACATCCACGACTTGCTCCATTGCCGCGACGTAATCGAAGCCCGCACCCGGGGCAGATACCGCAGTTTCCTCCTCATCGTCGCTATCTTCTTCTTCTTCCTCTTCTTCTTCCTCTTCTTCTTCCTCTTCTTCTACCTCTTCGTCGTCTTCGCCCCCACGCAATTTCATCACCGAACACATGAGTGGCGATACTTTCAACGACCGGAGATCGCTGTTCGCAGCCGCCGCGGAGCGCGATGCCAACGATGGCGATGGCCAACTCGCATCGCGATGCCCCTGTACGATACTTGCGATGATTCCCAAAAGGAGCAACAACACAATCGGCCTCCTAGACTGAATCATCTTGAACCAAAGCGCGGGAGGAAAGAATACCAAGCAAGCAGGGATGCTATTACTATTTTTTATTGAATGCGTCTCTGTTTGTTTGCAACAAATGTGTGGGATACCAGGTAGCGCCCTCTCCAGGCATGCGAATTGGACGTTCCCTTCGTTGCTTTGTCGAAAGCATTTCTGAAACCTCGACACATTAATTTACCGGTAGAGTACGGTATGGGGGCAAACACAAACGCCGTGACTAAGAT
Organism: Pseudo-nitzschia pungens; assembly: GCA_037355855.1. Classification (NCBI taxonomy): domain Eukaryota; phylum Bacillariophyta; class Bacillariophyceae; order Bacillariales; family Bacillariaceae; genus Pseudo-nitzschia; species Pseudo-nitzschia pungens. The sequence goes on from CM074767.1 coordinate 2,556,026, forward strand.
TAGGGAAATACAGTAGACGGGGTGAGTTACAACATGGTAAGTTAGGCCTCGGTTTTTTAAAATCTCGAGATCTCTTCAAGGATACCAATCAAAACACGACACGCGCGTAGAAGCGAAAAAAGTAGCTGGTAGTCAAATGAGTCGGAACAAACAATGGTACGACTGAACGAATCAATGAATCATCGGCGATGGGGAAGAAAACAATGCACGATTTTCATTCAGACTTCCGCGACTTCACCTCCCGCCTGTTCTTGTGTTCCGTTGTTCCTCTGCAGTAAGGTTTACCTAAGTTACCGGTAAGGCTTACCAGTAATAGTACAGTACCAGGTAAGATACAGTATTACCCTTCGTTGCACTCCGCAGAGTTGTCCATCATCGAAAGGAATGAACTCTTGCTTCTATATAAATGGCATGTCGAGGGGCTTCCATACCTAGCAACGATGACGACACCAGATGCCATGATCACCGGTCGCTATCGGAAAATGCCCGATGGAACCGGAAACAATGACCTTTTGTCGGACTACCACACCTGGGACTCGGATCAACTCGGCGTGTATTTTCGAAAGCGCGGTCTCGGCCACTACAGCGAGGCTTTGCGGAAACACAAAATCACCGGTCAGCTCGCTCCCCTCTTGTGCGACGCTGACCTCAAGGAGATGGGCGTCGACGTGGTGGGAGACCGACTCATGTTCAAGCACTATCTCAAGGACTTGTCGCGGCGCGAACGCTACAACAAACGAATCGAAGCTATTTGGGAGGGACAGGAACGGATCTTTTTTTCGGAATGCGACAAGCACTGTTTTACCTGCAACGGATTTTGCCCGGTGGATCCCAGCACTTGTGAGTGTGTCATCGATACCGAGTCGAACGGGGCCGAACATGCGGGAACGACCGTGGTTGCTATTGCTTGCACGGCAGAAACAAGACTGTTCGGTGCCGCAAACTAACGATTGGTTTCTTTCCATCCCGCGCTCATCTCCGTGGACCTGCCAGACAAACTGACCGCTAACCACCTAAAGGTGAAAAAGGTTCAGCCCGTCCGGTGTGGACCCGTCAGACTCTTTTGCTTCGGGGCGTCGTACGTCAGCAAAAACATTGATTTGTCCAAGGTGGACGACGTGGACGTTATGGGGATCCCGGCCCCCTGCTTTCATCGCACCTGTTGCTGCGCGAACGGAAAAGATTTGATCGAGGTCGAGAGTCGGTTCGACACGAAGAGCGGTGGTAAACTATTCCTGGTGTTGGAGGAAGGTCAGGGAGAAGGGGTGGCCAACATGATTCTGAACCAAGTCGAAGAGTCGCAAAAGATGGAGCGGAGTTGAGGGCGAAGAGGGGAGTTACTGGAATATCTCGAGTGTAGCCGAGGGACAAATCGGTGAAAATGCGAAGGGAACAGAAGTCTAGGATGTCCTTTGGATTCAATCCAAACACTAGTGTAGCGCAATACACCGCGACAATATATCGCTCTCGTTGACTCGTCGGTTGTACTCTCAAAAAGGCTCAAACGCACTTGACAATGTTCCAGCAGATTGACAAATAGCGGCGAGAGCTAGGACAGCAGAATCAGCATCAAACGTCAAATGCCGGAATGATCAAAAATCGTTGTCGCCTCTGTCTACCGGTACACGTACTTCTATTGCTATTAAAATATCTCATGGGTAATATCGATCGGCACAAATCCAAACTTGTGATCAAGTGCCATTGCAAGCAAAAACAACATGTACAAAAAGTGAAGACAGTTTCATGTTATTCTCGTTTCCCAGTTTTCATTATTTTCCCTTCATGAGTTCGTGTCGTCTTCCGCTATCAATTTCATGCGCTCTTTCATGGCTTCGGGGAGGCGCTCTGTATCGTAGATTTCTTGTGCCCACTCGGGGTGCTCCTCCAATATGTCCACCAAACGGTCGGCCTCATCGGTATCGGTTGCGATCGACTTGTCGCTCGTCAGTGGTATGCTTTTGACATAGCCCGGCTGGTTGTGTTTGGCGGCAAAAATGGCGTCTCCGATCCAGGAATCACCACTGGGACCCACGTGCAAGTAGAGTTTCTTTTCGATGGGTATTTTGGACGCGGTGACTGCCGGAATTTTGGTTGTGGTTGCAAAGGAAAGCGCGCCGCGGTTCCCGGTTGTTGCGTGGTTCAGTGATGATCCGATTGGAGTTTGGGTCGCCATCAACGATCGTTTCAAGCACGATCTTTGTGTTGCCGGCGTCGTTAGCACTTGCAATCTTCGCATTCCACCTGCCCTCATCATTAGCAAACAGCGAGCAGGCAGGGAAAATGACACGACATTGGTTTTGTTCGGTTTGAGGCTCGCTCGAACGATACACAAGGGATTTGGTCAGAGTCCCTTGGTTTGACGTTTGACCCTCCTTCATCGAACGAGCGAAAACAGGAGATGGGGTAAAAAAGCTTCGAACCCATTTCCAAAAAATTCCGTGTATGTACGTACCGGTACTACGTACGGTAGGCTTTGTTTGCGTTAACTTCCGTTGCGTACACGTACAGTAGATAGGTACAAAAAATAATGACCCGCGAAGCTATCATCAATCATTAATCATTACGTAATCATTTTAAAAGTAACGTAAGCAGTAAGCAATGGGTTAATCGTAAGTTACCGTACGACGAACCTAATGCCATTACATTAAACGGGTAAGATACGGTTACCTGTAAACCTGTCTGTCAGCCAACAACAAATTCTTAGTCCCCCATTCCAATTCAAGACCAATAACCGATACCATATTTAGTTTGCCGATGGGGGCGTGGTTTGGTGACACGAAGATCATTGCTTTCTTACCGTACAGAAGTTGTAACCACTGCCTTTTCGAAAGAGAAAAGTGAAAATCACCGGTCAGAGGGACAACGGAATCCGTTGCTTGCATATCAAGATGGCATCCATAGTGAATTCTGTTGCAGATTTTCTGTACGGCCTGAACCCGTCTCTGTGCCAGACTCCCCCGCGAGGGTTGGACGACGAATTCTGCTACATGGGACCGGACGGGACAGAAGTGGGCGCTGTTCTTTGCAAGGAGATCAGTTACGAAGAAATCCACGGCTGTTGGCAGTTGGATGATCAAACCCGAGAGGCATGCGACGGAAGGGATCGTCGGAGGAATCGTTTGCGCCTTGGTGCTGACCTGGCTCGTTTCCAAGTTGCGTGCCATTTCTCCCCCGACGATGAAGATTCGACACCCCAAGGGATCCAGGGCGTTGTCTCTGTTTTGCCTCGGGATGATATGCTACTACAAGCAAGCTGGGTACAAGAACAAGATATTCTGGTTGGTGATGCCGTGCAACATGCAATGGATACTTGCATTCTTGCAATGCTTCGTGGTTCCAGAATCCTACAGCTTTTTGCAGTTTTCGATGTTGCAGTTGCGGTTGTCCTACCTGATGTCCGTCGTGATTGCCATTGTCACGCCCGAGACGGACGACTGTACTCTACCCGGGGAATTCGAATTCTATTGGTTCAACCATTTCGTGTTGCTGATGCTTCCTTTTGCGTACATAATGAACGGAAGTGTTTCCTGCTATCCTTCGAAAAATGCACAATGCTCGACGTTGGGCTACAATGCCTATTGGTGGTTATTTTCTTGCATTGTATTTTTCCTATTCTATTTCGGTCCGGTGACCCTGATGGCTATTTCCGTAGGGCTGAACCTGAATTTCATGCTTCATCCTCCACACGACCACTTTCTGCTGAAAGGAGAGAGCTTTCGATTGGTTGCAACAGCTTCATTAGGATCGCTGTACACTGTGTCCAGACTAATTTGTCTGAAGGTGGAGAAAACATTGGCGGGCGAAAACAACATAAAAAAGTCTGAAGATAAGCAAGACTGAGGAAATCCACACCATTCCAAATTGATTCAGCGCTTGAATTCCAGTTGACTGTTAAACTAGAATACTGAATCCCTCATCTTGGATTGCATTGTCCTGAATAGAAGTCGAATATAGCAAGGAAGTTGTTGTGGTTTGACAGAAGTTTTTCTCAGCAGCAATGCCTCCATCAGATTATATTATTGCAAACGGAATTTCGCTCTTGCTCCCTATCTTATCTTACATATACACGGGTAGTTTTAATGGATTGTTTTGTTTTTAAAGTGCTGATGATCAAAGATACACGAGATGGAGGAAAGAATGTATTCTTTCAAACTTCGCAAATTTAACTTCATATCTATCTATTAAATTCGAAGTATTTGTGCGTTTAATACTGTCATATACCATTGAGTGCGAACAAAGATGGCTCCTTCCTACTGAGCTTCATTGCATGCTCGTATTCCATTGATTTAGTCGCATTTTAGGCTTTCCTCCGTAACAACCATCTGTTCTACGATCCTCCACCAACGTAGGCCTCATCGAGGGGTCCAGAGTCTCCAATCGCCAATTCTTTTCCAGAGTCGGCCCCAAAGAGAGCAGTATACTCGGACATGAGTGCACCAAATGCGTTCTGTTTGTACTTGGTGTCGTATACGTACTGTGAGTTGATTGGGGCTCCCGGTCGGTGCTCGTGCTCGGTTTCTTGGGTCCAGTCCAACCAGTAGTAAGCAGCCTTTTCTCGTGCTGCGACGACCACATCTACGTTTCCTTCAGTCAAGGGCATGTCGAGAGAGGTGTACAACGGGCCCCGGGTCAACAAATCGAGCTCCGTGGGTGCAACATCACAGGGAACGGCGCCTTCCAAAGGAAGAGATGAAAGAAACTCTTTGACTTCTTCGGTTCCAAACTTCTTGTCATAATCCATTCGAGCCCCGGAGTATTCAAAGGACTTTCGACCAAGTTCGTCCGGTCCAGGGTACGATCCATCGGGTCTTCTCATTTCATAGGCACCATAGGCACGTGGTCGGAAATCGATCGTAAGTCTCATTTTATCGCCACCTACAATGACGCATCTCGACACCAAATGTGGGACGTCGTTCAAGGGACCATTGAAAACTTTGCAGGGACGACATCTTCGAATCAACGCATAGAGAGGATAGCCACGCAACATTCGATGGGCCTGCTGCATCGCGAGCGTCAAGGGTTACCGGGCAAGAATCCACCACGACTTCGCTTGCCGTTCCATGTGAAGTCGGGCTTGGGCTCCAGATCGGAAATGGTGCTCTTAATCTTTCGAATGATGTTTTCCTGAGAATGTAGACAAGGTGGCAATTGCCTCGGCTGGTGTCACATGCAATCTGGTTGAAAAGGATCGCGAAGTGGCAGGCGATTGCGGCAAGGCCTGGAAGCCGCTTACAGTAGTTGCCACCTGTAGCAGAAACGCTAGTCGTGCGATCATCATGATGATTTTTGATTCCAGGTCCTTCTGATGTATCTGGTGTGGTATTCAACTGCGGGGTTTGGTTGTCGAGGAATGAGAATAATACGCAGTGCTCGTATCTTTTTCTCGGTATGCTGTAAGATTATTACGACGATTTTAAGTTGCTGAATAGTGGTAAGATTTACGGTACAGTAAGTTACAGCGATTCGGTACAAAACAACGGGGATGACGCCTACGTGTCGGAGGCACCCGCTGAATTTTAAATTTCCATTTTCCACCGAACACGTACGCTGTACGTTAAATAATATACTGAGTTAGCTTCATTTTAAGAATGCCGAGTACGTACGTACGTACGTACGAGTTGGTATTCATACTAGAGGGGTTCTAAGGTACGAACCTGTTACATCCGTTTTCATTTTTTTCAAGAAGCTTCTTGTTCTCTCAAAACTTGGAGCACAGAAAATACACATGCTGATGCTATTTTTGAAACAATTCAGAATAATTATGTGAAATTATGAACAACAGCAGGTGCTCACTGTGCCAAGATGTACGTTATTGATGACTAATAGTGGGTGGTAGTAGTAGTAAAATGTTGCTGTATTGTTGTAAGAACAATACTACATGGTGATACTATGGAATACTATTAGGACCTACTACTAGTAGTACTACGTCCGTGCTGCTTGGAAAATGCAATCAAATGAGACTTTGCCATTTACTGCATGCAACAAAGGAGGACACTCTCTCTGCTGATAGTACTGGTGAAGAGATGACAAGCTTTTGTGATTGCTGCTTGTACTACAAGTAGTAGTCTTCAATAGTACTTCAATTTGTCACTTGGCTTAAATATCAACCAATAGCAATGACAATCCCAACCCCCAATTTTTATTTGCAAAATTCATATGATTAGAAAATAGCAGAAATGAATCTGAAATGAGCTACAGAGACAATTTGGTTTTGGCTTCAATCATCGGTGGGTAACTGAACTTTTCTATTCCCAAGATCATTTCTGGCACAACAGTAAAAAGGCAGTAGAAAGTCAGACTAGAGTGGTAGTACTAGTAGTAGTAGAAGTTGTTATTGTAGTAGTACACCTTCACAACCACCACCACTTCGCAAAATCAAATATTACTAGCTCGGATGAAACTCACTCAAATAACGTCCGAAAACTGTTTTGCGACCCATCGCGACCAATCGCGACCAGATCGCGACCCAATCGCGACTTGTCTAAAAAAAATTCGACCCCAATTTTTTATTTCACAACCTCTTTTCCATTATTCTCAACTTTTTTCCATTATTCTCAACCACATTTCTCCCTTTTCTCAACTCCCCCAACGTTTCGACGAAAATGTTCTGTTCTAGACCCTGACATTCAGTCCCTCTTCACATTTTCATTCCATTTTACACATTTGACACACTTGACTCAACACAACAAATAATTTTTAATCCAATTTACTTCAATCACACCAAAGTATTACGTCGTGCACCTTTGTGAACTTTTTTTTTCAGTGGTGTCACATCACATACCGGTACCCCAGCTAAGAATCGCATCACAAAAACACACACCACCATGCTGAAAGCTTCCTCCGACCCAAGGCACTTTGCCAATGATCCCAGAATACCCAAGACATTCCATTGTCGCAACTGCATTGCCTCCGGAAGAAGAAGAAAATCAAAATCTTTCAAGGGATACAAACAAGAATCAAGCTACAATTTCACCTATCGATATGTATCTCAAGGGCTCTCAAAGCATCTTTATTTCAACAGTGATTGCCGAACTTATTATCGTGTTAACAATCTTATGGATTTCATTTCTTCCGTGAAAGAAGAAGTCACCCTTCCTTCGGTTCAACACACACCATCACAGCAAGCAGCAGCAACGCATCCGCAGCAGCAACAACGCGCCGATGATACAGGGGGGGGCGGGACAGCAAGCAGCAACCAACGCGTCGATAATACAGGGGGGGACAGCAAGCAGATAGAGGTGCTGAGTGAATGAGCCAATCAAAAAAATCGATTTTCCAGTACAAATTGTACAGGAATATACGTAGAAAAAAATTAATACAGGGGGGACAGCAAACAGCAAACAGCAGCAACGCGTCCATAATACAGGGGGGACAGCAAACAGCAAACAGCAGCAACGTCGATAATACAGGGGGGGGACAGCAAGCAGCAGCAACGCGCCGATGATACAGGGGGGGGGGGCGGGACAGCAAGCAGCAGCAACGCGTCGATAATACAGAGGGGGGGACAGCAAGCAGCAGCAACGCGTCGACAATACAGGGGGGGGACAGCAAGCAGCAGCAACGCGTCGACAATACAGGAGGGACAGCAAGCAGCAACGCGTCGATAATACAAGGGGGACAGCAAGCAGCAGCAACGCGTTTATAATACAGGGGGACAGCAAGCAGCAGCAAGGCGTCGATAATACACCAGGGACAGCAATCAGCAACGCGTCGATAATACAGGGGGGACAGCAAGCAGCAACGAACGCGTTGACAATACAGGGGGGACAGCAAGCAGCAACGCGTCGATAATACAGGGGGGATAATACACGAGAATATTTTTAAAGAACTATCGCGTCGATAATACAGGGGGGACAGCAAGCAGCAAGCAGCAACGCGTCGATAATACAGGAGGGGGACAGCAAGCAGCAAGCAGCAGCAAGCAGCAACGCGTCGATAATACAGGGGGGACAGCAAGCAGCAGCAAGCAGCAACGCGTCGATAATACAGGAGGGGGACAGCAAGCAGCAGCAAGCAACAACGCGTCGATTATACAGGGGGGACAGCAAGCAGCAGCAAGCAGCAGCAACGCGTCGATAATACAGGGTGGGAAGCAGCAACAAGCAGCAGCAACGCGTCGATAATACAGGGGGGGACAGCAAGCAGCAACAAGCAGCAGCAACGCGTCGATAATACAGGGTGGGAAGCGTTGATAATACAGGGGGGGGACAGCAAGCAGCAAGCAGCAAAACAGCAGCAACGCGTCGATAATAAAGGGGGGGGGACAGCAAGCAGAAACGATCTGTCGCTCCTGTTCGCAACAACCGAAAATTGTCGCTCCCTTCTGCAACAACCAGAAATTGTTGCTCCCTTCTGCAACAAACTGGTTATTTCGGTCCGTCGCTCCTTTTCGCAACAACCGGAAATCGATCGATCCGTCGCTCCCTTCACCGAATCCGTCGATCAGTCGCTCCTTTCTGCAACAACCAAGAATGAAAAAATATTTGTGTTAGTTATGATTCTAGAGGAAACAGACACTTGATAAAAGAAAAAAGAAGAGAGTATTTTTATTAAACTATGAGGCATACCTTGTGCCGTCCGTCCCGTTTGTCGTCGGCCCTGTATGGAGCAATCGTACCGTTCGTCATTGTCATTCGTCGTCGTACCCGATCGTTGCCGTCGTTCCCCTATGGAAAGAGGAAAGTGAAAACAACAACAAGATCCTGTAAGAAGCGATCGTAGCGATCGTACCCCCGTCGACCCTGTATGGAGCGATCGTACCGTTCATCGTCGTCGTTCGTCGTCGTACCCAGTCGTTGCCGTTCCCCTATGGAAAGACAAAAGTAAAAACAACAACAAGAAACATCCTGTTAGAAGCGATTGAAGCGACCAAACCCCCGTCGTCCCTCTCTGGAGCGATCGTACCTTCGTCGTCCTCGTCGTCCCTCTCCGCACCGATCGGTTGTGATTTTCGTCTTCGTTCTTTTCAATATCAGTACGTCGTATATCTGGGTAAGCCAGGTAGTTCCAGGACTTCAACACACCCGACCTCCGTGATATGAATCAGACAACAGTGCAGAAAGCAAGAGCGGCCGTTCTCAAGCTCGCCACAGCATGTGTGTCTTCTTCAAAAGAGATGGTCCCGGTGCCTGAAGGCTACGTTAAACTGGACCGGCCAGAATATTCCGATGCAAGAAATGAAACGAAAATGAAAATGAAAATGAAAATTATGACACATCGGAAGAGGGAGATGTGGGGCGGAAAATCGATCTGCCACTGTGACGTAATTGTAGTGCTTTAGTGCTTTATTACGTGCTTTACGGTACTGTGTGTACAGGCTGAGTGGAAAAAATGACAGCAATGTACGTACTTTACAGTACTAAGTGTACAGGCTGAGAAAAAAATGACAGGTCTGTGCATACCCGTTTACGGTACTGGTACAAATCTTTTGGCGCGTACCCTAACTTAGTGTTGGTACATATTATACAGGAGATGAGCCTTCCCCGAGATGGTGGTAAGTTAGCATTATAACATAGGGAGAACAACTCTCGAGCAGTAGTAGACAGTTATAGTGGCATTACTGAAATGTATCGCATTGGTGCTATTGGTTTGAGTCCCAGCATGGGAATGTCTTTTGCTACATCATTTAGCAATATTTTTGCTGCGAAGCACATGTCACAATAAGTCAGCTATTCAGTTATTCAGTGGTGACACCCATACCATTGGTGATTTTTGAATACTTCTTTTTGCATACTCTTGCCCGTGCATAGGATGAGGAATATTCACACTGGAATCACAGAAATATTTGCCAGATTCATTCAGATATGTGATTTGGTACTTTTTTCTAGTAAATTCCGCAGTAGTTAACCAAATATTAATTATTCAGTGGTGACACCCAAATTATTGGTGATTTTTGAATACTTCTTTTTGCATACTCTTGCCCATGCATAGGATGAGGAATATTCACACTGGAATCATACAAATATTGGCCAGATTCATTCAGATATTTGATTTGGTACTTTTTTCTAGTGAATTCCGCAGTAGTGGAATAAATATTAATTATTCAGTGGTGACACCCAAATTATAGGTGATTTTTGAATACTGCTTTTTGAATAGTCTTGCCCATGGATAGGATGAGGAATATACACACTGGAATCATACAACTATTGGCCAGATTCATTCAGATATGTGATTTGGTACTTTTTTCTAGTGAATTCCGCAGTAGTGGGCCAAATATTAATTATTCAGTGGTGACACCCATACCATTGGTGATTTTTGAATACTTCTTTTTGAATAGTCTTGCCCATGGATAGGATGAGGAATATACACACTGGAATCACACAACTATTGGCCAGATTCATTCAGATATTTGATTTGGTACTTTTTTCTAGTGAATTCCGCAGTAGTTAACCAAATATTAATTATTCAGTGGTGACACCCATACCATTGGTGATTTTTGAATACTTCTTTTTGCATACTCTTGCCCGTGCATAGGATGAGGAATATTCACACTGGAATCACAGAAATATTTGCCAGATTCATTCAGATATTTGATTTGGTACTTTTTTCTAGTAAATTCCACAGTAGTTAACCAAATATTAATTATTCAGTGGTGACACCCAAATTATTGGTGATTTTTGAATACTTCTTTTTGAATAGTCTTGCCCATGCATAGGATGAGGAATATTCACACTGGAATCACAGAAATATTTGCCAGATTCATTCAGATATGTGATTTTACAGTATTTTCTAGTAAATTCCACAGTACTGGGCCAAATATTAATTATTCAGTGGTGACATCCAAATTATTGGTGATTTTTGAATACTTCTTTTTGCATACTCTTGCCCATGTATAGGATGAGAAATATTCACACTGGAATCACACAAAGCTTGGCCAGACTCATTCCGATATTTGATTTGATGGTATATTTACTGAGGTAGTACTATTCTTGCTGCTTGTAATAGTAGTACAGTTATACACTGCTGCTACATACTACTGCAGTGCGTAGGTAGTAGTACATAAGAGATAGTCAAAAATTATGGCGCAGCAGGGCAGGCTCTCTGTGGTTTAGGTGGCGCGCGATATCACCATCAGGTTTCTACTGGTTTCTACTATTACTTCAGTACGGTACACACTACTAGTAGTAACTCTACTGCTATCATGTAGAAGAAATCAATTCTCAGCAAATAAATGCATGACAGAAAATGCATGTGTCGTAAATCTTACTTCACATAATTTGGGGTCGAAATGGAACAAGAAAGACGGCAACTGAAATATAATGAGATGGAAATGGTAAGTGAACCACATCAAGGTTGGAGGAGGTATTAATCATGGATTTTGATTCGTCTAACTGTGCATCATTGACTTGCCTGCTTGCTCCTGATAGGGAGGCGACTGCAACTACTGATGAAATAGGATGCAATGGCAAATGAAATATAATGCAACGGTGAGTGAAGCACATCAAGATCTGGGGTATTGATAATGGATTTCAATTGTTCTAATTCTGCATTGAGTTGCCTGCTTGCTACTGATTGGGAAGAATCAACTTTAATGCGACGGGGCAACTGAAAAATTATGCGATCGCAACTGACACATAATGCGATCGCAACTGACACATAATGCGATCGCAACTGAAATATGATGCAATCGCAACTGACATATAATGCGATCGCAACTCAAATATGATGGGATCCCAACTGAAAAATGATGCGATCGCAACTGAGGAAATATGATGATGCGATCGATCGCAACTGAAATATGATGCGATCCCAACTCAAATATGATGCGATCGCAACTGAGGAAATATGATGATGCGATCGCAACTCAAATATGATACGATCGCAACTGAGGAAATATGATGATGCCATCGCAACTCAAATATGATGCGATCCCAACTGAGGAAATATGATGATGCCATCGCAACTCAAATATGATGCGATCCCAACTGAGGAAATATGATGGGATTGCAACTGAAATATGATGCAATCGCAACTGAAATATGATGCGATCACAACTCAAATATGATATAGGAAGTAAATTTGTGTGGTGGTGGGAACAAGAAAAAACGAATTGAGAATAAAATTGTTACTATAAATTCTAAAATTTTTTTGAAAGATTGACTGGTTTTGCATCACAGTAAGTCAAAATTTCTTAGGTGAGGGTCGCAATTCGTGTGAGGAGAGGGGTCGCGATTTCTGGAGTAGTCCATAATTTTTGTGAAGAATTTTTTGAATGTATGCTGGAATTTCTTGAGGGGTGTGCCGGGAAATAATTTGTGTCGTGTTCAAAAAAAAAGAATTAATTTTTTTGAAAAAAGCACGAGAAAATTAGAATGGGGTTGATTAATTTGATTAAGTGACTGAAGAAAATATTTGAGTCTTAAAAAAAAATTTGGGTCGAGTTTGAATTTTTTTTTTTTCTCGGAATTGAGGTAGTTATGCGGTCGCGATTGGGGTTGCGAATCGGGAGAGAGCTAGGAATCCAGCTACGTCAAAATGAGCCAGGAATAAATCGCGACCCCCCTAAATAAATTGTTGGGAGGGGTCGCGAAACAGTTTTCGGACGAATCTACTTGGATTATTCCCATGCAGTGGCAGGAATTGTCATCTGCGTGCTATGTGATGCTACATAGTTTACTTTTAGAAAAAGTGAACTACTGTGTTTTCTATTTTCACTTCTGAGATGGAGTGATTGATTCTAACTCAAACAATTTCTAGCTCCGTGCTACGAAGTACGAAGTATGCTATTACAGACGTCCTACTACAGAATTCCTATCAGCTGTCTTATGAAGATATCCAGTGTGCTATGATCTGTGCTAAGGCCCTGTGTAGAAGGGCTACTGGGTCTACAGTCAGCAACATCCAGTAACTGACTAACAGGTGCTGAGCTGAGTGCTAGAGCTGTGTGCTAATTGCTAGCATACAGGCTCAGCAACAGGCTTAGCAACGGGCTTAGCAACAGGCTTAGCAACAGGCTTAGCAACAGGCTTAGCAGCAGACCTATCCTGTCTAGTATTGCTAGCAGAGTTTACTAGGGTCGCCGCGTACGATTTGTACCAATTGTACGTACCCCGAGTAAAGCACCTTTATGGTGTAGCCAGATGCTACAGGGTTAGGGTTGCTAAGGCTACGAGATACTGGAAGATGCTAGCATACCATGATACCAATGCTAAGATACGATGCTACCGCCGGGGCCAGGTCATTGGTGTATAATATGTACCATGACTGGATGCCCGGCCCAAACAGTTACCAAACGTGCTAGCATAAGTGAGCTAGCACACGATTGGATAATTAAGCGAAGCTTAATTAAACGAAGCTACGCTACGATACTCCGATACGGTACGCTACTCGTAGGATACGGTACCAGAGCTACAGGAGCTCTGTTATTATACGAGTTAGCGAGTTAGCGAATTGATGTCACAATACCGTACAGAGCTGAGCGCTTTGGCTCAGCTCCTTTTCACTCTTTCTTTTACACTCTAAAATAGAAACCTATCATGCCCTTCTTTTGATCGATTCCGATGTACCTCTAGGGAAGTGCTTTGTATTGCTTGAGCGTATGCAATAGACCTTGAACAGTCCACTGTAGACTCACGATTTGCCAGGACTTTATGTGTTATTATTGTTAGGGCTTTCCCCTATTTTTAGACCAGTACGAGATAATTCATATCTACGATTAAGTTCCCCGAAGACCGCTGACGAGCGGATATCAACACAGTTTATCAGACCCACCGCTCGACCCACTACTACGAACCGGGACGCCGGCTAGAGCGTGTGAAGAAACCCAGCTGGCTGATCACCACTGGCATCCATGCCTACACTTGGATGTAAAACCTCAGCTGAAACTGGACCAGCAGCTGACATCGTGAGATCCCTGATGTTAATGGGGAGCCCTTCCCCAGACCCGCGAACCGACCGGAGTCCGCACATCCACCTCTGCGGATCTATTGGTATTCATATTCAGTAGCTGAGCGTCATGGTGGCTCCATGGAGGCCCAGTCCGGAGGGGAAGGAGCATGATGGACGTGGAGAAAGCAGCGTCCATGATTCCCTGTTATTTCTTTACAGGATTCAAGGGGACGTTTGCCGGGGATGGGACAACGCTGGAAAAAGAAAAGGACAGACCACCACGAACTTTCCAGTGAAGACAGTGTCCAGCAGACCAAGGACATGACGTCAGTCCCATCCGAAACCTCGAACCTGCTATACCACCGATTTTTGATTTTAGCCAAGGGAATTTGGAATCGGACAAGCCAAGAACCCTGAGATCTGTCATATCTCAAAATCAAATCGATTGGTCCAGAGCAGAAAGACCGAATAGAATTCTTCTTTTGGTCGTAACCAACCATCCAACCATCGAATCAGAACCATCGATGTGGATAGACGTCAACACGAAACTGTTGACATGCAAACGCTGACGTGATACCTTTCTTGACACCTTTTCTTTCGAACGTCGACACGAAACCGATACAAACCTTCGATCGACAACTTGGGTGGAAACAGTCCCCACCACAAAAGAATTTGGTTTAGAAACTGAAGCAAATTAGGTAATCAAAGCAAGACAACCATGGCCAAGCAAACCAGAAGACAACTCGCTGCAGCCGCCGCCGGAGCCGGCGCTGCTGGAGATGCCCCCGCCCCTGAAGCCGGAGGCGCCATCCCTGGAGGCGGCGCTGTCCCTGGAGGCGGCGCTGTCCCTGGAGGCGGCGCTGTCCCTGGAGGCGTTGCCCCTGGAGGCGTTGCCCCTGGAGGCGCTGCCCCTGGAGCACCTGGAGCCGGTGTTCCCCCTGTCGGAGCGCCTGGAGTCCCTCCTGCTGCTCCTGCTGGAGCCTCCAGAGTCCAACAAGAACCAAACCTTGACATCCAACCCCGATCTGAGATGATCCTGCTTGCTGCTATTCAAGAACTGAGAGCAATGCGCAACGAGAACGCAGCTCGGATTGCTGCTGAGGCTGCTGCTGCTGCTGCTGCTGCCGCTGCCGCCGCTCGTGCCCCTGCTCCTGCTCCTGCTCCCGCTCCTGCTCCTGCTCCTGCTCCTGCTCCTGTCGCCGCCCCTACAGGAGCTAGTCCTGAAATCCTCCAAGCCCATGCCACAGCCCAAGCTAATGGTGGAATCTCTGGATACAAGAATGGAGCAAAGCTCAGCTCAAGGGAGGTAGACCTCCACAAGATCCTCTCTGGCTTTAGTAACAGTGATACGGCGGATGAACTATTCCGAAATGGTCTCAACAGCATCGAGTCCATTCAGCAGCTCTCTGCCAAGGAACTCCCCAAGTACCTCCGTGACTTCAATGGGGGTCGTCATCCGATGTGCCCCTACCATGAACGAGTATTCATCGGACTATCCTTCCGACAATCCTTTCAGCTTCTTTCGGAATGGATCCACTACCAACCTCTCATTGGTATCAAGCCTACAGCCCATACTTGGCTTAGTGATCCCCTCGCAGCCGACCGAACTCGCCAACGCCTACATGAAATGCAGACCGCCGACAAGGAGGTCGTCTCCTCGTCCATTACTCCGCCGAAGCTCACCAACCTTGACAACTTCCGTCAATGGGAAGAAAGTTTCCGTCAGTTCCTCCGCTTCCAGTACAATGAACAAGGGTTCCCCCTATCATACGTCATCCGTCCGAAGGAGCAAGAGACGGTGACTGCAGCAGAGAGATCCGCCACTGTTGGGAAGGACGGGATTTTTTCCAACTGGATGGATTATAATGTTCGATGTGCCACGCTCGAAGGCCCGCAGTTCGTCACTGACAACCACGACGTTTGGGTGTTGCTCTGCAACGCAGTCCGCGATGGCCCTGCCTGGGCCTACACTCGAAGGTACAAAGACGCGAAGAATCCGACTGGGAACGCCCGAGCGGCTTTCCTACATCTCTACGAGAACGCCTTCTCCGCAACCAACGTCGCGGCTATTGTGCTATGATCTGTGCTAAGGCCCTGTGTAGAAGGGCTACTGGGTCTACAGTCAGCAACATCCAGTAACTGACTAACAGGTGCTGAGCTGAGTGCTAGAGCTGTGTGCTAATTGCTAGCATACAGGCTCAGCAACAGGCTTAGCAACGGGCTTAGCAACAGGCTTAGCAACAGGCTTAGCAACAGGCTTAGCAGCAGACCTATCCTGTCTAGTATTGCTAGCAGAGTTTACTAGGGTCGCCGCGTACGATTTGTACCAATTGTACGTACCCCGAGTAAAGCACCTTTATGGTGTAGCCAGATGCTACAGGGTTAGGGTTGCTAAGGCTACGAGATACTGGAAGATGCTAGCATACCATGATACCAATGCTAAGATACGATGCTACCGCCGGGGCCAGGTCATTGGTGTATAATATGTACCATGACTGGATGCCCGGCCCAAACAGTTACCAAACGTGCTAGCATAAGTGAGCTAGCACACGATTGGATAATTAAGCGAAGCTTAATTAAACGAAGCTACGCTACGATACTCCGATACGGTACGCTACTCGTAGGATACGGTACCAGAGCTACAGGAGCTCTGTTATTATACGAGTTAGCGAGTTAGCGAATCGATGTCACAATACCGTACAGAGCTGAGCGCTTTGGCTCAGCTCCTTTTCACTCTTTCTTTTACACTCTAAAATAGAAACCTATCATGCCCTTCTTTCGATCGATTCCGATGTACCTCTAGGGAAGTGCTTTGTATTGCTTGAGCGTATGCAATAGACCTTGAACAGTCCACTGTAGACTCACGATTTGCCAGGACTTTATGTGTTATTATTGTTAGGGCTTTCCCCTATTTTTAGACCAGTACGAGATAATTCATATCTACGATTAAGTTCCCCGAAGACCGCTGACGAGCGGATATCAACACAGTCTCCTGGTTTTAGTAGAAATTAGTAGTCGGGGACGTACCGGTAGAACCGGGGGACAGCTGATAAGAATTTTGTAGTAGTACAATTTTCGTACTTTTCCTACGTTTTCGAAAATACTTCTAATGGAATAGCCGACGGAGTCAGTCGAACCTTCACTGTACTCCTTCGCGCGACGACGCACGCGTTTGTTCTCCGGAGAATGATGTCATTCACTACAGGATACAGTACAATTATTATTGTGATAACAACTGCGTTATTTTTTGTGAATTTTGGCCATTGTGTTGAGAAGCCATGAAGAAAGACGACATGGAAACGTTTTCTTTCTTGGTACCGGAATTATTTTTGTCTTCGGAACTACCGGAATTACTCGCTCACTTTTGTTCTACAGGGCATCATCAACCGATGTCACAATGGTGAAGAGGCAACTTGCTCGGTAACATTTACACTGGACACAATTTGTGACGACGACAACAATGCTGATGATGTTGTTGCTGCAGAGTTTCGTGTATTTCCTATCGGCGCTGTCAGCGGAATCATTTTCGAACGACTTGTCGGTTTCGAGGAAATGTAGTCTCAGTCCAAGCACTAGCCGAAGATGGTCGACCAATGAGGTCTCCCCACCAGAGCCCGAGACGGTCGCGGAGTCGAGCGAGGACGAATTCATAAATGTTGTCTATGACGAGAAATTCGACGAGGACCGAATGAATAGCTATTACAACGGCTATAGCATGACTTCGGGTTATAGTCCATTTTTAGACCAAGCATCGCCTAGGTGGATAAGAAAAATCACCGGAAAAGATAGCGGAACCTACAGTAGTCGTGAGGATATGGATGAGGACGGATATGCAGAGATGCAGCGAGATAAACGAAACCAACCGCTGTTGAAGCGTGTTGCCAAGTTTTCTTTGAAGGCGGTGAAGAGGGTTGTTTCCAAGGATAACAAAGAACCAGGAACATTGATCTTGGTGCGCCATGGCGAAAGCACTTGGAACAAAAACAAAACTTTTACTGGCTGGTCGGATCCAGGTAAGTTGTTTCGATCTATTCGACGAAAATGTTCCCTTCATGATTACCGCAGTCTACTGTCATACCGTCACTAATACATTCGAATGAACACAACCAGATCTAACTGAGCAAGGAAAACGTGAGATGGAACACGCAGCAAGGTTACTCATGGAGGGAGGTTATCATTATGACATTAATGTTGTCTTCACATCACGATTGAAACGTGCAATTCGCTCAACTTGGATTTTACTGCAGGAATTTAACCGTGTCTACTTGCCTGTTTTCAAAAGTTGGCGATTGAATGAACGATTTTATGGAGCACTGACAGGCTTGAACAAAACCCAGACAGCTGAAAGACTTGGAGCGGAAGTTGTCCAAGGATGGCGAGGGTCGCTTCGCATTCGACCACCTGCGTTGACCGAAAATGACCCCTTCTATCCCGGACGTGATAGAAAATATGCAGATCTTACAAGAGATCAATTGCCACTCACTGAATCGCTTCTCGACTGTATGGAGAGGACAAAGCCACTTTGGAATGACAAAATTCTTTTTGAATTGAAGAAAGGAAGGAACGTCCTGGTGGTAGCACACGCAAATACCATTCGAGGTTTAGTGAAAACTATTGACGATATCGGCGAAGAAGAAATTCAAGATGTTGCTATTCCAACAGGGATTCCAATTGTGTACAATTTTGAGAAGGAAGCAAATGGACAACTTGTTTCGATTAAGCCAAACAGCGAAGAGACTGTCAGTCAACTTCACATGAACGGAAAGTTCTTGGAGAAACCTGGTCTTCTCAAGGAAGCATTGAATTTGGAAGAGGACTGGAGAGAAAAGGTACCTGGTTACGATGCCACGATGTCGCGTCATACAAGGCCCATGACCGGCCTCGAACGATCTTTGTACAAGCTGAATGCAATTAGAGAACTTGGAGAATGGGCAACGGAATTCATTGATTTGGAAGACGTTGAAGAAGACGACGGTAATGATGGAAATGGGATTTTTTTTACACCAGAAAAAAACAATTCTAGTCAAGTCACTGAATCGAAAGTGAATTCTCGGAAAGAGAATACTGCTGACGATGATGAAGACACCATTCCAACATTCTTTGCTCAACCCTGCATAACCTCTGCCTCAACATCTACTGTTGCAAAGCGCCAAGACTCTGTGATTGTGATTATTCGTCACGGGAAAACACAGCATAACAAACTTGGCTTGTTTACAGGATGGGAAGATGCGCCATTGGCAGATGAGGGAATTGAAGAGGCGAAAATTGCTGGTCAAAATCTTAAGAAACACGGCTTCGAATTTGATGTGGTTTACACCTCATGGTTAAGCAGGGCTCTTGAAACCGCTTGGCTCGTCCTCGACGAACTGGATAGTCTTTGGCTTCCGATCGTGAAAACTTGGCGCTTGAATGAACGGTACGTCAAAATCAAGCAAATTCATTTTTGCAATGAGATGGCGATGGCGCTAATCGTCTTTTCTTTCCTTGCCTGTTATCACTTCAAAAATGACCGGCATCAATATTGTTGTCGGTTACCTCATTTTCTTTCGTCCATCGTCCAACAAGGATGTACGGCGAACTTACAGGACTTTCCAAGCAAATGGTAAAACAGCGCCACGGAGAAAAGCAATTCAAGGCGTGGAGAAGAGGATACGACGTCCGTCCTCCAGCTGTATCTTCTTTTTCCCAAAACTATCCCGGTAACGATCCACGTTACCGATACATCAGAGATGTACGTTATTCGTTGACAGAAAGTGCGATACGTTCGATAGAAAAAGGGAAATTGAGATTTGCACGAAAACTCCCAAAAACGGAAAGCCTCAAAGACTGCATGGATCGTACAATCCCCTACTTCCTTGAGAGAATCGCGAAAGATGCGGTGGATCAGAACAAAAGGGTTCTCATTTCCAGCAGCGAAAATGCAATTCGTGGTTTATTGATGCATTTGTGTGACATTCCAGAAAGTGAAATTACGGGATTAGAGATACCGAACGGGCTCCCTCTAATTTATGACATCCGATCTAAGTGCGTGAAGCTTCTGGATGATGGCACTGGTCGCGATCCTTTAGAGGTTTACAACTTTGGCCCGTCGGCCAAGTACCTGTTCAGACCTTGTCAAAATGAAGATGGTACTCTTGACGAGGAATGCACCATCAATTTCGATAGTCTGATTACGACAGAAGAAGATCAGAATACCCTTGACTATATCAAAAGTAAGACGGGTCGGTAAAGGATACATCGTGGCATTAACATCCATTCACAATATGTTAAAAGGAATGCAACCGAAACAGAAACGTAAAGAGCTCATTCTCTTGTTGAACTAATCCCAAATGATTCAATTCAAGTTGACGCGAACAACCGTCTAAATCTCCGTGATGTTTCGTTTGCAGTTGTCTTTACTACTGCCATCTCAATGCACGAGCCTTTTGGTATTTTCGCTTCACTGGAGTTGTTGTCGTCGTCTGAATCGTTATATAGTAGGCTGAGAAACTCATCTTTAACTTTCACACTTTCCAGCTGTGACCAATCTGTCCTTCTGAGGATGTCATTGACTTTTTCAGAGCCACGTCCCACAGCGAGAGCCCTAACTCGGTATGCACCCGTTGAATCGACTGCCCATAGTCCCGAGCTTGATGCCAGGAGACCGAAGCAACTCAGTGATCTCCGACTCTCGGAAACACAGATTTTTGCCAACAGTAGCGATGCGCGGGAAGCTAAGAAACCTCCGTATTCCAGTGCCATACTTTCTTTGTCCCCAAACTCAAGTTCTTCCCTTCTGTCAATTGCTCGGACATGGTTCACCAAGTTTTGACAATCTGTTCTCCATCCAGCGCAAACCATAGCCACTGTACCCGATGAATCCACTGAATGTATTCGAAAGGGTCCTCTATATTTTCGAGGAAGATCCTTTGGAAATATCGATGACTGCATATTGGATTGGCCATGTGGATGGTCTGTATCGGTTTCCTCCGAGAACGACTCACGTAGCAGGGGTGATTCTTCGTTTTCTGTAGAAAAGATGGAATGGACAGCGACGAGCAAAACTCCATCTCTGCACACCACCCCGACGATCAAGGGAGAGGATTGTACGAACGGATCGGGAGCGACCCCCATAAGAGGAAATTTCGGCAGAGGTCCGCTTTGTCCTGTTTTCCCCAACGCACTCGCACTCAAAATAGCCACGAAAAATAGCCCTGCAGTGAAACGCATGCAGTCGACGCATCGAACTAGTTTTCGCCGAGAGTAAAAGGCCCGCAATACCATTTTTTTCCTTCTCACAATAGAATCGGAGAGACGTCGATGTTTTCAATTTCCATCATCCATCTCGAAGATTTGCTCCTGAAATGAATAATGAATGATGCACCGTAAAATTACCAACACCGGATCTAGCTACGGTAAACCTTAGTGATTGGGGACGTTTTGCTTCGTCGTTGATCATGCATTAAACCTTAACCTTAGCAAAACAAAATTTCGCAGATTTTTGGTTTTGTATTTTGAAGGGGAGGGACAAATGGGGAGAACAAATTTCGGGGTTGATGGTGCCAGGGCAATTTGATGTCTACGGAGACAATAACTACGAGTACCGTAAGGTAGCTTACCGGTAACGATGGTGCCTGACGAACAGATGGACCTACCTGTACAGTAGAAGATACTACGAAGTAAGCTTTACGGTTCGTAAGTTGAGGTTCATAGATGAAAAAAAATCTCTAGTGAACCATCACCGTACCCGGGAAAAACTATTGGATCACGTCAGAGTGACAGATTGTTGCCTCACTATCTGACCAAATACCTCCTCCCAGTAATGGAAACCTCCTCAACGAAAGTTACAACCTGTTCATAAACACTATAAACCGACTGTTTGCAACAACTCCTGTTGAAATCAGTGACTTACATGTCGCCAAAATCCCAAATTTTGATCCATTATGGTAAATGTAGAAATTGGTACATTTTCTAGACGCGAACTGCTGTCACTCAAAAACACACAAGTTTCGGCCCAATTTCTGTATTCGAGGGCTTACTAAGGGAAGAATAAGCAAGGTTGTTTAAAAGTGAATATAGAGCATTGTAGAGTAGAGTGTTAGCTAACATACGATGTCTTTACTTTGAACAGAGGTGGTGTATGCAAGGAGATATTGCAAAAAGCAAAGATGCTGTCACTTGGCGTGATCCATTATGGTAAACGTGATCCATTATAATTTTTCCCGGGTACCGTAAGATTACGGTAACTAGCTCTACAGGCATCACAAAAGTCAAATAATGAATCCGTTTTGGATGCAGGGAAATAATGGAGGGATAGGCAGTGCCAGGCACCCGATATCATCACTGTGGCATTATTTCTTACTTCTCCGGAGCAGCGGACGGCAGGAGACAGAGGAAGGCAAATCGCTAAACAGAGTCCTGTAACTTTCCTTCCAGCAGAAGGATTTTTGTTGATTGAAACATGAGCAATTAATTCGCCCAACACACCCTACATACTACCACAAGCCACACATTCAACACAACTTCACAGAAATGATGTGCGACGTGCATGTTTTCCTCGTGCAGTACTAAACCTGCCAAACACTTTGTGTCCAAGTTTTTGAAAGATTACTCGCAAACAGTAAATTCAATTTACACTCTTTGTTCCGGTGGCCTTGTGTAAACAGACCGGGTGCATGCGAGCTGCTGGCATTCGGAGTTACTACTTTGAGCGACGTTTGGCCCATAAATCCGCGAGAGCTTTCTTTCTCCTTTCTTCCTCCAATCGCGCGGCTTCCTCGGCTCCGTCGTCGTGCATCGGCACGTCCTCGAATCGGATTCCGCGCATCCGTGCGAGCGCTTGACCCACCTCATACCCCCGAGGTCGCTCCACATACCCAACAGACTCCAGGACCCGAGTCATCGATTTCGATACTCCGGAAGAATCGGTTTCGTTCAGCGCGCCGAGGATTTGTTGCATTCCCTCTGTCTCCAGTTTCGAATCCAGCAATGCCAGCAGGTCCCTGAGTCCCAGGCCGGGATTCATCGGAGCTTTCTGCAGTATCCAAGCGACGCAAAGCCCGGTCGCGAACAGTTGTCTCTTCCCCAGCAGTTGCTCGAGCCGCGAAGCATCGATGCTGCCTTCGTCGTCGTCGTCGTCGTCATCAATCGACAACGCATTTTTGTGATTGTTGCTTTCCACCGTTGATTCCTCCGTGCCCTCCCCGTACAACGCCAGTGCACGACCTCCGTCCAACAGAGAAACGACCACGTCCGAGTGGAATCGTTTGGAATACGAGTCCATCGGTCGGCGCAGCTTTGGGGTGCCGTTCTTTTCCCATTGCAGGCGGTGAACCACACCCCTGCCGGCGTACTCGACGTGGCCGTACGAAAACTGACGACTGATCGATGCCGCTTTCTTGGTGGCATCGAAAACAACATATTTGTCGAGCAGAATGACGTTGTGCGGAACATCGAGCCAGTCACCAACACCGCCCACGACCACCACAGAAGACACATCGTGGGTCTTGTAGAGTCCGTTGACCCGATAGAGGAGAGGGGTTATGGATTCGTCCATCACCAGGGCTCTCATTCGGCCATCTCGTGCCATGAAGTTTGCAGCACTGCGAGCGAAATGTCACGAGTTTGATGAGAGCAAAGTATGGTATCCAGCGCGAATGAGTCAATGCCATTGGAGCATTGGCAATCGCGAGTGGTCGGTGCGAATCAATCAGCAGCACGGTTGTTCGTTCCGTTCCGGTCAATCCACAGTCGTGTGCACGCACCTGATATCCTCGTCGACGAGCAGTGCCTTGGCGCCGAATTCGATCGCTTCCGACACGTTTGCTGCCTGCGACGTCGATCCCGAGGAGTCACGAGTTGAAAAATGCTGCGTATCCAAAGCCGTTTTCACACCGGGTGGTGTCGGAAGGTTGGAGATGAAAGCGCTGATGTTGCTGCAGCGGTTGTTGTTGAGCAATGGGAAATCTGGTTGGTTAGTTTTCATGGTTCGTGCAATGGGATGACAACTGGTGCGAACGGGGTTCCGATTTTTCGGACGTACCAATTGTTGACGTATCGCCCATCCTCCGCTCGGACAGTAACAGCATCTAAAATACTGACACACAATTCCCGACCATCTCCGGGTATCTTATCGTAGTGTCCCACGGATATCGCTTGGAGAAGCGTAGATTTTCCTTTGCGAGGCAGAAACAGGAGTCGTTAGACTGGCCTTCCACCGACACGGTTGGTTTTCCAAAACGGGACAAAGCACGTGTGTGTAGCTACGTACCGTGATATCCCCCACCGCAAATCAAAGTCACCCCTTTGGGAACCACGAGTCCCGACAGCACCACCACGTTGGATTTGTCTCCGTTGCTCCCGGTTTGCAGGGAGGACGAAACGTATTCCGACAGGGATCCCATATCGATGCGGACGGTCTTCGCCATCGGACTGTCCGCGGGAGCCCGAAAGGGAACGGCGGGAGGACTTTCCATGGGTGCCGCGCTCGCCCCGCTCTTTCGGGGCAGAATGGATCCGTCCGCAACGAATGCGATCGCGTCGATCGCCGACAGGTGCCGACGGAGTCGCTGTTGGAGCACAACGCAGGCCACGTGCCGGAGCAGAATCTGGCGAAAACCGGGATCGTCGACCGGAAGGATGCCGCACAGAATCGACCGAGCAGACTCGGCGACGACAACCCTTGCGGTGGCGGCCTCGTCCGAGACGGTTTCGGTCGCGGTCGTGGTTGTGGTTGTGGTTGTCGCTGTCGCGGGCCTCACCGCAACGCGCACGGTGGTCTGCAGAGTGTCGCCGCGGCAAACAAAATCGGATCGCTCGACGACGTACGGATGGTATCGCCTGTGGCTCGATTTTTTTCGCTGCCGCTGGTTGAGCAGAGCCTCGTCGAGTGTCTCTAAGCGAACCGCACCGAATGGTTCCGTCGTCGCCGTTGTTTTTGTCGTTGTCGTTGTCGTTGTTTTTGTCGTTATCGTCGTTTCGTTCCTCTGTTGACTCCTCAGAAAGTACCGAGCGACAAAGTCTGCCAGCGCCACACGCGATCCCTTCCCTCCTTCTTCGAACGCCGAAAGAATCGATGGATCGTTTCCCAGAACCGAAGCCAAGGATGTGGACGCCGAAACAACGTAGGACAACTCTGCGTCGTTGGGTGTTGTCCCTCTCCTGCTCCCATCGCGGGGGAGAAAGGGATCTGGGTGAATTTCCTTGATTTCCCACATGTCACCGTGCCGATGTGTTCCGACCGATAGAGATGTACTTCGTATATGCTTGAGACCAATGTGTTCGCTACGCGTACACGATCACTTCGACGATGTCAACGGGGAATGTTGTGTCGAGCGGAGTGAATCGGTGTGGCAGCATTCCGCGTTGGCTGTCGGCAGTCGGGAAAAAATATATATGCGAGAAAGAAGAGCAGGATCGAGACGAAACTTGCAAATGCACGTTAAAGTAAGGCTACGGCTACGTATCGTACATGTAGACGTGACGCGACGTTTGTCTAGTTTTCAGGTTACCACTTTTAATGGTATTCGAATACCCGTAATTACTTTACTAAGTTTGTACTCGTACCAGGGTAAGATTTGTTGACTTCGTATTTCGAAGTTTTGTTTGATTTTTTGAAATTCATGGTTAGTGATGACATCTTCAATCTCCAGTCACGTCAACACAAGCGCAATTGCACGTTTCAGGGAGTTTGCGATGAGGTCTGCTGTACCGTACGAGTAAGTTACGAGTAATCTTAACCTTACCTCGTACTTATTCTACCGGTACTGGTGGTCGTGATGTATTGCATGCATACGAGTAAGTCTTACGAGTATCTTACGAGTAAACCTTACGAGTGCGCGTACCGGTAACCTGTCCGTCGGTGATACCGGTGGAGCAAGTTTCAGAGCATTCGATTGAGATTGAATTGCCAATTGCCAGCAGGCATCACATTCGTTCCACACAGGGTGCTACAATTTCGCTGCATCGTCACATTTTCACAGCCGGATGCGTTGCATGTTTCATGCGCCTGCCGAAACAGCATGGATCTTCCGAATCGTGACAACGGAGATTGCGACTACGACTACGACCACGATGATGATTACGACGACGACGACGACGACGACGAGTTCTTTGGTTCGCAGGAGGACGACTTCCAATCGGACGGCACCGCCGGACCCTTTCGAGAATTCGGCAACATGAGCGAGCACGAGATCCAAGCGAAGCGCAACGAACTCAAGAACATCGGGTTTCTCGAAGCCTACGACGAATCCAAGGAATCCCGGTTGCAGGAGGGATTCGAGCGCGGATTCTTGGATTCCTTCGGGGCCGGAAAAGCGATCGGAACCCTTCTCGGTCGAGCCGCGACCGAGCGAGCCATTGGCGAGAAGGACCCCCGGGGCGAGCCGGGAGGCCGGGTTTCCTCCGGGGGCGGTGCCTCCCGGAGCGCGGCCGGCATGGCGGCGCTGATCCACGACTATTTTGCCACCGAATTCCAAAAGGACTTGGATTCCGACAACGGGATACAGGGCCTGGAAACCCTGGTATCAAAGGCCGAGAACTATCCCGCTGCGGACGATTGATGGATGGATGGATTGATTGATTGATTGATTGATTGTTGGTGCGACACGATCTCGGCGAAAGATTTGTCTCCCCTTGGTGTGCCGGTGTTGTAGCAATCGTTTCCATGGACAGCGTGAAGGTGTAAGGAAGGGGGTGCCTGGGAAGCTGTCAGAATGCGTGGGACATTGTGTATCTAGGTCCGAGTTGACGTTTTTTGTTGCCGTACAGTAAGAGATGAGTTTTCTTAGTGCCGAGCTGCGTACCGTAGGATGAATTCATTGTTGCGCGCTTTCGAATCCACAAAATCACATCGATGGGGCGTGTGGGCTTCGCCGTTCGCTAGCAAAACTCTTTGCGAAAGACCTCCGCCGTTTCGCGATTCTGACAAGTCATGCATCATTTGGATGATGGTTTACGACAAGGCCTCCGAAACTGCAAAAACCGAGAAACCGCACGCGCATACGGTACACCGCTAATTCTAGCGCCTAGCCCATCGTTCTCGGCACTCGCTGGAGAGCGTGAATTGGATCTCGTCTACGTCCGCGGAACTCTACAAGTACGAAAGCAGTACTATCTTACTACTCCTATAACTTTTAGCCGTGCGGCGTCCCTGATTCAAAGGAAGCTGCACGCCGTGCAATAAAATCAATCTGAATAACTTTGATTCTTCGTCCAGAAGTTCATCAAGGCTTGCCATGATGGTGAAAATGGGGGGTCACTGGAAGCCACGAAGGACAGGGGACAATCCATTGCCTGGCTGTTGCATAAATTCGTATTTAAAATTGTCCAAATTGTTCGGCCAATGGGTGCATGATTGGCGATCATTGCGACAATAAGCGGTGAAAAACAAATCCAATGGTAGCATTAGTAGGTTTGAAAGAATGTTTGAAGGGTCGTTCAAATAGCCAGCAATGACAGAATGAAAGGTGAAACAAATAATAATGTTCAATAGGCGGATTAGCATGCAAGAAACAATTGTTTGTTTGATGGGTGGATTCCCAATCAACAAATGATCAACGAGTGGATTGGTGACCATTCAATGGTCTCCTGAAATGGTACAGAATGAAAGATCAAAAGAATGGAAAAGGGAAGGGCGAGAACTGAAAAGTAACAAATCCAATCGTACAAGAGACCGTCTTCGTACTTTCCCATATTTTTGTACTTTAGCATGAATGATGGTTGTTTGTGATCATAGGAATGAAGTATGGATTGCAACACCAAATTTGTGGATGTCTCTCATCATGTGATTGATGTTGGTGAGTCGTGAATGAAAATTGGTCTTCTTTGTAGTGAGAACAGGTAAGGGAAACTATTAGGTGATTTGTCTTGAACCTTACGTAACCTTACTTTTAACGTACAAATTAGTTTTCATTACTTTTTACTAGATTTAGGCACACCTGCCATACCCCTGGTCTACTAGTGATTAGAATAGTAGTGATATGCAAATTATGAGCTCTATTGGTTAGTCTATTTGCTACAGTTCCAGAAGCCCTCTGAATCGACGATTCTGTCGGCTCGCCGATCTTTTTATCCTTATCCTTAATCCAGTCCCGAGTGGACTTGTGACTGTATTCCGGTGCACGGCAACACCCTATACGTTAAAAAAATATAGTTTTATTTTCGCTGACCACAAATCACTCCCTATATCTCCTCTTACCTTCTTTTCCTAAAAAGTAAACAAATTTGGTTCATTACTCACCAAAATTAGTTGACTTGACAAATAGAAAACGGAAGTTGAAGAACCAACTAAGGAACTCAACAATAATCTCACCCTCACCCAAACCTCAGAACAGGAGTTGCCATCAAGATTTCATTGAATATATAACAGTTGACGGAAAGGTTGAAAGGATTACTCCCACCAAGACTTTTTGGTACATCTACTATGTTGTCAACGGTGATCAACTGACACTGCTTGGTTTGAAGAAATTCTGCATGTGTTTCAGCAGACTTTCATATCGGAAATTCTGTAAACTTCTGAAGAAGGTGGAAAATCACCCATCTTTTCACTGTTAGAAAACTGGAAGGCTTAAACAAATTCATGCGTCCTGTTTCACCTTTACCTCTTTTACTTCTTGGAGGACTCAGATACTTGGGTAGGGTATGGACCTTTGATGATATTGAGGAGGCTACTGCTATATCTGCTGAAACCCACAGGCAATTTCTTCACCTATTCATTTGCTATGGGAGCAGAGAACTATATGATGAGCATGTCAAACTCTCCACCAAGCCTCTACAAGTAAAAGACCATATTGCGGAAATGGAAAAGGCAGGCTAATAAGGAAGAATAGTCTTACCATACTGTTCAGGAAGACAATGAAAGCTCTTAGGAAGATTGCCTTCACTCCAACAAAAACCAATTACATAATGTTTGGATACTGCATCTTCATCTGTGATCAAGTCTCTGGATTTGTCATTTGTACCTTTGCCCAACAGAAATTTGGCTAATTCTTTTTTATTGATGCGCATACCTTTGTTGTCATTATGGATCATGTCCATTTCTTCTGAATGGATGTAAAATATTTTCAAATGATCAAAGTTGGTGCATCTATGGCTCCTGTTTGCTGCATATCCTGCAATGGAAATGTGATCATGGGGAATGTTATGCCATCTAGTTCACTTTCAGCATGTTCCTTATCCATAATCCATGCATTATCATGGGGAATTTTATTCAAATTATTGAAAATGTGGAGTGTCTCTGATTGCGGCTTGACTGAAAGAGAATGTGAAAGATCCCCCACTTCAGAAAGTTGTGTGCTAACCTGTTGTCTTCTGGATTTAGCATCTGGGTCCCCTGTCTTGCCCCTAGGGGAAGGGTGTGAGAGACATTTTGTTTTTAATCCAAAATTAAAGAACTTGAAGAACAGATAATTACCGAGGGGTGAAAGTTCCTGTCTAGTACCATTTTCACCATTGTCACCATTGCGAAAATTGTTTCCATTGTTACGGTTGTTAACATTTTTAGAACAAATGGAACCATTTTGACCCAACCATGGTCACCATTGTCTCCATGACACATAGCCTGGAAACATCCAATCTTTCTTCCGCTTATTGACATCATTCCCTTCCGCTTCCCAAAATTTTGCTTTGACAAATTCAAGCATACCGTCAATGATGGTAGTACCCAATAATAATAATAATATAATAATATTAATATACTTATTTAAGTAGGAAAATCCACCGAAGGTGGTTAAAAGCTACTCAGTCTGTAACCAGACTTTATCGTCGCCTCAATCGAAGAGAGGTTAGGCCCCAAGTTGTAGAACGACGCGCCGCCTCAACCATGGGGAATAGGCCCCAGGTTGTAAAGACGGCTATTTTGCAAACGAACCTTGGTAAGAAACAGGAAAAAAATGAACCAGTCCAGAGCACAACAGACACAGCTGTTGCAAAGCGTACAGGAGACGGGGTAACAAGAACGTGAAAGGGAAAACACAAGCAAAACTGTCCCTGGTCGCTGCATGCTGTATTGCAGCATCAGTAATGCGAGTGCCCCAAACACATTCCTTACCACTGTATGGTACATATAGTACGGAGCCTACTACCAAATTCGTAACAGCTGTCCTTCTGTTCGAACTTCGTAGTAGGAAACACGTAGAGGAAACACGTAGAGGCGGTGGAGCCTACTACCAAATTCAAATTCGTAACAGCTGGCCTTCTGTTCAAACTTGAACTTGCTCTCCTGTAGTAGCTTGGAAACAGGGGCTCTAAGTGATAACACTTATGGACCATCAGGGCTGTAGGCTTGAAAACAGGTCTCTGCTGTACTGTGAACTGGAGGGGTATATAATGGTGGTGAAGCGTTAAGTAACATGTACTTAGCAGCTGTGGGGCTTGGGTCATAAAAACAGTAGGTCCATTATCGAAAACAGTTATGGACTATCAGGGCAGTAGACTTGAAAACAGATGACAGTTGAAGTGTGCATCTGAGAGGGTTATGTAGGTAGGAGAGCCTTAAGCAAGCTGTACTTAGCGGCTTTGGGGCTTGGGTCAGGAAATAGTAGGACCTTAAGTGAGAACACTTATGGTCCAGCAGGGCAGTAGTCTTGAAAACAGATGACAGTTGAAGAATGCATCTGAGAGGTATATGTAGGTAGGAGAGCCTTAAGCGAGCTGTACTTAGCGGCTTTGGGGCTTGGGTAAGGAAACAGTAGGACCATAAGCGAAAACACTTATGGTCCAGCAGGGCAGTAGACTTGGAAACAGATGACATTTATACTGTACACCTGAGAGGGTTATGTAGGTGGTGGAGCCTTAAGCAAACTGTACTTAGTGGCTTTGGGGCTTGGGTCAGGAAACAGTAGGACCATAAGCGAAAACACTTAGGGTCCATCAGGGCAGTAGACTTGGAAACAGATGACATTTATACAGTACATCTGGGAGGTATATGTAGTTAGTCGAGCCCTAAGCGAGCTGTACTTAGCGGCTTTGGGGCTTGGGTCAAGAAACAGTAGGACCATAAGTGAAAAACACTTAGGGTCCAGCAGGGCAATGGACTTGAAAACAGATGACAGAATTTCTTTTTAGAAAAAAAGATTCCTACAGTGGAAGGGGCTGTTCGTGAACTTCGACTTGAAAAGACTTAAGAGGACTCAGCAAGGAACTTCGAAGAATGTAGAACATTAAGTGAGAATCACTTAAGCAGCTTGGAAACAGTGTAGAACATTAAGTATAAGATATACTTAGGGGCCTTGGAATGGAGCTGGGAAACAGATCGAAGCAATAGACATGTACCTGTCGTAGGGTGTTGTCGGTTTTGCTGTACGGTAGAATCTGTACTGGAATTGCTGTAGAAAATTATGTGTCGGTTTTGTTTTGGTGCTGTTGCTGCTGCTCGATCGATCGGCCGAGTGGTGAATTGGCAACCAAATCAACCAAAAGAAGCAGACAGCAACTGAACCGATAGCAGAAACGAAGAGCGCAGGTCTTGGTTAATACATGTAGGTCCTGGGGTTGTGATTGGGGGTGTAAAAGGGAGCGAGATATCGCATGGTAAAGTTGTGTAGAAATCTACGTATTTTTAGTACTGGAACATCGGAACGTCGGACAAAATGCGCTTCGCGCAAATTGTAATGATGGTAGTACCCAAAGTAAGCATGTTGTCAGGAAGAAATTGTTCTGGAAAAGAAAGAGGTTTCTTGCAGTTTCAAATAGCATCCTTTGCCATAGTAAGTAGCAGTTCTCCAGTAGTAAGGTATTCCCCCCCTCTTGTGGAGCACTGAAGGGAAGAGATGTTGATTTCACCATTGGTTCCCATTGATGGCTGCCTCCTACCACCATTTGGACTGCAAATCAATTTCAGAGTAAGTGTAGGCATTTCATCCTCTGATAGATCAGATCAAACTCCCTTCTGAACCTCATAGAGCTTGTAATATCTTTTGTTGGAGCCCATCACTAGTAACCGGAGTTGGGAAGTTTTTCCATTGCTGCCATGGAAGACATCGTACAAAAATTGCTCTTGTTCCTTTCTCTTCATCTCCAATCAAGTAATGTCATGAGCAAAGACCTCAACAACACATTGCAATTCTTTCTGTTCTGCTGACTTCAGCGGATTATCTTGAAGAAACCTGGAACGTAGGTTAGAGGCAATCTGTGGGGTGGCGGTGTTTGTTGTTGTTGGAAGAGACCTTTCTTGGAGTGTTTTTGTTTGAAGACATGGTAGAACTACTAGTACTACCAGTAGTACTCTTACTAGTACTACTGGCCATTTTATGTTGACCGGTTGACCTTGATTGAGGGTGTTAACGTTGATTCAGAGGAGTTTTGTAGGTGAATAGATCAAGGTATGGGTGGGATGAACATTGCATGAACAGTTTTTCAATGAAAGAGCATGAATCAAGCTTAAAAAGACAATTCAATTGTCATATATCAACCTTTTTGTTTGTAGTTGAGAATCAATTCTCAGTGAAACTGAAATTGACTTTTGCTAAGAATTCTTTTCCAGCAAAAATGTTTTGAGACAAGGGTTAAAGTTTTGGAGATGTTAGCCAATGAGAATCCATCCTCATTTTCGTTTTTTTCCGAAAGTGTGCCTCAGATTGTAAGATTACTGCTGGTAGAGAGAGTATGGCACATAACCAGTCAAATCGTATGACCGATCGTCAGTCCCTAAGCACTCCTAAAGTACGAGAGTTACATGAGATTGCGGGTAATTACACGTACGGTACAAGTATTGTAAGCCAAAAAACAATTAGCCACGTCTGGACATAATGAATAATCGTACTTACTAACGACATCAACTTTGCGGGAAAGTTTGATTTTGTTCCCGCTCGAAAGCGCGGCGAAAACTCCCAACGTACTTCTTCACCTTTTACGCTTCTCAAGAGGGACTCGGGGATTTTTAGACGAGTATTTTTTTGAAAATATTCCTGTCGAATGACGTGGGAGAGCGTAAACCACCCAATAGTTTGAATCATCTCAAGTCTCAAATTTAGAACGTACTAGTAGTTCGTCCGAAAGGATTCCAAACTCCAACACCAACGACGGACTTGACCAAATTGCTTGTGTTTATGTTTACTTAGTTGCTTTGTCCATCATTGGCCTCATCGCAATCGGAAGAGAGAGAAGCAGGACTAAGCATTGACTTCTTTGACACCCAAAGCGACTTTTTTGACGAGGAACGTAGTTAAGTGCAGATATGTCGAAAAGATACAACGAAAAGAGAGCGGCCTTGGCCCAGAAGGCCATCGATCGTGAGCTGGATTCTGGCTATGGAAGAGAGGATTTCGAGTCGAACGCCGCGAAAGATGTTCGTGGGGCAGCCATGGGTGAAGGCGAAGAGGAATTGTTCGAGAAGAAGTTGTCCAAAGCCGAAAAGAAAGCTGCCGCCAAAGCAGCACGTGAGGCCAAAAAGAAAAAGAAGGGTACAACGAAGAAAAAGAAGGGTGACGATGACAAAAAGGAGGAAGATGACGCGGAGGAAAAGATTGATGTTGCCAAAATTCTTGCGGATCCCAATGCTTCTGCCGATGCCAAACGAGAAGCCGCGCTCGAGAATCTTTCGAGGGAGGAGATTATTGTGACCTACGAAAGTAGGAAAACTAAAATGCATGCCAATGCCCGAAACATCAATGTCAGCGGTGTAACTGTGACGTTCCATGGCAAACCACTCGTCGAGGAAACCGATCTCGTGATCAATTATGGTAACAGATACGGCTTCATTGGACCAAATGGAAGTGGTAAAAGTACTGTGATGAAGGCTATTGCCGCACGCGCCATTCCTATCCCCGAAAACTTGGATATCTATTTCCTTAATTCGGAGTATCCTGCCAGGGATGACATTACAGCGCTCCAGGCCGTCATGGAAAGTAACGACGAGGTCCAACAGCTAGAAGCAAAAGCCGAAGCGCTCAATGAAGCCATGGCCGAAGCAAACGAGGATGAGCAGGCCGAAATTCAACAAACACTCGAAGGTATCTACAGTCGCTTGGATCAGCTCGACGCCAACTCCGCCGAAGCTCGAGCTACCCAGATTTTGTTTGGTCTGGGATTCACCCAGAAGATGCAAAATATGAAAACGAAAGAATTCAGTGGAGGATGGCGAATGCGTGTTGCACTAGCACGTGCGCTATTCATCGAGCCAGAATTCTTACTTCTTGATGAACGTGAGTACTCATTCTCAAACGAGATCGCTGATGTTTCGAATCATACAAAGATCATACCACTAACTGACTTTTTGTTCTTTTGCTTTTTCTGTGGATCAACAGCAACAAACCACTTGGATATGGAAGCTGTCCTGTAAGTCAGTTCACTGCCTTGTTGATTGTGACAAGAGATCGAACGTGATGACATATTTTCTGCAATACACAACTAACACTGTTTCCGTCCTTTGTTTCTTCCAGATGGCTTGAAGACTACTTGAGTAACTGGAACCGCATTTTGTTCTTTGTTTGCCATTCGCAAGATTTTATGAACCAGGTGTGTACGCACATTGTACGCCTTGACGCAACTTACAAAAAACTCCGTTACTTCAGCGGAAACTACGACATGTACGTCCAAACTCGCCGTGATCAGGACATGGTGCAAATGCGACAATATGAAGCCGAACAGCGTGACATCGCGGAAATCAAAGATTTCATTGCCCGTTTCGGTCACGGTACAGTGAAAATGGTTCGTCAGGCACAAGCTCGAGAGAAGCTGCTGGAAAAGAAATTGGAAGCTGGTTTGACACAACTTCCAGAGCAGGATCCAAATTGGGGTAAGTTGACATTTCTTCCGTGAATGTTTGAGTATGAAATTCGAGTACGTGTAAGATAACGCTTTACGACGACTTTCTTTCTCACCGTAGCTTCATGTTTTGTTGGATTCTATTCTTTTCTCAGATTGGTCGTTTCCAGATGCAGGGCAACTTCCAGTACCTGTTTTGTCTGTTGAAAGACTAAGTTTTGGGTACCCTGGTGGGGTTGAATTATACAGTGATGTGGATTTCGGTGTCGATCTTCAAACCCGTGTTGCTCTCGTTGGCCCGAATGGAGCAGGTACGAATCAAACTCCCACCATGTTTTATTGTACATCTTGTTTCTACGAGAGAATCTGACACTTTTTATTTGTTTATTGAATACAGGAAAAACAACTCTGATCAAGTTGATGACAGGAGATCTGATTCCAACAAAGGGAGCGGTTAAACGTAATACTCACTTGAGGATTTCTCGCTTTACCCAGCATTTCGAAGAAAAGCTTGATTTGTCGATGACACCTCTTGATTTTTTCAAACAAAAAATCATGCCTGAACAGCCAATTGAGAAGATTCGACCTTTGCTTGGAAGATACGGATGCACAGGGGATCAGCAGTCACAAATCATGGACCAGCTCTCAGCGGGCCAAAAGGCACGTATTGTCTTCGCTATTATTGCTCACGAACGGCCGCATCTGCTGATGCTCGACGAACCGACCAACCCCCTAGATATGGAGTCAATTGATGCTCTCGCTCGCTGTATCAATAACTTCAAGGGTGGAGTTCTTATGGTTAGTCACGATATGAGATTGATTTCCCAATGTGCCGAACAAATTTATGTGTGTGACCACAAGAAGGTCACTCTATACAAGGGTGATATCATGAAGTTCAAGCTTCATCAAAAGAAAGAGAACTCGAAAAATCTTGCCCAGCACATGAATGGATAAAATGTAGCATTATCGACAGTTCCCTTTTCAAAGCCGTTACAAATTTAAAAGTAAAATCAACTATTGATTCAAGTACGAAAAGCTTGGTTCTATTTCAATTTTTCTAAGATTTCATTTGATTTTCAAAGAAATGATCATCGACTTGCCCGGCTGTGTGCTGATTTCTTTTTCTTCTTCTTCTTG
This sequence comes from Pseudo-nitzschia pungens, assembly GCA_037355855.1. NCBI lineage: Eukaryota > Bacillariophyta > Bacillariophyceae > Bacillariales > Bacillariaceae > Pseudo-nitzschia > Pseudo-nitzschia pungens. The sequence goes on from CM074767.1 coordinate 2,591,672, forward strand.
TTTTTGTTTGAAATCGAGGGTTTTTGCTTGACCTTCTCATCCGTTTTTTTCTCAGCATTCGAGTTGATCAATGAATCAAAGCTTGGTTGAATTTGTTCCGTTTTGTTGCTGTCTTCGTTCTTCGTCAGCAGAGAGTGATCTATTCGGCCACCAAAGCATTTCTGAATCGTATCGTCTTGTGCCATATCCCAAATAGCAATTTCTTTCGAACCTCCTGCACATCCCATGAGCCATGGTGACGAGGGATAAAAATTCAAAGTGAATAGCTTTCCAACCTTCATATCCTTGTTCATTTTTGCTGTTGGAGACTGATTGGCTGAGCTTCCCATCGTATCCCAAAGGGTCACCGTTTTGTCAACTGAGGAAGTAGCCATCATTCCAGGAACGTTGCTGAGGTAATGGTGGAAAACAGAAGAAACAATGAGGTAAATGCTTTCAACTAAAACCTACGCACGATACATGACGCATATTGTAGGAAAACGGAATGCCATCGCATTTTGAAATACTCACGGATTGTATGACAAATCACTGACTCCTCCGTATTCGCTTGCGACAATCGACCAGAGCGGCGTTTTGGTGGAGAATTTACGAACGTCCCAACACATGACGGTTCCATCCTCGCTGGCAGCAGTTAAGTATTGAGGGTTGAACGGATCCCACGCCAGTGATTCGCAATCTCCTGGAATTCTAACCGTTTTGACGTTTTCTGTACTCCTTGCATCAACCAGAGCCACAGTTCTATCATAAGATCCTGTAGCAAGCAGCGTCCCTTCCGTCGGATGCCACAAAACGGATTGCACCTTGTCTTTGTGGTGTCTCAGAGTTGTAGCGTTGGCTTTGTCAGTGTGAGCCTGTGTAACATCCCATAGTTTCACGGTACAATCCGCAGATCCACTCGCAATAACCTGTCGATGAACTTTGTTCCAAGATAACGCCATGACGGCATCGGTATGACTTCCGGGTTTTAGGGATCCACCCTGCGGTGTCAGTGTATTATTGTGTCTCTTGTCGGAGTTATTCATCATGTTGAGTCTCATGATCTCATCTGCCATCGATGTGTCCTCCCCTCCAAGCACACACGACGGTTCAAGGGCATTCATGACGTCCAGATTCCAAATCTCGATTCCTGGACCAAAAGTTCCCACGGCGCAGAAATTTCCAGCCGACCCGGTCGGACCAATATCACCGTGACTCAAACATAAAGGAAACGCGGGGAGAGGAATATCGTGGTGTACAAATAAATTGCCCGAGTCCTGCTCGTATACATGAACTTCCAACGCTGCAAACTCCTGTTGATGAAAGAAACCCGACATTTTAGCATAAAACGGCAACCTCAATCAATTTGAACAAAGCATTTATCGAAATCAGATTCGATGGAAGACTATGTCGTCGAACTTACCTCTTCGGTTTTCGCCACGACGACGATAGCATCGGAACTACGAAGCTGCACATCCTCTGCATCGCTGTCTTCGTCGTCATCGTTGTCTTCCATGTAGTTTGGAGCATTTGTGCCAACTTGGGAAAACCCAATCGAGTTTAATCCGTCCAAGTCAACGGGGATGTATTCTCTGGTATCAGGAACGTCTCCGAGATCGTCGTCGTCACTGTCGCCATCCGAGTTGTCGTCTGATTCCATGGACACATTGTCGTTTTGCGGCTCTTCCTCGTTTCCTTCAACTCCATCGTCGCCCTCGACCAATAATTTGCCGATAGCTGCTCCTCGCATCGCTTCGTTGTCTTCCTCGTCACTGGAGTATTCATCCATTCTGAGATCAGCTGGGAGAGTGTTCTCCACCTCCAACTCCACCTTCTTCTTTTTCTTTTGTTTCTTTTCCTTTTTGGGTTCGATCTCCTTCGCGTCCTCCACGTTGTGCTTCTCCATCATTTCGATCAGATCGAGTTCGGCCTGACTGAACTCGTATTTCTTTGGGGATGGATCCGCAACCCCGGCAGGAACCCATTCTATGGAGGAAATCATGGTTGTTATTGGATGAGTGAATGTACAGAGTGGGTATCCAAGTATAATTCGAGTTCCCGGTGGGCTTGGAAGTGACTTCGAAACGGTTTCGTTTGCAATAACTGCGGACGACAGATTGTTTTGTTTCGTTTTGTTCTCGTGACGGAACGAATGAATCGAATCACTTCACGTTGAAACGCCTCGCAAAAACTACGATTTGGAAAAATCTAAATCGAAGCGGTGAACAGAGACGGATTGTGGGACACTGGTATGATTGGTCGTGATACTTTTGGTAGGCGTAGTGGTAGACGGTCAACGGCCAGGAATGTTCTCCAAACGTGCAAAAAAAATTGTACAAAGTAAGGTACGAATGTTTTTCATGATCAATTTTTATTTTACCGTGACCCCTACTATTCGCCTTTCTTAGTAAAATACACCTACCGGTATCTAAGGTTGATGTGCTCCCTGCAACGAATAATTACTTCTATTTTTTTCACACGAGAACCTCGAGCAAAAATGAAAGATAATTCAGGTCATGATGGTGTTTTGATTTTGCAAGCATGATGAAGAAAATGATAAAGCAATTTGTAAAGAGAAGTCAGATAGTTACATTAGAATCTCAGCCTTGTGACTGGTGAACTACTACTACTAGTAATAGTACTAGTATTGATACTGCTGGTGCTGCTGGTTGTTGTTGTGTATTCCATGACACAGACTTGGTTCTTCTTTGCCCTACTACTACTAGCAGCATTCCACTACATTTTCATGCGGAATTATCATTATTTTAATGGGCATTCAGCATGTGGTCTGTGAGTTTTGCCCATTGAAAACTAGCTTCTCGAAGTTCTGTTGCATATTCGAAGTTTCAACTGTCTGAATGATAATACTACTAGCAGCTCATGCAAACTTCTAAAAGAGTCGTTTAGTGTTGCTACTAGTAATTGTAGTAGTCCTAATAGTTTTATGTAATTATCCAATAATACTGCGTTTTACATTTCAAAATATAAAGTTCATGCATGATCAAAACCTGAAAAATTAGGGTCAAACCCGTTGCTGTTATCTTCGCAAGCGGTTTTTCCGGGTTAGCATCTTCCTCAGTGCCTCCCACTCGCAGGCTCCTGGCAAAAATTCTGGAAGCACAGACTGTTTGGCAGCCTGAGCTAACACTTTTGCGCTTGGATAATTGATCTTCTGTCCAGTTTGAAGACAATTCAACTGGGTCTGGCAGGCCTTGTCGAAGTAGTACGCCAATACCCATGCCTCTCCTAGTGTTTTACCAAATGTACAGAAACCATGATTTTCCATGAGCAGTGTATTGACTTTTTCGTCTTTGACAGCATCACCAAGGAGTGCTTGTTCCTCTCTGTCATTTGATACACCGTGCCAAGGATGGCGACTGACGCGACCGATAAATGGCGCTGCCTCCTGGGCTAATGGTACGAAACCCATTTCGAGACAAGAAATGGCAACGGTTGCAGGAGTATGAAGATGCACGATTGCCTTGACATCGGATCTTGTCCTGTACACTGCTTCGTGAATTATGTCAGCAGTGATGTTGCCGGAACTTTTCACGAGATCTTCGGGCCCGATGTCATCGAACATGCGACTTCCAGGGGTAATCAGAAAGCTACCATCGGAGAGTAGGACTGAGATATGGTTCCATACGAGTTCGTCCATCCCAAACTCTCGAGTAATCCTGTACGCCTCACTCAATTCGACTCTCATACGTTGTTCTTCTAAGCGAAGGATTCCGCGTTCTTCAAGAGTGTCCTCGACTTGATTTGGAATGTCTTCCACCAGTTCCCTTCGCACATATGTTGTATTTGTTGCGAAATGAGGCGTAATAGTACAATTCTTCGATCTCCACAAATCATGGTCTGGCGGCAGTGGTTCAGGATCGGTCGTATCAAGGATAGCGTGAAGGACCAATTTTTCATCAAGTGCTCGTAACAAGCCGGACGTTTCTACAACCTTTCCACGTGCCATATTGATGAAAATAGCAGAGTTTTTCATCATCGAAAAAGACGAATAATTGATTAGCCCAGTTGTAGATTCCGTCAAAGGCACCATTGGAATAATGACGTCACAAGTACTCAACAAATCAGCGATTCCAACATGATACATTTGATGAGTTCCCTCCTCGAAACGGCACCTGATATCGCTGGGAACATGGTAAACAAGCTCGCATGACTTGGACAGAGCGCGGATTCGTTTCGCTGTCTCGATCGCAATTGCACCCATTCCGATGAAGCCAATTTTACTGCAATCGAGGTCGACACCGTCTGAATTCCACGTCAAATCCCAGGATGCACCCGGAAACGGCACTCCAACGTTCTGGAAACCATTCCTGAGACCAAAAATAACATTCGATAAAAGATAATCTGCCACTGATTTCACAATTGCCTCACGAGCAGCTCGACGAATTCGAATACCACGCTCCTCCGCTGCTTTGACGCAGATGTGATCAAGACCAGCCGACAAAGTCACGATCAACCTTATGGTACTAGGTAGTTCCATGATTTTATCGTAGTCCAGTTTCTCTCCAATGTTAACAACGAGAACATCAGTTCCAAACTTCAGGTCACCATCGAGAGAATTGATGCTGTATTTGATCATGCTTCTGGGCTCGGGAGACACTGGTGGCTCGCTCATGAAGACGACGTCGTAGGGTTTTCTTCCCGAAATGATACCCCATTTGAAAATTCCGCGGTCCGCTAGTCCGATTCGGTTGCTCAGGCGGGAGCGGTGCGTCTTCAAAAGCTCCAAATTTCTTCCTTCGTAACTTCCTGATTTCATCATTGTTTTGATTGTGTTGAGGAGGCCATGGAGAGACACAACAATTTCTGCGGTACAGTCAATGAATCTTACTTCAGACCAACCGGCCTCAGTTGCGAACTGCACACACTCGTTTGGTGTCGCCCAATTCGTGATGTTGTGCTCCTTCACGAAAACTTCCATTTCTTCGTTTCCGTCTTTGCCGTCGCCACGCATCAAGTCAGAGATCAAAAGCCAGCCTCCTCCTTTCGTAACACGGAAGGCTTCCTTGAAGGCATTGCGCTTGGTGAATGCATGAATGAATGCATCTTGTGACATGCATCCATCGAAGAAATTGCTGTAGTCCGAATTCAGTCGCTCATATGTTCCTTGAACGACGGCAATTTGACTCCCAAGTCCTTCTTCGTCGGAGAGATTTCTGTTTTCGTAGCTTTGTTTCGCACAGACATCAATGCACGTGATATGTATTTCCTTGCCTTGCTTGCATATCCAACGTGCAGCAGCACCGTTACCAGCACCCATGTCTAAATATCGAACTCGATCCGGCTTCACAGTCGCACTTTTTGATGAGAGTGCACGGTAGGATGGACACATGCTGCGGGCACGACTCCACAACCAGGCTGTCATCCGGTCAGACGACTGATGCATAACGGTACCCAGGCCAAACAACCTGGCATTTTCGTCCTTTTCAAGTGCGTGCAACATGAGGTCATGAAATTTTCGTTTCGCCGTTACATCGTCACTGCGTACAATTCCATCCAGATGCAACTTCTTTCGCATCACTTGACAGCCCAGTTCGAATGCATCATTGAAGGAAAAAGGCGTGTTCCCGGCGAGGCTGTATACCTTGGCGATTTCTCCCAAGTCACTGATGCCGTCAACGACCTCGAATATATCTCCATTCTCGAGCATCAAGAGCACTTCCTCGCGTTTTTTCTGGTCTGTGGGCAAGAAGTCATTCGATACAGAGATGATGGCCTTGGTTCGAACCGACGAAATGTTCGCCTCGTCAAGAGTTGGGCAATCAGGTGAACAGAACACTACGATATCCCATTGCTCTTTTGCTGAACAAATGCCCTCCCAAGGAAGAAAGGCATTTGGAGGGAGAGTTGTTCCCGCGGGCATATTGCATTGGATGCTTTCCTCTGTTCGATTCGGATGACTCAGAAAGACGGTGTTGGTTTCTCTCACGAGCAGTTGGTAGAGTTCACATGATAAGTGGGTGACGCCGAGCAGAACGATGCGGGCGTTGGTCCATTGCTTCGCTTTGGTGAGGGTAACTATGGATCCAAAACTCGAATGAGCGGCGCTCTTGGCAGCCACATTTTCCTCCCCGGTGATTAGTGCCTTGGGAATGGGATAGTCAAAGCATTCAGCTGCAATAGCAAAAGAACCCTTCCGTTTCGTCTTGCTCAGAGGTATGAAAGAGTCATCACCCTCGTGATCGGCCTTCTTTTCTTCACTATCAGTCGTTTTCATGGTGATGATCTCATTCGTTCTATACATGTGGAAAAGATCATCTTTTGTGAGATTCGTGGGAAGGCACAAGATATTGGTTTTCGTGAAGCGCTGGAGCTCGTTCACTAGAGTCGTCAAAAGTTTCTTCCGATTGGCATGCGTGCAGACATCTCTGGAACGAAAGAATAGGAGTATCCCGGCTCCACCTATGGTAAAGTCAGTAGTGGTGCATTTCGTACTGGTCAGGCTGGCAGTCCTGTGCAAATAGAGAAGTGCCGAGTCGATATCAGTCCAGTCTTCCCCCAGCACTCCGATATCGACCCGAGCAGCGGAAAGTCCGTAATCTCCATAATGATTGACGACAACAAATCCGCCGCCGATATCATTCACTTCGAAGTTGATGATGTGAAACGGAACCGACAAGGAGGAATGTTGTAGAAGATCTATACCACTCTCTGTTCGAATCATTTTTGAAGTTGGTGCTCTGGTTGTTCCCGAGTCTGGGTTGGGTAATTACCGGTACGGTTTGTAAGTTTTGTGAAAACCGATCGAAGTGGAGTCAACAATTCCGGTTGAATCAAAATTGGTACGAATGCAAAAAAAATGATGCGACGGGAGTTCAAGGAGCATTGTTCACCGCACGAATCTTCGACTCGTTTCTTGTTCGTGGTTGAGCGGACAAAGATACAAGTACTGCATTTAAGTACAACCACATAGCTACGGTACACGGTAAGCCTTACTGCGATGACACATCTGGTTTTGCTCCATTCATCCTTACGACCTCCTGTGGCTCTCGTTAGGTCGATGTCAGAACAACACATACGTATTGCAGAATTTCAGGTTTGAGTTGAAGAGTGCTAATTGTCGCCGTAGAGGTTTACGAAGAATCCGAAATGAAACTCATTCGTCGCTTTCTCCTTTCCATTCCCCTTTCTATCCCTCGACCCGATACGATTGGAAAACAAAATCGAATTTTTAACTCAAGAAAGGCAGAAAGTTCTGAATAGGAAACCAGAACATTAACAAGAACTCGAGAGGTGATGGTCACTGTAGAGGCTGGATTATTGCTCTTCCAAGTTGAGTCTCACTTTTCCTTATGCATTTCCTATTGGCAAACACAATCGAATTTTTTTATCAAGAAAGGCGAAAAAGTTCTGAATAGTTAACGAGAACATTACCATCATCACCAATACTTCGAATTTCAGGTCGTACCGGTATGAAGAATGCACAGTGCAACAAAAAGTAAGGGTCCCAGATTGTTTTAAAGGTTTCGAGTACATTTCAGTACTGGTATACACAGCATCGAAATTCCTTCGCAAATGTAGGAGCCAAAAGGAAAAAAATATTCCAATATTGTTTTTTATATCACTTGCGTTTTAAATACAAAACAATTTTTCTCTGAATAAATATTTCTCCTTGAATCCCCACCGATTTTAGCTTGCATCGAAAAAATTCTACGTTTATTGTAGAAGATTCACTACTACACTTGAAAAAAATGGAACCCTTACACGTGTTGGCGCACTCCATGCTCCAAGCGTGTGGCAATTAATTTTGCTTCGTTACTCACTGAGACGTGTTACGTTTTTACGATTCGGGGAGCCGAGAACAACTTAGCAGGAGATAATATTTTTTTGTTTGCGGACGTAGAAATGTCTTGAATTACTTACGTGCCATTTTATGTGGGAATGAAAAAGGAAGCTAAGGAGTGACGATGAATCGGGTAACAAGAGCAAGAACAGAACGATGAAAGAATTCATTTTTTGAAAGTGCTGTTTGCAAAAAGGGAACACTTTGGTTGTTTATCTTCCCCACAACGTCATTGGGTGCGAACGGTATGGTATTCAAGAGGACCACGCAAAGAATCAAAAAATCTTTTCGCTTCAAAACCTATGTTTTTCACAAAAAAACAGGGTTAACTTCTGTACGGTAAGTTAGCGTTTCTTATGTCGTGGAATAGACTTCACGCGACCCTTCGGCGCACAACTAAAACTGAGCGAAAAACGACAACGACAACGACAACGAAAAAAAAAATAGAAAAGATTATCCAATCATGGCAGCTGTTGCTTACCAAACCGAAACCAAAGGCGATTTTAAGGATCAGCAATTCGAGGAGAACGAGGTTGCTGATAAGGTTGTTGAGCAATGTAAGAGCCTGTATCTTCGGTGACTCGTCGGCTTTCTTTCCAGTGATATTCCGTTGTCGCCGTCGTCGCCGTCGTCGCGTCGCTGCTCCCCAATTCGTTTCGATCATTCCAATAGATCCTTCTCAACTTTTTTTCGCCGTGCCATTCTACTTTCTTAAAATAATGCAGACGACGAGAAGCATGCCCGTGTCTTCTACAAATACGTCATGGGGTAAGAATTTCTTGTCCCGTCGACTGTTTTCCAGTCTGGTCGTGTATGTCGTCTCTAACGATATGTTATATTCTTTTCTTGTATCCCCTTGTAGTGGCGGTGGTTTCGATATTCACTATGGTATTTTTCGAAAAGCCTCCGACACCGTCTACGAGGCTTCGAAGGCAACTAATGAACGACTTTTGACTTGCCTCGACTGGACTCAACCAGTAACGAAAGACTCGGTTGTTCTCGACCTTGGGTCGGGTCACGGTGGAATCTCGCACGAGGTATGTCACTTCCGATACATTTTTGCCGGTCTTATCCGCCCATTGTTCGTCATCGCAATGGCTTCAGTGAACCATGGTATTTTTTTCATCTAATTGTTACATGTTTCCGATTCAATTTGATTTCGTCGTTCCTAGATTGCTGGCAGATTTGGATGCAAAGTTATGGGTGCCAATATTTCACCAGAGCAAAACAAGATGAACATGGAGGAGGCTGAGAAGCTCGGTGTTGGAGATTTGGTTGACGTCACTCTCTGTAATTTCAACGAGGGATTGCCGTTTGCCGACAACAGCTTTTCGCACATCATCTCGTGCGAGGTTCTTTGTCACGCTGCCGACAAATCTACGCTCTTCGAGGAGCTCAAACGTGTCCTAAAACCAGGAGGAGCTTTCGTATTCACAGACATTATGGGAGCCGACGGTGCCGATGAAAAAATTCTAAAGGACTTTACCGACAGGAATGCGACCACGAAAATGGCCCGTCCCAGTGAATATTTCACTCTCCTTACGGACGCCGGTCTCTCCGAACCATCCTTTCTGAACTTCAGTCCTCACTTGGCTCACTACTTTCAGTCCATGGTAGACCAGATCGTTAAACACAAGGATGCCATGTTAGACGAAGGGTGTTCGGAACAGTACCTTGCGAAGTGGATGGAGTCTCTCACAAGCCGTGTCAGTATACAAAAAGAGCACAAGGTGTTTGCATGGGGTATCTTCACAGCACGTTTGGAGGGAGACATCTACTAAAAAGAACGTCGTACTAAAAAGTACATTTTGATTCTAGTACATGCACAGTAGAGTAGTTGTACCCGGGGTACAACAAAAGTTGAAACAAAAGTTGTTCAAACGACAACGAATACACGACAACGACTACAATTTGGATTGAATAACACAAAAAATAATAGTTGAGTACTATCTGAAGCCGAAGTGACATTGTTGCATGCGGAAACACCAATCCCAGATTTGTAAAGCAATTCGTTATTTTCGAAAAACTACTCTAGGCCATTGTGTCGCATGTATGCATCAGGGGTTGGTTCACGTCCACGGAACTCTTTGAAGACCTCCGAAGGTGGAATGCCTCCTCCCAGACTCAATACTGTCTCTCTGAATTTCTTTCCAACACTGCGTACGCCCTCTTCGTTGTCCAGTCCAACGTCCTCGAAGGCACCAAAGGCGTCTGCCGACATGACTTCGGCCCACTTGTAAGAATAATATCCAGCGGCGTATCCGCCAGCAAAGATATGCGAGAAACTACAGAGGAATCTGTCTTCTTCTAGCGGCATGCTGTGAGGGGTGTAGATACTCGCAATCTCCCGCTGAAGATCGAAGATTCCTTTTCCGTCTCCTTTCTGCCCTGCACTAGCGTCGAAATTCGAATGAAGGTTCAAATCGAGCTGACCAAAGTAGAGCTGTCGGCACGTCTGCATTCCGGAGTTGAAGATCTTCTGGGCACAGAGTTTCTCAAATTTATCTTCCTGTCATGCCGAGGGATTAAAAACAGCGAAAAGAGAATGAGATTATATTTGTATTGATATCTGAAGCTTAGCAAATGAATTATATTCACTCACGGGAAGAGGTTCACCAGTCTCCCAATGTTTTGCGAAGCCAAACACAGTAGGCCGATCGTAACACCTTCAGATGTATGACAGAAGAGGGATGATGTGAGAAAGTGAGAATTTGTTGGACCAGGAAGACGAGACTAAGAACGTGGCGTGTCTATTACTTACCAGTTCTCCATAAATTGTGAAGGAAGCTGTCGATTGAAATAGAAGGGACGAAATCAAAGTTTAGAGACAAAAAGTTCATGGATTGGTCCTTACGTAGGTAAGCTTCAGTATCCCTTTGGGCGTTGATCATGACTACTCACCTCGACTGCATCCCATTCGATTCCATTGATCCCGGCGACATCGCCAACCTGAGCTTCGGTGAGCATGTGTTGGAGTCCGTGCCCTGGTCATTTGCATCAATGTTGCGCCGAAGTCGATCAAAGGTAAGTTTGAGAACAAAACAGAGTCGTCAGATGACAGCAATGTCGCAATAGTCGATACAGCATGATCGAACAACTGAATTTCAAAAGCGCACTCACCAGTTTCGTGGAACAAAGTTTCGACTTCTTGGAAAGTCATCAATGAAGGCTTATCTCCAACCGGAGGAGATCCGTTGCAAGTCAAGTAAGCGACAGGAATGTCGTTGTTTGTGGCTTCACTCTTTCCGATGCAGTCAGCCATCCAAGCACCTCCGCGCTTGTTTTCTGGGCGAGAGTAGGGGTCCAAGAAGAAGCTCGCAATGTGCTTGTCAGTTTTCGCATCGAAGATTTTGAAAAAACGCACATCCTCGTTCCATACTTCGGCCTCCCCATCAGCTGCTTTGACATCGACGTCGAAGAGGCGCTTGAGCAAACCAAACATACCATCCAATACTGATGGCAAGGCGAAGTATGGTCTGAGCTCTTCCTGAGTCATGTCGAACTTAGATTCTTTCAATCTTTCACTCCAGAAGGTCACGTCCCAAGGTTCCAACTTCTCAAGATTGTCGACCGAGTACTCATCTCCGCCTTCCTTTCTGGCCAGTGCGGTAACTTCCTCCAACTCCTTCTTTGCGGCGGGGACAGCTTTGGCGGCGATAAGGTTGGAAAGTTCGGTCACTTCTTCAACGGTGGATGCCATTTTCTTGGCGAGAGACAACTCGGCATAATTCGCAAATCCGAGCAATTCTGCCATCTCTTGCTTCAAAGACAAGATTTCGTAAATCAACGGAACGTTGTTCTTTTCTTCACTCTTCTCCGATGCTTTTTGGATGTAAGCTTTGTAAACCTTTTCTCTGATTCCACGATCGGGAAGGTGTGACATGGCCGGAATGTAGCTCGGAATGTCAAGTGTAATGCGCCATGGACCTGCTTCCGTCGCGGCACTCATGTCAACTTCGGGTAGCTCCTCTCCTTCCTTCGCTTGCGACTTCGTGTACTGGACATGAGAGTTCGCCCACATGGCCTTGGCTGATTCGGGAACTCCCTCGAGCACAGCGGGGTCCTCGATGGTGTAACTGAAGTTCTTGGTATCGTCCAAGACATTGTTGGAGAATTTGTTGGAGAGTGAGGCAAGCTTCAATTTGATTTCGTTGAAGCGCTCTTTTTCGGCTCCTTCCAATCCAACTCCACCAAGAGTCATTCCGAGCAACGAGTTCTCGACGGCACGGCGTTTCTGCTTCATGAGAAAAGAATCGGATGCGTCTCCGTCTTCGGCCCATTGCTTTTTGATGGCAGAGAGCGCATCGAACAACGGCTTGCTCTGCGAAAATTTGGTCATGGATTCAACAACCTTGCCCTGGTTGGCTTCGTAAGCGTTGCGGAGTTCCTCGCCGTTCTTTACACCGTTGAGGTGACTGGCAAGTCCCCAGACGTAGCCCAAAGGATATTGCATTCGTTCGACCACTGGGAGGACCTCGTCGTAGTCGACCCCGCCATCCTTCTTGGACAGATCGTCTTCCAATACGGCAAAATCTTTTTCGAGCTTTGCCAAGAGTTCTTCAACCGCAGGAGTCAAGTGCTTGGGCTCGACGGTTTCGAACTTGGGCAGACCGCTCTGCTCCAGCATGGGGTTGGTCGACACCATCGTGGATCCACTGGTCGACGACGTCATTCGGATCAAAGTGCTGGATGCTGCGGCGGCAAGAGGAGAACGAATGCGAGGCGAAGAGAAAGCCGAAACCAGTCTACTGCACTGCGAAATCATCAAGAGCGATGCGATGTTGGCATCAAACTTCATTTTGCAAATGACCAATAAAGTAGTGCAAGTAAATATTGTTGCTACCAAACAATTGGTTGCGTGGTACGTAAAATCTTACGGAATGATGGAAAAAAAATAAGGGAGAGGCCATTCGAAACCGAAAGATCCCAAATGAGTGCTTTGGGAGTTCCAACTCTGAACTCCGTGCTTTGTGTACCTACGATACGTAGTAGTGTGACGTGTAGGCTGAATCATCGCGCAGAATCATCCAGCAGACGGTTCGAACCCTGCCAACTGTCCGATTTTACCACCGTGTCACAGTTTCTCAAAATCGAATGTTCCATGGATGTCAGTCAGCAAGAAAGTCGTCTAGCAAAAATTGTTGAACTCTCCTCAATCAATAGAAAGCCACAGGATTGAAATAATACGAAGTAATACATAATAATGATACGTCATGATGCAAGACAACTCGTACTAACGAATGGTGAAAACACTATTCTTGTTGCACTACCAAGATTTCTATCATTATTTTTGAAGCTTGATGAGGACCAGTCACCATACTAAGAATGCTGCAATAGTTCTTTCCTACTACTACTACTAGTAATCATACACCACAACAATGGTGATGCAACCAGAATTCGTTCTTCTTGTCATGCTACAGGAGGTGCTGGCAATCATGATGCATTCCATCAGGAGAACAAGGTTGTAGGTCTTTGTAAGCTTCCCTGTCATTTTTTCTCTGCCAAACACTTCTAATATTTCAAACAACAACAACAGCAGCAGCAGCAGCAGCAGCAACAACAGATACCACATACAGCAGCAGCAGCAGCAGCAAAAACAACAACAGCTCAACCGATCCTAATTCCCTGATTGAAAACAAAGACTATGTTGCTTTTATTTTCAAAGACCACCAGCCACAAAACAGTGGTCGTTGTGGGCTGATTTCAAAAGCTGTCTATGCAAAAGCAAAAGCAACAGCAACAACAACAGCTGTCTACGCATCAGCAACAGCAACAGCAAAAGCAACAGCAACAGGAGCATTCCTAAATCTGGAGTTTTCAAGCAATCGAAACGCCACGAGAGTACTACGAGTAAGCACGGACGCACGCACGCTAGCTAGCAGAACGCAACGACGCACGGTGTATCTGATTGGAAGGAGCGAGAAGCACCCGGCACCAAAAGGCCCGATGCCCCGCACTCGCGGCTTCCGAAAAAAGTCATCACGCCACCGACGTTGCATCGGAGTTGATTGATTCACGGGAACGAGGAGAACTCGGCGCCACGGGACCGAGACCGAACATAGTTCTGCAATATCATTCCAAACCAAAATAATGATGATAACAATAATAACAGTAGGAGTCTTTTTTCGTCCCTGCACATACCAAGCAGGTAAACACTAAGTGGTCGTGAACAAAGATAGTACACCCAAGACATGGTTGGAAACCCCCAGTTTTGTTTCGTGTCGTCTCGTTTCGTCTTATTTCAATTCAATTCAATTTTTTATGGTTGGGGTGCGGTCGTTGCTCGCCGTCCCGGTTCGGTTCATTGTAATTGTGGTTGGGTGTTCCATAACTTCCGATCTCTCATATCAAGAAAAGGTATTGTACACGGCATTTATCGTCGAAACCACCATGAGAGGCGCAAACCCATATATGAGCAACCAGCACACGGCACGGGAGATCCATCCGTCGGACTCGTGTTGCCGGCCTCGCTTGGTGATCACGAGGAACGTGCCCGCCGGAATGAGATAGGACAATATGATGCTGAGACTCGACCCCAGCAAGTCCCAGACGACCTCGATGGAGGAAACGACGCTCGCGAGGGTGGCCATGGACCACAGGATGATCACCGACGTGCACACCAGTACGGTCGACGACGCGGAGGAGAGGTCCGCAGCGGTGCTGTCACCGTCGTCGTCGCCGTCATTGTCGTCTGTGGATCCCACCCGCCCGGCGTCGCTGTCTGATTCCAGCGGTCGCGGTTCCTCCGAGACGTCTCCGGGGGCCAACAGAGGCTCCTGGAGTTCTTCGTCCACGCTCCGCGTCACCGGCGTGGCATCTTCCTCGCTCGCCGCGACCGACGCCGATGCCAATCGGGGCAGGATGAGAGACCGGACCACAACCGCGCGGGCCGGTATGACCAGCATCGGGAATGCCAGGGTGATGGTGACCGCCAAACACATTCGGCCGACCATGAGAAGCGGATCGTTTTCGTCAAAATCCAACAGAATATCTGCCAACAAGAGTGGGAGGGTGGATGAGAACGAGGGAATGCGACGAGACGGAACAAGACGAGACGAGATGACGAGACGAGAACAGACTTGTTTGCGGACCCGTGCCACGCCAACAATCACGGAAATCCTTTTCTTCGACAGCCACAAAACGCAAAGCCGTATAGCTGGCAACACGGTCCGAGCGGTCGCACTTACTTCCCGAAATCTTCCCGGTGGCCGTGCAGGGTGCGTAAGCCGACCCCGCAAAACCCATGACCATGTACAAGCCGACCGCATACCACGTCGTCGACCGAAGCCACCAATTCACACGGGCCGGGGATGGATCCTTCAGTTCGTTGTGAACGGGCAATATGTTGTAGTGGCAGACAAAGCAAGAAATGTAGAGCGGAAGCGCGTCCAGGACGTCCCGCCAGGAATCGGGCAGGAGCGACAGGTGGCTGTACCACGGATCATCGCCGCTGTTGCCGTTGCTGTTGCTGGCGCAATTGCACTGCACGCTCCGAAAGACGATGCAGCTCCCCAGAATCAAGAGCGACATCATCGACGCCAGGCCGCAGTCCTTGAGAGCGGTCAGCTGGCGGAGCGTGCAAAAGGGCGTCACGATCCCAATCACCGCGAACATGCTAAAGTTGTGCCGAAACCACTCCGAGAATCGCTCCGGGGCGATCGCGTGGTTCAGCGGCGCCAGCATGTCCCGGAGCAACACCGCGTAGCCCACCGCGCCAAAGAAGCACATGAAAAAGACCAGGGCTGCCGACAGCACGCAGGCCTTGGGTCCAAAGGCCTCGCTGGTGATGGATTCGAAGGTGTCGTTCCCCGGTCGCGTCCGGTGCGGCTGCTTCACCGCGATGGCGCTCGCCACCAGCGTTCGAAAACAAAACTCGGTGATCGCCCCGGTCACCAGCAGCAGCAGCGGGCCCAGCAGCGCGTTCCCCGATTTCTGGAACGCCATGGGCAGGGAGAGGCACCCGCCACCGACCATCGTGGAGAGGATGTTGAATCGTGCCGATGATATCGTTCCGATGCGAACCTCGTCGTTGCCATTGTTGTTGCTGTTGTTGTTGTTGTTGTTGTTGTTGTTATTGCTGGAAAGAGGAGGAGGTTCGTTCCCGTTCGGGCAGGGGTCATCGGTACCGCTGTCGATCCCACCGTTCATCGTTGCATCACCCCCTTGGCCGAGATCGTTGCTGCCAGCTGGATCGGCGGTGGCAATCTCGGTGTCCGACATGTTGTACCGTTTGAAAGTCTTAAGTCGAATGGATTGATGGATTGGGAATTGTTGTGGTTCCGTTCCCGTTGTCGGTGGTTGGTTGTCGGTTGTCGGTTGTGTGAGAAGCTTCGTTTCGTGAGAATTTCCGTCGACGGTTTTTTCCATTTTTTTTTATTGGATTGTTGATTGAGTCGATTGAAGCGGAAGCGTTCGAAACCGGTGCGAGTGTCAAAACTCGACGACTCGACTCGACTCGACTCGACTCGTAGAGCGTTTTCTTTCGTTCGGTTTCGGAGTTTTGATTGTCGCCCACCAAGTTCGGAAGTGAGCATGGTAAAATCTTACGAGTAATACCCGTACCTCTACTTCACTGTACGTAGTCGTTCGTACAAGCATGTACCGTACGTCCATGCTGTTCGATAATCGTGCGTACTTGTTCGTATTCTACTGGACATGTGCGTAATCTTACGTTTTTCTTACACAGAGTTGTTATCTTCTCACGACCACTATTGGGTGTTGTTGTGTTTCAGTCACAATTCCTGAATTCTGAACGAACATCACACTCGATCGAATACAAAATAGCGTGTTCGGTCGAGTCGAATTCACAAAGAAAAAAGATCCACCTTTTGGCTCTTACCGTTACGGAAGATTACGACGAGTAAGGTTAAGATACGAGTTAAGGTTACTCGTACTTCGCACGTCGCATTAGTTTTGTTTGTTTTTGTTTCGAAAGGCCAATCGAAGGAACCGACGGCTTCCGTACCGGTATGGGGACGACAAGGAACGAATTGCCAGAGCCAGACACACTTGGTGCACTACGTAAGATCTTAGTGTTCCGAGTTGGTCTCACACCATGTGTATCACAATAATAAAATTGGTAACGTTTCCTGGCTGCTCAGTACTGTATCCCATATCTTTGGATGATTTACTGTACATGAATGTTTTCTGGCATGGAAAACAACAGGACCGCCATCACGCATCGAAATCCAAGAAAGAATGTCATGCTAGGATCCATCCGACCTGGACGCCTAAACAACTCTCAATCAAGGAACAGGAAATACAAAAATCATCACAACCAATTAGAAAGGTCCACATACTTTAGATTGTTGCGCAACTTCGTTCTTAGCACTAGCACGGTATAGGACCATAATTCTATCATGTTGCAGCATTATCGCAGAGTTAGCAAAGATTTCGTTCCCCTCGGCGGTGCGGTTCGGTTCGGTACGGTCGGGTGCTATGATTCCCGGACAAAGACAAAAAAGTTTTCGTCCACGTCCCGGGTGATTCGCAGCGTGTCGTCGACGTAAAACGTCGTCAGCGGAATCACGGGGGACGTCCCCCGGACCGTGTTGTAAAAGTCACCCACCGGGACCTCCATCTGGAGGTTGTCCAGGAACTGGTTGAAGAGCGGAATGTTCGACCCCTTCACCCTGGTGTTTTCCATTCGCAATTCCCAGCGCTTGTCCGAGACGACGTTCAGGGACGCGCTCGAGACGACCGTGCCCTGGATCGAAAACGGAATGCCGGGTGCCATTCCCACCTCGAGATCGACTGCGTGCAGAGCGCAAAACGTACAACGCAAAAGACACAATGGAACGGAACGGAACGGAACGGAACGGAGCAGAAGGGAAAATAACCGTGTGAGAAATGTTCCAGGAACAAAATCCATTCAAGGTTTGCGCAATTTCAACCCACGGAACAGACGGCAGAACATGGAGCCATCGAACTAACGAAAGGAAACGAAACGAAACGAAACGATTCGTTGCAATGGGTCCGGGCCATCGACCGCCCGGCCAAACCCAGGTGGATAACGGTCGGCGCCACGGTTCGCAGAAAAAACCCCACAAACCAACAAACCACGCGGACGCACCTTCGCTGACCAACCGATCGCCGGTAATGATCTGCCGGACCCGCCCCACCCGCGACCCCGAAGTCGCTTGGGCGTGGAGCGCGAATCCGTTTTCGGCCACCTCCTTGTTGTCCTCTCCCACCGCGACACGGATCGCCTGGAAAAACGGACTCGACCGGAACAGCTGCGTGCTCGAGTAGCCCAGGTCCCATTCTCCCTCGCAGTTGAACGCCGGATCCTTGGTGGGATTCAGCGCCTCCAGCTGGGCCACCAGATCGATCACAATGTCCTTTTCCTCCTTGGAGCAGTAGGCGCCGCGGTCGGTCACGCTCGCCAGCAGCAGGAGTTCTTGTTTGAGGGCGTCGCGGATCGCGACGTCTTCCTCCTTCTCGTCGACCGCAACCTGCTTGATCTCCGGCGGGAGGTCGCTCGAATCGTAGTCCGAGGGCGAACCGTCGTCCGCGTAGTCGTACCGGACGACCAGGGATCGCGGTGGCGCCCCCGAGCGGTGGTGGACGGACGGGGCAAAGCCGTTGGTGGTTGTGACGGAGAGTAGCAGGACGATGCAGAGGAACAGGTCCATTGCCGCGGCGGCACCGATGTGAAAGATTGGGGTCGCCATTGTCCCTCTCGTCGTTTGCGTTGAAATATTGTGTTTCTTGCGAAGCATTACCGTACCTGGTAAGATTACGGTGTTGGTAATACTGGTATGGTATTGTGTTGCGGTTTGAGAATTGAAGTGTCAAGGTCAACGCTCCGTCTGAACCGGGGGGGAATGAATCAATCGTACGAGCAGAAATCTTGCCCCTTGATCATCTCAACATGAGAATACCGTACGGTATTCGAAATCATGATGGAGGAAAGTTACAGGCACAATTAAATAATTTGCGAGTAAGATCTTAACCTTACTGGTACGAGTACAAGTTCGTACTCGTTATCAACACCCTACGAGTAAGGTTACATGAGTTACCGGTAAGTTACTTTTACAAATACGAAGTAAGGTTACTTCTACGTAATAATTACTGGGACGAGGAATTCGTACGTACCCGTATGTGTGGACATACATACGTACATACTCAAAGCTTGAAGTAGCACGGGACTCGACTGAATCGAACATGATCTACGTGGTTTCCGAGTCAAAAGCGAATACGTACGAGTAAGTTAATCCTTTTTTCCCTCATAATCCTCATCATCCTCTAACTTCCATCTCAATCAACAATTTTTTGCTACCGGTACGTTAAGATTACGTAATACGGATGATAAAATCATTTTTGACTTTCATCCAATAGCAACTCATGAAGATGTCTAGTTCTCCCAGCAGCCATATGCTCATCAGTGACAACATCATTGTGCTCGTTCTGATGATCATGGCCTTCAACTTCTTTTCCGTGCGGAAGGTAATGGATTGTTTTATATTATTTGGTCAATGATAGTATCGATATTATTTATTACGAAGTACGATTACTTCGTACTAGATCACACCGTACGGTACTAGTTTTTCGTCCTCAAAAGCCAATCCCTTTCGATCGGAATCCTGGTTCTTTTTTAAAGCCAATCTCACACCAGGGACTGGGGTAAGGTTACTAGGCATGTCGATCCAGAGCTTACATTTAATTCGAAACTTCTAAGATTCTTAGTTTCTCCCCTCGGTGGCGCACCTATGAATAGCAATAAATTGCAATCACAAAACTTGGGACGACGAAATCAATGATACGGTAATAGCAATCATTGCGACCGCAATTAAAATTTGGATAGCTACACGCAGTCGATGTACATGGACACGAAAAAATTCAAACAAATTCAATCATTATATTAGTAGCACATAAACAGCAAAATTAAAAGTAACAAAATTAGTTGATCATCCTCGATTCGTGCATCCCTCACAAGCGTGACACTTCATAGAGAGTTGTCTTCCGAAACGAAAAACAGTAGCCATTGTTTAGTCGTTCCAGCACTTGCCGGTAGGGAAGATGACGTTGAATACAGATTGCGAGGTCAAGAATCCAAGTGCCGTGGAAGAACCTGCAATCCCGCAGCCGACAAGGTCCGGCGTGCCGTCGGGGATTCCGACAATGTTAATCAAAAAGTTTTGGTTTGGAAGATACGCAGCATCCGTTCCCACGAAAAATCCGGTGGCTCCACCGATTACGCAACTCAACGAAGCGTCGGCCTTGGAGTTGTCGTATGTGGGTTCCTCGATGTGTTCCATGTATCCGCTCAGGATGGTTCGTCCGGCACGGAGTCCGGCATAAAATGCCATTCCACAACCCACCCAGGTACCAGCAAAAACACCTCCAAAGCTCAAGTTGGCTCCCTGAAGGGCGTCCACGAGTGGCTGCCAAGCGGTACCACTGCAGAACGCGGCAGATCCCAGGAGAAAGCCCGTTTGGAACTCCGACTTCATGTTGATAGAACTGTCGACAAAGGATTTCTTCACACCATAATAGAGACAATGGCCACCAATAACACCAACAGCGTCTCCAAGACCGGTCGTCAAGGCAAAGTTGAGAGTGTCAGGGGCGAAGCCAAACTGATTTTCGGCAATGATGGACGATGTTTGCCATCCGAATCCAGCGGGGAAAATCTTCGAAACAGTCACCTCGGCTGTGACAACAAATCGGTCCGCTAGAGTGGATGTGGAACTAGTCTCCACGGCGGGAGCAGCTGTCGCGTCCGATTTGCAAGGACGGGTTGTGTGGATTTGTCGTCGTTCTTCCTTGTTGTCGTTTCTCTTGTTCACGGGCATGTGGGGCATGCCAGAAAAACAACGGATGCTCTGCACACGGCTCCTTGTGGAAGCACTCTGACAAAGTCTTGTCGACAGAAGGGTCATACGTTGGGCCATGGTGGACATGATTTTCGAAGATGATGGCAGTGCGACTTTGATGCAGATCCGAATTGTGGCAGTTTGACAAAAAGAAAAAAATGCTCCGGGAGGAAGAAAAATAGCGTTGAACACTGTAATACAGCACAGATATCGTTTGAATTTTCTCAGACTTCACTTTCCCTTCAAAACTCCAGAAAAAGGTGTGAACCGCATGACAAATATGGATCCTGTTTTTTCTAAAAGGGGCAACGCATGCTCAAACCCGTAACAATCAATATTTACGTGTTTGTTATTGTTCTCAAAGATCAAAAGGAAGTAGAAGCAATAATGAACGCGGTGAGAGAGAGGGATTACTGAAAATTCAAAGTTCCGGTTCGAACGAACAGAATTCTGTCAAAGTTACGTATGCGTCACCGGAAGAATACGTCTTGTTTTCATAGAATTCGAATGAAGATCTACTATGATATCGAACCGGGTATCGGACTTTTTGTTGTCGTGCTCCACGTTGCACTGCAACTCGCTCTTATTATTACGAAGTAAGCCTTACGAAGTGTTATTTTCTCAACCTTACTGTACACGTAAGGTTACCGTAAGTTACTCGTGCCTTTTCAACGTAAATGTAAGACATCGCACGACTGGAAAAAATTTCATTCATTCTGCAAACACACTTGAGAGAAATTTATCGTCCTAAACCTTACCGGTAATTATTTATACCGTGAACGGGTAAGAGTAATCTACTTACGTGTTACGTACAAGTATGTAAGTTACGTATGTATCATCCCAAAACGATGGGCAAAAATACTGCGATGTCCATCGACGTTACAGTAACCTTAGCAGGTGACTTACAAGTACGGAATACTTCGTACTAGTAATCTTAATACAGTAATGATGACCAAATTATTGACATCGATGATTTTCTGAGTCACTGTTGTGAATCTCCAGAAAAGCAAAATTGTTGATGATAGGATTCGAATCTCTTATAAGTACAATTCGAAAAGAGATAGAAGTAAAAGATACGTACCGTGATTGCTCGCCACAAAAGCGTTCTATCAATCTATCGAACAATCACCAGAACGAGTTGAATGAATTCTATGAGTCGACCGATAATATTAGCGAGAGCTGCGTCGAGAGCACTTCGTTCCTCCTCAGCGGTCCCTTCCGTTCGTTGTGGTTTTCATCGGCAAAGGGACTTTAACCTCTTTACACATAAAACGAGTCGCGCAACTCGGTTCTTGAGTGCTTCTTCAGATGATCTTCTGGACGACCTGTGTCGAAAACACATGGATTTACCAGCGCAAGATTTTGCAATGGGTTGTGGGTTTTTGCATCAGGTTGCATTGGGCGTTCCAACCGAGGAAATTGAAAAATTATTGTCCGACGTACCGAGCTTAGTCAATTTTCGAGATTACGATCGACGCACGCCATTGCACATCGCTTCGGCGGAAGGCCAATTGGAAATATGCAGACTATTGGTCCAAAAAGGAGCAAAAATCAATCGGTCCGATCGATGGGGCCTGGCACCCCTCGACGATGCTCATCGACACCAGCATACCGATGTTGTTCAAGTGAGTATGAGGCGCGTCATTCGCATTGCATACTCCTATAACTGTTTCGTCTTTTGGTGCTTAGAAAATGACTTCTCTCTTTCGCTTGTTTTTCCAAAACGAAAAAAAAGTTTTTACAAAAGAATGGTGGGAAATTTGGGAGCTCATTACTTTCAATAAACCTGATTTCTGCCTGTGTGGAGGGTGATGTCGAAGAAGTAAGAAGCTTGCTAGAATATGGGAAAATTGATCTCAACTCTAGTGACCACGACCGTCGAACACCTCTGCATATTGCTGCTTCGGAAGGCCAACCAGAGATTGTAGAATTACTCTGTGAGAAAGGTGCCGATGTTAATGCCAAAGATAGATGGGGTTCTAGTCCGCTAGACGGGGCAGTCTTAGCTGATAATGCGAAGTGTGTTGCTCTAATAGAGAAATTTGGAGGGAAAAGAGGATCTTCGGCAGGTCAAGAAGCAATTCTTGATTTGATGCACACATACGGGAAAATTAGAGATGGAGTGTTGTCAATGGACTGGCACGACGTACAGAACATGCTGACAGGCATAGGTGAAAAGCCCACAGATGAAGTGGTACAGAAACTTTTCGAAGTCGCCGACAAAGATCGGAATGGAATTATCACGACAGACGAATTTCTTTCAAACCACGAGGTATTTTTGAGTGGACGCCCTGCCAGAATTATCCTTATTGTTGGTGGGCCAGGTTCTGGCAAAGGACTGCTGTCCGAACGATTAGCGAAAGAATGTGGGGTTGTGCATCTGTCTTCCGGTGCATTACTGCGAGATGAAATCGAGCAAGGAACAGGTCAGTTTATCTTGATATTCTTGTAATGTGATGCGGGGCCGCAATGTTTTTTCGAGAAAGTAAAGACTCATATTCTTTTCTTTGGTACAGAATTAGGGAAGCGTGTCGAAGAAATTGTCCGGAAAGGAGAATTAGTAAGCTCTGCCATTATGGTAACGTTGATGCAAAAACGTATGAAGGACCACCCTGGGAAGAGAATTCTTCTTGATGGATTTCCTCGCTCACAAGAAAACGCCAAAGATCTCGTAACATTGTGTGGCAAACCTGAGCTTGCATTGCATATAACATGTGACGATACCGTTCTATTGGAACGAATTATGAAGAGAGGGCAATCCGGTAACAGAGCAGACGACAACTTCCAAACTGCAATCCAACGTGTTCGAAATTATCACAAATATCACAACACGACAATAGAATTTTTGAGAAACGAAAATGTTCCTATCGTTTATCTCGATGGTTCTGCAACTCCTGGCGTTGTGTGGGATCAATTACGATCAATTGGGCGTTTGATGCGATCTTCAGTTCGATTTTAGAAACGTATTGATACAATGGATATCTCGAGATATTTGAGTACTTGCACGTAAGTATGTTTTATGAAAAAATGCTTCATCGATGACGGAATCTCAACACGGATATGACGATATTACGTGCACGTACATTACACACAGCATGAGTCTAAACCCTGCAAATCCAATCTTTGAAAAGTCTCCAATTTTGGCCCAGTTTTGCCCATAATCAGCCGTATGGCTTCCACGATTTGTACCAATCTATTTAGATGCGCTTTGGAACTTCTAAAGATTATAAATCCACTTTTATTGACATTCTTGTTGAATCTATGATACAAGACTCTTTTTGTCACAGAAGTAATCATCTACAAACAGTTTGCAGTTTATGAGTTTGCAGTTTATGAGCACCTTACCGTATGGTGAAAGTACTCGATTCTTTTCGACTCAGTCGACTTGGATCGTCGAAACGTCCACGACTGGCCTCCAGAAACGAATAATCGAGACGTACGTAAGGTTACCGTACCATACGTGAATCACCAGTAGACGTTCGTAAATTACTCGTAGGTGTGACACTTTTTCATCACTTTTTTGTTTTCGTTTTTGAAGTCTTTTGGATGGTGATAGATTACGGTTTACCGGTAGGCTATGACAAGCCGGTGGAGGAGGTACGAGTAAGAGGTGAAGACGCAAAACCCAACACTGAATTGGAAGTGATGATTGATTGCCAAACACCCTTCACAACAGTTCACAATCACTTTCGACAAGCACAGATCTTACAATTGACATCATTCTCCAAAGCAGTCGCGCTGTACCTACTAGAGTCAAAACGTTACACTAACGAGGAAAAGACATCGGTAGAAAGACTAATAGCCAAACACCAAATACTCGGGGACGTCAACTTCCAAGAATGATGAAATTTAAAAAAAAATCATTATTTGTGTAAGCGCCCCCTAGCAGCGACAGAAAAGGAGATAGTAGAGTAGCCAATCGTTCGTCTCGGAATCGCCATTATTTCCGTGGTCTTGGCAGAAAATACACTGAATCTCAAAGGAACAAAAAAATATGGCATCATCAACGATAGCGAAAATGTCGCGAGTGCTCGCAAGATCACGATCATTGGCACTACCTCGAATAAAAAAAGAACACAACCTCTTGATATGTCGTTCTTCGATCGTCACCCGACATTCATCGGTCTTTTCTCGTTTAATACAGGAACACGACAACACATTGAAGTCAACGGAATCGAGGATGGACAGGAGAAAGAAGAAATGGCACTGTCCATCATTTATGTCATGCAGCAATATTTCGGAAAAGGAGGCATGGTTGGAAGATCTTCTAGCAAAGACAAACGCTACTAGAAGTATAGACGATGTGATTGCCAGCGGCAGCGAAATGCCAGCTGAGTCTGCTATTGATGTCGAAGCCTTCTTGGTCGTATTGAGGGCCCTAGCATCAATAGACGCTATCGAGGATGCGGGAGCCCCACGACGAGCAGACATGTGGATGAATCGCCTCTTGAAATTAAGCAATAGCCATCTCCAGCCTACGTCAGAATGCTATCAATATGTCATTCAAGCCTGGGCAAATTCGAACAAAGAACAAACAATTGTTATTCGAAATCGCTCTCAACGGTGGTTTGATGAGTTAGTCAGCAAAAGCGGAGATGATTCGTTGTCATCGATGATACTGCCCGCATATGACAATTCTCGGAGAAGGGCCGATTTCATCGCGATCGAACCTACGATTGAATGTTTTAATGCATTTCTCGACGGACTTTCGCGAGGGCGGCAGGGAAAGACGAAACGCCACCGCCAGATATTGCTTGAAAACGCCAGAATGGGTGAAGCTATTCTACGGCGTTTGCATTCTCTTTGGAGCCACCGTGTCAGCCAAGAAGGTTATCAAAAAAGAATTCATGGAGAAAGTCAAAATGGAAATGCTGGTGTCATTCGTCCCAATACGGACACGTTCAACTTTGTCATTCGAGGATGGACACGATGCAAACACGAAGCTTTCATGCATGAAAGAGTACTTGCAATTTTAAGATTGATGGAAAGCTACCAGCGAGAAAACCCGGCAGCTTTCATTACTGATCGCGATGCACCTCGACCAAACACCAAGAGCTATTCAATGGCTATGGATGCATTGATTTCCGAAGCCAAACGAAAAGCTCGTCATTACAACAATCAAATGTTGAGGCGGAGAAAAAATGGATACAGAAACCAAGAAGAAACGGAAAATACGCATCTAAACGGGATAGACGAAATCAACGAAGCTGCATCAATATTGAAATACTTACACGATCTCCATGATGCAGGTGTGGAAGGAGTGGTACCACATCGCGTTCCGTACAACATTCTGATCACTGGTTGGGCCGCGCTTGCTTCATTCTCTCAACATAAGCGTAACCACAGAGCGACGAACAGTAATCACGATGAAGAATTCAAAGCAGAAGAAATATTACGAACAATGATTACACATCGAGAAACTGGTTTCATCGAAGCATCCCCAGACGTTGTATCCTATGAAAGAGTGATGTTGGCATGGGCCAATTCCGGCCATCCCAACGCCGGAAAACGAGCATTGTGGTGGTTGAAACAACTTTGGAAAGACTATGAACTCCATCCTGACTCTATATCCGAATCATCACATAAGAGTAGTCTCCTACCGACAGTCAACACTTACAATGTTGTAATGAAAGCACTAGCACGCACAGACGGAGCTTTGGCCGCCGAAAATGTGCTACTCGACTTGGGCGAGAAATATCGGGACAGTACGGACCATCCCGACTTGTGCCCCAACAGTGAGTCGTTTGCAATCGTCATCCGAGCTTGGTTGGAATCAGCAAAACAAGCACGAAATGTCGACGAACGCATTGCATCGATTCGTCGCGCCTACGATTGGTTGTCGAGTTTGCGGGGGATCGAGAACGAAAATAATTTGTCGACTTCCCCTGAATTGTTTACTGGGTTACTTGCAGTGTCAAAGAGTTGTGCAAAACAGCGACCGCAGGTTCTGGATCTTGCATTGCAAATCTTTGAAGATTTTCGACGTTCCAGACATCGATTGGATTATATATCGTATGCGAATCTTTTACAAGTCGGTCTTCAAGCTCATTCCGGACGAAACGGAGCGCTTAGGGAAAGATTTGTGGAGAAGTTGTTTGCAGAATGCTGTGATGATGGTTTGATAAGTAACATTTTCATCAGAACCCTTGTTGACGACCCCTCGATTGAATGCAAAAACCTTGTGGATCGGTCGCTGTATGATTGGCCTCTGCCTTCTTCGTGGAGTCGAAACCTCAAAAACAAGAACAATCGCTGCACTCCCATGGATGTAAAGAGTTCATCTGTAAGGCATGCCCTGCGAAGACAGAGATATAGCTCCTAGGCACTTTTCCAAACAGCGTTAACGACTCTACTTTTAAAAGAATATTGTTGACCGAACAAAAAATGTTGTGTACTGGTACATGTCAGCGACAGCTTTGCAACACCTTTCGAGGTGACAGTCGCATCCACTGAAAACTAATTCCTTTTCTTCCCCTCAAATGCTTCGATGTTGTGCGACTACTTGTGAAACAATAGATGCATGTTCTTTTGGATCGTTGGTTGTCCATGCACCCCTATAAGACTTCTTCGTCGTATCATTTTCTGACGTCGCATCTGACGATGTGTCGATATTCAATCCATGAAGTTGCTCAATAATAGTCATCGCGATAGAAACTATGGAGTCATCTGGCAAATTCATCTCCTTGGCCATGTCTTCCGCGAATTCGAACGGAGATAAAGGCCCATATTTGTCCCAAAAAATATTTTCATGAACATTGATTTTGTCGAACATCAGTCGAATGGATATCGGTACGAGTGTTCCGTCATATTTCCCCAGCGGTTTTCTATCGTCCCGGTTCATTTCGACAATTTTCCATAGTTGTGGTCTAAGCTGATCTTCGATACTGGTCTGAAGTTTCTGGCTCCACAAATCTAATCGTCCAGTGAAGTGGCGAACGGTCCGTCCCATGGGCTGTGTTTAAAAACAAAAACAGATGAGGGCACGAGGAAAGCGAGAAATGCGTTGTCCGAGATGAAGCGGAGCAAACAACCACACTTACTTGAACTTCTGCGTCGGACAGGATTGTGTGAGCAATGTGGGTGACATTCTCTTCAACAGAAGCAAAAAGTGGTTCATAGAGAGTTATCGGCCAACAGGAGGGATCGAAGAGTAATGTGTCCACAATCCGAATTGTCTTATCATGAGACATAACGTCCACACGGACCGGCACCAAGTCACAACCTACAGCATTATAGTTGTTTGGAAGATCCCGCTGATTATGTTCTGACATCGTCACTTTTCCCAGCAGCTCTACGAAATCGTCGCGTGTTGCGTTGATCAATCCATCTAGCTATTTTTTGGGCACCACTTGTTACTTGTTCGTAATGTGGCAGATCTCAGATCATCTGTGATTCCTTCGTTGCTCATTGCTCATCGCTTCCGGGTAAGCATACTTGTACCCGCTACTGGTACGGACTGGGTACTGTACGGTACGGTACGGTACGGTACGGTATGTAAGATGGCCGTAATTCTAAACATCATCTGACCCCATCGGCAAAACGAAACTGATCATTATTTTGTTCACCGTTTACCCCATTTTTTAAAAATTGTCTTAATCTTAATTAAGGTTACTTCTAAACGGTACGTGAACGCTAAAAATAAAAACATGGTATTCTTATGAATCGTAACCTTACATATTGTCAATAAAATATGGAAATATGACTCAGACAGTCCCGCGCTCCCGTGTTTGAGGGCGGTGGCGTCAGTTTTCAGTTTTCATGAACATTATTTCTTGCTCGTACTCGTAGTTAGTCATACAGCTATCGGTAATTACTTGTAATTACCGTAGTCTGATAAGCAATGATCGTGACTTGAACGAGCGAATTCGAGGAAAATTTTGAAGTGATGACACTTTCTTGTCTCGTGTTACTGGTATCCGTTATCGTTCTCTTCATCTCTCGAAAGATAGTCGCAGATTCCAAGTAAGGGTTACCATCAAACACACATCGCAGGTCATTGAAAAGCAATAAAACTGAGAACTATTTCAAAGTAACCGACTCTTAACATGAAGCATTATATGGCATCTGCTTTGCTGGTGCTCACGACATGCGGTGTTGCAGTCGGATTGTCGAGGGATTCCATGAGCAGGCAAGTTGTCGATCGGTCTGTGATCGGAACCACTCGTGTTAGTAGTTCTGTACCTCCAAAAGTGGCAAGTTCCAATGTTAGGTCAAAGGCAATGAAAGAATCCAACAATTCATCAGTACAAAATCGGAAACAAGCGCTACGATCCATCTTCACAGCTGGCACAGCAGGCCTCCTTGCATCGACACTTTCTCCTTCGCCATCGGCTGCATTTGACAGCACGTTTCCCGTAGAGCTGACCGATGTTGACGATAGAAACAAAGTAGTCACCATCGGCCAAAGGTCCAATTCACAACAAAGAAAAGAGAATGCAGAGCTAACAAAGATCAAGATGGATCAAAACCTTGCAAGTTTCAATCTGAAAAATGACTTTTTGCCATCGTTAACTTGGGGATTGGCTCTCTTTTTCGCATCCGGATCTCGGTCGAACCCTCTGGCAACCCCACTAGCGAACGTCATCTACGATGAGAAGGAGGAGAAATGGCTTGAGGATCGCAATGCGGGACTGTTCTCGCCCCTTCCTTTGCCTTTTCTTGTTCTGCTCGGCTTCGTTTTTTTGATCCTGGGAACGATAACCCAATATGTTTTCCTGCAGTTGGCGGAAGGAGACAGTGGTGTTTGCGCGCAACTAGCAGGTGTTGCCCTAATCAATGGCGGTTTTTTTGAATTTGGACGAATTGCGAGGTATGTGTACGAAGGAAATCAATTCCATTTCGTTTGTTTCTCGATGTGCCAAAAGTTGGAATGAATCAATTGTGTCTTACACGCTGCGCAAACTGTTTTGAACTATTTCTATATTTTCCTTCCTGTATGTTCACAGTGGAGAGAAACGAATGACTCGAGATGAAAAAGATCGTGCTGTTCAACTCAATGACGGTACGTATTTGGGCTTTTCTTCTGCAAAATGAGGCGCTCCATCGTTGACACAGCTATCCTGTTGACAGCAAGCAACAAGAAAGTCGAAAGTTTTGCCGTAGTATTTTTTGGGGGTGGCGAGTGCGATCTTTCCATATCTGTCTGTTTATGATTCTTAAAAATGCCTCCTTCTCCTTACTCCATAATACTATCCTGGTTTGAAGAGTTCAATGAATTTGCCGAGAACCGATTGAAACAGGGAGGAAACTGTCATAGATCGGACATTGTGAAATCATTCCGTAGATATTATGCCAAATATCGACAGGCTGATAGTCAAGAGTACCCATTGACAGACTTGGAAATTGAGAAGCTGCTTCGATTTTGGAACGAAAAGAAAAACGACGGAAAGGCCGAAATGACGTCCAGTGGGTTTTATTATGGCATCCAGATCAACACAGATGCCGATGTATTCGTAGCAAGATAGCAACAAATTGACATCGACTCATCGACAGAATTATCATTTTTCTTTGCTCATTTACTATCAAGTTTGACAGAATAAAAGTACAGCGGCCAGGCGGCGCCCTTCTGATGTTCGACAGTACAAAGAGCTCTTCCTTCTGGTGTTAAACTTGGTAGTTTCGACATGTAGCTTATAATGCGAAGATTACTTTTTTCCGTCGTTCTACTGCGTCCCTCCATTATCAATGGGCATATTTGTTTGAGTCCTCGTGGGATCAAATACAAGAAGATGACTGTCGCGTTGTGAATCTCGTGGATGGATTCCATTGCGTTTTTGCAGAGGAATGTGATACGAATGTTTCGCAGGATTCGTCCTTCGGATATAAGCTCAAATGCCTTTTTTCTCGCTTGTTCGATTCGACCCGAGTCTATATCAATGCCCACGAACGATATCGTTGCTCCGGTTTCGTGCTCCCCCGCAGCTGACAACGATTCTGATAACAAAATTGCCCATTGGTGAATTATTCTTCCATCGCCGCACCCAATATCTAGGACGCAATCTTTGGACTTCAATGGTACCCTTTCCATGCAATGGTCCACGGCACTCAAAGGGGTGCTCCATAGTGTCTTTCTCGGTGCGATCATGTTGACGACGAAGTGTTTCGTTACAAAAAGTGCAGTTGCGACAATGACGGCGGATCCGTTTTCAAAAATTCAAAATTTTAAAGAAGTTCGATCAGTTTTTGCCATCCTACGATGTGATGTATGTACTAGTACGTACGTACTTACCGTCATGGATTGAATTTTTATGGTACAAGAAACTGTGTTAGTAAGATGTACTACGGTACGTAACCTTAATTATTCAAATACCGGAAGGACATTTTTTTTGTTGATGATTACTGTAGTCGTAGTTCGGTCGAGTTAGTCAGTAATTCGGACAAAGACGACTCCAGTACAAGTAAGGTTACCGGTACGTACGGTACGAGTAAGATAATTACCCTTAGTCTTACTACGCAACGCACTGCCACTGTTTAACTTCGTACGATACTAAGTACTCTATTTTTTTTAAAATCCTTTCATCTAAACGAAGAATTCGATCATTGTTCATCTCTCGCAAGCGTTGAACCTTACCGAGAACGATGATCAACTCAATCAAAACAAAACGTTTCTCAACTCTCAACTCTCAAATCTCAACTCCAGTCGGTACAACTCCCAACCCATAATTGCAGTTTTCTCATGATTGTACCTGGTACGAGGAAAACCTCTTTCAATCAAATTGTTTATTCCGAATTGAAGCTATCACAACGACAATGGTATCCTCTGTAGCGAACTGGTATCTGAATCCATAATTCATACACATCTTTAGAGTCTTGGCAAAAAGGCATCTTGGTCTGTGATTGAAAATGGCACCGAAAAATCATCGAATCGTTTCATTGGATGATATCAATCGCCGTGGATCACTTCCCGCAAGACATGAGCTAGGTTCTTCCTCCTCCGATGGATCACAATCACGCCTTAGTTTTGATGACTACTGCAAACCCATAGGCCAAGGGCATGCGCCACCATCGAACCAGAAGCTCGCGGTTGCTCTCCACACGATACCGGGGTTACCGCAAAACGACGTGTGCGCAGCTACACTAGAACGGATCCACAAAGAATTCTTTCCAATTATCAAACGACGGGGTTACAACGTCAAATCAATCAGCGAACTATGCTGTTGCGGGGATGGACTCGATCACACCGTACAAAGGGGACGACAAAGAAAGTGTCGACGCATGGGCAACAACGTCTTGGGGTACAATCAAACCTCATTCGGACGGATGAAATCTCATTCAATTCATTTGAGGTTGCGCCGTCCCCAAAATCACCAATTGATCCCTTGGGAAGATGTAGCCGGAACAATGGCTCACGAGCTCAGTCATTGCGTCCATCAAAACCACGGAGCTGGTTTTTACAAGCTAATGGAAGAAATCCTCGAAGAGCATGCGATGATTCAAGTCCATGGATTATCTGGTCCTTCATTTCTGAAGCCAGCAAATGCCGACACTGTACAAGCAGCAAGAGAACGGAAAGTAGGATCCACCAGACGAACAACCGGTGTTCCTACAGCAGTTGGTCTTACAGACAACCAGTTGCCACGAAGTGGAGGGAATCGTTTAGGTGGAAAGAGCGCAACGCGGAAGAGTCGGTTGTTGGATGAATATCAATCGGGCGGGCGAAAAGTGGGAGGCGTTCCTAGAGCTGGAACGGGCAAACAACAAATTCGCGAGCTTCTAGCTAGAGCTGCTGAGTCCCGGCAACAGCAAATGTTGCAAATACGTCGGATGATCGAACGATCAAACGAGCCGTGCGTCATTGAAATATTCGACGACGACGACGACGACGATGACTCCGACGGTAAAAACGCCAAGAAAGATGGGACGAAGAACTCGTCCTCTCGTGATACGAGCCAGGAGCCGAGAAAGAAGCGACGACAAAATCGTGGAAATGGTCAGAAAGATGTATGCATCATTGACTTGACAGCCAATAACATGGACGGCAATATTGGCGAGGAATGGACTTGCGGGCGCTGCACCTTCAGGAATAAAAGGGGAGATCATCTTTGCGAAATGTGCCTCGGACAACGATAGAAACTCGTGTAAGCCCCTCAGATGGCACTTCAGTGAAATGGTTAGCTTTTCCAACCTACAGCCAAGCTCAAAATTGAAAATGTGAAAGGAAGTGTGGGATGACCATTCCGAATCGAATGCCACATTTGAAATCTATAATTGGGTTGCAAAGATTTTGTTTGAATTTCAAGGACACATGGCCGTAGTTTATAGCAGTTCATCATGTTTTTGTACACCTTGTCTGTTCTATTTGTAGGGAATAACGTCTCCATCAAAGTCCAAAAATACACATTCGCCGGCAACTTTAAACTTATCTACAATCATTGCGGCAACATCCTCCATGTGGTCACCCTGGATAATGATTTCTTTGCCCTTCGGACCATCTTTGACACTAGAACTTCCAGCGAACCGTTTCGAAAAGGCCTTGGAAACATCTTTTAGTTTGACCCCTTCTACCGTTTCCATACCAGTGATTACAGTAGTGGCTTTCTTTCTCGATCGAGTCAGCTTTTGGATCAAAACTCGTGTTTCGGATTTTACAGACTTTTTGGCTTTGATTCCTCTACGTTTTTCCCCGCCAACTTGAAGATTTCCCACGCCTTCAGCCAGCTCTTCTTCGTCGTCTTCCTCATCTGACATGTAGTATGGATCTTCGGGTTCGGGGCCGTATTTTTTGACAAGCGCCATAAACAATTTGTCCTCTTTTCCAGCGTATTTTTCGAGTAGGGCAGGAACGTCTGATACTTTCTCTGGTACATACGTTTCGTAGAACTTGGTAAGTCTCTCTTCGGTGGTCCATGGTGCCTCTGGTTTATTGGAAACGACTGCATCTTCTTCTCCATCGATCTCGTTATCGCTGCTACTACCACGGAGTGACTTCAGTTTGCTGTGCAGCTCGGGATGGGTTTTCTTGAGCCACGGTTCGCACACGCGTTCAAAATCGGGCCCGTACTCGCAGTACTCCGGTGGCATCCCGCATTTCTCACAATAAATCACTGTAACTGGTTGCAGGACCATCTTTTCGACTACTCTTGTCAGCTGTTGCTGTGTAATTCGTCTAGGGTAGTATTGAAGCTCTGCAGTTGCTGGATGATAATGAAACGGTAGAGATTGAAATGTGTTGTTTTCAGGACGGCTGCTGTGATGCAAATCGTCGTTTCGGCTTCGTGAACTGATGATGCTGTAAGTTACTACACCTATCACTCGTAGAAGTAAGGTTTACTCGTACACGTGCTGGCAGCCTTACAACATCATAATCACTGTACTACCGGTACGGTAAACGGTGTACTATTACTCTATTTTTTACGAAAAGGGGTCGGTGGTTTTTTCTTACCGGTACTGTACCGGTAATACCCTAAAGATTAAAGATGCACCACAAAGGAAAGATTACAGTACTATTTTTCCTCCCCTAACAAGGTAAGTTACTTACCGCTACTTGACCGATGACTTGTCTGTATCCGTTCCTAAATACTGTATCATTCAGCATAGAAATACGTAGAATTTGTACCACAACACAAATTATTATAAACTTTAAAAATTAGATTGGATCTACTGGTACCTTACGTACAATTAGGCATCACTGTTCCGATCAGTGGTGTTTCCATCACAGTTTTCATCACAGTTTTCATCACTGCTTCCACCATTTCCAAACAACAACTGAAGACCTGTAGCCCTGTACTGGGGATTCAAGATAATGGATACAGGCAAACGGCCCTCTCGGTGGAGCTTATCCTTGTTCATATGGCGGTGCTTGTACGTATTTTCACCGCCAACCCAAGGATTTGTCAAAAGCACACTGGAGCAACAAGAACACGTCGTCAAGTGTGTCACCAGAGTTTTTTTGAAATGCAGTCTCCACGCAGCCAATAAGACCATCGATTCCACGAGCTCGTTCCTCTTTGTACTGCAAACTCTGGATAGAGTTGAAAAAGCCAAGATCGAGTATGTTAAAGTCTGGAGAATTTGGCAGCTGGGGTCTTACTTTGATGTTCCAACCATCTGCAAGAGCTTTCTGCTCAATTGCAACCCGAATAGAGGGATGATGGGGTTTCGCATTGTCCTCTTGAATCACAATGGCTTCATTACGGTCAGGCCACTTCTCGTAGATTGCTTGTAAAACATTTTCAATCATCATTCGTCTGTTCTCTGCAGCATCAACGGTCTTGTTTTTGGTTACCATGGGACCCCTTGCATGATTTGATGAGCTGCATTTAGCAGCCTCTTTATAAGCAAACAGCCAGATTCCAAGCTTACCATCAAACCAAGCTCCACGATTGGTGTCATACCTCAGTCTTGCAACTGCACAAAAAAACATGACTTTCATACGGAAGCGTTTTGATTTACATTTGATCACTGGATCAGGTTCATCTTGCAGTAGGTACGTTCCCTGGGTCATTGGTGACACAAAATACCATTTTTCGTCAACAAACACTGTGTTGTAGAGTGGTTTGTAGGTACCATCTGGATTGATATGCAACAGGGCAAAGCGGACTCTCTGAAGCTTATTTTCCTCCATCAGAACTGGCTTCAGAGTTGCCGTATGTCTCCGCAGATGTTCTGTTTTGAGAAGACACATCAGGCTAGTCTTGGGGACACCACACGCTCCAGAGAGACTCCTCAAGTCCCCCCTCAAGTCCAAGGGAACCTCTCTAATCTTGTCCAACACTTCATCCGTCAATTTTTTCTTCCTCCCACAGTTACTCTTCTTTCTGCTGCTCACGTCACCACTCGGTTTCTCACTTGACACCGTTGCCATGTACCTCTTCCAAATTTTCAAGCAAGTCTGAGTCTTCACTTTCATTGCAGTGGCAGCAGTTCTTGTTGCTTTGAAGGTCAGTTTCCCATCTCTCCTTCTGTGCTGTAAGAGGATATGAAGTATACCGCTTTTTCTTGCTGATTGATGGATCAAACACGCCGCTTTTTGTGGATCTTGCCTCCTTTCCCAGTTGATTGCCATGTAGAGTATGACATTGGTATCTGAATTCAGTAGCATCTGTACTGAGGGGCCTGTGTAGTCCTTGTTACTGCAGACAAGAGGGAAGGGTCCATGCCGTCTTTTGTTGATAGCCGTCGTCTTTTGCGTCAGCGCTTCTTTTGTCATGGCCTTTCCCAGTTGATTGTCGTGTACAGTATCATTACAGGAGACGTCATTCCAGTACCTGATTTACCTGTCTTCTTGTACCCTCCCTGTCGTTGCTGCCAAAAGAGAGAGGTCTGGACAAAAGAAGTGAGTCAGGATGAGCAGCGAAAACAGTTGAAGATCAATTGATCAATTGTCGATTCAGACCTTTCCCGGTCGACATCTTTGAAAAGAACCATGCTAGCGTCCGGTTCCAGTACACTTTATACTCACGCGCCACAGTGCTTCTTGTCGCTAGTGAGGAATGAGAGTGGTCGGTGGACAAAAACAACAGTCAACGGAGATAGACAGAGAGGTGCAACAGTAACAAAGAATGAATGGAGGAGTCAATCGAAAAGAGGTGCACATGAACTGTAAAGAGAAAAAGCACATGTTTTTGCACGGCATTTTTTTTACTGTGTAAAAACACACACAAAAAAAAGACGATGGAATGCGTGATCAAAAAAAACTGGCAAAAACTCCTCTTAGTACCATTTTTAGGGCAGGGGTCATAATAAGAAGGGGTACGCCACGATCGCTAAAAATCGGCGATTCATATTCCATGTGTGGTCCAAAATAGAAAAATTTCCCTCAGTCAATTTTTTTCTTCTCATAATTTACTGCATATCACTAGTAAAAGTGTACCTGATTAACCAACTTATCAAGTACACTTCCAATCACTCTCCAACTTTTAAATTTGATATGCAGTTCACGTATATAGTTGAGAGTCAAGTAGTAAGTACCTTTTTCAGTTTACATCCATCTGCTGTCTGATATTGCTGATTCAAACTAGCGGCGATTCGAACAGTCCGTCCGTCATCCGTTTTTTAAATACGCTTCCACCTGGAACCACCTGTCCAAATTCGGATCGTCCGTCTGTCATCCGTTTCATTTTTTATTCAATTGGATGCTTCCACTTGGAAGTTATCTGTCCGTCCTTCATCCGTTTTCGAAAATTTTTTACTACTAATTTTTACTAGTAATTCTCACATTCATTGTTCTTTCTACTTTGCTCTCTTTCATTTATATTAGGTTATAGATTAAATTAAGTATCCCTTACGGATTGTTTCTTGGGGTCAAGGTCAGCTAGACTTGAGATTCTGTGCTTCCCTTCTTGTAGCTGTCCTTGGGAAGTTAGTTTTTTGCCATAGTGGTGTTGTTCAAGGCTTTTGATCCTTAGAGTCAAGCAGTTGGTCTGGGGATTAGCATCTGTTTGCATAAGGTGATAAGTAGCTTGACTTCACTTGTGCTGGGCGGGAGGGGGATCGCTATCCTGGACAAGATAGCCGAGGAGCATTCAGATTGCAGCTAAGCAGAAGTTGCGCCCGGGAGTTTGTAGTTGCAGGCAACACCTACTCCTGCGGAAGGGTCACGGGACATCTGAACCGGTGAGCATCGTCTATCAACCCCCTGAGAACGCAGTAAAAGCAAGCAAAAAACTACCTGTATGGCATGGGCTCGTCTCTTCTGTATTTGAGAGCCAATTTGCCATTCGTTGTAGGCAAATATCTTAACACGCATACATACCTGTGCAGAACTCAAAAACAAGACTGCAATCATGAAGTCTACTGAAGAATATCAATCACCACCTGCCAAAAAAGTCAAGTCCACAGTCCAAAAATCGTCCCAAACTTGCATTTGTAACTGGGGGATGTGTCCCGA
The DNA here is from genome assembly GCA_037355855.1 of Pseudo-nitzschia pungens. NCBI lineage: Eukaryota > Bacillariophyta > Bacillariophyceae > Bacillariales > Bacillariaceae > Pseudo-nitzschia > Pseudo-nitzschia pungens. Next base: position 2,629,095 of record CM074767.1, read on the forward strand.
TGGAGACATGCCATTGTGTACATTCATTTACAACCAGTTCCAACAGCATTTGAAAGATGATCATCCTTGGAAAGGTGAACGTTTTCAGATTAAGGAAGGTACTTCTGAGAAATATGTGGCTTTTAAGCAGGCAGTATTTGATATTTTCAATGTTTCTTCGAATCAGAAGTCTTTCAGAATTGCTCGGCATCATTTCTCACCTGTCCTGTTGGCAAATCATCCTGGTCATCGCACAAAGTTTTTGAGCTACCAGGATGCAAAGGCATTGGATGATGATCTAACTATACCAGAGAGTGGATACAAAGTTGCAAAATTTTCAGCTTACTCCCTGTTAAAGAGTCATAATCCTGCTGTCACTTTCAACAAAACCAAGGAGGAAGGGTTGAAGAAAAAGTATGTTGGAGCTCCACTTGCTCCAAAAGACTGGGTTCTTACTCTAGCAAATTCATTCACTTCCAATCGTAGTACCACTACAAATCCTTTTGTCACTCCAAAAAAGGGTTTATCTGTCACCAGACCGCTAATGTTGCTTGCTTCCTTGGAAACAAAAGACCAAGAGAAAATGTCTGCAGAAAACTGTTACAAGAGTGTGGAGTCCATTCATAGAGGTTTGATTTCAGAATATAGAAAAGCATCTTCTATTGCTGAATTCAGGTCTAGTTGGTTTGTTAAGAGAGCGGCGCATGACATAGCATTCCAAGCTAGAGAAATTGATGACTATCCTATTGCTTTTGAGTTACAGAAAGATGCAGTATTACACATTTGTATGTCCTGTTCATTTTTTGGAAATTGTGATCTTTTCAAAATTATGCCAAAACATTTTCAGAGAACAAAATGTGATGACTGTGGATCTATAGACAAAAATGATAAGAGAAGAGGAAAAAGGAAAGTGATTGATGTAGGTGAAAGACTGGCTACAAATTCTAGAGTCAGACTAGACTATTGTTCTCCTCAATCCATTCAAAAACGCGCAAAGAGTCTTTCTCTGCAGAGGAAAGCCCTGAATTTTCAACTCAAGCAATTAAAGTTGGAACTTCAGGATGCAACACCCAAACAATTGGTTGCAATTAGCAGTGATGACACTAAGGGTGTTTTGAAGGAAGCATTTGACTATGCAACAAATAAGGAGGAAATGTCAAAGTTGAAAAAATCTGTGATCCAAATATTGTTGGAAGCTGAGCTACAGCAAGGTGGTGGAGCAACAGTAGACTCAAAAGAAATAGAACAATTTGCTAAAAGATTATGTGACACCATAGAGTCTGAATCTAAAAAGTTGTCAGGACATGACAAACAAGTCAGATTTGACTATAGGGTGAAGCGTCTGGCTCTTTCATATTTCTTAGAACATGGGAAATCAGCATACCAACGACTGAGGGAAAGTTCACTGGAAATCCTTCCATCACAAAGGACAAATGAACGTGAGCTGTCTCACCTCAAGGGAGGTGAAGGTGCTCATCCTGTTAGGTTTGCTTCTCAGTTTGTCGATGCTATGAAAGCAGGGAAAGCAATGGATGAAAATGAGATTGTTCAAGTTGTATTTGATGAGATCAAAGTCAAGTGTGGAGTTGCTTACAATCCAAAGACTGGTAAGGAATCAGGGTTCACTGCAAGCAAAAATGGTAAAGTGATGAATTTTGCTGAGGAAATACTCTCATTAGCCCAGGAAAGTTTACGTTCTGAATTTGAACAAGAAGACAAACAGGCTAGCAATGAGTGTGATCCTTATCTAGTCCCTGCAACTTATGCAAATGTTTTCAAGTTGAGAACTTGTAAAAACCAGACATGGACAGTTGCATACTTTTTCAGTAATGGTGGTCTGGATGGTGATGACCTAGTGAAGCAGCTCAGCTATGTCATTACTTCTGTAGAATTTGTTGGTTTCAAAGTCAAGTTGCAAATGTGTGATGCAGGAGGTGGCAATACAAGTGCATTGGCATTATTAACTGATAATAAGTGTAACAACTTGAAGGATGGGATACCTAGTAAAGACTCTGTCAGATACACTAACCCCATGGCTCCCTGGAGATACATTTGGACTTCATTCTGTTCTGTGCATTGTTTGAAATGCCAGAAAAACATGCTTGCAAACAGATTGATGGTTAATGATGGGAAGTATATCTCCTGGAAAGTTATACAACACTTATATCACCATTTACAATCTAACTTTGAACATTCAATGAATGTACATGAACTTAGAGGGATCAGAAGGAGTGTTGCCTACCCTGATCAGTTCACACAGCAGAATGTGAATGATGCCAAAAAGGTTTTTGAAGAAGATACACTGTCTTACCTATGCCAGTTGCTGGCAAATAAGATGAAATGTGATTCTGATTTCTTTGACAATGTGATGAAGAAGTATGAGGACAAGGTTGGTTGCAGTGGTGAGATTCTTGAAGAAAAGGTCAAGTTACTACAGGCCAAAGTAGAAACTGTTCCTGATGGTCAAATGAGGAATGCATTTGAAAGTGAATTAGCTTTCATTGAAATTTCTGTAAATATCCACATAATCTTCATTGTCAGGTTTCTGAACAGGAATGCAAGACTTGTTATCACTGAAGAATCAAGGAGACGTGAAGCTCTAGGCAGTAGGGTCATTCTCTCACTCAATGTAGACAAAGAGATCCAAAGGATGAAGAAATGTATTCAGTATTTTGAAAACTGGAGGAGCTGGAGCAAATCTCAAAGGGCATTCATGAAGGAAAAATGGAATGTTCAAAAGTGGTCACAACTCTGTATCTCGAGTATTACACTCAGAAATATGAAAGTTTCGATCTTTGCATTTCTCTATTGTGCAAAAGAGATTCTAGAAGACCAAACCTCAGGGTTACATTTTGTTCCATTTCTGCACAACAATTCTAGTACTCTAGAATCTACATTCTCATGCTTCCGTGCAGCAGGCAATGACACTTCCTTGGTGCTTGAAAAGGGTATCATCGCATTGAATGTTAAGGCAGCAACAAAAACTGTTTCCTCAAAATCATACTCTGCAAGACACAGTACAAAGGAGAATCATGATCTATACTCATTAGACTTTGATTTAACAGCTGGGCCAAAAGAGAGAGAGAATTGGGTGAAAAGTATGCTGTCACGTAGAAAATCTAATATTCCAGAACATGCTTGTGCCAACTCAAATGTTCAAATGTTCCCACCAGACATGGTGAGGGATGATGTCACCATTGCATGGCTAAAAATCATTGGAGAGAATGAAACAGGTCAACACTATTCCGAAGTTCTATCTAAGAACAAAGCATTCAAGGATTATGCAGCTGCATCACTGCTCACAGAAGGACTCAAAGAATGGTTTGAAATGATCATTATTGGTCAGGTTGATGACATGTTTGATAACTTATGTCAGCAAATCAATTCTAGGCTACTGAAATTTCTCATCAAGACAGCTCAAGATAGGAAAGACAATACACCTAGAAAAATGAGTGGTTTTTCCTACCATAAGAAGGTTTTCAACATGTTGCAAACTTATGATATAGATGGAATAGTTCCACTGAATACCACAAGAGAAGAGAGGAAGGGGATTGTATCAGTTGTACTGGTTTTAAGCGAGGCTTTAGAGAATAAACAACAACAGGGACTCATGAGTTTTGCAGAGGAGAAGAAGGCCAGAGAAGGAGGAGGAAAACAACTTCACACAAGAGATGTCAATAAAATTGTTGGATGGGCAATCTGGGATCTAAGATTGAAGACAATTCGGAAGCTTAGATCAGTTACAGAAACAGATGAGGAGAGTGAGGAGGCAATTCAACTTAGGAAGGAGATTGATTTTCTGTCAAACATGAGATTCTATGCAGAAGAAGCTGTCCTGTCAACAGCTTACCTGGAGAAGTGCTATGATTCTTTTCTCCGGTCATCAAACAGAGGGAAGTTGACTTTGGTAAATGAAGATTACTTTCAGTTTGGAATGATGCTGATGGAAAAAGTGTCAGCAGCTCTGACACTAGAAAAGTTACAGAATGACCCTAATGCAACAGAGAAAGCAAAAATTGTGGTGATGGATGACAAGGAACTGCTAAACTTGTTCCTTGGTAGTAGCAAGAATAATAGTGCTCTGAAGGGAAAGAAAGAAAAGATGAAGGTATTCAGAAGACTGATTGACAAAGTAATGAATGCAAGGTTTAGTGAGGAGTTTAGGGCATATAGAGAGAAGTTTACAGCAAGAGGAAGCAAGAACAAGGAGACAAATCTTGTTCTACGTGAGGAATTAGACGTCATAGGTTCAAGAAAGAGAGGAGAGAATAATAAGAAAAAAGATAATTGAAAGTATTAAGTAAGAGCAGAATAACACAATAAATATATAAATGTTACATACAACAACAACTAAATCTAAAGTGTGTCAAAAACATTGATAGTCACATAGTAATAGTGAATCATAGATCAATAAAAGTAGTCTTAATAATAGTAGTAACGCATAAAGTTTCACATAATTACAAGCAAAATGAGTTTCTTAGTTCAGTTAATTAGTAGTTAGTATTAGGGAGTTGAACCACATGCTAGACAGAGTGGTATGTAGTAGGAGGTGAAACATGATATCATAAAATAATGTAAAAAGTTAAGACAAAAAATAATCTAACTTCCACCAATCTAGACTGAAAAGCAGTTACATATTCATAATCCTTGTAAAAAATTGGGCTAGATACAATATTCACATATTATTTTGTTACAATTTTTGATGGAGTTGTTATAGATTGAAGTGTAATAGTTTTTGTTAGTATTATGCAGTGAAAGTGGAAAAAAAAAATTGAGGTTGAGGGAAATTTTTCTAAATTGGACCACACATGGAATATGGAGAGCCATTTTTTTTTACTAGTATTTGTATGTCGAAAACGGACGACGGACAGACGTCGTGGCACACCCCTTCTTATTATGACCCCTGTTTTAGGGTACATTCGGTCCCTTGTAGACCAAAACAATGCAAATGGGACGCCCCACCCGGGCTATAAAATGGGTCTCTTTGGAACAAAAGTAAAGGTACAAGAATTCTCTTCACAAAAGTTTAGTGTCTCAGCTTCTCAAAGAAAGTTCTCAGACTCTCAAATGCCAGGTGGAAGCCTTTCAACCGGTAAAATCACATTGGCATGGCTTTACAGGCCTTGTTCAAGTCCCAATGAAAGGTAGACCAATACCACTGATCTAACTAGTGTCTAACCAGGCATAAGGACGTAGTTAAGGAGAGTTTAACCCAAAAAGAACGATTTGAATTGGTTCAAAATTGATCCCAAGTTCAAAAATGTTCGCTGGATTGCCCAGTATTTTGGACCAGAGGTAGTACAAAATAACTTACCCAGTAACAACTCCATACCGGTAGCCGGATTGATTCATTCCGTCATGCAAAGGAATCATCATCAAAGTCAATCATGAGCGCAATATTATCAGGACCCGGCTGAAAACAACCACCGTATTGTAATTGGTCAGTGGTACCAGTAGTAACAACTTCAGTCAATAGGTGTAAAAGATTAGTCAAGTAGCGACAGAAATGTTTCAAAACAATCAGGAAGCCTTTAAGCTTTGCTCCTTTTCAAACTATCAAAGGACCAACTGGAGTTCACTGTTTCGTAAGGTCGTAGATATGAAAGTTTTAATCAAGTACGTGTAAGGTATGTGTTTATTGTTCGCTTTTCAAACATTTTTCTCAAACTCGGGTTGCTTCGCAGTTTTCAACGAATGATTCCTGAACGTTGAGATATAGTCTTGACAAATTGATGGATTGTGTGGATGATCATTTTTGAGACTATGTATTGTTCTACGACGATGATCCTCCCTCCTTTCTGACTTCGATTCGACACTTCTCATACACAAGTCATCAGCTGAGGTACCTCAAGCCTTAATCTCAAGCAATTCCAAGGTGAAGACCAATACAGCTCCGCCAGGAATTGAACTGCATACATAACGTATTGGATCAGGAACAAACAACTCCTGTTGAGGAACAAAAAGCACGAACGCTGAATTCATAACTCCACCCTGAATCCAAGAACACGATGCAAACGAAAATTGATTACCTTCCGGCTCCTCTATCGCCGTAACCTAATTCGGAAGGAATATAAAGCTCCCACTGAAGAACCGAACAAATAAAAAGCATTAGTCGTACAAAATCAATTGTAATGATTGGAAATTAAAGGCAGACTGAATCGAAACGGATGTCTGATTACATACCTTCGCACCCTCGTCCATAAGTTGCAAAGCTTCGGTCCATCCCTGAAGTAAAGAAGATTGAGAACGGTGTAGACATCAATCAATCCGTGAGAGAAAATGAAATTGAATATACCAGCATCCTCTGTCAATCGCTGACATACCTTAATCACTTGATTTGGTGCAAACGTCAAAGGCTAAAAGATCAAGTTTTCGAAAAGAAAAGTGAATGAGCAGAAGCATCCGGAACACGCATCAGAGATTGAAAGAAAGCAACCATCAATTCCCAACCGTGCGGAAACGATGAATTCGTCAAACAAAAATGTTCATTCGAACCTTACCTGTCCCCTCTTGTAGCTCGAGTCGAACTAAAATGTTTAACGATGCAGCGAAAACAATGGTTTAGAGTAGTTGTTTACAATCGAAACTAGGAGTCACCAACAGTCGCATTCTAATTACCTCGGTTCCGTCAATCAAGGTTCCAGCATAATGGCAAACGCATGGTGTGTTGATTTTAGCTTTCTTGCCAGATCCTGCTCCAGGAGCAAGTTCTAAACCAATTCCGAGACACAAAAGATTCCGTGAGAGATCGAAAAAACATTTTCTGTGCAATGGTAGTAGGATTTCATTCGTGCCTGTCATTTCCAACTCATACCTTTGTACATCAATCCAGAATCAAGCTTGACGATTCTGCAATTCGAAAATCGTAGGAAGTTTCAAGAAATTTTTCAAAAGTGGAATAGGATATGAGAATGATGCGAATCGGCTTTGTGCCGCCAATTTTTTCCAAAGTACATCTTGAGAATTCATGGAGACTGACCCTTCCTCGGTAGATTTCTTCGCAAGGAATGCAAGACCTTCCTTGTTGGTACCAGCCGAAACTGTGATCACCAACGCTAGAAAAAGAACAACGGAACGGAGAGAAAACATATTGACAGCAAATGAATTTGATTGATAACGTTGTGGTACGAGCACCGATATGTCTTGACAGCGATGGGTGAGATGCCTACGGTAGGTGTAAGACGAGTAAGTGAGAAAAGAAGATCGGATACGAGTGGGAGTAATTACGGTAACCTTAGTGCCGCCAATCGCCACTCGGCGTTTTTGCGTCTGCAGACAGTCTTCTTGATTGTAGATCTCAAGTTTTTCGAGTCACAGAACAAAACCCATACGTGTACGGACAGACGTCCCCATTTACTTTTTCCTAATATTGCATGGTGGGGCGGGGTGAGTCAATCTACAATTTCTTTTAGATGTCACTACTTAGTTCCTACAGTACTTGAAATAGAAAAAAATTCCGTCCTCTTCCTCATCCTTATCCTGTTCAATTCCTCCAAGACCCAGTCAAGACTTAAAATCAGTTGATAACCATCCATTCACAATTTTGTCTCCAGATCACTCTGCTGCCTATCTGGGATCAACCCACCAATCATATGCTCCCAAAGAAAATATCACCAATTTTTTTGGCCAATCACACTTCTGGCAAGATTAGAAACAGGCAACAACAAGTACAGCACTGCCATGCACCGGAATACAGTCATGAGTCCACTCGGGACTGGAATAAGATTAGGGAGGCATTGGAATCGCTGATTCCGATACCAATCAAAAGCAATAGCAATAGACTGACTGATAGCTCTCACAATTTGCATATCACTACTATCATAAACATTACTAGTAGACCCAGGGTATGGCAAGCATCACTGCTTTCTGTTTTCAATTTTGCTCACAACCTCTTGTAAAATTGCACTTACCGTTCTTGATGCACAGCAGGTTGGTGATTGTCCACTTGCCGTGAACAACAATGCACCTGCCATTACCAAACCAGATGTTAGTTGGACCATATAATCATCAACCTTCAACCTCTTATCTATTTTGGAAATGTGTTTCACTTCTTGAGGACGTTGCAAACAGTCGAAGTACTTGTTTGCTTCCATCTGACACTTCAGGTGTTGTGTATGTTGCTTCACACAGTGCAACAAAACCATCTACAGAGCTGAGCATCTTTGTGACAACCATCCATCTTTCTGCTTGTCATATCTTTTTGTTAAATTGGTGTCAAATCCCAGAGGTCTTTTGATTGATCCATATGAAGATATTTCACCTCGATATTATGCTACTTACTGTCGGGGTATGGTCATTGTGTATGATTTGTACTATATCCAGATACCCAGCCTCTGCAGTTAGTTCACGAGCGAGCAAGTTAGCGAGCGCATTGATTCAAATACAGGTGTCAGTAAAAGGTATGGTCAGTACGCTCAATTAAGTACTGGACCTACGTGCCCTGACCCTTTACCGACATACGAATCAGCGATACGGTACGGAACAATTATTCGGAGCTCCATCCGGAAGGCTCTCACTCTTTGGAATACTCTCAGTTTAAACCTCTAAAAGAACACATCATGCCCGGCACCGATACTTGACATCTCTAATGTACCTCTAGAGTGGTAACTAGTGTACTCCTAGTGTATGCAATGGCATCTGTATGATTGCTTTGCTACCTTATCCTTTACCAGTGCCTCAAGCTATGCTGTTGTTGCTGCTCTCCCTGTTTTGCTGACGAGCGAAATCATTACATCCAATAGCAAAGCATGGAACAGATCTGGCCATTGGTGCAGCTGGTGCTCTCCCCCGGTCTCACTCCCTTCTACAAACTCCTTTCCAAGTCCTTCCAGGCCTCACTGCAAAGAGGCAATGGCTTGCAACCATCCATTTTGCCAGGAAACACTTTGCAGCACCTGTCCAGCCAGCATGGCCATACCAAAAGGAGGTTGCCCTGATGCGTGCTTGGCTTAGTAGATCCCAGGGGTGCTGATCCCAACTTGGTGAATTTTCCTGCTTCCCATCCTGTGCCATACCCTTTGATAATGGGAATTTTCCCACTATCTTCATTTCCACTTCACTTCCTCTCAAGTCCCTCTCTTGTAGGATTTGCCTGTTTATTTCCCTGCTTGTTGTCCAAGGTTTGTTTTGTTTTTGTTGTTCTCCTATTTGGGGTCTTGACTCTTTGATTGAGAGGATGTTCACGTCTGGTTACGGACTGAGTAATTTAGTTCCACCTTTGGCAGTTAAAGTTACTTACATAAGTATGTTATTATTATTATTGTGGCACGTGATCCAGTCTCTTGAGTTGTTGGTTCCTCTGCTTTTGTATCTGATCCCCCTGATGTTGACCTCTTGAAGTACAATCTGTTTGAGCACCTTCCAGCTTCCCCCAAAGATGCCTTTGATGCCCTCTGTGCTTCTCCAAGACTCTCAGGCTCTCGGGCTCTTGCTGCAGCTATTCAGAGTGAAACTGCTACCAGTGCTAGTTGTGACGGATTGTATCATCTTACCCTTCTCTGAGGAACGTGAGCATTCATTCTGTTGCCCAATACCTCTGGGCCGTCCGATGGTTTTATTTTCGCGCGGTTTTTGAGGACCGCGCGAAAAGTTATAACCGTTAAAAACCGTTAACGACTGTTAACTTTAGACGCATAACTATGCGTCTAAAAAATTTTTTAGACGCATAGTTATTTTTTAGACGCATAGTTATGCGTCTAAAAACGTTTTTAGACGCATAACTATGCGTCTTGCGTCTAACTTTAGATGCACTGTGCGTCTAAAATTTTTTTAGACGCATAATTATGCGTCTAGACGCATTGGTCCTGTATAATCGTACGCAGGCTAGTACAAGTTTTAGACGCATAATTATGCGTCTAAAAATTTTTTAGACGCATTGTCTTGTATAATCATACGTAGCCTAGTACAAGTTTTAGACACGCTACCGGTAACTTACTCGATGATTCGGTTGTTACTACAAAGTTCTTATCAGCTGTCCCCCGGTTCTACGTCCCCGACTACTAATTTCTAGTGAAACCCGGGGACAGCTGATAGGAATTCTGTAGTATTCGATACTCAAGCAAACGAGATGCGAGCATGTGAAAGTACGCTACTCGATTCGGTTGTTATTCGATACTTAACCGACCGGTACAACGCGATACTCCATCCCGTGTTATTTGATACTCAAGCAATCGAGGTGCGAAGAAGGTGAAAGTACGCTACTCGATTCGGTTGTTATTCGATACTTAACCAATTGGTACAATGCGATACTCCATCCAGTGTTATTCGATACTCAACAAGCAATCCATTCGAGAGTGTTTTTGCGTTATGCGTCTAATAATTTTTCAGTTTACTACTGAGTTCTACGCGAATTTGGACCAGTTGTGAGTCTAAAAAAAGTTTAGACGCATAACTCTGTAGAATTGTACACACGTTAGTACATGTTTTAGACGCATAAGTTATGCGTCTAAAAATTTTTTAGACGCATAGTTATGCGTCTAATATTAGACGCATAATTGTGGGTTATGCGTCTAATATTAGACGCATAACTATGTGTCTAAAAAAGGTTTTAGACGCATAGTTATGCGTCTAAAAAAGGTTTTAGACGCATAGTTATGCATCTAAAAAAGTTTTTAGACGCATAATTTTAACGTCTATAACGGTTTTAACGGTTATAACTTTTCGCGCGGTCCTCAAAAACCGCGCGAAAATAAAACCATCGGATGGCCCTGCCAAGTCTACTTTATTGTTCCTCACAGGCTGCAACTTTGTCAGTGGCTCACCTGAGGATTAATCACCCAATATCTCCTCCAAGACTACTTCATTGTTCCTAATAATAATATACGTATTTAAATAACTTTAATCACCAAAGGTGAAACTAAATTACTCAGTCTGTAACCAGACTTTAACGTCGCCTCCATCAGAGAGTCAGGACCCCAAGTGGTAGAACGACAAATTTTTCAAACAAACCTTGAACATCAGACAGGGAAAGGAACAAAACAAGTCCCACAAAAAAGGGACTTGAGAGAAAATGAGATGGGAAGGAAGATATTGGGATAAGATCCAGTATCAAAGGTATATGACAGGATGAGAAGCAGGAACAGAAGACAAAACCAAGGTACAAAGTGGAATCAACCCTGAGGTCCAGTAAGCCAGGCTCGTAGGAGAGCAGCCTCTCGTTGGTATGGCTGCACTGGTTGGACAGGTGCTGCATACTGCTTCCTGGCAAGGTGGATGGTTGCAAGCCACTGCCGCTTGGCAGTCAGGGTGTAGCCTTGTAGGACTTGGAATGGGGTTTGTAAAAGGGAGTGTGACTGGGGGAGTGCACCAGCTGCACCAATGGCCAATTCAGAGGAAATGGAAGCATCAAGAGATTGGTGTTGTTCAGCATCAAGGGTGCCCCCAGGACCATGGAGTCGTTCATTCCTATAGGTCCAAAGATCCCAAGAGGTAAGAAAGAACTGATGGATGATAGCTGTAGCCCAACATCTGGGAGAGCGCCTGCTTCCAATGTGGGAGTAGTAGTCAGCCTGGATTTGATACCAGCAAGGAGACCACCTACCAAGGAGCCAGTTGTGCCAACCAATTGTCCTAATAATAATATACTTATTTAAGTAGGAAAATCCACCGAAGGTGGTTAAAAGCTACTCAGTCTGTAACCAGACTTTATCGTCGCCTCAATCGAAGAGAGGTTAGGCCCCAAGTTGTAGAACGACGCGCCGCCTCAACCATGGGGAATAGGCCCCAGGTTGTAAGGACGGCTATTTTGCAAACGAACCTTGGTAAGAAACAGGAAAAAAACGAACCAGTCCAGAGCACAACAGACACTGCTGTTGCAAAGCGTACAGGAAACGGGGTAACAAGAACGTGAAAGGGAAAGACACAAGCAAAACTGTCCCTCCAATGCTGGTGTGCAGCATCCGTAATGCTAGTGGTCAGCTGACACAAGCAAAACCCTGACTAGATACATGGTATCTGTAATGCTAGTGGTCAGCGTACAAAAGCAAAACTCCTCTCTGAATGCTGGATTGCAGCATCACCAGTAATGCGAGTAGTCATCCCCAAACACATCCCGAACCACATTCCTTACCACTGTATGGTACATAAAGTACAGAGCCTACTACCAAATTCGTAACAGCTGTCCTTCTGTTCGAACTTCGTAGTAGGAGACACGTAGAGGCGGTGGAGCCTACTACCAAATTCAAATTCGTAACAGCTGGCCTTCTGTTCGAACTTGAACTTGCTCTCCTGTAGTAGCTTGGAAACAGGGCCTTAAAGTGAAAACACTTATGGACCATCAGGGCTGTAGGCTTGAAAACAGGTCTCTGCTGTACTGTGAACTGGAGGGGTATATGTAGGTGGTGGTGCGTTAAGTAACATGTACTTAGCAGCTTTGGGGCTTGGGTCATAAAAACAGTAGGTCCATAATCAAAAACAATTATGGACTATCAGGGCAGTAGACTTGAAAACAGATGACAGTTGAAGTGTGCATCTGAGAGGGTTATGTAGGTAGGAGAGCCTTAAGCAAGCTGTACTTAGCGGCTTTGGGGCTTGGGTCAGGAAATAGTAGGACCTTAAGTGAGAACACTTATGGTCCAGCAGGGCAGTAGACTTGAAAACAGATGACAGTTGAAGTGTGCATCTGAGAGGTATATGTAGGTAGGAGAGCCTTAAGCAAGCTGTACTTAGCGGCTTTGGGGCTTGGGTAAGGAAACAGTAGGACCATAAGCGAAAACACTTATGGTCCATCAGGGCAGTAGACTTGAAAACAGATGACAGTTGAAGAATGCATCTGAGAGGTATATGTAGGTAGGGGAGCCTTAAGCAAACTGTACTTAGTGGCTTTAGGGCTTGGGTCAGGAAACAGTAGGACCATAAGCGAAAACACTTAGGGTCCATCAGGGCAGTAGACTTGGAAACAGATGACATTTATACAGTACACCTGAGAGGGTTATGTAGGTGGTGGAGCCTTAAGCAAACTGTACTTAGCGGCTTTGGGGCTTGGGTCAAGAAACAGTAGGACCATAAGTGAAAACACTTAGGGTCCAGCAGGGCAATGGACTTGAAAACAGATGACAGAATTTCTTTTTAGAAAAAAAGATTCCTACAGTGGAAGGGGCTGTTCGTGAACTTCGACTTGAAAAGACTTAAGAGGACTCAGCAAGGAACTTCGAAGAATGTAGAACATTAAGTGAGAATCACTTAAGCAGCTTGGAAACAGTGTAGAACATTAAGTATAAGATATACTTAAGGGCCTTGGAATGGAGCTGGGAAACAGATCGAAGCAGAAATACAACGTTGTTGTCGGTTTTGCTGTACGGTAGAATCTGTACTGGAAGTGCTGTAGAAAATTATGTGTCGGTTTGCTGCTGCTGCTGCTGCTCGATCGGCCGCCGAGTGGTGAATTGGCAACCAAAGCAACCAAACGAAGCATCCAGCAACTGAACCGATAGCAGAAACGAAGAGCGCAGGTCTTGGTTAATACATGTAGGTCCTGGGGTTGTGATTGGGGGTGTATAAGGGAGCGAGATATCGCATGGTAAAGTTGTGTAGAAATCTACGTATTTTTAGTACTGGAACATCGGAACGTCGGACAAAATGCGCTTCGCGCAAATTGTGTGCCAACCAATTGTCCTCTGTGCCCTGACAGCCGCGGCAATTGCAGGGGAGTAGGATGAGGGATAAATGTTCTGGCCCTTCCGAACCCTGGTGAGAAGATCCACAATGGCAGCAACCAAGGAGGGATCGGTCTGCTCAACCTCAAGCCTTTTCTGCAGGGAACCCTTGAAGGCAGACACACTATGCGTGACAGCCCCAGGGTCCTTGCAGGAGAGCACATGAGAAACCTTCTCGCCGACTACTTCATTGTTCCTCACTGGATGTAATTTTGTCAGTGGCTCACCTGAGGATCAGTCTTCCTACTGGAGTGAACTGGCTGGCATCATTGGGGTTCTCACCTGTTGTCCTGCTCTGGTGGATCTCTTTGGTATTGCCTCCAGGACCATCTGGAACTGAAAACATTTTGCACAGACTGCGCAATTTTAAGTCGACTTGGTCAACGCTCATCCCCCTTTTGGAACACAATTTCAGGGGGATATACTTGCACTTTTTTCAGCACTTTTTTCAAGACCAAAAAGTGCAAGTTTTCATGGGACTAAAAATTCCGCACTTTTTCAACTCGCATTAAATGCAAGTTTGCTTCAACAGACAAAAAAGGTGCAAGTTTTCTTCACAAAATTCTTTTTTTTGGTTAATAGAGACGCAACAGTGGAGTCAATTTGTTATGAAAATAACAACAGAGGTGCAATGACAAGGGAGTCAATTTGTTAATAGAGGCGCAATGACCGAGTTGATTTGCCAAGAGAGGCGCACCGACGGAGTCATTTTTTAATAAAGCAAAACAAGGGAGTTAATTAGATAAAAAAGACCCTCTCCATTGTTGCACCCCTCTTAGCAAATTGACTCCCTCATTGTTGCACCTCTCTTAGCAAACCAACTCCCTCGTCATTGCACCTCTCTTAGCAAATTGACTCCAAATTTTGTTGAAAACACTCATTTTCCAAAAGAAAACTCGCATTTTTCTGCTGAAAACTTGCATTTTGTAACGAAAACTTGCATTTTTCTGCTGAAAACTCATATTTTGTAAAGAAAACTCGCATTTTTCTGCTGAAAACTTGTGTTTTTTGCTGCATATACATGTTTTTTTCTGGAGCAAAAACGCAAGTTTTTCAGTCCCATCAAAACCGCACTTTTTTCAATCCCAAAAAATGCAAGTTTCTTTTGGGGAGATAGTAAATTAAAGGGGACACCCTCAAATTGACTAACTGGAAAAAGAAAATTGTGTGGTCCGCGCATCAAAAACTATCTGTGTTCCGGAAGGTCCAGGAACATTATGGAAAAAAGCTTTTTTGAGAAAATTTCCACATTCATGCGCGTTTTGTGCGCGACAAAATTGACGTAATTTTTAACAGCTGTTTTTTTTTCTATATCTGCTCAATGGTAGAGTGTCTGAAATCCTTGAAATGCCAAGCTTAGTCTCCTAACTGACATCCACTAATTGCTGATTTCAGCATACATCACCTGCTTACAATAAAATAATAATCTGCCCCTACTTCTTTTACCTTTTGCTGCAATTCAGAAAGGAATTGCAAAGAGATTGAATTTGTTTTGTTCTTTGAGTATATTATTGACATAAACTTTACATTAAGAATCAGTGACTAGTCCACTCTTGACTAGGAATGAAATTAGTGAGTTCTTGTAAGAATCACTACTAAAAATACAAGAGAAGGGGGACTAGTATTGATAGCAACAGTGATAGACTTACCAATCCTCCCATAAGTTGCATACTACTACTGACTTGATCACTAACAGACCTGATGTATGGATATTATTTGAATTAATCATATGCATATTGTAATGCAATTAGTTTCACATACCACGACACAAAATATGAGCACCTAGAAGAAGAGATGGATCAGGATTCCACAACTTTGTCACAGTCTATCAGTTTACAATTGAATCATCAGTTGAATCTTGTATGAGTGAACATATCCATCCCCACATTGTAAAGTACTAATTTCACACTATTCACATTCATTCCAAATTTCTACTCTTGGAGTGTTAGACAGTAATTACTGTCTGCTGCAATGTAGGAACAGTAGAACTCAGTAATGAATTGGGATACCTGATACCCTGTCTAATGCTGTCTGTGCCATGCCTATTGCTGCTACTGGAAGGGTTTGAAATACAGCTTTGGGTTGTTAGCAAAGAACATTTTTCTTCTGTTTTCAGTGATTGCAGAGGAGATGTTGTAACTTGCCATTTTTGGGGGGCCCTTGCCTGTGTTCATAATTGAGTCCTCCACCAGTATGCAAACAGCAATGTGGAGAACAGAGAGCAACAATGCTGCCATCCTTGCCAGAGCTATCTTTGGACTTCTTTGATCCCCATTCAGGAGGACTAGGTGCAACAATTTAGCAGAAGTACAGCTATGGTGTAACAAAAACAGTGAAAGGAACTTGAAACTCAACCAAAAGAAGCTCATATAGAAAATCTGCCCTTCTTGTGATTGATCTTGGTGTCTTGTTGATTGTAACTTGCATACTTGATTATTCTGCAGAGTGTCTATTCTCAGAAGCATTTCTTAAGAAAGCTGGATTTCCATCTTGTCCTCGGTTACCATCTGGCACAAGAAGAAGGTGAAAACTTTGAACCAGGTCGCAATGAGTTCCATGAAGATATTGTCAGGCAAGAAAGAGCAAAAGCAGAAGATATCAACAATTTGCTGACTGTAATCAAAACTGGAGCTGGCTACAACAAGGAGCTCAAAGAAGATGACAAGATTAAATTGGAGAAAGAACAAGTGATTCAAGATCACTTCATCATGCCTACAAGAACAATTCTGAGCATCAAGATGATGTACCATACAAGCTTATGTCTTACAGGTAGTAGAGGTCTTGAAGATTGTGTAGAAGATATGTCTATTGCAGAGGAGGATTCCTTCTCAGCAGACTCATCCATTAATAGTAACAGTGACTTTAGTCCCAAGAAAGCATGGAGATGCTGTCAGAAGAAAACAGGAATATTGGTGCCAAGTGATCTCAGTACTCTGCAGAGAATGAATGCAGAAATCAAAGCACAACTTGGAGCAGAAATGTTTGCTGAATTGATGGCTGTAAATATGAGCATGGCAATGCATTTATACCCATATGGTCTTCCTCATCCAGTGCCAATGCTGGCTCCTGCACCAATGCAAGCCCCAGCTCCACAGATCCAGTGCCTATTCCAGTATTGGTGCCAAAGCCAGTGCTGCCAATGCCAGCTCCAGTGCCTGTTTTGGTCCTAGCACCAACAATTTGCGCATCGCGCATTTTGTCCGACGTTCCGATGTTCCAGTATTAAAAATACGTAGATTTCTACACAACTTTACCATGCGATATCTCACATACTAACAGCGACCTTGCCTCTTTGATTCTGCTATTTGTTCAGTTGCTCGATGCTTTGTTTGGTTGAGTTGGTTGCCAATTCACCACTCCACAGACGATCGATCGGCAACAGCAGCAGCAGCAGCAGCACCAAAACCGACACATAATTTTCTACAGCACCTCCAGTACAGATTCTACTGTACAGCAAGTACAGCAAAACCGACAACGATCTGTTCTCCCAGCTCCATTGCAAGGCCCCTAAGTATATCTTATACTTAATGTTCTACACTGTTTCCAAGCTGCTTAAGTGATTCTCACTTTTAATGTTCTACATTCTTCGAAGTTCCTTGCTGAGTCCTCTTAAGTCTTTTCAAGTCGAAGTTCACGAACAGCCCCTTCCATTGTAGGAATCTTTCTACAAGAAATTCCAGCTGTCATCTGTTTTCAAGTCCATTGCCCTGCTGGACCATAAGTGTTTCGCTTATGGTCCTACTATTTCTGGACCCAAGCCCCAAAGCCGCTAAGTACAGCTCGCTTATGGCTCAACTACCTACTTATACCTCCCAGATGTACTGTATAAATGTCATCTGTTTCCAAGTCTACTGCCCTGATGGACCCTAAGTGTTCTCGCTTAGGGTCCTACTGTTTCCTGACCCAAGCCCCAAAGCCACTAAGGACAGTTTGCTTAAGGCTCCACCACCTACATAACCCTCTCAGGAGTACAGTATAAATGTCATCTGTTTTCAAGTCTACTGCCCTGATGGACCATAAGTGTTTTCGCTTATGGTCCTACTGTTTCCTGACCCAAGCCCCAAAGCCGCTAAGTACAGTTCGCTTAAGGCTCTCCTACCTACATATAGCTCTCAGGTGCACACTTCAACTGTCATCTGTTATCAAGTCTACTGCCCTGCTGGACCATAAGTGTTTTCGCTTATGGTCCTACTGTTTTCTTACCCAAGCCCCAAAGCCCCTAAGTACAGCTTGCTTAAGGCTCTCCTACCTACATAACCCTCTCAGATGCAGTCTTCAACTGTCATCTGTTTTCAAGTCTACTGCCCTGCTGGACCATAATTGTTTTTGATTATGGACCTACTGTTTTTCTGACCCAAGCCCCAAAGCTGCTAAGTACATGTTACTTAACGCTCCACCACCAACATATACCCCTCCAGTTCACAGTACAGCTGAGACCTGTTTTCAAGCCTACAGCCCTGATGGTTGTTAAGTGTTATCACTTAGAGCCCCTGTTTCCAAGCTACTACAGGAGAGCAAGTTCAAGTTCGAACAGAAGGCCAGCTGTTATGAATTTGAATTTGGTAGTAGGCTCCACTGCATCTAAGTGATGTGCAGTACACGGTAATTACACGAGCATTACCTGGGAAATTTTGCTCGTGTTCTGGAATGTGTTTGAGGATGACTACTCGCATTAATGATGCTGCAATCCAGCATTAAGAGAGGAGTTTTGCTTTTGTACGCTGACCACTAGCATTACAGATACTATGTATCTAGTCAAGGGTTTTGCTTGTGTCAGCTGACCACTAGCATTACTGATGCTTTACAGCAGCATTCCAGGGACAGTTTTGCTTGCGTCTTTCCCTTTCACGTTCTTGTCACCCCGTCTCCTGTACGCTTTGCAACAGCAGTGTCTGTTGTGCTCTGGACTGGTTTGTTTTTTTCCTGTTTCTTACCAAGGTTCGTTTGCCAAATCGTCGTCTTTACAACCTGGGGCATAATCCCCCATGGTTGAGGCGGCGCGTCATTCTACAACTTGGGGCCTAACCTCTCTTCGATTGAGGCGACGATAAAGTCTGGTTACAGACTGAGTAGCTTTTAACCACCTTCAGTGGATTTTCCTACTTAAATAAGTATATTATTATTATTTTGGTACTAGCACCAAATCCAGCTCCTCTGGCACCACCAGCACCAAATCCAAATCCACATGGGCAAGGTCTTCATGAAAGAAATTGAAATGAAACATTTGATACAACTTTTGACACAAGATGTTATCCCAGGTTTGTTTCTGACAAACGGCAGAGGATGTAAAGATTTCGCTCGTCAGCAAAACAGGGAGAGCATCAACAACAGTACAGCATGGAGTGCAGGCAGTTGGTTAGACTACAGAGGATACTGTTCAAGCGCTATTGCATATACCATGAGCACACTAGTTACCACTCTAGAGGTACATTAGAGATGTAAAGTATCGATGCCGGGCATGATGTGTTCTTTTAGAGGTTTAAACTGAGAGTATTCCAAAGAGTGAGAGCTCGGATGGAGCTCCGAATAAGTGTATTGCTGATTCATATGTCGGTAAAGGGTCAGGGTACGTAGGTCCCAGTACTTAATTCAATGTGCTGACCATACCTTTTACTGACACCTGTATTTGAATCGACGCGCTCGCTAACTTGCTCGCTAACTCGCTCGCTCGTGAACTAACTGCAGGGGCTGGGTATCTGGTTATAGTACAAATCGTACACAATGACCATACCCCGATGGTAAGTGGCATAATATCGAGGTGAAATATCTTCATAGTCCCCGTGATTCATGCCAGTACTCAAAGGCCGTACATAGCTCCATGTAGATCCATAGTAATACAAGATACCAATCCAAATAAGCACTTGCTTCCCGTCCCCGGAAGAAAGATCTCCAGGTCAGGTCAATGGTCAAGATCGAAAGGACCTGGTACTGGCATGGATCATAATAGATCACCTTGTATCCGCGCTGCTTGTCAGATAGCAAACTGCATCAAATATTGCAGCTTTCAATATCTTGTTTCTTCGAACGTACAACAGAGGCCCGGCTAATAGTAAAAAGAAAAATGGGGGGTTTGTGGACATCGTTCCAGCACTTAAGGACCTTTTGCCCTCCATGCTTTCAAAGACTGTCCGGCTGTTAGGGCCTTTTGCCCCACACACCAAATCTTATCCTGGCACATCCCAAGATCATTAGCCTATTATAAATCATTCGTGTTTCAGTTGCTGTCGTCATACAGCTTATTTGTCGTGGTTGCATGGCTCAGCTGAGAGGTCATTTCAGCTGCTGTCTGCTAACTGCTGCCGGCACAGCTTGTGTCGTCCTTGGATCCAAAGCACGTTTCCTGGTTTGTTGATTCAATCATGAGCAAGCTGTCCCCGCAACAGAATTACTGTTACAAGGAACGCTTCTCCAATTGTTATCGTAGATCCAAAACGTTGCTCTTTGTAGGTCCAAAACGCGCTGCTCCTGCAACTCGTTCATACGGTCAATCATGAGCACGTGGTCGTCCCCAGAACAGTACAACCGTTACTGTTCCACTTGTTCTTGGGGGAATTGCTTGCCACTTCTCGTTTTCGTCAATCCGAATCTTCGCTGCTCCTGTAAGACTGTCATCGGAACATCAGCTCCTGATTCATAGCTCATATATTCGAACCACGCTGCTCCTGTAACGGGACAACCGTTTCATTTGTAGGTTGTCCCCGGAACAGCAGCAGTTCTGTACTCATATCAAACATACAGTTCTGATGCCACAGTTCAATATTGGTCTCAATCCCCAATCGATATATTGCTTCAATTGGTTGTGGCAATCAGCGTCAGCGTTATCCGTACTAGAGTAACAACTCGTGGCAATCAGCGTCAGCGTCATCCGTACTAGAGTAACAACTCGTGGTTCCTGATCAAAGCATTTGATCAATCATATCAATCAGCGTCATCCGTACTAGAGTAACTCGTGGCAATTCAATCGGTCGTAGCCATTCAATCGGTCGTAGCCATTCAATCGGTCGTAGCCATTCAATCGGTCGTAGCAATTCAATCGTCATCCATAGAGTAACTTGTTGTAATCAGCGTCATCCATTAGTCATGGCAATCAGCATCAACTTGTGGCAATCAGCGTCAGCCTCATCCCTAAAGTAACAACTCGTGGCAATCAGCTTCAGCATCATCCGTAAAGTGACAACTCGTTGCAGTCAGCGTCATCCGAAGAGTAACAACTCGTGGCAATCAGCGTTAGCGTCAGTCGCCTGCTGTGAATCCACTCGTTTAGCGTCTGCTGCGGTATCGGTGTAAGGACAGGAATGTATCAATCCCTTCACTTTGCTATTGATCCGACTATTGATCTGTTGCTGTCAAGAGCTTTGTATCTAGCGTCGGCTGTGGGTCCACGTGTCTAGAAGTCGTTGGTTCGTTGGTATCGATCCGTTGTTATCATCCGGTTGCTATTGATTCGTTGGCATCGATCCGTTGGTATCGATCTGTCGTTCTGTAATACAGCAATCCATTGAGCGCTTTCAGTGTAAGGACAAGCTACATAGAGCACATTGTCCCCGTTGTTCTTTCAGTGGAAGCAGCATACATGGAGATCGTGGTGAGCTTTCAGTGGAAGCAGCGTACATGGAGATCGTGGTGAGCAATTCTTCAGGGGAGACAGTTGTTTGGGCGTCCGCTTGTGGGGCACGCCCACTTGTAGGGCACGTTTTCTTTCTGGTAGATCAGTCTTTCTCGTAGATCAGTCTTTGGGTACTACCGAAGACATTTCTTCTGTCACAAGCAAAGACATTTCCTCTGTCACAAGCAAGGATGGGCTTCTTGTTGAGGATATTGGTAGTTTCAGATATATTTTTTGCAAATGATTGTAAACATACAAGCCTTTCGGCCGTCATACAAGCCTTTCGGCCATCGAAGGAACGTCACAAACGTTCAGATTTTATATCTAGAAGACATACAGGCCTTTTGGCCGTCGATCCGTCCCTGGAGACAGGATCTCGTTTGGTTCATTTTATTGCAAACATTGCAATCTTCAATTCTTTCAATATACATGGATACCCTATCCAATCGAGAAGAATGGCAATCACACTGGAACTGTCAGTTTGTCCAAGTGAAAGACGTTCGAAAAAAATATTCCAATCGATTTGGTCCAACCTGTTCCTCTCAGTGGTTGTGGCCAAGGCAATGGTATTGGTCCAACTCTTTGGGCTTTGGTGTCAACAATTGTCTTCCGAATGATGCAACAGGCTGGGCATGGTGTCCATCTTATCACTTCATTGTCACTGCAACTGGTTTCTCTTGTGGGTTTTGCCTTTGTGGATGACACAGATTTGTTTTGTGCTGGCTCTGATTCCTCAACATCTGGTGAGGAATTGGCTGTTGATTTTCAGGAAGCTCTTGACAGATGGGCTGGTGGCATTATTGCCACTGGTGGTGCTATTGAACCTGCCAAATCCTTCTGTTATTTGATTGATTTCAAATGGACTGGATCCGGCTGGGACTATCGCTCCATTGCTGACATGCCTGGTGACTTCTCTGTTGCTGACAAGAATGGCAATCGAGCTACCCTGGATCGGTTTGAAGTTGACCATGCTGACAAGACCCTTGGGGTTTTTATCTCCATGGATGGCAATGAGGAAGCACAGATTGCTCACATGCAGTCCCAGTCTCAGTCTTTTGGCTCTCAACTCAAGGCTTCCAAGTGTGAGAAGCGCGCATCCCTCTACACCTTCAAGTATTCTTTCATGAAGTCTGTTGAATACCCCATGCCTGTCACGCAACTTGATGAGGCCACCTGGACTAAGATAATTCACCCAGCTCTTGTTCCTGTGCTGAATAAAGCAGGGATGTCACGGACATTTCCTAGACATGTATTCTATGGTCCTTCCCTCTATCAAGGCTTTGGTTTCATTCATCCATACCTCCTCCAAGAGTTTAGTCATATTGCCACTCTCTTTCAGGAATCTGTCAGGTCCTCCCAAACTGGTAGGATTCTCAAGCTAACTGCTGAGTCTCTCCGGCTTGAACTTGGCATTCCTCTCCATCTTGGTGTCACACCATATCATCCTTTTGCTTCATACGTCACTCCTTGCTGGTACAAACATGTGTGGAAGTTTTTCTCTGTTCACCCTGTGAGCTTGTTTGAAGACTTCCCAGATCTTCCTCTGCTACGTTCCAATGACTGTTATCTCATGCAAGCCTTTGTCAACGCTGGCTTCAGAGGTGCTGA
Source organism: Pseudo-nitzschia pungens (assembly GCA_037355855.1). Lineage (NCBI taxonomy): Eukaryota > Bacillariophyta > Bacillariophyceae > Bacillariales > Bacillariaceae > Pseudo-nitzschia > Pseudo-nitzschia pungens. Next base: position 2,651,940 of record CM074767.1, read on the forward strand.
CTTGTCCCTCTTGAACCACATTCGAATGTCACTCAAGGCTATTTCCCTTGCTGACATTTGTACTCCAGATGGGAAAAGACTCTCTCCCATGGCTTTCCAGCTGACATCCTCCAATCACTTGAGGGATCATCTTGACTGGCCTAGATGTCCTCCATCTTGGCCTCCAGCAGCACAGCGCTTATGGACTAAGGCTCTTCAGACCTGTTTTCTTCCCCCCTGTCCACCCCCTGCAGCCAGGGCACTGGCTCCTTCTTTTCACCTTGGGCATTGGCTCTCTCCCCAGACAGCTTCTCTTTGGCCTTGGTTTATGTCTTTATCCACCAACAGAATATTCTTCAAAACTTCTACTGGCTGGATTGTGAGCACCTCCCAAGGCAGGGGCAGATACAGGGTCACTTCTGAACTCATTTCTGACAAACCAGCCTGTGCTGATGTGCTTGTCTGCCCTGTTATTTGCGGCCAAGTTGTACGCGTGGTTGGGTCCTCAGCTTTTGTTTCCGAACCTCCTGACATGGATCCTCTGGAGTACAATCCATTTGATTCTCTTCCAGACTCCCCAGTAGATGCCTTTGATGCACTCTGTGCGTCTCCAAGGGTACTTCTCCACAAATATTCCCTACCACAGGCTGGCTGTCAGCACCTTGTTGATGCTATTGAGAGTGGTACTGCCAGTGCTGTATGTGATGGTTCATTTGATCCGGACCTTCTCAGAGGAACTTCTGCTTTCATTCTGTCACCCAATACCTCCACCAAGACTGCTTCATTGTTCCTCACTGGCTGTAATTTTGTCAGTGGATCCCCAGAGGATCAATCATCCTACAGGAGTGAACTGGCAGGTATCATTGGAGTTCTCACCTGTTGCACTGCTCTGGTGAGTATCTTTGATATTGCTTCTGGCTCTATCAACATTGCCCTTGATGGTGACACAGCTCTCAAACAAGCTCAGGGATCATGGCCATTGGTTATTTCCCAGAAGTCTTTTGATTATGTTTATGTCATCAGAAACATGATTTCTGCCCTGCCAATCTCTGTGCACTTTCAGTGGGTTCAGGGACATCAAGCTGGAATCTTTCTTGATTGGTGGGCCCTTCGCAATCATCAGGTTGACAGTATGGCCAAGGCTTTTCTCTCTGTCCATAGAGCTTCTGCCCATCACTATCCCAGACTTGTGTTTGAGCACTGGGCCTTTTCTCTCAATGGTTGCAAGTGTTCAAGGTTTGATCAGAATGCTTTGCATGTTGCTATTTCTGGTCCTCCTCTTCTTAAATATTGGCAGACCCACCATGATATCCCCATTCCACAACCTGTTCTGAGTTCCATCCATTGGTGTGCCCATCTGTCTGCCTTCAAGCGTCTACCTCCTGGCATGCAAAGGTGGTTTGTCAAATTTGCTTCTGGCAGTATTGGTGTTGGCAACCAACTCCTTCACTACCAGTATCAGGACCACTCCAGGTGCCCATTGTGTGATGCAGACAACGAGAAGGTTTCTCATGTGCTCTCCTGCAAGGACACTGGGGCAGTACAGCACAGTGTGTCTGCCTTCACGGGACCACTGCAGCAGCGGCTTGAAGTTGAACAAACTGATCCATCATTGGTGGCTGCCATTGTGGATCTTCTCACCAGAGTTCGGAAGGGCCAGAACATTTATCCATCATCCTACTCCCTTGCAATTGCTTCTGCTGTCAGAGCACAGAGGACAATTGGTTGGCACAACTGGCTTCTTGGTAGGTGGTCTCCTCGCTGGTACCAAATCCAGGCTGACTACTACTCCCACATTGGAAGCAAGCGCTCTCCCAAACGTTGGGCTACAGCTATCATCCATCAGTTCTTTCTTACCTCCTGGGATCTTTGGACCTATAGGAATGAACGACTACATGGTCCTGGGGGAACCCTTGATGCTGAACAACACCAATCTCTTGATGCTTCCATCACCTCTGAATTGGCAATTGGTGCAGCTGGTGCACTTCCCCAGTCACACTCCCTTTTACAAACCCCTTTCCAAGTCCTACAAGGTTACACCCTGACTGCCAAGCGGCAGTGGCTTGCAACCATCCACCTTGCCAGGAAGCAGTATGCAGCACCTGTCCAACCAGTGCAGCCATACCAACGAGAGGCTGCTCTCCTACGAGCCTGGCTTACTGGACCTCAGGGTTGATTCCACTTTGTACCTTGGTTTTGTCTTCTGTTCCTGCTTCTCATCCTGTCATATACCTTTGATACTGGATCTTATCCCAATATCTTCCTTCCCATCTCATTTTCTCTCAAGTCCTTTTTTTGTGGGACTTGTTTTGTTCCTTTCCCTGTCTGATGTTCAAGGTTTGTTTGAAAAATTTGTCGTTCTACCACTTGGGGTCCTGACTCTCTGATGGAGGCGACGTTAAAGTCTGGTTACAGACTGAGTAATTTAGTTTCACCTTTGGTGATTAAAGTTATTTAAATACGTATATTATTATTATTATTCCAATCGATTTGGTCTGTGTGTTACTGATTGCGAGAGGCCCTCTCTCAGTGACAGTCCTTTCGGACCATAGACGATCAACCATCCAATCAGTCCGCCGATTGGTTCTCGATGGTTATCTCTGTACGTCACCTGGCTGCAATCCACACGTTCATTGCTTACGACTTGTAGCAATCGGTCCCCACTTACACCTGCTGATCGGGCTGAAGCTGATGGAGCCACCATCAAAGCTCTGTTTCATAGACACTGGCGTGGGTCTCGTCCTAATGTCCCGGTCTGTCTGTTCAGCAGCGAGTCCCCGTTTACATCACTGTGGATTCCGAAGAGACATTCGGACATCCACTGGAGGCACTGCGATGTCCATCGTCTTGTCAACGATTGAGTTTTACATCCAGCAGATGGTGGTTCTTTTCCATCCGGGAAGTTCGGATACAAGACGTCTGGGTACGACGCTTGTCTTCCAAGATCTCAGATGCCAGACGGTGATCGGCCGACTGTTTGTGCGTTTTTTACATCAATCGCCTGATGCCGTCGTGGATCAGGCATTTGGTTTTCTTCAAGGCTCTAGTCAGCGTCCTGACGTTGAAGGCATTCTTAACGCATTTCGGCGATTTGAATGTGTTCGGCCTTTCGGCCGAACGACGAGACCTTGGGTCTGATAAACTGTAAAGATTTTGCTCGTCAGCAAAACAGGGAGAGCATCAACAACAGTACAGCACGGAGTGCAGGCAGTTGGTTAGACTACAGAGGATACTGTTCAAGCGCTATTGCATATACCATGAGCACACTAGTTACCACTCTAGAGGTACATTAGAGATGTAAAGTATCGATGCCGGGCATGATGTGTTCTTTTAGAGGTTTAAACTGAGAGTATTCCAAAGAGTGAGAGCTCGGATGGAGCTCCGAATAAGTGTATTGCTGATTCATATGTCGGTAAAGGGTCAGGGTACGTAGGTCCCAGTACTTAATTCAATGTGCTGACCATACCTTTTACTGACACCTGTATTTGAATCGACGCGCTCGCTAACTTGCTCGCTAACTCGCTCGCTAACTCGCTCGCTCGTGAACTAACTGCAGGGGCTGGGTATCTGGTTATAGTACAAATCGTACACAATGACCATACCCCGATGGTAAGTAGCATAATATCGAGGTGAAATATCTTCATAAGGAAGAGATGGATAGAATGATTATGGAAGCAATTAGGTGGATTATTATGACTGAGTTAGAATATTTCTTTGTTATAAATAATAGGCTTGACCATTGATATAAAAACTAGTAGTATTTCTATTATGATGTGTTAACAGCAGTGGCAATCTTGGCAAAGTTTAGTAGTCGTCTTAGTTGTATTTTTGGTCTCTCCTTAGTAGTCATCTTGGAGGCAGTAGTTTGTCAATGTACCGTATGCGTAGATTACAAGTGGAGCCATAGTGGTACATTTTTAATTTTTGCCCGCCTCCACGAAAAGTTTTGAAATTCCAGGGACTTCGATTTCGGACACAACGATTCTTCGGAAGCAGTCGATTTCGATTACGATTTCTTCGGACACAGCGGATTTCACTTTCGGTTACGTCCTTATCCTTTTTTTTGGACACGACTTTGATTCCGATTGCGATATTGCATATATATATACACATTGCATGTTACATGTTATACATTGGGAGTCTCCGGCACACCGGTTCCGGGGACTATAAACTTGAAACAACAATAGGCTGATTTAATTCCTTGTACGTGTCAAGGGATGGAACCAAGGGCAAAACGTCCTGGGCAAAACGTCCAACGGTTCACCCCCTCTTTTTTTTATACTACGAATCAGCCGGGTCTCTGATAGAGAACTGCAATATTTGATGCAGTTTGATCTCTGATAAGTGACATGGATACATCCCTGAATTTCTGTTATGATCCATCCAAGTGTCCTGGTACAGCAAGCAAGAGTATTGGTGTCCCCCTGGGAGTATCTGTTTCCGGGGACCAGTATAGTTGCTCAGTACAGGCACTAGCATGAATCACGGGGACTATGAAGATATTCAAGTGGTGCTATGATCTGTGCTAGCAAGGCTCCTGTGTAGGAGAGTGTACTGAGGCTACAGGCAGCAGCCTCCAGTAACTGACTAACAGGTGCTGAGCTGAGTGCTAGGGCTGTGTGCTAATTGGTAGCATACAGGCTTAGCAACAGGCTTAGCAACAGGCTTAGCAACAGGCTTAGCAACAGGCTTAGCAGCAGGCTTAGCAGCAGACCTATCCTGTTTAGTATGGATGCTAGCAGAGTTTACTAGGGCCGTCGTGTACGATATGTACCAAACGTACGTACCCCGAGTAAAGCACCATTTATTATGGTGTAGCTAGATGCTACAGGGTTAGGGTTGCTAATTGCTACGAGATACTGAAAGATGCTAACCTACCTTGATACAATGCTAAGATACGATGCTACCGCCGGGGTCGGGTCATTAGTGTATAATATGTACTATGACTGTATACCCGACCCAGACAGTTACCCAACGCGTTAGCACAAGCAAGCACACGATTGAATATAATTAAGCGGAGCTACGCTACTCCGATACGCTACCCGTAGAATACAGTACCAGAGCTACGGAGCTCTGTTATTATACGAGTTAGCGGAGCGCTGTCACGATACAGAGCTGAGCGCTTTGGCTCAGCTCCCACGATATATTCACTCTTTTCTTTTCACTCTAAAATAAACACATCCTATCACGCCCTCACCATGATCGATTCCAATGTACCTCTAGGGAAGTACCTTGTAGTAACTGAGTGTATGCAATAGAGACTGAACAGTATCTTCTGTAGTCTCACTATTTGCCAGGACTCTATGTGGTATTATTGTTATTGTTATCCCCTATTTGCTGACGAGCAATATCTTTACAGTCGTAAGGTTTAAGATTAAGGTTACTTGTAACACTGGTAATTTCAGTGTAGGGATACGGAACGTGCGCCTGTCAATTCTCTCAATCGTTCCGGTATTTTACTGTAAGCCTTACATGATTTTCGCACTCGTAGTTCCATTGATCAATGTTCGGATATAAAGTAATCTTACGAAGTAAGAGCTAGACGAACTACCGTACGAAATTTCTAACAGATGTCCTCGGTCTACATAGGTACGCAGAACCAAGGGATAGCTGTTAGGAATTTCGTACTAATGCAGATGTCTCGACAAGAAAAAAAAATTACGCGCAGTTTTCACTCATTGACGTGATGAAGCCGAATTGAGAATAGGAATTGATGTGCGTAAGTTACCCATATCGCGAGGTCCAAAAAAATACTTCGCTCTGTATTTTACTGCTTTAATTCGCAGTGCCGAAATACATTTTGCGCGTACGGTACCCAAGGTAGAATTCGTAATATTACGTACCGTAGGTAAATGGTGTGTATTTTCATGAAAAATAAATATTATTTCTGTATTGTTATCATCGTTCGGTGGATCAGTTTTGAGAGAATCGAGATTCTTTCTACAAGTTCAAGCTTTGCAATGCGTAATTACGGTAAGGTTACAAAAAGTGCTTCTAAATTTTTGGAGCAACTGCACGATTGGTGCCTTTTTTTAAAAAAAAATCAAATCGGTAAGAAAGTGGAAAACGAGAACCACGGGTACAGTAGTAATAATGCTTTATTACTTCTCTAATGTGCTGAAGAGATACAATTATTACTATGCCAGGATTCTCGTTATTTCTGCATTCACGACGTGACAGGTGCGCATTCTTAATGTAATTCTGATTTTATGGGGCTAATAAAAATCTGCTTCCCCAATTTTTAATCTTGCGAAAACAATGCAGGTGAGGAGAATGCAGGTTGTGATCAGAATCAAGATGGCATCCAGATGCCACAAGAACCAAGTTCAGGAGGTCACCGAACAAACGAGTCCTTCCGTCGTCCGCTTTTCCTTCTACAGAATCATACTCATTTTGGCAAAAACGTAGGGGTGTGGTAAAAAATCTTGCTGGTACTTGTACGGTAAGCCTTACGGCACAAAGTAAGATTAACCCAAGACTTCTCGCGCCGCTAAACTTCTCGCGACGCTGACACAAATTCCGAGAACACAAACATAGCCGCTCGAATGCTACGCTGAAACTGGACCTCTCGTGTAGTACTTTAACTCACGAGAAATCTACGTAGCACTGTAGGCATCTACGAAATAGGAATGAGCACTGCAGAATTTTTCAATGACCAAGTTTCCGATTTTCCGATGAACAACGAGATTCTACGCTAAACAAAACATCACCGTGATATTCTCGCAATTTCACATTCATTTCGGAATCTAGCTCACATTTTGAAAAACTTTACCCACACATCAACCGATTGAGTTCTAAAACTTGTCAAAACCTGTTGACACACAGCATTTTACAGAACATCCCACCAACTTCTTAGTCAATATACTCCAAGATGACCTCACTCACCAAGGAAGCAGGAAAGATGATGAGACGGCAAGTCACTAAGGGTGCTAACACCTGGTCCCGAGCTCTCCCAGCTATCAATGTACGTAGAAAGGTCGGCGTCGGCAGTACTCCTCTTACAAACGTTTCCCCGGTCGAGCTTGTTTTTCATGAAGGAATCGTGTCAATCGAGACTTGGTAGAACGGTGTCATCGCATGGCCAAGTCTTTCATCGGTTGGAATAGAGCTCAACCGAAAGCATTGGAAACGCATTATTTCAGTACGGATGTAATCGGCATTGGCTTTGTCGTCTGGCGAGCTGCCCACGTCATGCGGCGCAAGATGCAGACAGTCCTCCGTACGACTCGAACGACGATGTGAAACCTTTTGCTGCTGTGTGATTACCGAACGTGACACGACCACATCGTCGTACCGCTCGGCATTCGTCATGTCCCGAGAAACCTTCTCACAACTCTCGTTCTTCTACTTTGCATTCTGCAATTGTTTTTGGATCCTTTCTCGTTCAATCGACGATCACTGTCATTTTTGACTACCGCAGGCCAAAAATAATCATGCTGATGCCGTACCAGCTGTTGATCCAGCTCATTTCCAACCACTTGGCACTTGGACACCGGAACAGTTGAACAAATCTCGAGCAGAAAATCCGTTTGCAATGGGATGGGCTCCCAGCGGCGCCCGCCATGCCGTTCCAAACATGACGCACGCAGATGGTGTATACTTATACGACGATAATGGCAAGCAGTATCTTGACTGGACCTCCCAAGCCGTTTGCTCCAACCTGGGACACAGCTTACCCGAATCAGTCATCCAAGCGGCCGAGTACCAAATGCGATTGATGCCTTATGCCTACGGAGATATCGGCCAAACGGAGGTTAAGACGCGTTTGAACCAGCTCATGAACGAAGTTCTTCCAGGTGACTTGACAGCAGCCATCTACCCCAGCAGTGGATCCGAAGCGAACGAGGCTGGAATCATGATGGCACGTCGATTCACCGGAAAGCAAAAGGTTATCAGTTGGTACAGAGGTTACCACGGCGCCACCTCAAACTCCAGTTCTGCCACAGGTGATTCCCGACGCTGGTTCAACCCCGAAGCCCCAAATTTCATCAAGGCTTTCAACCCATTCCCACTCTTCTTCAAACCGGGCGGCTCGAACTGCACCGAAGAGGAGCAAGTTGAAGCTGCACTCGCTATGCTTGAGGAAGTCATCCTGAACGAAGGGCCCGATAACATTGCTTCCATCATGACGGAGAGTATCCAAGGAGCTGGTGGTTGCTTGATCTTCCCCGATGGTTACTTGCAGGGTGTTCGTGCTCTCTGCGACCAGTACGGAATTTTGATGCACATGGACGAAGTCATGATGGGCTTTGGACGTACTGGAAAAATGTTTGGATTCCAAAACTACGAAGGTGTCATGCCCGATATCGTCACTTGTGCGAAGGGTATCTCTTCCTCCGCAGTTCCTATGTCTATGTTGGCGTGCAACAAGGAGATTCTCAGTTTCTTCGAAGACAAATCGATGGGATGGGGAAGTACCTACAATGGACATCCCGTTGCGATGGCTGTATCGTACGAAAGCACCAAATACTTGTTGGAAAACAACATTGTTGGCCGAACAGCTGCAATGGCCCCTCTTTTCGAAGCCTGCATGCAACAATTGGTGCAAGACCACCCATGTCTCAAACAATACAGAGCAGTAGGCCTCTTTGGATGCCTCGATGTTCAAGACATCAACGGCAAGAACCCCAAATTGCAACACGAAGCACCACACGAAGCCTTTATGAAGTACAAGGAGGCATACCGAGCGGAGGGATTGGTCGGTTTGCATAGATACCCACACATTCACTGCGCACCACCTCTCAATATCAGTGAAGAAGAATTGATTGATGGATTTGAACGTCTTGATCGCGCTCTTTGCGTTCTCGATGAAGCACTCGGATTCCCACCACGAGTAACAGAAGATGACAACGCCCAGCAAGCAGCAGTATAACACCCCTCAACGGACAAACTTGATTATGGCCTTGCAACCATCCTGGAGTTTACAACAGTGCTCCACTTTCTCGCAATTTCTGACACTCATCCACCATCCTATCCTCCTTTATTTTCCACAAAACTATGTTGTGTGTGTAACTCGTCGAACAACTGTAACAACACTCGATTGAGGACGAAAGAGACGATTCGACCAATGCTATAATTTTTATTTTAAAAGAAGGAAATTATTTTACTACCGTGTCAATGTGTTTACCCATCGAAACTAATCAAGTCACCAGCATGATGTCTGAACAAGTCTTGTGGAGAGTTACCAACCGTACGATGATTGCTTGACGTAGATTTCTGACAGTCGCAATGCGATTCACAATGCAGAAGATCCATTTTATGTACGGTATTTGTGCGACGGAGTTCCAAACACCTGATACCTTGGTTCTAAATCGCCTTGTACTTCGTAACCTTACTTGTAAAAAATATGAGTAACTTCGACAAGAAAAGGAAGTCAGCTGTCCGGAACGTTCGGAATTACGTAGGGAGGCTTGAAGGCATTGAAAACATGCAGTAAACCTTACGTATCGGTAATCTTACTCGTAACCTTAACCTCACCCTAATCAAAAAACCTTTCTTATCGTCGTTTTCCTGTTACGGGTAAGGTTACTCATACTGGTTCCCATACCTGATACGTTTTGGGTAAGGCTACGTAATCCAATTACGTTGAACCTTTTAATTAAAAGAAGAATACGAGGCGCTCGGAACGCAGATACGACAAATGAAGTCGAAGGGAACACAGATGGGGTACTTCGGGTTGGAATTCTTTGGTTGGTACGCTAATAGGGTAATAAACCAAAATGGGGATAAATTCGGTACGCAGATCTGGTAATGAAAACAGATGATACTTCCCGCTCTATCCAAATATACAGTAATGTAATATTTTAATGATCCTCAACAGTATTTATGAACAGTAGGGCTATAATGATTGCGTCCACCGGGAGAAAAACACGCACGGTAAATATGCACGGTAACATGCACAATAACATGCACGATAACATGCACGATAACATGCACGATAACATGCACGGTAACATGCACAATAACATGCACGGTAACATGCAAAATGGGTACAAACGGGTTCAAACGGGTTCAAACGGGTTCAAACGGGTTCAAACGGGTTCAAACGGGTTCAAACGGGTTCAAACAGGTTCAAACAGGTTCAAACGGGTACAGCAACCGGTTTCAAACGGGTTCAAACGGGTTCAAACGGTAAGATTTTTGAATCTACGTGTTAAATTTTTAACGATTAATCCGGTCGACCCGGTACTTAACTATTGACCGGGTAAACTTTCAATACTAATTAGAATATTTAAGACGGAGATTCAAATTAATACATAGAAAACATTTTAATTATCGTATTGACGGTGGGAAATTGTTACTTGAGGTATTTTTTGTTAGTACCGTGCATGTTAATGTGCATGTTATCGTGCATGTTATCGTGCATGCTATCGTGCATGCTATCGTGCATGTTATCGTGCATGTTATCGTGCATGTTATCGTGCATCTTACCGTGTACCTTAAGTAACCATTCGAGCTTCAATTTTACACGGGGAATAGTTAAAAATTTAACACGTAGATTCAAAAATCTTCTGTACCGGGCGGACGAGGTACAAACGGGTAGTACAGACCGGTCATAGTCGGTACAACCCGGTGGCAGTACCCGTTTGTACCGGTTTGTTCCCGTTTGTACCTGTTTGTACCCGTTTGTACCTGTTTGTACCGGTTAGTACCCATTTGTACCGGGTTGTACTACCAGGTTGACCGGTTTGTACCGAGTTGACCGGTTTGTACCGGGTTGACCGGTTTGTACCGGGTTGACCGGTCGGCCCGGTACAGAAGATTTTTGAATCTACGTGTTAAATTGTACGATAACATACACAATAACATCCACAGTAATAATCATTGTCATAAACGTTCAATAAGTAACCATTTCCAACTGTTTACCGGTAAATATCAATCACCGTATTAAATTTTCAATACACATTAGAACATTTAACATGGAGATTCAATTTAACACGAATGACCGGGTTAATAGTTCAAAATTTAACACGTAGATTCAACCGACCGGGTACCGGTACAAACGGGTAGATTTTTTGCAGTGGAAACCAGTACTGAAAAAAAAACCGGTTCAAACGGGTACAAACGGGTAGAGTTTTTGCAGTAGAAACCAGTACTGCAAAAAAAACCGGTTCAAACGGGTACAACCGGGTTTTTTTGCAGTTACCATGCACCGTGCGTGTTTTTCTCCCCATGCACGCAATATTGCCCTAGTACTGTTAAATACTGTCAAGCATATAGTGCAAAATATCATCTGTTTCATTACCAGATCTGCGTACCGAATTTATCCCCATTTTGGTTTATTACCCTATTAGCGTACCAACCAAAGAATTCCGACCCAAAGTACCCCATCTGCGTTCCCTTTGACTTCATTTGTCGTATCTGCGTTCCAGGCGCCTACGGGGATCTTATTTGCTATGCGTAATTTTACTCGTAACCTTACCGCACATCGTGAATTCTTCACTCCTACGGATGCACCTGTAGTACGGGTAGGTACGGTAATTACGTATGCCGGAGGAAAGAAACAACGGACAGTCTCATTTTCTTTTTGGGAGAAAATAATTTCGGTACTGCTCCTAATATCGGAAACCTTACCAGTAAGTTAGCTTACGTACGGTAAACCTTACCCCATTTTAAGATAACGTTTTCCCAAAATACTAGTAGTTTCACAAAGCGTCAAAATGACCTTCAGGTGAGAAATTCTCAGATCATAATCGTACCGTAGGGGAATGCAGGGGTCATGCGAGGAATGTAAGTATGTCGAGTGATGTTAAGTACGGTACAAGTAACCTTACAGTTTTAATGTGCCGGTGTAAGTTTTTAGGGTTGTGAAGGTCATTTTGACGCTCTGTGATAGCTTTTCGGAAAACGTTATCATATTATTTAGAGTATTGGGAGAAGTACGGTACCAAAATAATTTCCCCCGTTTTGAACTTTGTGAACTTGGTGCTTGGTAACGTATCCTCAGGGCGGATAAGAAGGACCGCAAACACAAGACACTCCGGACTGTGTCTCCTGTTTCGTCGAGCCGAACGGAATTGTGACATGCTGCATTCGACCGCTAAGGTTACTGTGGCACTAGGAGGATGGTAGCTTTTGCTGGGGCAGATATTACGAAAACATCATCATCGAAATCGGCGACCAAGACTCAAGACAACAACCGCTCCCAAACAGTTTTGTCGAAGTTGTAGACCGACCTAGGCCAGGAAAGAACGACAGAACATCACCTGGAGACAGCAGTACAGTTCGTGATCGATACTTCACGGACCAAGTCGTTTCGAGACATTGTGACCTGAGTTCAATTTAGTCAAGGTGAATCTGACGGAAGAAGAAGAGGCTGAGGCCTTGGCCACGCCGTTGTTGGCTCCGGAGCCTTCGGAAGTTGACGAGTTCGGAGCGCAGTTGCTTCAATCTCTACATTCGAGGAACACAAATAGAATGGAAAACAATTTATCGGCGGGAGAATCCTCTGACAACAATTTCAACATTAGCAATATGTCACCCATGATGATGGCACCATCGGGACAAAGCAATCCAGTGGTGAAAGGGATGATTGCAAGCTGTCTGAGAATGCGTACCATTGCGGACGCTCTTCCCACAATTTTACAGCCTCTTGTGGCGAGTGGGAAAATATCTTTTGTCGTCTTTTTGGGGGGGCAATTATTGCTTCTCGCTCTTTGGTTGCCATTTTGGATCATGTCCTTTGTCGTATCAGAGGTGGGAGTTTATGTTGCTGTCGTAAGCAGTGTATTTCTAGCGGGACGGGCCATTATCAGAATGATCGCTTTTCCAGGATCCTCACATCGAATATCGAACGAGATCGAGAAAGAATTTGCAAAGTATTCTGTTCGAGTGATCACATCTTCGGCAACTAGTCTTATCGATCTTGCAGTGGCTGTTCAAGGAACACATGGTAGCAGTATGTCAAGTGATAAGTACTACGAGATTCCTTCTCTCTGGAAAAGGGCGAAATCTTATCGTGACAGAGTCCTTGGTGTATACACAGAAGTTTTGCATACAACTTTCGAAGATGATAACAGCATGACTGATTCGTCTCCTCCGGAATCAAACAAATACGGAAACAATAATTTGGTGGGTGATATTGGAAACCTGTCTGGACTCACTGTTGATGCCATGACAGACGGTCGAATCTTGTTGAACCATTTGGATAAAGTGCTGACAGAAATCAACAACCTCGAAGACGAAGCAAAATCGTTTTTGGAGAATTCCACCAAAACCCCCCCGGACGCGGCCCGCAAAATAGCAGGGAATCTGTTAGTGGCTGCTACTGAACTCCGGGACTTTGTTGAATCTCTCAAGCCGCCAATGTCCTCCGGAGAATCAGAATTGATGAATAGAGAAGAGAGCAACGAAAACTTGTCTGTGGACGAAGTTCGTAGACGGCTTGAGGAAGAACAGGCAAACGCATCAATTATCGATACGATTCGGATGGGAGCAGCGTCCATTATTCCGATGTTAGATCCACCTCTCCATGGTTCCATCTTTGGTTTTGATGTTTTGCGTGGTTGTGTTTTAGCCCGTTATCGAGGTGCGCGTCAACTTTGGGTTCAGAGACCTGGTGGAGGCATGATTGATTGTTTGCATATCCCGGCAAAATCAACGTCACCACCAGTGTCTACAGGTGGTATGCCCATGTCCCGCAACTCCAAAGCCGTCATCTACTGCAACCCTAATGCCGGGTTGATTGAAATCGCAACAGGAATGAGTCTTGCGGGTGGCAATGTCGCATCGGACACTGATAATGTTGTCAATGACAATTGCTGGACCGACTTCTACACTAATGCGGGCTTTGATATGTATCTCTTTAATTATGCTGGATTTGGAAGAAGTCACGGAGGAGTATTCTGTGGTCTGTGGAATGGATTTCAAGGTGACAAAAAGTACACGCCGGGAGCTTGGGGTAGGATAAAGAGGATTTGCTATGGATTATTTTTTAGTTTTCGCCCAACTCCAAGTTCACTCCGCGCAGACGGTCTCGCCGTGGCAAATCACATACTTTCTCACATAGACGTGAGATCTTTGGTTGTGAGTACTCAGGTTTCAAGGTTTTGGTTAAGACTTCCTATCGAGAATGTAATATTTTCTCTGACAAATCACGTCGAGACTCACTATTCTCTTCTCTGAACTCCTTCGCTCTGCTTCGCACCGCTTAGATTGTAAGTCAAATTGCAGTATTGCTTCAGATAGTTCGATCCAAACTGCGACTATCATTCCTGTTAAGTATTTGTTTTATTTGATTTCCATCTCAATCGGGATTACTTTTCGTTTTTCTACCTGTTTTCTTTCTTCCATTCTCAAACACTTCCAGCACGGAGAAAGCATCGGTGGTCTTGCTGCCTCCTACACTGGACGGAAGCTGAGCGAAGACATTCATCTGAAAAACAAAGTTTCATTACTCATTTGTGACAGAACATTCTGTAACCTAGAAGCTGTTGCACAGCGACTTGTGGGTGCGTGGTCAGGATATGCCATAAGAATGTTAGCACCTTTCTGGTCTACTGATGTCGTCGGCGACTTTCTTGCGGCAACGTGTCCTAAGATTGTTGCCAATGATTCTGCAGACGCTATCATTGCCGATTCCTCTTCTTTAAAAGCTGGAATATCATTCTGGAAAGAAATCCAACGGAGTACTTCCTCTACGAAGGGGATAGGCTGGATCATGGATGCTCCATTGAATTATAGGATGGCTGATTGGGAAAATTTATGCGTTGCCGATTCTCGTTATGTATCACCGCCTCGAATAGCACGATTGACAGCTCCGGTTTGGCCTGCGGATAAGCATGTTTCTCTAAATGAGGCGTTTCATTTTGCAGCATGTGCCAGGAGAATCGGAAAACAGGCCTCTATCGAAAAGAAAAGATTTACCGCTATGGCATCGTCGGGAATGCTCAATGCTGAGGAAGGCAACGCTGATGGTTGCCAAGCACCGATATTTCTGGTGTGGAAGTTTCTTGGTTGTTGCGAAGGACTATGTGGATCTCCACTTGGAGTCACTGTCAAAGCTGGTTTTGATACTACTGTGTCATGGTTATGTTCCATGTGCGTATTCGGAGGTCAGACAGTTGTCGAAGGAATGGAAGACCGACACAAGTGGTCGAACTTTGAAGCGTGCACGAAATTACACGAGCTCGGCGAAGCCAAGGACACGGATTTCGATTGCAGACCTCCAGATTATGAAAGTCAAGAGTCTGATGCTGTTGTTCATCCGAAGCCATTGCCCGAAGTTTTGGAAGCATTGAAAGAAATTCTGGAAGAGAATCCCGACGACGAGATCCTAAATGACGGTGAGTAGTTTATGCTTCGTGAGAGAGCTTTCTGATTGTTCTTGACGTTTTGCAAGCAGCGATGCTAAACCTGCTGCGTAACGCGCTACTTTTCCTGCGACGCAGTGAGCCACGAGATCGGGTTTGTGATGGATACCCTAAGATATGTCATGTCTCGGTTGTCGGCGCCAGCTACCATAGAAACAAGTTGGAAAAGTCGTCACTTCAATTCGAATAGTCCGATGACAGAGGGGTCTTTTATGAATCTACATTGCGGTCACAATCATCAATTTTCGAGTGAGGAACGAAAGCGACTGAAGGCAGTCCTGGAACAGGCAACAACGGATGTACATTCTCCGTCCGTAGTTTAGAAAATCATCCGTTGCTCTTGGCAATGGATATGCGACAGTTGAATATAACGCATGGGTTTTAATTGTCATTTTCTTCTGCCGCTGGTGTTGTTTTTATCACAACAGGATACGCCCATTTTTTCTCGTTTTTTCTTTCGAATCAAAGCACCCTATCGTTGTATATGTGGTTGAATTTTTTTCCCAACGGTATGGTACATAGCACAAGATCGAAAGATAATAGAATGCATTGTTTCACAACGAAAGTTACTTCTAGACCTGACTGAATGAGCGCAACCATGGAACGCGGATGAAATCAGTCGAAAAGTCTTCCGGATAGTGTTCTAACTTTTGAAAACTTCTCGGGATTACAAACAACACAGTCACTATTTCACACTGCAAACATCTGTGAATTGTACAAAATAATGTGAAATACTAATTGACGTTGTGAATGAAGCTCATGCAGAATGTCTTGGCAAAATCTCGTATGTTGTAGTATTAATAAATGATAATAATAATATAGCTGTTTTTTTCTAGTTGCCTCCTGTGATGCATTATTATAAATAAACACTATCATTCCATCATGATACAACTAATTACTTCACAGCTGCATAGGTTCCGGTCTGCTGTTACTAGAACCATCCATAATAATACCCACCCCTCTAGCGCCGTCCTTTGCCCTTGACAACGCCTCTGGTTCGCAATTGGCGGACAACCAAGGGTGAGTCAAAGCTTGAGCAGCTGTGTATCGGTACTCGATATTGTAAGAAAGTAGAGTCGATACAAATGCCATCGCCTCGTCCGAAACGTCCCGGAAGAGTTCGTGCGGGAATGTGTATTCCCCTTGCACAATAGATGCCTTGATAGCTTCGTCGTTTTTGCCATAGAACGGAGGAGCTCCACTCAACAGCATGTACACAATAACTCCTAAACTCCACAAGTCACAAGCTTCTGTATACGACTTCTTCAAGACTTCTGGTGCAACATAGTACGATGAACCAACCACTCGCGTGAGTCGTTCGCCCTGTCGATAATGTGTTGACAATCCAAAATCAATCAATTTCAGTGGGCTCCAAACGTCTTTCCCAGATTCCAACACCCAGTTCTCAAGCTTCAAGTCACGATGGCATATGCTTCTAGAGTGCAAGAAGGCCACCGCCGAAAGCATTTCAGACACAGTTTTGGCTGATAAAATATATGGTTTTCAAAATGGGTGTGTGAGAAGAGTGAATTTAATGAAGTCGAAAACGGATGACCAACAGTATAATGATAGGGGACCATAGACTTACCAGCGTAGGCTTCGGTTACACCGTGCTTTGGATGAGTTGTCAGCAAATGAAACAAATCACCACCTCTTCCGAGCTCAGTTATTATAAATAACTCGTTGTCGACGCAAAAAACATCGTACAACCGGATCACATTGTCGTGGCCACGCAGTTCACGAAGAACATTTACCTCCTCTTGTAATTTGGAAATGTACTTCGGATCGTTCCGCAGCATCACACATTTGCACGCAAACTTCTTTCTTTTTCCGGAACGTCCGCTTCCAGACATATGTCCTTCTGCCTCACCACGGGAAGCGATACAAACCTGACCGTAAGACCCCTTCCCGATGACCAAGTCACGATGCAGAAGGTAGGCTGGACGGCGCTGTGACTGTTCCGAGGGAGGCGGTGAATCCGCAGTAACTGCCGCTGGCGGAAATGATGGTTGAATCGACTGATCGGGAGTGTGAGGCGCAACGTGGTGGTGACTGCTTCTGTGTTGCTGGCTTCCATAGTGGGTCTGAGGCGGCGTGAAGTGCTGATTGGACGAAGGTGTTATCATCGAAGAAGGAGGAGCATTCGTTGGTCCTTGCCGAGACGATTGATGGTGATGATACTGAGATGAGGAGGAATTGTGATAGTTCGATCCTCCCGTTGATTGCTGTTGCTGCTGGTGGCTATACCGGGAAGACGACCGACTGCTGGTTCCAACTTGTCGAGAAGAGGACTGACGAGACGACGACACTCGACCACTGCGATATTGAGATGGCTGTTGGCCTTCGTTCTCGCCCATTTCGTCTCGTGTTCCCCTATTCGATCGACTTCCTCGGCTGTCGTAAGCAGGTTTTGAGGACGAAGAAGATCCTGGTGCTGTATGGTGATAATGCTGTTGCGAATGCTGGTGAGGGGCACTGGAGTACTTCCCTCGCTGGTTCTGATTATCAATGTCCATTGCGATGCGGGATTTTGGTGTCGCGCTTCTGTATCCTACCATAGGCTTAGCCGTCGCTGTCTTGTACTTCTTTCAAATCGAACTCTGTTGCTGTTCTGAAAATTATGCTTAGCGTCCTTGTTTTGCATGAATCAAAAATATGAGGAAAGACAAGGTACTATACTATCGAAAGAACGACGACGCTCTCAAGGTAGAGGTTGCTCTCGTGGTGAACCGAAATGGAAGAATCGATTTCGTTTCGTTTGGTTTCGTTTCGTTTCAAGAAACTGACTTCTTTCGGTTTCCTGGATTCCCGTTTCCGTTTCTTGCAATCGGCGAGGGAAGAGGAAGTTAACAATCTTCCGTTTCTCGACGGTCGGTAACGGGTCAAAATCTAGCCAATTCGTACGCCCGAAGCAACCTCACAGAGCTCTCTGAAGTATGTGCAGCTCTTGTTACCGTAGAAGTGACAATGGCAACGATGGGGTCCACTTGTGGTTGGTCTATTGGATTGTTTGATGAGAAGACTTGCTGTAGCAAGATGGTCTGGAAGTACAGTGCATGCAACTGTTTTCCCGGAAACAAACAATGATCCTGTGGAGACAAGAGGAGTTGATTGTGATAAATAACTGCCTCGGATCGTCAGTCATACTTCGATCGGTTATTGCATCGCAAAGGGGAAAATGCAGTATAGAAATATGATATGAATATATACAGGCATTAATATTGATTATTGCAAAGTCCGCGCAGGCGCAGAGCGTGTCGTTTTACTCGGCGAGTCTAGTATCTCTATGCATCCTTAAAAATGGCGAGGGTTCCGACGACTATATATAAAGGTATGTTTCATACCTATGAGAATGATAGTCAGTGGATCCGATCGACTTTTGAAAAATGTGATCCGAGATCATCGTCGCTCTCAATTTTTTTTGGCGCGAAAATTTTCCCGAGTAGATAAGGTCTTACTTACGTCCTTCATTCGGCATGCTTTGGCTTGCTCGCTTGGGTTTCCAACTGTACCCGTTGAAAGTAGTACGGTGCGTACGTAAAACTACGAATACTTTCCGTAGCAATTGTACGTGGCCAACCCGTATGGTATGTACAGTCCGGTTTAGTAACTCCGCAGCAACCTCTCTTTTGCCGAACCCATTGGTGCATCGGTAAGATTACAGTATCGGTCGTAATTTTGCAGTAATCTTAGAGCTTTGATGTGGGCCCGCCAGTTTTACAATGATGCCATCGCACTGCGTTCAAGTTCTTTCATTTTTGAATGTCAGCAGGCTCAAAATCAACTAATAGTCATACCGTACCAGAACAATACACAGAAAGCAAGAACTTCATTCACCACAAGGCATCACAACGGCACAACCAACCCATCTTGTCTTTTGGAGTACAAAAAAGAACTTTTTTTGTGTCCACAGAGTTGACACGGAAACACCACCTCCTGGAATCATCGGACGACGATGATACTCGAACACGAGCAGTGGTATTTTGGCTACGACCAAATCTTGAAGGATTCCCGTCCCAACGGAGATCAGGATGGTGCCCGGACGGTTCTGATGTTGTGCAATTCCGACGTGGATGCCATGTCGTCGGCACGCATCTTGTCCTACATGCTGCGATCGGATGGAGTTCACTACCAACTCCTTCCCTGTACGTGCTACAGCGACCTGGAAGATCGGCTCACCGATATGGTCGAGGCGGGCGGAATGGACGACGTCAGCTCCGTTGTTCTCTTCAATTTTGGGGCAGCCCGCAACCTGACGCGGCTGTTCGAAAGAGACCTCCTGCAGGAAGGAGAAGTAAAGATCTACGTGATGGACTGCCGTCGGCCAATCCACCTGGCAAACGTCTACTCGCCCTCGAACATTGTGATCTTTTTGGACTCCACCCAGCAAATCAAAGACATGCCGAGCGATGGTGACAACCTGAGCGGAGACGAATCTTCGTCGGACGAGTCGTCTTCCAGTGATGACGACGACAGCGACGACGACGACGACGACGACGACGACGAGGCCCACGATAACGACGGGGACGAAGACGAAGAGGAAGCAACCTTTGATGACGTTGTTGGAGAAACCACGAAACCTTCCCAACCGTTAGAAATCGACCGGAAACCCGAGATTGACCACGAAGAAGATGCAAGCTACGATGCGGAAGACGAGAACGAGGGAAGCGACGAAGCCGAAACGGATCATGCTGGTGGGAATGACAACGACGACGACGACGACGAGAACGATTCCCATCGAGCACCGAAACGACAAAAGACAAATCCCCGGGTTGACGATGCCACTGCCACTGCCACCGAACATTCGCAGAATGCGGGCGATGCTCAACGAAAAGAGAACGCACCGGGATCGGAATCGCAGTCGCAGTCGCAGTCGCAGTCGCAGTCGCAGTCGCAATCCACTATTTCTCCCAGAGAACTCCACAGCCAGCGTCGGAATCGGCTTCGCAAGTACTACTCCGACGGAAGTTTCTACGGGTCTCCGGCCGCCTTTGTGGCGTACCGCCTGGCGTCGCAGCACCGATACGGGGAACAGGGGGACCTGCTGTGGTTGGCCTGTGTGGGGGTCACCGACGCGTACCTGCACGCCCGCCTGGATCTCATCGGATACGCCAAGCTAGCCAAGGAACTGAGCGACTTTTGTCTCAAGCTGTATCCCAACAACATCTTTGACAGGGCCCTGAACACGGTCTACGCGGAAGACTTGGTGGGCAGGAGCAGTCTCGGCCGGGGAAGCGCCGACTCGCAACACAAAACGAAGATTGCACTCAGCGAAAACGGGCGAATCTTCTCCGAGAAAGATTTTCGCTTCTTCATGCTCCGGCATTCCAGTTTGTTGGATAGCATGCAATACTCGGACTACGTTTGCACCCGGCTACAGGTCTACACGAAGAAAGGGGAGCAGCAGCTCATGGAAATGCTCGCAAAGATGGGCTATCCGCTGGATGAATGCCGACAACCCTTTCCGTTCATGAGACCCAGTTTGCGACGTCGGCTGAAAGAAAAATTGGGAACCCACGCTCAGGTAAGCAACGAGTTGCATCGGTGCTCTCGAGCGATTTCGAGCGAAACGTCGGCATTGGTCTCACCCGAAACGTTTTTCGTGCTTTACCCATTGCGCAAACAGGAATACAATTTGGATCGTTTTGAATTTACTAGTTTCACCCGCGTAACGGGATACGCATCCTTGTTGTCCGCAAGTGATACTTCGTACGCTGTTACTGCGCTCCTGGAATGCGATGGTACTGGTACAACCTCGACCACCGATCCCGATGGAGCTGTCGTTGAAAACGAGAAAAGGGCCAAGGTGGAAGCCTTCAACAATGCCTATGACGCTCTTGGTTCGCATTCCTCGGAACCATTGGGAGGGTTGCTGAATGGGATTCACGCAGAAGGGTACGATTCTTCGAACTTGGTCAACGGGGGCAACCTGTCAACGAACGTCGGGATCGGAGCCGGATTGCGCCGCGCCATGGTCCTGCAAAAGAATATTATCAACACGGCAGTAGCACTATCCGAACGAGGTGCCATTACTCTGCTTCGGCACTTTCGGTACGCGCACGTCACATCGTCTTCTGTAGGGGGTGAAAACCAATTCAATCGAAGGGACCTGATCCGTTCGACCGATACCATTACGGGCACCGACAAGAGAGACCACATGTTCTCCAAACCCCTTGCATTGACCCGTTTGGCTCATTTCTTGATGGACATGAATCGGGAAAACGGAAAATGGACCGGCAACAAGGCCCGCCCGTTGGTTTTGATCGCCGACAGACCGCATACCAACACCTGCTTGATTGTTGGATACGAATACCCCGAGCGAGCGGGCGATTTTGTTAAGAACACCTTTGGCAAATACTTTGAGGAGACTGCAAAGTCCATGAACGGCACTTTCAAATTTGACAGTTTTGATAGCAATGTGGTCGAGGTTGATTCTGGAGACGTGCAGAGGTTTATGGAACAGCTCCATTATCTGCTGGATCAGATGTAGCGGGATTCATGGCCGTTTCAAACTATCAATGATGCCAAGTAGACTGCAATGATTGTCAAGTCGAGTTGTCATCAGTATCAGTTCAGGATTTATTAAAACTAAGGTGATGTATTGGATACGGATTACGTACGGTACGTTTACTTACCGTACAGAAATAGTTGCCCGGTTTTATTGCCATGCGGGGTTGCAAGATACGGTTCCGTACGAGTAAGGTTAGTGCTATTACCGTGAAATACTATGAATCCCGGTTCGTAATCTTACCGTAGTTTGCCGTTGTTGAGGTTTTCAAAACTGGTAAGTTACTGGTACAAGTTCGTAAGTTTACTGTAAAGACTTATCGCTAAGATCTTACGGACGAACTACCGGTAGACAAAACGAAAAAAAATGTTTTGGACCAGTTGGATTATAAAATAGGATTTTTGTTCGTCAGTGTTCTTTGTGACGTATGATTCCCAATTACATGACATGAAAATTGAAAATGCGCCACATTTCGCACTCGCCAATCCAAATCTACGGTCACGATCGTTCGTCAGACTTCAACAGCTGGCATTGCACGCGTTGTCTGCTCCGGGGACACGGTTTCCTCTGGATTGAAGCATTCGTGTTTTAGCAAAACCTCATACTCGTATGAGTCCGGTGCAAAAATTGGGTGTGACGACACGCTCGCGGTTTTGTTTCTTACCACGTAGATCCGGTACTACGTTTGGAAAAAATGTTCGGACAAAAATTTCAAGTTAGGTTTATTTACTGTTCAGAACTTCGTACTACGAACTTAGTACTTCTATTATTATTTCTATTAGTCGTAGTAGCAGTAATTTAAAGTAAGATTACCCGTAAGGCTTACCGTAAGGGTTAATTTTACCACGTATGTAACCAAAATTACCTTCGGATGTGAACAAAAAAATTAACTTTATTTGGCACGCACCGGACACATCCAACATACGGTACGGTACAGTGATGACATTCTACTTCAGCAATTTTAATGCTTCGTAATACGTACCGGTACTCTACGATTAGAAAGGCGAGGATGCACGGATGAAAAAAATATGAATGACATCTTAACTTTATGTACATCTTCGTTCTCTCCGTACTGAATTATGCAATTCTAAATTTTGAAGAAGGGTCATACCGGTACGAGTATCGGTACTGAATTCCAAAATAATGCTTCTTGCCTCTGTTAAAGTAAGATTACTCGTACGATATTACCGTACTGGTAAAAAATTACCACCAAAACTTTCGGATTTTGACACATCCATCGGATATTGGTCAGATAATTTTTTTTGTGTTCGGTCTTTGTCTTCCGTCTCCCAACAAGCTGCATTGAAGCTGATCTTTCGCTGTAGTTGGCATAGCGTTGTATCTCCTTCAGTGCAACACTCTACCACCATGAGGTCTATTCATAAGGCAGTTCTGCTAGGTACTTCGGTTCTGTGCTTCAATTGCTTTAGCACAGCGAGTGCTTGGGTGCAAAATGCGAACGTTGGTTCGTTGAAGCAGCAATTTGCAACCACCGGAAGAACCAGTCCAATTTCTTTTGAATTGTTAATTGAACCCACTAGATTTAAGCGCATACCAACGCGACTCGCTGTAGTAAACGATAGTGAATTAGCGGTCGTGGACAAGACTCCTGAGCATGACGGAAAACAACTTTCTCGCCAAGATGCTTCGTCAGGAGATTTAGAGCTGAGTGCCGATCAACGACTTGTCAATCTTATCTTTCTCACCGTTTCATTTGGATACGCATTCTACACCATTCTCAACATTGATAGTGGTATGACCAGAGGTTGGTCGGCATCAGAAATAGCAATGAGAATCCCTCTTGACAACTGGGGAGCATACGAATCTTATTTGGACGCTAAGCCGATCGTTACGAAAACACTTATTAATGTCATTATATACTTGCTCGGGGATTGGCTGAGCCAAACAGCCTTCAGGGGGAAAAACTTACTAGAGTTCGACATAAGCAGAACCTTGAGGAACGGTTTCATCGGTCTATGCTTCGGACCACTGGTTCATCAATACTACGAATTCAGTGACGCAATTCTTCCACCCGAAAACGGATTAGTCACCAGGCTTCAAAAGATCTTCATGGACCAAACAATTTACTTGACGGTGAAATGTAGTGTTTACATCAGTGCAGTGGGTTTGCTGGCTGGGGAAGACTTGGCAACTGTTACACAATCAGTTAAAGATAAAATTGGTGGCATTGTACTAACAGCGTAAGTATAATTCCGATTGCCAACAAAATTGGAGATATAAAAGCTGTGCGATGTTGGGTTTGGAGACTTCGAAATGCCTTCCTCATCATCATTGTGCTCGTCACTATCACTTTGTTACAAACGGAAATCTGGTTTTAGTTGGAAATTCTGGCCCATAGTTCACTGCATTACATATAGTGTGATTCCAGCCCAACACCGAATATTATGGGTCAACTCAGTAGATTTAATATGGAACGCAATTCTCAGCTCTGCTGCTCAAAGAAACAGCGTTTTCGAAGAAGTTGTTGGCTCGGAAGAAGAAAGTTCAACGCGGGACATTGAGAGTAGAGAAGTTGTTCTTTCAATGGATAAAGACACTGTTCCGGTCTTTTCAGTTTCTGAAGTCGACGAAACTTCTACGAGCACATTCAGCGATCATTCAACAAACACAACAGCTACTAGAGGAGTCCTAGTTCCAAGCTGAACTCGACTTTTCGATATGATTCCCAATCATCGTTTGCTACAAGGACAGAACTTCCTCGACTGGAATGACATCCATGACAATCTTTCCAATAATTCTCATGAGCAAACAGCAACCTACGAGTAGGTGACAAGGCAATGATGAAAACCTTGCAACTTGAAAGAAATCGAAATTGAGAAGTGTTCAAACACACAGCTATTTTTCGCGATATTAACGGGTGATCTTTCAGTGTGATAAACCTTTCTCACTGGATAATTCTCAATTTTTGAATGATTGCGCAAACTCATCGTGTTGCGTGCTACATTAAGCTTGAAATGATATTGTATTTATATACATCTTGTTCATATTCAATACTATGTAGTACTACTATATTGCAATCGAAATGTTGCTCGACAAAGTTTGAATTGCACGGTGTTCATAATTGCACTACATAGGCGAATATGTGGAATCATCAATAAGGAAGATTATCGTAATATTACTATCGGACGCATCAAGTGCTACAATTAAAACCTGACGTTTTCGCATCAATAAGAATCAGACCTCAGGCTGCATAGCTCTGTCGTTCTCTGAAGATTATCAATGACCAACTATAACTTCGTTCTTCAGAGGTATACGGCTGCATCAGCTGCAATTGTAATCCACCAAGCATCTTTCTCCGATGCTTCGCACCAAGGGTGCAACCTATCGACTGTGCACGCGAAGCCAGAACACCCCTTGCTGACAAAATTTTGCGGAAAAACGCCGATCTCAAAGTTTTCAAGAAAAAATGGACTCCCACGATCGACTCCATCTTTTCATTTCTTCAAGAGTGACATAAAGACCTTCATCTCCCTGAGCAGCTCGCATCCAGTCTACCATCTGTTGCAGCTGGAAGAGTGGTATGCCTAACGACTGCGACAAACGTGTCATGTAATCGTCTTCTTTTCTGTGGAACTGTTGAGGTTCTCCTCGGACGGCTTCCATAGAAACTAATAGCGCCGCGAGACTCAAGCGATGAACAGTTCGTGGGGAACAAAACGGGCAAGATGGCACGCCGTTGCTCCTTGGCGTTTCCACTGAACATGCACGATCCAAATAAATCATCGCCAAGCAAATTTCTACACCATCTTCATCGATACCAAGCAAATCCGCAATGTGCAGCAAGTAGGGGAAAAGGTCAGGGCCCCAATGATTGACACCTTTAGTATCTTCTTCTTCGAATTCGTCGACTTTCGACACCGACAACGACTGTGATCGAGGTTTCTTCGCGTGAAACAAGGATAGTTCTTCCTCCTCGAGAAATCGACCTGACGAGGCTTGAATTGGAGGATGCCACGTTCTAGAGGGATGCACATTGACCGGTATATTTCCGTACATATTTTGTTGCGCATGGTGCACGCTTCTGTCCATCTGTGGGTGATGTTTCTGGTGCTCGATATAGTAGTGATCTGGAGACGAAAACATCTTTTTTCGATGCCTTCCCCAATGCTTCACACCTTGAAGTAGTCGCCGATTCCATTCACTTGTGTGCAGCAAAGCATTTGCAACCTGTTCCAAACTTATCTTTGGAATGAAAGGCTTTCCTTCGTGGTGTTGTGGAGAATGATGCTGATGATGCACAAGCTCCGATTCTTGGTGTTGTTCTTGGTATGATTCTCGTGGTGGCGATGGTGGTGGCGATGGTGCTGGCGGTTGCATTTTTGTGCTACCACCTCTGAGAGTGTCGCCATTCATGAGAATTGCGTTTGGCTTTTGCGAAAAGTTTCGAGAAGAATGATGAGCGTCTGATGGGTGTTGACGAGTACTCCAAGTTGCGGAAGAAACGTCAATTGACACGAGAGCCACCACGGTCGAAACTAAAAAGCAACGCCAAACTCTTCTGCAGTTCCTCGTCGAATCGACGTCGGTGGCATTTTGCGACACCATTTCACAAGCTAAGATTAACTATTAGTCACACAAAAACAGGAATCTCAAGGTCCAAATCAATAATGAGAAGTAATGTCAAAGATGCGGAAGCAGCACTAGGTGTTTGGATTGCGACAGTAATCTAACAGCTTCATTGCACAGGAATGATACCTTACTTATTTGACGGAATGAGGTAATAAATACTGTTGCGAGTGCAAGTTCCACGTCACGAGATTGGGGCCCATTCAGTTTAGTGACTCAAAAGATTGATTCATTCGAATAGTACGTGGATTGAATTTCGAATGAATACGAGTGCTCGCAAAAATTCGTACCGGTACGAGTACGAGTAATTAACCTTATCCTCTCAAACATCTTTTCTTTTTTAGATTATTTTATAAAAAATTACCGGTAATTTGTTTTCGAAATGGGAAAAATAAAGAATTCTAAAAAACAATTAGTGTAGGTACACCAGGTACCGACAGGTACAAAATTACTGTTCCTGTAAATACAGTAAGGTTTAAGGTTACTTTGTAAAAAAGTAAAATTAAAACCTTACTGTAATTAACCTTACTGGTACGGTACCCGTGAAAAACTAAAATGAATCACGTCGGAGTGACAGATTGTTGCCTCACTATCTGACCAAATACCTCCTCCCAGTAACGGAAACCTCCTCAACGAAAGTTACAACCTATTCGTAAACACTATAAACCGACTGTTTGCAACAACTCCTGTTGAAATCAGTGACTTACATCCATAGCTTTGGCCCCCTGTAGTTAGTGGTTTTTTCAAAAAATGGCCAAAAATTGATCCATCATGGTTAATGTAGACACTGGTACATTTTCTACACGGGACCATACGATCGAGTGACAGCATCTACATTTTCTACACGCCGAGTGACAGCATGTTGAACTGAATTCGAAACGAAACGAAAAAAATGAGTTCTGTTTTTTGCTATGCGCGCAAGCCGAAAAACTATGCGCGCAAGCCGAAAAACTATGCCGGCTCGATGCTGTCACTCGAAAACACATAATTTTCGGCCCAATTTCTGTATTCGAGAGCTTACTAAGGGAAGAATAAGCAATGTTGTTTAAAAGTGAATATAGAGCATTGTAGAGTAGAGTGTTAGCTAACAGACGATGTCTTTACTTTGAACAGAGGTGGTGTATGCAAGGAGATATTCCAAAAAGCAAAGATGCTGTCACTCGACGTGATTCATTATGGTAAACGTGATTCATTTTAGTTTTCGACGGGTACCGGTAAACCTTATTCCCAATTCCCAATTTTTCCCAAGAATTCTTTAGGTTGGGTTGACGGAGAGACGGAAGACGTTTTCAGCCTATTATCCTAAAGTTTCTTCCTACAAGACACAAAATATGGATTCATACGGTAATCTTACTTTTGTTTTTGATTGAGAGAGAGACTAACTTACGGTATGAGTAAACTTTACGATTACAAGTTTACCACAACATCATCTCTGGGTCCTCTTACGGTGTCAAGTCCCGTCTCTTCGGTCAAGAATTCAGATTTTGATACCACAACTAATTCCAACTAGTCGTCATCGAGTTGCCGGCACAACAGTATCGAGTAGATACGTAAAGAACGACTTCAAATTAAAAAAAAAACAAGAAGTGTCGTCACATTCCATTTGGTCGGACGCGATGACTAGTCCAAGCAACTACGATGGAGACCAGGCTTATCCACAGCCGTCACGAGTTCACAAAGAATCTGACGTCAAAACCTACCGATATATCCGATATGAGAACGCAGAAGCTAGCTACTTCCCGGACAAAATACCACACAATACACTTGTCTGGGTGCTCATAAGCAAAGGGAAAAAGAAATGTCCACAGCTTCACAAGCGAGCCAGAGTAATCTCAGAAGAGCCGGACGGGGAGGGTCGTATCCAAGTGCAGTATCCAAGTGGATCCACTTATCGTGTACGAAGGAAAAATTTGATGCCTTCATTTGAGCACTTGGATAACTTAATTATGGTCGCTTCAGAAACTAATGATTATCGTAGAATGTCAATTGTTCACACCCGGCAGGAAGACCATTTCATAGGTGAGTCACACGGTAATACGTACTGAGATTCTGCCAATAGGTGTACATCTGATGAGCACTAATGCCGAATCATTTTTTGGATCATATTATTTGATTGACCTACAGAAATCGGTTGCGATTTTGGTATATTAGTAGACAGTGTCGATGCGAAAAGTTCATTGGGGATCGACAAAAGCGAGGAATCGATCAAGATTTCGAGGGAACGGTACCCAGATCAAAAGTTTTTGTTAGGAGATGTTTTCGAAGACAATTTAGAAATTGAACCAAGAAACCCATTGGTTGTTTCAATCGACATCAACGGAAACAGGGAACTACAAGCAGTTCTGAAATGCATACAGCTTGTTCTGGATTTATGGTCACCGAGACTGATCATGGTCAAATCACGTGAGTTGCATGCAAAGATGGTAGGAGAGGGCAAGAAGTGATCAAGATTTAAATAATAGAATATTATTACTAGAAAGCTCTACCAAATAATGCCATGTGAGTCGCGTCTTCTCCGCTGTAGAAACATTTCTTTCCTTCGTGTTTCCCTTCACTGTTGGCTGCGAGTGGGTAACATCGAATCGTTGCTTTGCATTCTGTCTTGATCGTATCTTCATTCTCCGCGTCGCACTTCCACGGAACCAGGTATAGGCCGTTTCCTGGATAGGACGAGGCTTCATCGCTCTCAAGAGCAGTCTTCATTTCTTCATAAGAGACATCTTCGGTGATTCCATTATCCAATTTGGACTGCGCTTGCTCCAACAAACTTTGTTGCATTGCTTCCAAACCTTCCGATGCCTTCGACGCGGCATCACTGAGGTCAATATTCATCTTTTTGTCTGAACCTTCTCCTGCTCTGTATTTGAAAACACAAGTATTGCTCTTAACATCACGTGGTCCGAGTTCGATTCTGAGTGGTACTCCTTTTCTCTCCCATTCGAAGTACTTCGCACCGTTGCGCATGAAATCGCGATCGTCAACCTTTACCCTGATCCCTTCAGCTTTGAGACCAGCTACTAAATTGTCAAGTGCCTTGTTCATCGCGGCTTTCCCTTCCTCGTCATTTTTCTTCGGTGCAATCGGAACAATTACAACTTGAATGGGAGCAACACGTGGAGGAAGTACGAGTCCTTCATCATCAGAGTGGGTCATGATCAAAGCACCCAAAAGTCGTGTAGAGACACCCCATGATGTCCCCCAAACGTCTTTTTGTTCACCGTCGGTATCTTGGAATGTGACGTCGAATGCCTTACCGAACGACTGACCAAGGAAGTGGGACGTTCCACTTTGTAAAGCCCATCCATTTTGCATCAAGGCTTCGATAGTAAATGTATCTTCGGCACCAGCAAAGCGTTCCGAGGGAGACTTGACACCTCGGACTACAGGCATGGCCAGAAGATTTTCACAGAGGGAGGCATATTCTTCCATCATGGTACGAGCATCTTCGCGCGCTCCCTCTGCCGTAGCGTGGGCAGTGTGACCTTCCTGCCACAAGAATTCGGAAGTACGAAGAAATGGGCGTGTCCTCATCTCCCAACGCATAACGTTCGCCCATTGGTTGACTTTCAATGGCAAATCACTACGAACATTTTTTGCAGCCAATCAGAATGGTGAGAAATATCAAATGTATTCCAAGTCGAGCCTTGTTTTTCGTATGGTTGCAGTACGTACCGGTGACTATTGATCCACTTTCTGAACATATACCAGATCATTGTTTCGGAAGTAGGACGCACGATCAAAGGATCCTCGAGTTCTGCTTCGGGATCCACAACCAATCCACCGTCCTCTTCGTCCGATGATTTGAGCCGGTGATGGGTTACCACAGCACACTCTTTGGCAAAACCATCTACATGTTCAGCTTCTTTTGACAGAAAGGACTTAGGAATCAGCAATGGAAAATACGCATTTTCAGCTCCGTGTTCTTTGATTCGGTCGTCCAACTCATTTCTAACCTTGTCCCACAATGCCATTCCCCATGGCTTGATAACCATGCATCCTCGTACAGGTGACGTTTCCGCCAAACCTGTCACACGAATGATATCGTTATACCATTTTGAGTAGTCCACAGCTCGGGCAGTAATGAAATCCGAACTGTCGTCGTCTGCTTGTTTTTGCTTCTGTTTTTGATTTTGTTTCTGTTGCTGCTTCTGTTTTTGTTGCTTTTTTGGTTTTTGGTTAAAAGTTGGATCAAGTTCTGCCTTCAATGCAAGGAGCTCTTGGACAATTGGTGCAACCACTTCCTTGTCGGCTCCTTCATCCTTGAGAGCTCGGATTTTATCACCTGTCGCTTTGATCTTCGACTCTAGAACGCTCTTTTGTTCGTCTGTTAATTGTTGCGTTGTTGCCCCACTGAACAGACGTGTCGTGACTTTGGTGTTGCTATAATTTTGTACACGAAGATCTCCGGTGATAGAAGCTCCACTGCGATAAAGGCTACGTCCTACCAACCCAGAACGCGAGTTGGCTGTATGAAAAGCGTGCGTTGTCTGACGGCTGACTGCAAAGAAGACCGCAGCCACCATAACCATCATCTTAGTGCTTCTGTTCGCCATGAATATGATTGTGATTGTTTGGCGTTGATATACCCTACCGTATATACTTCGGAATAGATACTACAGGCCGGAGTGATCAGAAAGGTGGACTCTTTCTTTCTGTTGTTCAGATAAAGTCTTGGAAGCGATCGCACGTAAACGGAACCGACGTACTAGTAGTAGCATCACCTTAGTTTTTCTTCCGCATCAATCCATTTTTTCGGAAAGATCATTATGTTGCTTGATGCAGTAAAAACCTTACGAAAGAAGTATTTTTCTAATGCTCGTACGTACTCGTACGTACGTTCTGATGCCTACATTTTACTACCACTGAAGTAGTTCTTCTTTCATTGCTGGACGGTACGGTACGGTAATTTTATCCTTACCGTACAGATAAAGTTTACTTAGTACAAGTCGCCTCACTGCAGGGTTACTTCGTATTCAGTATTCGTATGGCACGAAATAACACTAATACTCTTGTACGGTGAACTTGGGAGTAAGTCTTAAGGTTACCCTTACTAGTAGTTCAAGAACCACTAACTTCGTAAGATTAATCTTACTCGCACATTATTCATTTTCACACACGGCCAACCAACTCACAACTTTCGCGTCAGGCTGAATGAGTAAGTTTTTCTACACCTTCCGATTGACGAACAGTATTCCACGTGGAATGTCTTTGAGTTTTCCTTCGACAAAGGGAGGGAAGAGGGAAAATGTAAATTTATGAACGTATGATAACTTAACGATTACTACTACTACGTATGTTCGTACATTCTGTTATTCATTTTTGTTAGAAAACGTAGAACACTAACCTTACGGTGATCTGCTGCTCCTCCCGGCTTGCGCATTTCAAAAATTTTGAATCTGCCGAATGAATCGTGTCTCGGTCCTTCTGATTGTAATTACCGTACAGTAGATGATAACTTCTTGTCCCTCTCACCCAGTATCTTACCAACACCGTACGGCATTGAATAGGTTACTCTTCACTCTTCACAGTATTTACCGGTACTTCAGTATTACAGTAGGACCGTTCTGAAATGGGACGTCGATGTTACGGTACTTGTACGAGTAAGTTACGAATAACTGTAGTCGTAAAAGTACGCCAAGACCGGTGGAGCAAACGATTACCTTTTATTTCAATCTTATGGTTTTCTCCTGGCGGTAAGGGTTACCGCTGTTGTTTTGCTCCGTGACAAATTGAAAATAGGAAGAAGCCATGGTGCTGAGAGATATTCACAATGGGGTTCATCTGGGACGAGACAGTGGACGAAAGTGGGAAAATGCTCCAAAAACGGTCAACGGGAGAACGAATATGGAGTGGCAAAAGCTTCGGAGACATGGTTCCCCAAACATAAGGAGAAGAAATGGAATGAATCAGAGCTATGTCAAAAATCCCCCTTTTGAATACATGGATTCATCTTCGAAGAATCAGGTGAAATCCTGGAAGCCTTTCGCATCCGATTTTCGAGATCGTATCGAAATCGCTCGAAGTCCTGGTATGGTCTTGAACATTGAGAAGAGATCGTGGGACAAAGAGAAAGGTGAAATTCTCAAACGAAACTCTTCCACACAAATCTCTCTCACTACCCCAAACGTGTGGACCATTGGAGCCGAACCCGATAGGATCGAATGCACACGAAACGAAAGAGACCAAGCAATACTAAAACAATGCGACGAATCCGAGACGGTGTTACTTGCGAAAGGGCATGAGACTTCGTCGATGGCTGCAAATACAATCGAGTGTAACCGACGTCATTACCAAGAGACTCCATCTCAATCGTATAAAGTGCAGTCGCCTCAGATTTCTAGTGGGATTGATCCAAAGACAACTCTTTTCCTTCATCGCAACGAATTCGAATCATTACGATCCGAGTATTCAGAATACTTGAGAGAACTCGTTTCGCAAAACGACATTCCGAAGTCCTCATTTCGGAGTCCGAAGAACCAAGTGAGATTTGTGGTTCGAAATAGACCGCTTCGGGATCATGAAGTGAAAGGGGGTGAATTGTCGGTCATTGAGGTGCCATGGGGGTCTTCCACCACCATGGCTCTCTACGAGGCCAATGTATTAGAAGATCGAGATACTCTTGATTGCAAAATTCATTTGTTCCGATTCGATGCCGTTGTTTCCGAGACGGCTTCTGCGGAAGAGTTTTACAATCAAAGTGTACGAAGTAACGTTACAGATGCTATCAATGGGGGATTAGGAACAATTATTGTATTTGGTCCAGATGAGTATGGAAAATCTCGCACGATATCAGACATCGAGTACAGAGCTTCGCTGGACCTGTTTTCTGATCCTGCGGTATCAACTCGATCGGTGTCAGTAAAATGCATGGGAATAGGTGTTGGCGGCGATCACTTTGTAGATCTAATAGGACCAACCCACAATCAAGTTGAAATTGTCAAGTTGAATGAAAATTATCAAATCGAGGGTGCCTTGCAGGTTAATGTCTCTTCCGGGAGGGATTTTTTAGATACGTTGTGCCTTGCTAGACAACGGCTTGCATCTAGGAGGATACTTCAGCAACAAGGGGAGGCCGCATCGTACTTGCTTTGCGAAATTCGGATAAGGAATCAGAGCGGAAAATCGGGATCTCTCTATGTGTTACAATGTCCTCGTGGGGACGAAGTTCAAAGTGTGAAGAAAAAGTGGAACCCATTTGCAAACCTGATGGAGATGCTCCGAACCAAGTCGTCGACCTCTAATCTGGCTCCAACGTGTGTTCTAACGAGACTACTTGGTCCCTGCATTCTTTCATCGGAAAAATCAAAAGTCTGTCTTGTCGCTGGTGTGTCGCCTTCATCCTTGGACACGGAAGCTACACTATCGACTCTAATCTCGTCGAGAGAATACATGAGAGAAATCGAGCACAACTGTGTCGGGTGGTCAAACGTCGAACTTGGCAAGACAGATACTGAAGACGAAAAGGATTTAATGCTGCCGAGGCAGTGGTCTAGAAAGCAGTTGATGGATTGGATTACAAGAAAGAATCTTTTAGATGGAAAAATCGAGGGGGAGTTCACTGGGAGCAATGTGATGAAAATGGGCACAAAAGAGCTGAAAGAAAAATTTTTCAACTCAGCCGTGAACGGCGAAAAAAAAGCAAGCAGACTGTTTAACGCACTCAGGGCGGAGAATGATCGAGTTGCTCGACTACGAGTGAAGAGAAAGTTTGCCCTTCAAAGGACTAAAAATGATGTCTAATTAGTATCAGCTGCCTTTTATAGCTTGAAACCTTTACCGCTTCTACGGGTCGACTTTTCCTTTTTGAACTTTTCCGATACCATGCCGAAAATGGATTTTTTGTTGGTTGGTGGTTCCGGTTCTTCTTCATCGAGATTCTCCACTTTTAGCAAATTATTCATTACTTCAGCAATTTGTGGGTTTGTTTCGTTCAGCCCAAGTTCCTGGAACGCCTGATAAGCTTCGTTCCACGCTGATTTCGCTTCTGCTTCTCGACCTTCCATTTTGTGTATGTTGCCGATCATAAAAAGAACATTGACAAAGTCTCCATCTTTCTTAGTATTGTTATCACGACGAATACGAATGAACTCTTTCAGAAGATCACTGGCGTTGTCATGGTTGTTCGCGCGAAATTCCATCGTCCCCATGAACTGCAGAACTGTAGCGACCCTCTCGTCGTGGGCACCGAAGACGAGCGTTCGAATTTTCAAAGCTTCTTGGTATGACTTCATTGCCTCTTTCATCTTTAGCATATCACTTTGAATATTGCCCATTGCAATGAGAGTGTCGGCGACTTTCTCGTGCTTCGGACCGAGTTCGGCCTTGCGGATTCGCAAGCATTCTTCGTAACACTCAATGGCCAATTCTAGTTCGTTCTTCTCTTTATGAACGTTTCCAATGTTTTTCAATGTCTCTGATACTTTTACGTGGTCTTGCTGAAGTTTTCTGATTCGCAGTGCGTCCCACAAAAGAGTAAGAGCGTCATCACGTTCTCCGCTTTTGGCCTTTAGGAAGCCCATCATATTTAAAGTATCTCCAACCTCTTTTGAATCGTTTCCGAGTTGATATCTTCTGATACTCAGAGCTTCAACGAAGCAAACCAAAGCCCGTTCAGGTTCATCGTTGTTATGCAATGTATACCCCATGCTAGTTGTAGTAATTTTTCATGTTGACAAAGCAGCAGGACTCTGTTATGTACGACAGCATTTCTTCGTCACCAAATAATCGGAAAACTATGAAAGCACAGCTTACGTACCTGTATAGAGTCTCCGCAACAGCGACATCGTCAAGGCCTAAACGGCTTCTTCGTATATCCAATGCGTCAATGTAATACCCCATGGCAGTTTCGTATTCGCCAAGATCGTCCATTAAATCACCAAGTTCTTGCAGGACAGATGCATAAGCTTCGTGTTGTTCCCCGTGAATCGATTTCCTAATTTTTAGTGCCTCTTTTGATTCAGTTAAAATCGAAAATGTTGAAGTGGAAAAGATAAGATAAAAATTCTTGATTGGATGAGATATTCGGTACTGAAATGTCAGTTCCGAATGATTTTGCGACACCAAGCATCAGCTTACCTTCGAATGCGATTTGGGCCTTTTTCGATTTTCCAATCCCTCTGGCTAGTGAACCGATCTTCTCATGAGTGACAGCAACTTTTTCACTATCAGGTAAGCGCAGCTGTCTGATCTTCAACGCCTCTTTACGTTTAAACCGTTTTTGTGTATTATTGCCATAGTACATGTAGTGCAGTTATCGTTCAAACAACAATGCAATGAGTTTGAAATTAGAACAAATGTCCCGGCCAAGCCATGAGAAATATTCCATGATTCAGTGCAAGATTTCAAAGAAAACAGAAAGGGGAAATGCACCATTCAACGCGATGAAAAGGTTTCAAAAAATCCAAGTCAAAGTGCGATGAAGTGTGTAGACTACGAAGAGAACGTTGATTGAATAGATTCTGCAAACTTACCCTCAAGACAACGAAGGGCCTTATCAAGGCGGTTCCGGGTTTGATGAAGGAAGGCCATATTAAATAGAGTACTTGCCACGTCCAGATGAACGTAGCCCAGGACCTTCCGACGTGCTTGGAGGCTTTCTTCGAATAATTTCATAGCTTTTTTCTGCTCACCACTCATCAGATAGACGCAACCTATTAGATGAAGGAGGGACGCAATTTTCTCTTTTCTATAAGGAACTTTTGTAACAAGTAACTGTAATGATCTTTCATAGCACTCGAGCCCTTGTTTCTGGTTCCCCTCAAGATTATTCAATATACCCTCAATAGTAAGTATGTCAGCGTCACCTTCCGGGCCTGCCTCTGGGTCAAGTTCCTTCAGACGTATGGCTTCATCAAAATGAAGAATTGCGTCGTCGACATTACCCTGGTCAGATAAGCAGTTTCCAATGTGTTGGTAAGTTGATGAAAGTTCAGGGTGGTCTTCTCCCAAATCCTCTAGCTTGGAGCGAAGGGCCTCTTGATGACTTTGGAGAGCTTCATCAATCTCTCCCTTGCTATAATGAATGGCACCCTTGTTATCAAGAATTTCACCAATCTCAATATAATGATGGTCTGGTTCTTTAGACATGATGTCAAGTGTCCAGTTGTAACTTTCCAAAGCCTCGTGGTAATCACTCATGTTCAAGAATACATCACCAATTTTTTGGATTGTGTTTGCAAAAAGGATATGCTCCTCTGGCAATCGTTGCAACGATCAGATTTAGTGGGGAGTCAACAACACCATTTCTTTGACGTCAATAATATCTCAAGAGGAAAACAGAACTACTTACCTCCATGAATAGTACCCCTGATCTTGAGGCATCGTTTCAAAGAATCAAGTGCCTGCTCATACTCGTTCATTTCAGAATACACAACTCCAATGTTGTACAGGATTCCTGCAACGACTTCAACCCTTCCGAGTGCTGTTAAAAGTAGCTCATGGCTTGTTTCCCAATGAAACACAGCCGCGTCCCAGCATCTGTTCTCTGCCAGAGAGAAGCCAATATCATAGTGACTCCTTGCTATATCGACCTTTTTAACTCGTGCGTCTTCAGTGTTTTCTTCTATGTTAATTCCGAGATGTGCTCCCAATACATGGTAAGCATTTTTCATCACACTACGGGGATCCATTTTGGATCCTCGAGACCGTCGATCCTTCAACTTCGAAAAAAGCATCTCACAATCTTTGATGTGTCGCTTCGTTGAATTTTCACGTCCGAGACACAAAAGCCTTCCCCTGATGAATGTTTTTTCGGCGAGAAGATCAGCCGC
This sequence comes from Pseudo-nitzschia pungens, assembly GCA_037355855.1. NCBI lineage: Eukaryota > Bacillariophyta > Bacillariophyceae > Bacillariales > Bacillariaceae > Pseudo-nitzschia > Pseudo-nitzschia pungens. The sequence continues at coordinate 2,689,094 of CM074767.1, forward strand.
AGCATTATACATCATACCCCGAATCATGTGAGAAATTATCATCTCAAGAGCATAGCTATGTGCAGCGTCGTCGACTCCCGCATCCCACTCGTTACCACGGGCAAGATAAGCATCCACGAGTGCACGGTTCCATTGCCTCTCAGCGTCTTTAGTAAAAACTTTAAGAGATGCATCTTCTTGTGCCAAATATTCTCCGTATTCGTGGTGGATATTATGCATCACCTGTAGAAATTTCTGCTCGTCATCGGGGTTTTCTTCATCTTCTTCCCCGTCAGAATAAGTAATTACCTTTAAGACACCCAACGCCGACAACGCTTCAGGAATAAGAACAGCCGCTTCCTTCTTTTGGGCGTAGAACAGACTTCCTTTCTTCAACAAAGAAACTTCGTACATCTCCAGAAGAGTTTGAAACAATAATTCCGCCATATCCATTGGGATAATAGGGGTTGGTTCGGTTAAAGAAAATTCTGAAATATACTTCCGATCACAAAAGACAACGATAAAGGCTGCGAAACAAAATTTTATGATGTTCGTTGGCCCACCATTTATTGCCGGCGAGAGACTTGTACTCAATATTTCGTACATCATATCAGTTCCAGTGTTGTCACCCGCCTTCAAAATTTTGTCCATCGACTTGATGACTTCAGAATGTATCTCCTCGACGCTACTCACAACACCCGCTGTTGCATGCTTGAGATTCAACCAACGCCCTACACTCTTCACCGCTAGAGGGTGATTGGCACATTCTCTTACAACGGACCTTGCTTCTCTAGACTCCGCCATCAATGAATGAGAGAGCTGTCCAGATTCTTGAATCAATAGGCTGATAGCATCCGCTTCGTCAAGCATGTCTATCTCCACTGTGTCTGCTGCTGGAAGGAGAGATCTGCATCGAGTTGTGATGACTAACGCACAATTATCACCTTGGTCATCGACCGACTCGTCTGGCATTGGGGCAAAGTCAAACCAATCCATGTCTGGTTCCCAACAGACATCATCAAGAATAATCAGAACACTCCTGTTTTCCAACAATCCAGCAATGGTGTCACGTGCGTATGTCATGAAACCTTCCTCTCGCCTTCTCCGTTTGGACGGATTTTCACCTGGTGTATGTAGCAATTCAGCAAACAAGGGAACACCGTCATAGAAGTCAAGCTGTGCTACCAGCTCTCTTAGACACTGGGTGTACCTACTGTAGTTTAGCTCTGCTTCTCCGATGTAAAGCCACACCACGCCATCTATAAAGTACCTCCGGACATCGGGATGTTCTGCAATCATTGCTGCTAATGTTGTTTTCCCCACCCCCGCGACACCCAATGCATCCGGATTATTCAAAGACTCTGGAACAGATGATATTGATACTATATTTGTAGACGGAAGGCCTAACGGACTCTCGATTGTATTGCGAATGCTAGTAAAATGATCAAGAAGTGAAGCGTCAGTGATTGCACGGGGCGGCAAAATTCGTCGCAAGATACTTGCGAATACATCCAACCGAGGCAATGTGTCACCATTCACTTTGTCAAGTATATGCTCGGCTGCTTGTGGAACGGGGGCAAGCTCATCTTCATCTAGATAGTCTTGGTCAGGCTCTTCTTCTAGGAGCTCAGAATCGATACCACAAATGTCTATCAAGACACTTGTATCTGGACACCATTGATCTGTGCTCACCATCACTTCATAGCATATCTGTCTGAAAAGCTGTGGGTCGTCGCAATTTTGAAGAGCTTTGAGCTCTTCGATATGGCCAGTTGCCAACCACGCCTCGTGAAGATTTGCTGAAATACCTTCATCAGGTGTATCGACGTCGTCAAAGTAGCAAATTAGGTCTAGAGAGTCTCGTTCTATCAATTCCAAAAGTGTAGCATAGGTTGTTTCTGCTCTGTCACTCCACTCTTGTCTCTCCCCGACTCTATGCGTCGTCTCACAAATGAGATCAACAAGAGAATTTAATCTATACAGAAGGTCGTCCATGTACTCGTCAGGTTCTTCTTCAAAACAATCCAGAATAATTGGCTTCAGATCGGCAAACAACTGATCAAAAGTTTCAGCAAAGCTAAGAATCGCTTTTAGAGCACGAACATGAGCGACTTTCTCTTCTTCTTTGATGTCTCTTATTTTTGAGAAGGTTACTATGAGCTCAAGTTCGTCAGATAATTGCAGAAAAATCCCCAAGAGCGCATCGAATCCATGGAGAAGACGGTTTGCAGAAGACTCGGTATCTTGTTCATTCGAATCTAGCTGGTCTTCAATACGAAGAATAGTTTCGTTCACATTGGCGGCGAAGTCCATAAGAGCGGGACTCTTTGCTTCCCTCTTTCTCCTTAGCCTTTTCTTTCTTTTTCTCTTTTTCTTCAGTCTTTCCTTCTCCGAAAGAACTTTCCTGGGTTTCTTGTGTTTACTTTGAATGGATGCACTTTCTGTCTTTTCCCTGTTTAAGTGGCTTGTGCCCTGTGAGTTTTCAGACACAATTTCTCTTGGATCCAAACTTTCTTTTAGATTAGATGAATCCGTACTCAGCAATGTGCGGTTGTCGTCCACTGATTTTCGCTGTGCTGAACTTTCCGTGAAGTCTTGGGATTCATCTTTCGTGAAATCTTCAAACAATTCGTTTGGCTGACCAAATACATCCCCGATCATCAAAGAGGTTTCAAAATGCTGCCAGGACTTGTTGCTTTTTGACGCAATTGACAAAGATATTGAATTGTTTCCCGTTGTAGCGTTGCCTCTGACGTTAAGTTCAGTTAGGTCCATCGATTGCACCGACTGATCCGGTTCAAAATGACTTCTGGAGTCGGCATTTGAACCATCAACATTTGCATTAACTTTATCAGTAGTGTCATCATTGACCTTCGCAGGACTTGAAACCGATTTCTTCGAAACGATAGTGACATCATTATCATCATTAACCTTCGCATGACTTGAAACTGACTGCTCGACATCATCACCATGACTTTCTTCGTCTGAAGAAATGTTCTTTAGATTTTCTTGGGATGAAGATTGTCTGGATTGGTCGTCGGACACCGACAGCTCTTTCACCGGTTCTGTATGTGCGACATCATCAAAGCATTCTCCAGTCGAATCAAAAGGCGTGTCACAAGATGAGGTATCATTCGCACTTCTACTCTGCTCGCTTGCTGACATTGGTATCGGCTGCTCAATGTGCGTGTCTTCCCTATCGTTCGGAACTAATATTGATCTTGAATGATCAGTTGGTGGATCATCATTCAGGGCCTTCAACTTCGGTCTTGGTCCCCTTTCAACGTCAACCGGTAAGCAACTGCGCGATTCATCATCTTCGTCATTCGATGAACTTGCACTGGAATGATCAGTTTGTACTTTGTGTACTAAATCATCAGATAATTTTGATATTTTCTGACCATGGACATTCCGAGAGAAAAAATAATCGACTTCATTTTGAAATGATCTTGGTTTCGAACGATTAGTGTATGATTTAGAAGTTTCCTCGCTGACTAATTCTGAGTTAGAATATCCATCTTCATCAAACGAGAGAGAGTCATGAGGTTTGATATCTTCATCTGTGACCAATGAATGTTTCGAAATGTATGACTCATCAGCTTTATCCCCAATTACACTTGATGATACTTTTTTACCACTCTTCGAGAAAGAGTTGTAGGAATTATTTGTTTCATCTTCGATTGGTCCTGAGTAATCTGATTGTCCACTGTCAAAGTTACAAAGCTCATTCTCGGATGATCTCGATGCGGAATGTTCAGTGTGTGATATGTCAGCTTCATCCATGACAAAGGATTGTTCAGAAGCCTCGCGGCGTCCGCCACTAGCATCATACTCTGACAGACTCGACCTTACAGACTCAGAGTTAAAACCACCCTCTGATGACAGTGACGCGGAATGCTCAATAGATTGGCCCATCCTCTCATCCCCTAGACATCTTAATCGTGAACATTCAGTTTCTGGAACGTCAGCATCGTCTTGCAGTTCTGATGATCCCTTATACGCTATAGGTGAATTGCTGGCTTCAACCTCTTGTGATTTCGACGAGGAGTACTCAGTTGGTGAAGTGCCAGAATCATATTGTATTGACGATCTTGAATAATCTTGAGATGAATTGGCAGCTTCGTCCTCCGGTGGCCGTAATTTACTAGCTTCACCGCTGATGGAAACAGAACCAGGATGATCAGTTTGTAAAGCATCACCATCATCGTCTTCATGATCTTGCAGTGATGATGATCTTGAGTAACCTGCAGATGAATTGCTGGCTTCATCCTCCAGTGATCTGGACCTGGAATAATCAGTGTATGATTTACTAGCTTCACCGCTGATGGAAACAGAACCAGGATGATCAGTTTGTAAAGCATCACCATCATCATCTTCATGATCTTGCAGTGATGATGATCTTGAGTAACCTACAGATGAATTGCTGGCTTCATCCTCCAGTGATCTTGACCTGGAATAATCAGTGTATGATTTACTAGCTTCACCGCTGATGGAAACAGAACCAGGATGATCAGTTTGTAAAGCATCACCATCATCGTCTTCATGATCTTGCAGTGATGATGATCTTGAGTAACCTACAGATGAATTGCTGGCTTCATCCTCCAGTGATCTGGACCTGGAATAATCAGTGTATGATTTACTAGCTTCATCGCTGATGGAAACAGAACCAGGATGATCAGTTTGTAAAGCATCACCATCATCGTCTTCATGATCTTGCAGTGATGATGATCTTGAGTAACCTACAGATGAATTGCTGGCTTCATCCTCCAGTGATCTGGACCTGGAATAATCAGTGTATGATTTACTAGCTTCACCGCTGATGGAAACAGAACCAGGATGATCAGTTTGTAAAGCATCACCATCATCATCTTCATGATCTTGCAGTGATGATGATCTTGAGTAACCTACAGATGAATTGCTGGCTTCATCCTCCAGTGATCTGGACCTGGAATAATCAGTGTATGATTTACTAGCTTCATCGCTGATGGAAACAGAACCAGGATGATCAGTTTGTAAAGCATCACCATCATCGTCTTCATGATCTTGCAGTGATGATGATCTTGAGTAACCTACAGATGAATTGCTGGCTTCATCCTCCAGTGATCTTGACCTGGAATAATCAGTGTATGATTTACTAGCTTCACCGCTGATGGAAACAGAACCAGGATGATCAGTTTGTAAAGCATCACCATCATCGTCTTCATGATCTTGCAGTGATGATGATCTTGAGTAACCTACAGATGAATTGCTGGCTTCATCCTCCAGTGATCTGGACCTGGAATAATCAGTGTATGATTTACTAGCTTCATCGCTGATGGAAACAGAACCAGGATGATCAGTTTGTAAAGCATCACCATCATCATCTTCATGATCTTGCAGTGATGATGATCTTGAGTAACCTACAGATGAATTGCTGGCTTCATCCTCCAGTGATCTTGACCTGGAATAATCAGTGTATGATTTACTAGCTTCATCGCTGATGGAAACAGAACCAGGATGATCAGTTTGTAAAGCATCACCATCATCATCTTCATGATCTTGCAGTGATGATGATCTTGAGTAACCTACAGATGAATTGCTGGCTTCATCCTCCAGTGATCTGGACCTGGAATAATCAGTGTATGATTTACTAGCTTCATCGCTGATGGAAACAGAACCAGGATGATCAGTTTGGGAACCATCGGCATCGTTAGCTATAGATGAATTGCTGGCTTCATCCTCTAGTGATCTTGATCTTGAACTCGAACATTCCGAACGTGAATTAAAAGCTTCATCTCTAACTGATTCTGATACTTGATTTGGATTAGGTAGTTGCTTGTCCTCGTCATCGAATGATCTTGACACGGAGTGATTCCTATTGAAACCAACGGTCTCATTTCTGTTTGATGCTGACCTAGAGCGCTCAATAGAGGAGCTACAACCTCCATCAATGACTAATCCTGTTCTGGAATGTTCTGTAAATGAATTCCTGCATCCATTCTCCAATCTACACCCGTAATAACTTCTAGATGATCGCGATCTGGAATGTTCACTATTTGCTTGTTCGTCCTTGGCCTCGTATTCCAGTGATCCTGATCTCGAATGCGCATTGGATGAACGGTCATCCTCACCAAGAAATGGTCTTGATCTGGCAAGACTTTTGTTTGATCCATCAGAGTCGTCTCTTGGTGATGTTGACCTGTAACATTCGGTGTATGAATGATAAGTCTCATCATCAAATGATCTTGATCCCGAAATATCATCGTACGAGTTGTCTCCTTTGTTCGAGACTGATTTTGATCTAGAATGGTACGTATCTTCTCTGTCGATGCCATCTCTTGCCGATCTTGATCTGGAATAATCAGTATATGATCTGTTAGTATCATCATCGAATGAGCTTGATCTGGAAAAATTTGATTGTAATCTGTCAGCATTGTCCTCTGATGACCTTGACCTGGAATGTTCAGAGTAAGATCTATCAAATTCAACTTTGAATGATCTTGATCTTGAATGATCTGTGTAAGATCTGTCGGTGTAATCTCGGATTGATCTTGATTTAGATATAGAATGCTCGGTATATAAATCATAGTCCTCATCATCCAGTGATCTCGATCTAGAGTGACCAGTATATGAATTGCCAGTTTCGTCTTTGGCAAATGAGGGTCTAGAATACTCCTCGCGGGAACCATCTGACTCACCATTGAACGATCTGGAGTCGGAGTGTAATGTGATGGATTCATCTTGTAGTAATCTTGATCTGGAATGATATGTGTGCGGCCTCGTAAGTTGGTCTCTGATTGATGTTGGCTTGGAAGACTCGGTATTTGAATTGCTCGTGTCGTCATCCAATGATTTTTTCATATGGTTGGTAGGTGAGTTCTCGACTTTATCCGTGACTGATCCAGATATTTCATGTTGACCCATGCAGAAACCTTCAACCTCACCTTCTACTTTTATTGATCTAGAATGTTCACTGTATGACGACTTATCCTGATCCCCCGGTAACGTTACAACGATATGTTCATCGTTATATTCATCGGGCTTGTCAATAGAAATGAATGATTCACCGCCGTTCGTCTCTGCGTGATCATCTTTCACACTATGAATACTATGCTGAGGTCTGCTTTCTGTGTCAACGTCTGGCTTTGCATCCAAGTCAATACACAAAGCGGTACTGTTCAATAACGGATTAAAGTCATTCATATCCTCATCATAGAATCCTTGTCTGCCTCCTCCGTTTCTGTTTCTATCTTCCGAGCTTTCATTATGATCTTGTTCGTCAACCTTTTGTGGGAGTAAATTATCTTCATTGGATGAATAATTACAATATGCAATACCACTTTCTTTTTCCTTCTTGCAAACTTCTGATTCGAAGTCGACATTCTGTTCCGAAATACAACTGACATTATCTCCCCTTTCGTGATTATGCCTTTCTTTGCCATAGCTTTCCGTAACGTCGCTCCCTAAAAAAGACTTTGTCGAGCTACTGTTATAAGAATCTTGCTGCTTGGAACGTGACTTCACATCAGAGTAGTCTGAGCCATGACTGGAATAAAATGATCTGCCTCCAGAATAGTATGATTCTTCTCCCGAGTACCACGATCCATCCTCAGAATTAAGATAATTGTCTTCTGTGCCCAATGGACCTCTACCGAGAGGCGATCTATCAGAAGAAAACTCCCCATCTACATCGATGATCGACTCCCTGTGTTCCGTTCCATGAGAGCTTCCTTTGTCACTTTCGTCCTCGTTTTGCCTAGAAGAAATATCGTTCAAATCCTTTAATGAATCGTCGTTTCTAAATTGTTCATCGCCGTCAAATGAGCTTAACTCGTCTCCCCGCACATTGCTATAACTGCGACTTGAGATATCTCCCCCTGAGTCGTAAGTGCTGCCACATTCCCCGCTACAATCGTCGCTACGGTAATCACCAACTTCTCTGTGATTTTCCGGAAGTAAGTTTTCCTCGCAACTGCTGTCATTCAAAGAACCCTCTGCATCTATCGCTGCATTCCCGTTGTGTTTCACTCCGTGAAACTCCTTGCGCCGCAGCGTGCGTGTCATAATTGTTTACAGTCAAAATCTCCCGATGGGAATGACACAATAAGGTATAGTGACTATGCGTCGTCTTCTGGAACGTTGGCAAAAGTCAACAACCAAATATCATTGTTATTGTCTTCACTCGATCAATAGACTTTCGTTTACATGGGGAGACGTCTCAAAGAAAGTCGGCTTCGTACGGTATGATGGAATAAAAATAGAGCTGGTTTTCCGCGTTGAGTCTTGAGGGGTTTTTTCTCCGATTCAGAACCGACGGGTATTGTATTCTTAATATTCTCAATCCAAAGAAGTTTTTTAGCTAGAGATTTGCTCTGAATTATTGTTCTTGACTCGTGATAAAAAAGAACTCCCATTTCTTTTTAGTGCTGGTTGTGCAGAGGCATATTTTTTAAAAAATAGTGTACGTGTACAAGGTTAAAAATAATAATAGAAGATGATAACAATAATAATGCCGTTGAACTCAAAAAAGGTAAGGTTATGCGAAACTATTCATAACAGGAAACTAGTACGTTTAGTCGTCGATAATACTTCGTAGTAAAGGAAATGAAATTGTAATAAAACGAAGGGAAAAGAAAAGGAGAAGCGGTGTAACTATTCTCGTCATAAAATCGAATCGATCAAGACAGCTCACAAAGGCTAAACAAACATGTAGAAAAAATAACCGTGGTTGTGATCATCAGATTCAGTGGATACATAATAAATGAATTATGTTATTTATTGTTAAATTAATAAATAATATTGTATTCACAAATGAATGTAATACTTCCGTTACAAGTACATATTCATTAGGTGAGGCAGATGATTGGATTTCTCCTTTTTTATTTCTCCATATTCATCATTCCATTCCCAAACTCTAGCAAGCTCCCGTCCCTTTTCCGACACACTGCGTTTCAGCTTGCTCAAAGCTGTCTCGAAATCATTTACTGTTACCGGACGTAATCTTTGCAACGAACCCTCCGTTATATCCTCTCTAACATTGACAAACCCTTTGTCCAGTAATCTCGCTTGTTCATGACTGATTTGTACAACCGCTTCTCGGCACACCTCTTTGATATCAGACCCGGTGTAACCCTCAAGACGCTCAGCAATCTGAGTCAGGTTCACTGCTGGGTCAAGTCGGTTTTCCGCCAGAGTAACCTCAAGGATCTCTTTCCGTGTTTCCAAGTCAGGGAGATCGACAAGAATACGGCGCGGAAAACGTCTGAGAACAGCTTCATCCAGGTCGAATGGGCGATTCGTCGATCCAATTACAACGACTCTGTCACCACTGCCATTCGTTCCTGAATTCAGACCATCCCATTCGCTCATCATGGTAGTTTTCACGCTTGTCAGGGTTCCGTGAGCAGAGTCGTCAGAGCTACCCTCTCGACTAGACAATAAACTATCGACTTCATCAATAAATACAACACAAGGTGCTAACCTTCTCGCCAACGTAAACACAGCCTTCGCATTCTTTTCAGACTCGCCAAGCCATTTATTCTCCACAGAAGAAGCGTCGACACTGAGAAAGCTGGCGCCTCCTTCAGTTGCAACAGCTTTGGCAAGCATTGTTTTTCCAGTGCCTGTGAAAAGAGCAAAAGATAATGTAAGCAAGTGCGCGCTGCAATATCAAGAACACGAAGTGCAATCATGACAACATACCAGGGGGCCCGAACAAAAGTACACCCTTCACAGCCTCTCTAGCTATACCTTCGCTATAAAGATGGGGAAACTTCAGAGGATAAGTAATGCTTTGTCGAAGTAGCTCCTTGACGTTTGATAAACCACCAACCATGTCGTACGTTACACCAATATCTTGAGGCGAAACAACTTGTGACACTAAGGCCCGTTCATGCTTATCTTGAGCAAGAGCCATGATTTCATCCTTCGTTCGATGCGAAGCTTGCGTACTAGAAAGGGAAAGCCCTCCAGATGGCGATGGGCTTAGGTGGCACTTCATTGATAGCGCACTTTCAATACTTGACGGGTGAATATATTGAAGATTTGGGTTATTCTTGTTTATCCCTTTCAAAGAAATGGAGTCGACAGCTTTATCCTTGGCCTCGACAGATCCATCTTCAGTAATCATCAGCTGGCTTAAAGAAACATCAACATCTAATGTCATTTCTTTTTCGTGCGTTTCCTGCGAAGTTTCTCCTTGACGCAAGCTCTTCGCTGCTTCCAGCTCAACAGCACACTTCACTGCATCCTGTATTTCGTCAGAAATATCACGCACACTCAACATCTGACGCAGTGCAGAACCAGCGCCTCGGGTACCAGTATGCTGCTGTATAGCAAGATTTCTTGACGTCAGCTCTTCGTTCAAAAGCTTCCTATTCTGACGAAAAATTACTGCCCCACGTTCACGACTAACCCAATAGTCCCAGGACTTCGCACGGACTGGATCTTGAGGCAATCCGACAGGAATTGGACGGCAAATAGATTCAAGTTTTGCCAGGTTTCTTCCGGCCTTGTTCTCTGAGGATTTCTCCTTACTCTTCGGATTGTTCGCCTTGTTTGCTGCCATGACAGCTGCTGCAGCGGCCATCGTTCGGACTCGTTTCTGTCTATTTTTTTTATCGGAATCCTCGTCAATACCGTCTGAATGACCATCTTGATTATTCAAGATTTTCTGAAACCATCCTCCCATGTTATTGTGTTGGTTATGCTGGCGCCCCTGCATACCATTTGGATGTCCTGGGAGTTGTCCTCTGTTCATATGATGAGGAGGTGGTGGTACGTATACGCTCAACATAACTCCCTGGCACTTGGGGTCGGATAATGCAGGTGCAGCTCTAGCTAGATTTTCCGCTATGCCGCGTCTTAAGTTATCACTTCGAAGAACTTGACCAAAAGCTTTTTGTAAGTCTGGAGAAATATCCGATTGATTTGGATTATGCTCATTTGACATTTTTGAGATTCGATCTAGAAGCTCTGACATCGCCTGTTGCAAAACTTGCTCCACGATTTCAGGGGGCGGGCTCCGAGAAGATTGTTCACTGTCTTCGTCGTCAACGGTGTATGCCAAGCTGGCATTGAAAAATTGCGGAGGAGGAATAATTGCATCCTTGCTAGCATTGTTTTCCATATGATCTTGCAGCATATGGGCCCACTTCTCTAGCTCAGCTCGGGCGGGAGAATCTTCATCTTCGTACTGAAGACGTTCGCGTGCTTGAATTGCCATCATATGAGGAAACAGATTTCCTGCCTGTGGTGAAGCTATTGCTCCTAGAATGCCAGGCTGGCCATTTTGATCCATTGTTCGAGACAGAAAAATGTTGAATCTCTGAGAGCCTTCTGGGTCGTTTTGTCCCGAGGCATTCGGATTTTGGTTAGAAAATCCAAAGAAAGGTGTAGAACCATCAGTATCACCGGATGTATTCTCTCCATGATCATGAGAATCTTCGATTTCCTCCTTCGGCAGAGAGGAAGTTGTCGCGTCTATGCCTTTACCTAGAGTAACGAGATGAATGCTGTCATTTGAAGCACACTCGTGAATCAATAGTTCCATTGCAGATTTCGACTTCAGAAGGTTTGTGGATGTGTTTGTCCTAATGAAAATAAGTAGTGGCAATGGCTTGCCTGACATCTTCGACAGCGATCCGTCTTGGAGGTCCTTCTTCCATTCTTTCTCCCACATCGACATGTCATCGCAACTAATAATTGCACGTTCGTCGTACGGATCATCAAGGCCAAGCAGTATATCGCGTTTCATACAAGCTGAGATGGATCCAGAATTTTCACCATCTTTTAGCTGCCCTTCGGTTGCCAACGACAAAAGCGACTTAATCAAAGCAGCAGGCTTCATCTCCCCATCAGACAAGCCACAATTTGCCATTTGATGTCGCACCTTATTGATGACGTGGTCGTCCAAAATTAACATACCGCAGCCTAACGAGTGAGCCTGAATATGTCGAGGATAAATAATAATCCGCATCGCAAAAAAAAGGGATGGAGATAACAGATGATTGGTGAGCGAATTTTCTCTCATCGTCTCTGACTCTTGAATAATCAAATAGAAAATGTATCCGAACAAAGGCGGAATAACTTACGAGCGCCATAGCAATTGTTTCTTGCATTCCCAATGTCGACCCTTTCGTATTCTCACCATCTTGATACAGACGGATGCCGCTTGTCCTAGGTGCAGATTGACGCCATGCTGGTTGCGTTGCAATAGAAAGGGCTGCTTGGAGGGCTTGTGAAGAAGACGCTGGTAAGAATTTACGAGTGCTACTAGAGAGTTTGGTATTCGTAGCCCCCCATTCCAATAGTAGTCCAGCATAAAGAGTTCGGCGATCCAAGCGATTTTTGGAGGAGGCGTCTAAGATGCGGGCATTGTTCGAAAGGAAGTTCAAGGCCGACGGCGTAGGAGGAAAGTAAACAAAAGGAGTCCATGCACTTAGAAGTCTTGACTGGTCATACGAAGGTTTCAATGCCGACGGTTTTCGCCGACTATTTTTCCGCCTGTTTGCGATGCGACCTAGTCGAACACCAACACCACCACCCCCTTTGGTTGCAACGATGCCACTCCTGGAAGAGCCGCCATTTTGTTCACGATGGTTCAAAATTCCCTCTTCCTCTACCATTTCAACCTCTACTTCGACCTGCGGTTCAAAAATTTCATTCGCAAATTGATCAAATGTCTCTTCAATCTCTTCCCATTCTTCGCTGTATTCGGATGGTGAATCGTTTTCGTCGTCACTATCATCGTCGTCATCGTCGTCATCACTTCCATCGGGATCTCCGACAGCATTTGACTTTTTGTGAGATTTTACTCCTACAACAGAGTCTTCCGCATTGTCTGTTTTCTGGTTTTTCGTCGGTGTGGAACCAGTATCCTCCATTGGTCGGGATGTATCCGACGATCCATCCGTCATGTCTCCGTCTTGATTCGAATCCATTTCGGTTTGACTGACAATAGCGCTTGGATCATGACCGGCATCACGCTCCCTCATGGCAGCTACATATTCTTCGACCTTTGCGTCATTGCTGCTACTTCTTCCATTCGAATGCCCATTGCATCTCTTCCTTTTCTTTCCCTTTTTTCCGGTTCGATCATCGTGGTTATCTGCGGTAGATGTCGATGTCGATGTCGATGTCGATGTCGACGTCGACGAATCATCTTGATCGCTACTGCCAAAAGCTCCGGCTCTCCATCGAAGGAATGGAAGAGAAACGATCTTTCTCGTAGATGTAGTAGAAACTGCGGCTGTCGCAGAGACACTCGAAACGGATATTTTCTCGCGAGCTACAACCTTCGCAAACAAGAGGCAACAGCATGCCAGAATAACTGAAGAAAAACAGCTCTGACTTAGCCGTTTGCCCTTCATTCTACTTTCTCCTCGAATCCTGCTTTCTTTTTCGTTCTATTTTCCTTTTCTAAGTGTTCCTAGTGGTCGGACAATGTCTTTGTTGGAGTTTGCTGTCTGAAGACACCTTTTCGCTTCGTCGCTTCGAAATTCAAAACGATGGCATCACCAACGGATGGGTGTTTGTTCGAATGAGAATAGAATGTCGTGAGAACGCGAAGAGAGTCGAGCATTTCCGAAGGTTTCCGCCAATTTGCCCATTTACAGAACTCCTGATCCGTTCTGGATGGGCACGGCGTACTGAAATAGACTCACTCAAAGAAGTGTTACGATCGTTCCTCGTATACCGGTGGTAATTACGGTACAACATCATGAAACAGCCAAAAACCATGATACAGTACCGCTATTTACAGTAAATTACGGTACATTTCCGTTCGAACTACGAAGTAGTAAGTTGAATTTTTTTTTCGGTCTTCCCCCACACGCCTTTCAAGAATTTGAATTTTACTACCAACTCACTGCCAAAGTTCTCTTGGGAGTGTCACTTTGACCCCCGGGGTCACTTTGACACTTGACACTCGCTGACACTTTTGGGGGTCGAAGTGACCACAGGGGTCAAAGTGACACTCGCAACAAGGGCACAAGAAGAACAAGACGGACAAAGGGCATTTAGTGAGACAAACAAGACAGACCCTTTGTTGACACATAATGAATGTTGAATGACAAACAAAGGCATAATAAGACAAACAAAGGGGGCCATCTAAGACAAACTGGTGTCAGGTTGATCCCTGGGGTCAAAAGTTACTTGTAGGAGTACAATACCTACTGGTACGTATTGATAGTATATGCTAACAGATGAGATTATCCATAGCAGTTGAGTCAAAGTGATAAGCAATTATTTGCAAATCACTAATAAGCTTTGATTTTTGAAAGCAAGCACCAGCAGAGACCTCTAAGACATAACAATATTATGATAGTACCATGTGTGTTGAAGAGTGAAACCTGTCTAATTGAAATTTGTTTATGAACTATTACACTACTACTCCAGGTGCTACTAAATAGCATGACACAAACGCAAAGCTCAGCATCCAATGGAGCATAAAGATACTGACTACAATCCATTATTAAGAAGTATAACCAAATTTATGAAAGATGTGACCATACTTGGCACCCCTACTACTACTACTACTACTACTACTACCAGCACTACCACTAGCACATTTCATCCTGCTGGTGGTTCAAACTGACCAATTGTGGCTCTTACACATTGCTTTCAATTGCATAAGAATTAACAACAAAATCAATGTTATTGTTTTATTCATCTTGATCTTGACTTTAAACTCAATGACAGCATAAAGCGCGTTTGAACACTTCCACCCTGAGATAACGTTATGTCAACGATAAACAAGAGTAAGCAAAAAAGGAAACGATAAGAAAGATGAACACTGTCGCTGCAATTCAGCCACGCGTCAAAAGAGGTTGTTCGAAGCAAGATTAAAAAAGGGTTTCAAAAACTGGTACAAGTACATGTACTGTAATTACGTAACCTTACGGGTACATAAAATCTTACTGTAACACTTACTTCGTACACAACAAGTACCGGTACGGGGGGGGGACAGACTAAATATCACGAAAAACTTCTGACGTGTATTGACCGTAAAAATTTGCGTCTCGTACGTCCCAGAATTACGAATGAATACATGTCCTGCGATTTGCGATTCTCATCTCTCAAGCCTATCGATTGTAATTACCGTATGCCTTACCGTGCCGGTACGACATTGGAAGTTGAAATGACTTCCATCAAACGAAGTTTTCGAAACGCTTCCGACGGCTTTGTGTCATACCGTTGTTCTCATCCACAACACGAGCAGTACCGGTATTGGTCTGAAAATTTGAAAGTGAATCTCTCGATTTAATACATACAATTAGTTCAGAATGAAGTTTGTGTCGATTTTGCTGGCTTCTATGGCTGCAGTTGTTGCGGCTGCCTCTGACACAAAAGAGTGCGAAGGTGAGGAGGTCTCTTCGTCTAGACGACGAAAAACCTTTAGCTTGTCGAAGAAGAGTCATTCATTTGATCTGTTAGGGGCGTATTAAGTTCGTTGAACCCTCATTTGTCTTTCGCTGAACTTGTTTCACTACTACGTACTTCCTATTAAATTGGCATCGATGTTTTTCTTCATCCAATTATCTTTTCTAGTATGCGTGAAGGTTATGGATGACATTCGGTCGACTTTGTCGAAGGCCGATGCAAAAAACAAGCCAATGATCGAAAAAGCCATGGCGAAGTACTGCGCAAACGAAGAGGAGAAGCTTTCAGCAAGGGAAAAGAAAATTTGCTATTACATTGACCCGATCAAGCGTGATGTAGCTCAACCATTTTCTCTCGGAATGCCTTCGTTGAAAGTTTGCAAGCGAATTACGAAGTCAAACCCTGAAATTTGCTCGGTCAAATTCCCTGTGAAAACGGATAAAATGGAAAAGAAGGATCTTTCGAAATTGCGAGTCAAACAATTAAAGAAAATTTTGGATGAAAGAGGAGTAGACTACTCAGGTCTCCTCGAAAAGGATGAATTCATCAAAAAGATCCAAGCCACTGAGCACTTGGCCGGAGACGAGTTCTAAGAACTACTCAAATCTTAAATATCGGACGGACTCTATAACAAGCCGTTTCAAATGTGACAATCACTCCAATTCTCGACTTTGTTCTACCCATGGTCTAATTCAACATGTGGCTCAACTTGAGTTTTCTACCGTTTTCGTTTTTTGTAAGTTTTTCCTCCTCTTTTCTTCGGCACTGGATTACCTTTCCTCCTCTTGAATATTGTTGGTTGCAGAGGTGAAGATTTAGACGATTCAGATCCAGCTGTCGTCATCTTCACGCCAAGGTTTGCAGCTTTCATTTCTGTCTCAGATCCTTGTGGCATGAATTTCCCTTGTTCTGAAGTCAACTTCTCTGAAGCAATCTCCTTGACTCGTTCTTCTCGTAGTTCGTTCATAACTCGTTCTTCCAATTCACCCATAGGAGCTGAAATGCCGTGTATATATTGCCCTCCCCATGCTGCTGAAGCCTGCTCCATCGAGATTCTAGGTATACTAGGCAATTCTGCGGATGAATACGTATCATTTTCAGTCTCAACTGTTTGAGGTGGTAAATCGCTACCACGAATAGTGCTGGGTCGATTCGTTCCTGGAAAAGATGTCTCAAAACCTACAGCCAAAACGTTGCGTCCAAGTACGGGTCCGTCCCCTCTGATTTCTTTTGCCTTTTGCTCGAGTTTTTTGAATTCCATGAACTCTTTGGCGTACTTGGGTTCTGTAGGAGGGTTCCCCATCGCTGGTAAATTTACCCAACCACGCATTGTATCGTTACGAAGCGCCGCACTTTGAAAGAGGGTCCATGTAAAGGATGAAACTAAGTATATTTGCAATCCGGCAGGTGACTGAGCCGCGAAACAGGGCATGAAGACTGCCAATGTCTGGAAAAGATCTTTGAGTAATCCAGCAAAATCGGACTGACTTGCAGCTGGTCCACTGAGACTTCTTTTCCCAATTGCAACTTCGACATTGAAGTAAAGCATGGCTCCAGCCGCTATAGGAAGACCAAACCAGGGATCGGGATCGGTCAAATCAGGAACCCATAGAAAACTACTCTCGGTCAATTCTTGAGCAAGCTCCGGATCGGAACCATTTACAATTTTTCTCAAATCAGTTGCCACGTAGTAAAAGAACGGGATCTGAAGGAACGGGCTCAAAAAGACAGTGAGCGGGTTGATATTATGGAGGTTATAGATGGTCCGTACAGTTTCCAAATTCTGCAGAAAAAGATGTCTCTGTTCGAACAATGATTTTCCTTCGGCTCTTATTTTTTTCAAATCGTTCTGAAACAATGTAACAATGAATTGGATTTCTGGCGCAACCTTGGCATAGCGAGCTGCAGTTCGCGCACCATATATGACAAGTGGTAGGAGCGAAGCTCGAAGCATGAAATTCATAGCTGAAAAGGAAGTCCAATATGGAAGTCCCGCGTTGTGAAGGGACGTCAAAACCACCCCTGTTCCTCCCCAGATCGAAAAATCTTGCATCAATTGCGGGGCCCATGACGCAACAGATCGACTCTGAATGACGCTATTCGCAGGTACATGATTTAGAAAGTTTCTTGGTATCACTATAGTCTGTGACGTAAAACGGCATTGCCTGTTCCTGTTACAGCATACGTTCGTCCGCACTAGAAAACGAGAAGAATTATGTACTCGTCGACGCTGAGGATGATCAATTTGGGTTGTCAGCTGTGTAGCAGCGGGCTGGATCAATGTGTGCAATATATTTTGTGCGCTCTGCCTGCGTCTGGGGTCATTGAAGACCGCAGCTCTTCTCATAACTTGGTGCTTCATCACGCAGGATCCTCACGAATGGCAGTGAAGACCACTACAGCACTATAGTTCGGCTCAAGCAACAACTTTCCAGCAAACAAAAATGCCAACAAACACAAAATCCGTGAAAATAAAGTCGAGTAACCTTAATCTTCTTGTGAAAAAGAATGAATCATCGACGAAAAAGAAAGGAGAGTAAGGTTACGAGGTAAAGTCTATCATACCCGTAACCTTACCCTTTGTCCGCATCATACATACCGTACGAGTTCAGGTGTCATTCCCGGAATTACATTGTATCTTTACTACGAGTCCGATAACAATTGAGACTGGTCCAGTGCGAGCCCAAAATGAACCCAATTTTCCCCAACCAGTCTTGAGGGTGCGGGGAAGGTGAACATACCATAAATAAAAATAAAAATTATTCTGTAGAACAGAAATTGCTATAACCTCTTAAAGAATGCTGTTGGTCAAAAACCTCATTAGTCGGGGGTATGATCTGGCTAATAAACTCAAGTGCTGTGTTCATAGAGCAGCAAAGCAATATCAGTTGCCATACCCCGGGTCTACTAATGATTAGAATAGTAGTGATATGCAAATTGTGAGCCCTATTGGTTAGTCCATTTGCTACAGTTCTAAGAGCCCTCCGAATCAGCGATTCTGTCGACTCGCTGATTGTATTTATCCTTATCCTTAATCCAGTCCCGTGTGTACTCGTGACTGTATTTTGGTGTACGGCATACTCCTCCATGGGACTGTTACGATTTACTAGGATCCCTGCAATAATAGGGATGAACTCTCCTAATATTAACCCGGTCGGTTACAAAGGGAGCAGTTTCAATAGTTACAGTTCCATTGTCATGGGCCTTGAGTACCTTGTAAGGTCCCTGCCGGGGGAAGGATAGTTTTGGAATAATGCCCTTCCTTTCCAGGGTGGCATAGTCTCCTTCCTTATAGACATGGGGGATCCTCTTCCGGTTCTCCCTGATGTTGCTCTTGTGGATACTCTTCTGTTTCCTTGCCTGGATTGCTTCCCAATCCGCTGGGAAATGTACAGGCATGAACATGTCTCTTCCAAACACCAGTTGCGCTGGGGAATATCCCAGAGTAGTGTGGATGGCGCTGCGAATCGCATAAGCTGCCTTGGTAGTGAATTCCTCAAAAGGATCCTTCTCGTGGAGGTCCCTTTGTTCCAAGTTGAAGGACAATAGGCAGTCCTTCAGGACCTGATGGATCCTTTCCAGTACTGAGTTGGATTGTGGGTTCCAGGCGCCACTGGGTTTTCTTTTCATCCCCATGTTGTCACAGAGCTCTTGGAACTCTGCTTTGAACTCGCTCCCGCCATCAAAGCCAATTTCCTTTGGGCGCGGATACCTTGCTAGCCAGGTACTGTCTAGCAAACGTTGAGTTTCTGCTGCATTTGGGGAGTCCTTCAGGTGAGCCAGTTCAAACCATCCGGTCACTGGGTCCACCATGGTGAGAACATGGATATGGTAGTCTTTGCCATTTTTATTGTGGACGGTTGCAGGTCCCCAGAGGTCCACATTGACCCTTTGCCATTTGGTGACTTCAACTGCTTTCTCCGGTAGTAGTCCATACTTCTTCCGGCCACTCTTTTTGAACATCTGACACGTGTGGCAGTGCTTACAGAGGTCCTGGACGTCCTTCCTCAGACCTCTCCAGGTGAACACTGAGCGTATGCTCTGTTCCATTCTCTTCTCTCCGGGATGGACCAGCATGCTGTGGTACCATTCCATAACTCTGTCTTTGAGTTTGTCCGGGATTAGAATTTTTCCTTCCTTGTGGATTAGACTATAACCTTCCACCATTTTGGTGGTCAGCTGGTTGTCTTTTTCCAAAGCGCTCATGATTCCTGTGTCCTTTTGTTGGTAGAACTGAATCATGTCCGGGGCAAGTGGGAATGCACTATTGCCCTGGAATTCTTCCGAAGCTTCTTCTCCAAGTGGGAATAGAAGTTGCCGGAGGTGCTCTTCCTCATCCGCGTAGGTGAGGGGCTTATTTGGTGGTAGCCATTCCACAGTATCTGCTGGATCATCGGTGATGTCCAGTCGGGATAGTGCGTCTGCTGCATCATTGTCTTTGCCAGCAACATGTTTGACTACCGGGTGGAACTCCTCCATAAGGAGTCTCCACCGTACCATCCGCTGGGTGGGCATCTGCTGGTACAGTAGATTGAGATGATCCGTGTGGATAATTACATCTTGTCCTCGTAGGATTCCTTCAAACGCCTTCAGGCCTTCTACTATGCCCAGGAGTTCTTTTTCTCTGACAGTGTAGTTGAGCTGAGCTGAGTTTAGTTTCCGGGTATAGAATCCAAGGGGTTTGCCATCCTGGCACACCGTTGCTCCCAGTTGCCTATCGCTGGCATCTGAGTAGAGGTGAAATGGTTTCGTAAAGTCCGGGAATGCAAGCTTTGCTTCATCCGTGAGCATTCTCTTCGCCTCCATGAAAGCTTTCTGCTCTGCTGGTCCCCAGTACCAGTTCATTTTGCCCTTTTTCCCTGCAAGTTTATTGAGGGGGGCCAGGATGTGGGAGCGTCGCTTCCACATGTCCCTGTAGAAATTGACCATGCCAAGGAACATCTTGAGTTGTTTGGTGTTCTTGGGGGCTTCCAGGCGCTTCATCGCCTCCAGCTTCTTTGGCTGGGGCTGAATGCCCTCTGTTGTTAGTAGAAATCCCAGATATTCCACCTCTTTTTGCATGAAAAAGGATTTTCTGAGGTTGGCTCGGAAGCCGGCGTCATCCAGTCTTTGGAGGACTGTATCGATTTTGTCGAGATGATCCTGTTCGGATTCTCCCTCCCGTTGAATGATCAGGATATCATCAATATAGACAAGGACATAGTCCAGGTCCCCTAGTAGGTTCATCATGACTGATTGGAAGATATCCGGAGCACACGCAATCCCCATTGCCAGTCGCTTGTAGGCATACTTTCCCCACGGCAAGATGGTAGAGCAGATTTTCTGGCTCTCTTTGCAGATGGGTATGGTGTAGTACCCTTGGGACAGGTCTAGCGCCGTGGCTGATTTGAACTTCTGTAGCCTTTGGATTGTTTCCCCTATTCGTGGTAGTGGGAATGGTTTCCTCTGGATGGCTGCATTCATCTTTCGGAAGTCCGTGAGGACCCGGATGTCCCCTGTCTTTTTGGGTTGGCAAAAAGTAGGCGATGCCCATGGTGAATCATCATCATGGGGGAGTTTTTCCAGCACTCCAATATCGCAGAGCCTGGTAATCTCCTTCCGGAGGGCTTGTTCGAAGGCATGGGGTACTGAATAGTACCTTTGCCGTACCGGTTTGACCCCCGGTTGGAGTTCAATGGACACCGGTTCGATGTTTTTGAGTAGTCCCAGACCTCCTCCAAAGAGAGTGGGGAACTTCTTCAGTGTTTTCTTTAAGGCTTCCTTGGACGCGTCTGTGATCTCCAGATCATTGACCATAGCGTCTATATCGACTTTGGAGTAATCTGCATCCAGAATTTTGGATTGCCTCTCTTCCTCCTGTTGGAGGATTGGACTTTGGGTGTTGGCAAAGAATACTGCCTCACATTTGTCCGGGTCAGTAAGCTCCCCCATTCCCTTCATGGGAATGGAGTCACCCTGCCATTCGATTGTTCGGGAGCTGTATTTTATATCCAGTCCCAGTTGTGCCATCAGGTCGGATCCTATGATCATGTCATAGGGCACTTCCTCATGGTGGTGATATTCATCCACTTGGAAGGTCCATTTGATGGTCTTGGAGTTTGAGAATTCTATCAGCCTCAGTCCCACTGAAGCCGCAGACCTGGTTTTAAACTTGCCCCCATAGGTATTGTAGGTGACAGATCTTTGGTCTCGGTTCGTTAGTTGACTTCGGTCGACAAATTGCCTTAGTATGATGGATTTGGAGCACCCAGAGTCTAATAGACCCCGAAGCATCTTCCCCCTTCCCTTGTGGTCCAATACCTCCACACAGATGTCCGCGAATCTGTTGATGATCCGGGGTCCGGTGTGGATGGTATCAACCATTCAGTTGTGGGATCCTTTCTTTTTAAAGGTCTTTCTGTACTTTCTTCTGTACTCTTTGAGGTCTCGTTCGGAGATGTCGATCTCGTCATCAGAGACGTCGTGGTCAACTTGGGCCGTGGCCAGTACATAGGAGTACTCGTGGTTTGATAGGTTCCTTCCCCAGTGGGGTTTGGAGTGTTGCTCAGTGTCTGAGTCTTGTTCTTTTGCCACAAAATGCTCCTTGAGCAGGTTGATGGTTTCCCGGTCGAACTTTCCCTTCTTGGGAGGTCCGCCGGTTAGTTTCCAGCATTTGCCGGCATGGACCTTGCCACAGGTCTTGCATAGCTGTTTGTTGCTGTTCTCCACAGGTCGCTTCTTTTTGCCAGGGGACTTCCCGTGGTGGGTTCCTCCCCCAGATGCGGCCTTGGGGGTCTTCTTGGTACCACCGGTTTGTTTCTCGAGGTCCGCTATGCGTTTGCGGAGTTCATCCTCGTTCCAGATGGTGATTTCCAGATTTTCGAGCTTGTCGATGGTGGTGTTAAAGGATTGGGTGTAGACGTCCCAACCAATATGGTCGAGTTTCTCGCGTTGTGAGTGGGTCATGTTGGCATCTAGGATTTCCTTCATGTCCTCCTCTGAGTAACTGGATGGGGCGGTGCCTTTTGCAGCGCCACTCTCCCAGAGGCAATCGGGTAGATAGCTCTGTAGTTCGGCCATACGGTTTGCCCATGAGCGAATACCGTGTTTCATGTCGATTTTCGTGTTCCGAATGAATCTTCGGAGCAGAATGTAGGATCGTTTGCCATTCATGTCATTGCCAAAGATTTTGAGCTTGAGGGCATGCATGCATTCCTCAATGACATCCTTTCTGTACTCCTGGGTTTGGTAGTACTGGATGAGGACAGATGAGACCCTTTTCTTGGGGACCGGGTCGTCGAGTGTGACGGACTCTGGTTCTGTCTCGGACGCCGCCGTAGCAGTCGCGTCGGCGGCGGCTGGGGCGCTGGCGCCCTCCACCGCCTCTTTGGATTTGTCAGCGGGGGGTTCCTTAGGTTCCCTCATGGCAATCATCTCGAGTTTTTGTTGGATCAGTTGGTTGTTGTGTACCTTGTGTCCTGGTTCGGCATAATATGTCCGACCGAGGACCATTTGGACAATGGAGAGTGCCTCGTTGGAGAGGATTCTCTGGAGAACGTCCAGTTTCTGATCTCCTTGGAGTTTCTCATTGCCAACAATTTTCTGGTCAAAGTCTCTCTTCCAGATGATGAAGAGTTCCGGTCTCTCCGTGCTGTTGAGTACCTTCAGGTAGTCACTGAAGGCCACTCCTCCCTTCTCGGAGTCTATGCTCATCTTCACAGCACTGGCATCTTCCGGCCAGTCCTCGCGAGCGAAGGTAAAGGGTTTCTGTTTGGTTCCTTTAGACGCCATGGTGGGTTAATCAGTTATTTTATTTAGTCTATTTACACTATTCCTGTTATCTTTGCTGCTTGTGTTGAAACTGAGCAAAAGTGATTGCTCAGTTCCTCCAGTTTTTCTTGCTGGATTTCCACTGCTCTCGTGATAACTTGTGTTATAACTGATTTTTCCCCTGGTTTGTCCAGTGGTGGGAGTTGTTTCTCTCTTTGCTTCCCGGGAATCCTGTGGTTCCCCGGAGTTGTTTCTGTTTTTATTTCGCGGGATTCCATTCCCGTGGTTCTCCGGCGTTGCTCCTTTATTAAGCTGTCACCGGGCCGGTCCCACTTCCCGTTTCCCGTGGGGTTAGTGGTGTTTAGGCATTTGTTATATACCTTTCCGTATATCCGTATATTTCGGTTTTGGTTGGCATACCCCCCTACGGTCTGTCCATCCACTCAGTGTTGGTCCAAGTGGTCCACTCACTGGTTATGTGTCACTTTTTCAGTGTGTGTTTTCGAATTTTTCGATTATTTCTGTTGTCGACCATGGTCCTGTTTAGGTCCTTAGGTGTCTCTGTTGCTGCTGTTGCTCCCTGTGTTGGGGCTAACAGTTGCTGGGGTTGGTGTTCCTGGTGCTGCAGACACTGGATATCCTTCTCCCTGTTTTGCTTCGCTGCGCCTCCATTTCTGGCAGTCTTTCGAATCCGTCAACTCTTTTCGGTTGATCGATTTCTTTCTGCTCATGGTCATCAGCGCTCAGCGTGATTTTAAAATCATGCCATACCCCGGGTCTACTAATGATTAGAATAGTAGTGATATGCAAATTGTGAGCCCTATTGGTTAGTCCATTTGCTACAGTTCTAAGAGCCCTCCGAATCAGCGATTCTGTCGACTCGCTGATTGTATTTATCCTTATCCTTAATCCAGTCCCGTGTGTACTCGTGACTGTATTTTGGTGTACGGCATCAGTCAAGCAAAAATATTACTGTTCCTAATACAAGGAGGAGGCAAGAAAAACTGGTGGGGATACACCAGGGAGGGGAATGGTTCCAAGTTATGAATGGTAGGGCTCCTTTGAACTGCAACAATGCAATCATAACGCTTGAAATAGAGCATATTGATCAGTAAAAGAAAAAAATGGAGAAGTATAAGAAGGAGAAAAACACCCAGCAAAAGGAAATTGATGAAGCTGTGTAACACTCTAGGGTAGAATTAGATGGAGTGGTATGCGATAGAGGTATTTTAAAGATGAATGATTAATAAATTGTTTTATTAATATAAATTGTGTTGCAAAGAGAATGGTTGAATACATTACAAGATGGGAATGATTTCTTGAGTATTGGATGAATGAGCGGTGAAGGATTATCAGTGAGTCACAAGACTCTTGATATTTATCTCGATACTTGAATATCCAATCAGTATCGGATTGTATGTGTATATATACTGAATATACATACATGTATACCATATATTAGAGTACATGCGGGATTCAATGAATCATTTAGAGCCTTTGTAGGATCGTAATGCTAGCATGTTACATAGTTCCCTAATGATTAAGTGAAGTTTGCATGTGGTTCAATAGAATAGGTTCAAGGTTGAGTAGTACCAGTTGAAGATGTATGGTAATATAGATCAAACCGGGATTGTAGAAGGTTCTTTGTGATACTGAAGGAATTGTAGATTTGTTTCTTGTTCTTTGAAATAGTTGGAGTTTTATAACAAAATGTTGTTAAAAAATAGAAACAAGAGCAAGAAAAAGGAGGAGCATAAGGAGAAGCAGGAGATGTTACCCATTCGACGCTCAAACCCACATTGAAAGAAAAAAGTCTGGTAGAGTCCATCAACTGTAGCCAATGGCCTTCCAAACCAATACCCTTATCCATTGGTGGGTTCCCCTTGGTGTGTCCATTGGCTTTGCTGGCAATGATGGGGCCCTGTTTGTTGAGGATAGGTGAGTGTCAAAAATTTCAAAAATTTTTACCCGAAAATGGACACCGACTTGGCTCCTCCTTTGACACCCTTCCACTCCATTCTATGAAACAAAATACAGGTAAGGTTTAGGGTAGTATGTGATCTATTAGAAGCCCAAGTTTCAGGACCTTCCGGAACAAAGATAGTTTTCGATGCGCGGACCGCGCGATTTTTTATTGCAGTTAGTCATTTTGAGGGTATCCCCTTAAATTAATTATCTCCCCCAAAGAAACTCACATTTTTTGGGATCGAAAAAAGTGCGGATTTTCATGGGACTAAAAAACTCGCATTTTTGCTCTAGAAAAAAAACACGTATATACAGCAATAAATGCGAGTTTTCAGCAGAAAAATGCGAGTTTTCAGCACTAAAATGCGAGTTTTCGTTAAAAAATGCGAGTTTTATTTAAAAATGCGAGTTTTCTTTGGAAAATGAGTGTTTTCAACATAAATTTTAACCAAAAACTCGATAATTAGTAAAGAGTCGATTTGTTTTTTTTTTTAAAAATAGAGGCGCAACAGCGGAGTCGATTTGTTAATAGAGGGGCAACGACGCGGGAGTCGATTTGCTAATAGAGGCAAAACGACGGAGTCGATTTGCTACGAGAGGGGCAAAGCAGCAACGCGTCGATAATACAGGGGGGGGGGGGACAGCAAGCAGCAAGCAGCAACGCGTCGATAATACAGGGGGGGGGGGGACAGCAAGCAGCAAGCAGCAGCAACGCGTCGATAATACAGGGGGGGGCGGCAAGGCGTCGATAATACAGCGGGGGACAGCAAGCAGCAAGCAGCAGCAAGGCGTCGATAATACAGGGGGGGGGGAACAGCAAGCAGCAAGCAGCAAGGCGTCGATAATACAGTGGGGGACAGCAAGCAGCAAGCAGCAGCAAGGCGTCGATAATGCAGGGGGGGGGGAACAGCAAGCAGCAAGCAGCAAGCAGCTGTAACACTCTAAGGTAGAAATTTCGGAGTAGTATGAATAATTGTGTGTTATTTCACTTTACGAGATGGGATTGAAATTAGAGAGAGGAAATAATGAGCGATGAGGTCATCGCGACCTTCTCATATAATATCCATCCCTGTATATAACATATACTTCGTATGTAACCTTAATCGTATAATCGCTCTCTTCTGCATGCCTGTTCGCACATACCAGATATCCATACATGGATACCTTTTATATATATTTGAATCCCATGTGGGATTCGGTTAATTATTAATTCGTAACACTACTAGCCTACGCTAGCATGTTACATAGTGCCTCATGATTGAACGAATCCCACAGTTAAGCCGACCAATGACCCATGGAGCAATCTGAGTCATTTGATTGGCTCAATTCAATATCTGCGGATTCAACCGACGTAGACTCCGACTGATTTGGTTCCCGGTATGGAGTAAGCTTCCGTATGTTCACTGTTTCTACTACGGAGGGGGCTCTTTGTAACTTCACCGTTCCATTCGGATTGACTTGTGTAATTGGAAAGGGCCCAAGCTTCCTGGGTTGTAGCTTGTCTGGATCTGGCTCTTGGATCCATACCTTATCGTTCACTTGGAAGGTGTGATTGATTCTTTTGGCATTATCTCTGAGCAAATTCTTGTTAATCCCCTGTTGCCGGAGCTGTTGCAGAGCTAACAGGTTGGATGTTAGTGGCAGATCAATCAGCATGTCCCGATTGAATACTAGGGACCCTGGGGACGCCTGTAAGGCAGCGTTGACAGCACATCGAGAGGCATGCATGCAAGTTGCCAGGGCATTGTCCATGAGCTGACTGGCTCTGGTGTTGACTTGAGGGGGATTCACATGAACTAAGACTCTGAGAATATCAGCAACTGTATGATGGACTCTTTCACAGATGGCGTTGGATTGGGGGTTCTTCACTGTAGTGGGAATGGACTGAATCCCATACTGCTTGAGTGTAGTTTGAAATTCAGCCCCTAGGAATTCACCACCATTGTCATGGACGCATCTGATAGGTCTTGGGTATCTTGAGAGCCAACAGTTCTTGAATTGGTCTGAGACGTGTTGCGAAGACTTGTCTCTGATTCGGATGATCTCCAGTAGGTTGGTGACTGGATCAATACAGGTTAGGGCTTTGAAGTTATAGTTCTTGCCCTGAGCTGTAATCTTCCATGGGCCTATGAGGTCCACATGTATCTCGTTAAATGGAGCTAGTGGAGCTTCTTTCGGTGGTAGCTTCCCATACTTGGAGTGCTGGTTCTTGTACTTAATGCAGCTGTCGGGGCAGATGTAAGTCTTGCAAAGATTGGATAGGTTGTCGATGTAGAATCTTGAGGAGATGGTTTGATATAGCCTGGTGGATCCACAATGACCCAACAGAAGGTGATACCATTTGATGGTATCATTCGAGAGAGAGCTTGGTATGTATATGCACCAGTTGTCTGGGTTGGCCTGGTTGGCGTAGCAGAGGATGTTGTTGCCTTCTAATTCTTGATAGAAGAAGGCTTTGGACTGAATCTTGAACTTGATGGTAGGATCTTTCTGTTGATGAAGATAGATATTTGAATAGTTCACCGGGCATTCCAGGTCTTGATTGTTTGGTAGGTTGACTAGGCACTCATTATTCAGCAAGCAGGCTTGTAGTTCACTGTCTGCGTCATTGCATAAGTGCTGGAAGAGGTTCGGAAACTCTGCTAAAAACAGTTCTTCATCTTGTTTGGGGACTTCAAGCTTCAATAAATCGATTAAGGTGCCCTTGGAGAGGGCTTTCTTCCCTTCAGTAGGTGGATCCATCCGGGGTAGTCTGGAGAAGGCATCAGCAAGAACATTCTTCTTGCCTTCAACATAGGTGAGGTTGACACCAAATTCTTCGAGGAATAGTCTCCATCGGAGGACGCGTTGGACTGAAAGGGTTCGGAAGGTTAGGTTCTTATGGTCAGTGTATACGTTGATAACACCACCAAGTAGCATTTTTCTGTACTCTTTGCAGCAGAGCACGATTGCGAGGAGTTCTTTCTCCATAGTAGTATAGTTCTTTTGGGCATCAGATAGTTTCTTAGACCAATAGGCTATTGGCTTGCCATCTTGTATTATGGCAGCGCCGAGCTGTAGGTCTGAGGCATCGGTGTACAGTTCAAAGGGCTTGTTAAGGTCTGGATAGGTGTTCAGCGCATCTGCTGCCACCATGGCTTTCATCTCTTGAAAGGCTTTATCTTGAGCAGGTCCCCAAGTGAAAGCTGAAGGAGCTTTCCTTTGTTTGGCTTTGATGGCAGCTGCTTGAGGAGTTTTCTTGGGGGTTCCAGTGATATCAAAGAGAGGAGCTAGGACATGAGATCTGCGAGGCCACATATCTCTGTAGTATCCTACTGCGCCGAGGAAGGACTTGACTTGGGTAACAGTTCGAGGTCGGTCCATATGTAGGATGGCTTCAATCTTCTTTCTCCAAGGCTTAACTGCAGTAGGGGTCATCCAATATCCAAGGAAGTCAGTTTCTTGTACAGCCCAATCACACTTGAGTGGGTTGCACTTGAGACCATTCTGGTTAAGTCTGTCAAGGATCTTGTCGATAGTTTTCATATGGAGATCAAAGGATCCATCAGTCCAGATGCCAATATCATCAATATAAACAGTGCAGTCAGTGTCTTGTAGAATATCTTCCATCAGCTGCTGCGCCACATCTGGGGAGACTTTAACTCCCATTGGTAGTCTTTGGTATTCATAGCAACCATATGGTGTCACTATTGTACAGAGTTTCTTGCTTGCATCATCCAGTTCAAAGCAGTAGTATTGCATAGACAAGTCAATCTTGGTGAAGTGCGTGTACTTGCCTCGCTTGTTCATGATATCCTGTATCCGGGGGATTGGATAAGGACGTCTTTCAAGGAGTTCATTCAGTTCTCTGAAGTCTGATACCCATCGAACCCTGTTGTCTTTCTTTGGGACAATAAAGGTAGGGAATGCCCATTCAGCTGGTCCAGTGCAACGCTTGAGTACTCCATCATTACATAGATTCTGGAGTTCCCTTTTGAATAGGTCTTCTCGTTTGTATGCAACTGGATAAGGCTTCTTGTGTATGGGCTTGGATCCGGGCTTCAGTCTTAGAGAGATCTTCTTGTGTGGATACTTCCCTAATTCTCCATTGAAGACATTAGGGTACTTGCTTAGTATTGCTTGGAACTGCTGCTGCTCTGTCGTGGACATGTGGGACTGTTGCTTGGCTACTGTAGATGGATCTGTTTCTTGATAGGCTCTATCTAGGATCACCTTGGACTTGTATGGATTGGCAAAGGAGAGGTCATCAGCAAAGAGTTCAGCGTCCTCGAGTTCTTCCATGAGCATGGTATGGTTGTCATGGTATAAGGAGGTATCTTTCATGGGAATGGTTCTATCCATCCACTGGACTGCTCCTTCTTTGAATAGGAGATTGATCTTTGCTCGGTGGAGGAAGTCTCTGCCTAGTATCAGATCACATTTGCAGTTGGGTGAATGGAAGAGCCTTGCCTCTTGTCTGTCAATGGTGTAGTTGCCAAACTCTTGTAACTTGGTGTTCTTCATGATGATATACTCGGTCGTATCAAAGCTTCCATTTGCTGTGGTTGTCAGGACTTGGTGTTTGCTTTGTATTGGCATGGTGCCAAATGGTAGTGCTCTCTTGTTGATTAGAGTTCCGGAGGATCCACTATCTAGTAATGCGAGTAGTGGTCTTGATTTCATGGGGATGCCTTGTATGTACTGTACGGTGATTAGAAGAATAGGAGCCACGTTGCTCTTATTCGATGCCTGTTCTGCTGTATTTGCAGCAGTCGACAGCAGCTTCAAATAATTTTGCTCCAGCGCACCTCCTTTGGTGTAGTCTTTGGAGTTTCCGGGATTGCAATGGAGATTTTTTGCTGTACCGGTAGACCAATTTCTTGCCAGACACAGGAATGGTCTATTTGTTGCTGCTGTACTATCTTTCGCGTCTGTTGTACCCTTGGATCGATTCGTTTGTGTTCGATTCGGATCCATGTTCGTATTGCTCTTTGCGGAGAATCGAACTGTTTTTGTTGTTGTTGTTGCTGCGATTGCAGGCTTTGCTGAGCGCTCAACAGGATTCCATCCTGTAGGTTCCTTCCCCTCTTTAGGGAGATCTCCTCCATGCGTCATCCCAGGAGCGGTCGGAAATAGAAAAACGTGAGCACCGCGCGACAGGTTAAGTTTTTTCAAAATGATACATATAAACTTACCATACATACTACATATATCAACATATGATTTACGTATTAATACGTAGAACGAGATAAGTAACGTTCATGATTCAAATTTAAAAAAGGGGTAACCGGGAAACTAAAAATTGTTTTTTTTACATAACGTATGTAATTAATTAATTACGTACGTAATTAATTAATTACATACGTAATTAATATTACGTACGATTGGATTTAATTACGTACGACTGGATTTAATTACGTACGATTGGATTTAATTACGTACGATTGGATTTAATTACATACGATTGAAGATTAATAAGGTAATTATGTGGCTTAAATAGGTAAAGTAGCCAATTTAACGAGGCAATAATAATTCAAACCTGCCCTCTATCAATGTAAAACATAACCCTTTTATTAAAGCCTCCAAATTGCTTCAATTTGATGACAAGGACGATGTATGCGCCTTTTAAAGTGCCGCTAACAGCCACATATTCGGTACCGTAGGTACGTACAATCTACCACTTGCACTAGTAAGTGGCTGTCAGCGCCACTTTAAATGGCGCCTGGTTACCGAAGTTGAAGTAGGGGCTATTTAAGACTTAAGCCTTGTATCAATTTAAAACGTAAGCCTTTTATTAAAGCCTCCAAATTCCTTTAATTTGATGACAAGGACGATATATACATAGATATATACATACGCGCCTTTTAAAGTGCCGCTACTACAGAATTCCCACCGGTTTCAGATGTCCCCGGGGGACAGCTGATAAGAATTTTGTAGTACTTGCACTTTGGTAGCGCCACTTTAAATGGCGCTGACAGCCACTTGTTCGTACGTACCGTCACGTACCTATACGGTACTCAGGACAAAGTGACTTCTAGCGTGGCGCTGACAGCTGACAGCCAAGTCCTGCTTTCAATACCGTTTAAAGTGGCGCTGACAGCCACTTATTCGTACCATACTCAGCTCTAGCGATTTACCGGTACGGTAATACCCGCACCAGTAAAGGCGCCGTTTGTACGGTATTATCGACGCGTTGCTGCTTGCTGCTTCCCCCCCCTGTATTATCGACGCGTTGCTGCTGCTTGCTGCCCCCCCCCCCTGTATTATCGACGCGTTGCTGCTTGCTGCTGCTTGCTGTCCCCCCCCCCGTATTATCGACGCGTTGCTGCTTGCTGCTGCTTGCTGTCGCCCCCCCCCTGTATTATCGACGCGTTGCTGCTGCTTGCTGTCCCCCCCCCCGTATTATCGACGCGTTGCTGCTTGCTGCTGCTTGCTGTCGCCCCCCCCCTGTATTATCGACGCGTTGCTGCTGCTTGCTGTCCCCCCCCTGTATTATCGACCCCTTGCTGATTGCTGATTGCTGTCGTCCCCCCTGTATTAATTTTTTTTCTACATAAATCCCTGTACAATTTGTACTGGAAAATCGAATTTTTTGATTGGCTCATTCACTCAGCACCTCTATCTGCTTGCTGCTACAAGTATTTACTACGTATTCGTGTATTCGTATTTGTACTGGGCTATCAGCGGAACTTTAAATGGCGCGTATACCTAATAGATCTATTATCTTGCCTTAAAAAATAGCCTAAGCACTACTTCGTACATCGATAGACTTAAGTAAATTTTTATCATTTTATTAGTTGGCTTATTCGATTATTATATCCTTAAACCCTAACTTACCTTACCTTACCACTAAAGGCGCCATTAGAAGTGGCGCCGACAGCCCCCCGCACTTAAACCAGTTGGGATATTAGTACGTACGTACCGAATAAGTGGCTATCAGCGGCACTTTGAATGGCGCGTGTACCTTATAAGTCTATAGTAATAGCCTAAGTGCTACATTGATAGGCTTAAGTACATTTTTAATGTTATTATTTGGCTTAGCTTTATTAATTATGATATAAGCCACTTAAGAGCTTAATTGTGAAATCGTGCGTAATTAAATCCAATCGTACGTAATTAAATCCAATCGTACGGAATTAAATCCAATCGTACGGAATTAAATCCAATCGTACGTAATATTAATTACGTACGTAATTAATAATTAATTACGTAATTAATTAATTACGTACGTAATTAATTAATTACATACGTTACGTGAACCAAAAACAACTATTTTTAGTTTCCCGGTTCCCCCTTTCTAAATTTGAATCGTGGAGGTTACTTATCTCGTTCTACGTATTAATACGTAAATCACATGTTGATATATGTAGTATGTACGGTAAGTTTATACGTATCATTTTGAAAAAACTTAAAACCTGTCGCGCGGTGCGCACGTTTTTCTATTTCCGACCGCTCCAGACAGCAGGGCTGTGCTGGCATCCAGTTCCCGGGCAGCTGGAGGCAAGGTGATTGCTGGTTTAGGTGAAGCCGGGGGCTTCTTGTGAGGCCTGGAGCCTCTGGAGATTCAGGGGAGCCAGATGAGGTCCCCATCGATGCTTCGTTCTGTTCTTCCACCATGATTGGCATGGTATTCTTCAATTGCGGCTTCACGAGCTGCATTGATGTGGGCTTGGAAGGTCTCGTTGCTTCCTGGAATCATAAGAGCGTGTGTATGAGTGTGGAAAGACTCAGTTTGTTGGTTGTTTCCGGAGCCCTTGTTGTGGTTCTTAG
Organism: Pseudo-nitzschia pungens; assembly: GCA_037355855.1. NCBI lineage: Eukaryota > Bacillariophyta > Bacillariophyceae > Bacillariales > Bacillariaceae > Pseudo-nitzschia > Pseudo-nitzschia pungens. The sequence continues at coordinate 2,721,896 of CM074767.1, forward strand.
AGAACCTGTTCTTGGGGCACTCAGACCAATCGTGGTTGTGGCCGGGGATCCGGCAGGGATTGGACTTCTTCTTGTTCGGATTCCCTTTGTGGTTGGAATTATTGCGCTTCCGGGAGTTGTGGTTGTTGTTCGAGCGCTTCTGCTGTTTGTTGTTGTTCTTGTTGCCTTTCTTATTTGCTTGGCGCTCGTGACAGCTCATGTGGTCCACGATGTGTTGGACTGTGGTCCCTTCTTGGATTCCACTGTGGATAATACCATAGCTCTCGATCCATGCTGAGGGAAAGGAATGGAGGAGGATGGTGAGTTTTTCCACTCTAGATAGAGGCGCGCTGCTTCCATCCAACTTCTGGGTGTATTTCATGAGGATGAGGATCCGGTCTGCATGCTCCTTGCATGTGACGGAGGGTGTCTTCCGGCATTCGGCGCTCCGAAGGTAGGTATGCATGATGTCCCGAGCGTCTCTGGCGTTGCAATAGAGCTTGGTGAAGTCTAGAAAGGCTTGGTCATATCCACCAATCTCTTCTTGCTCGTATTGGTATTCTTCTGGATCCAGTGGGTCCTTTATCATGTCATTCCACTTGCTTTGCGCGTCCGTGACGAGGCAGCGACTGAAGTGTGTGAGGTATACGTTGATTGGTAGTCTCAGGAGCTTTGCTGCATTTCTAAAAGACTCCTCCACAAAGAGCAGCTCTTCTAGTCCTCCGGTCTCAGTGAACAGGGGGACTTTCATGCTGTCGGTTCGGTCCTCATCGACATTGTACAGGGTGAAGAGTTTCGGCTTGGTTCGATCGAAGGAACTCTTGTAGGCAATAGGGGGATCTCTGTAGATTCCGGCCATGGTTGAAGGAGTTAGTTGGTTAAGGAGGTTGCTCTTGTCAGGGATAAAGGTTGCCTCTCTTGTTGAGGCTGTTGATTTGGTTTTCGTGAGAGTTCAGTACTGAATTCTACTACTGTTCCTACGTGAAAGCGGACAGTAATTACTGTGTAACACTCTAAGGTAGAAATTTCGGAGTAGTATGAATAATTGTGTGTTATTTCACTTTACGAGATGGGATTGAAATTAGAGAGAGGAAATAATGAGCGATGAGGTCATCGCGACCTTCTCATATAATATCCATCCCTGTATATAACATATACTTCGTATGTAACCTTAATCGTATAATCGCTCTCTTCTGCATGCCTGTTCGCACATACCAGATATCCATACATGGATACCTTTTATATATATTTGAATCCCATGTGGGATTCGGTTAATTATTAATTCGTAACACTACTAGCCTACGCTAGCATGTTACAGCAGCAACGCGTCGATAATACAGTGGGGGACAGCAAGCAGCAGCAACGCGTCGATAATACAGGGGGGACAGCAAGCAGCAAGCAGCAACGCGTCGATATACAGGGGGGGACAGCAAGGAGCAAGCAGCAAGGCGTCGATAATACAGGGGGGGGACAGCAAGCAGCAAGCAGCAGCAAGGCGTCGATAATACAGGGGGGGGGAACAGCAAGCAGCAAGCAGCAAGGCGTCGATAATACAGTGGGGGACAGCAAGCAGCAGCAACGCGTCGATAATATAGGGGGGGGGGCAGCAAGCATAATTTTAATTAAGGACCTCTCTTAGCAAATCGACTCCCGCATCGTCGCTCCTCTGTTAGCAAATCGACTCCGTCGTTGCACCTCTCTTAGCAAATCGAAAAAAATTTTGCAAAGAAAACTCGCACTTTTTTACAAACTCGCATTTAATGCGAGTTGTTTTTTAGTCCCGTGAAAACTTGCACTTTTTGGTCTCAAAAAAAGTTAAAGAAAAAAGTGCGAGTTTATCCCCCCAAATTGTGTTCCAAAAGGGGGATGTGAGTTGACAAGTTTGACTCAAAAAATTGCGCGATTCGCGCAAAAATATTACAGTTCCGGAAGGTCCAGGGAAAAAGATTGAAAATTGACTGAGATATGACCAATTGTGTTTTGATTGAAAAAAAAGACAAGTCTGTCCATTTGTCCCTAGTTCCTAAATGTGTACACTTAGTACGAACTATCAGACCACAATCTGTCCGCATTGTGTCCCAGGTTCTGATGTTCCAGTACTAAAAAACACGTAGATTTCTACACAACTTTAACCCTGTAATATTGCTCCCTTTTACACCCCCACTAACAACACCAGGACCTACACATACTGACAGAGATCTTGTCTTTTCGATTCTGCTATTAGTTCAGTTCCTTGCTGCTCTCTTTGGTTGCCTTCACCATTGTCGGTGGATTGGTGGATCGGTGGATTGGCAGCTGTAACAACAAGCAACACCACGACATAAAATTTTCTACAGCACTTCCAGTACAGATTCTACAGAAATTTGCACATGTATTTTGCTTCAATCTGCATCCAAGCTTCTTGTTACCCCGTCTCTTGTAAGCTTTGCAACAGGAGTGTCTGTCTGTTGTGTTCTGGACTGGTTTGTTTTGCCCTGCTTGTTTCCAAGGTTTGTTTGAAAAATGTCATTCTACACCTTGGGGCCTTAACTCTCTTCGATTGAGGCATCGTTAAAGTCTGGTTACAGACTGAGTAGTTTATATAGCCACCTCCTATGGATTTTCCTACTTCAACAAGTATATGCATTAATTACTTGAGTACGAACTATCAGACCAATGAATTGAATACGTGAAATAATTGATTTAATCCATGAACAGAATATTCTATTTGGGATCCTTCTTTCCTCTTTGATTTGCTTACGATTCCACTTCCATGGCACTCTCCGAGGACAAAGTGTTAATCATTATGCCAGTGCTGGATGTCGTCGGATGAGGTGTGACAACCGTCTCTCCTAGAGTCGGGGTTACACCAGGTTGCATGGTCAACAGGGCCGAATGGTTGACCATGTCTCTTAGGGGCTGAATATTATTGGGGGTCACATCGTTGCGTCGGTAATCGACGCTTTGATCGGTTCGAATGACGCAGATGTCACAGTTGGAACCCGATCCGAGATCATTGAAAATCCCCGCCAGTATGCCACGCTGGACCAGTTCGACGGCTTCTGCCTCGTCCATATCTTCTTTCCATGACGACTCGAATATTGCCATGGCTGCTAGACTTCCGGATCCCATCGTTGTGTAGTTCAGCTTGGCAGTGCTTCCGTGCGGATGGATTTGATAGATGCTGGGTCCATTTACATCACAGCCTCCCAGGATCATTGCGGCACCAATGTTTCCCTGGTACTGGAAAAGTCTTCGTTTGAGCAAGGTGCAGGCGGTGACAACCCGCGACTGCGAGTGGGTATTCATGCGGAGCAATTCAAGTTGACTAGAGATCAGTTCTGTGACCATGTCACAATCGGCTGCGGTTCCAGCTCCACAACAGTAAATGTTAGGTGCCATATAGTGGATCTTCACGCAGTTTTTTTCCGCAACTTCCGCCCCGCCTGTAGCACGGGTGTCGGCCCCGAGAACCACACCATCCTTGTATACGACACCAACAATAGTGGTTCCCGTCTTCTTTGGAGCAGGTAAATTTTCTGATCCCCCGAGCGTCATGATATGTTGGTTTCGAAGAGTATTCTCGAAAGAAAAGCCAGATACGGCGGGACCGCTCGACAATGTATCACTGGTGCTGGTAAGTTCTGACATTGTTCCTTTTCTTCTTTCGATTGTTATTGATGGTTTGGATAATGAAATATTTTTTAACAACGATGTTGCTGGAACGAAACAATATAAGTCGGCTATCCTCAAAAGCACTAAGTTACCCAGTGAAGCTGGTCTTTTTGCTTTCGTTGCACGTTCTCCTGTTCATTTTTTGAATGAGGGCGAGACGCTGTGGAATCTTTTCATCCTTCGATTTGCATCGACCGGGATCGATCGCAGCGTCTTAAAAAAATACGAAGCAACTTACTCCAACCTTGTAAGAGTAAGTACAAGTACTTGTAGTCGTACGAAGTCTACTAGCGTCTGGTAACAATTGGCACTTGAAGGGGGAGGCTGGAACGCAGATACGACAAACGAAGTCGAAGGGAACGCAGATAGGGTATTTTGAGTCGAAATTTTTCCTTGGTACGCTAATAGGGTAAAAAACCAAAATGGGGAGAAATCCGGTACGCAAATCTGGTAATGAAAACAGATGATATTTTCGTCTCTATTCACATATTCAGTAACTAATTATTTTAATGATGCTCAACAGTATTTAACAGTAGTAGGGCAATATTGCGTGCAAAATAACATGCACACGTGCAAAATAACATGCACGGTAACATGCACAATAAGATGCACGATAAGATGCAAGATAACATACACGACAACATACACAATAACATACACAATAACATACACAATAACATGCACGATAACAAAAAATACACCTTAAGTAACCATTTCGGATTATCAACGGTACGGTAAATATCAATCGCCGTATTAAATTTTCAATACACATTAACACCGGGTTAATAGTTAAACATTTACTTGTAACACGTAGATTCAAAAATCTTCTTTACAGGGCCACAACGGCACGGTCGACCGGGTTAATAGTTAAAAATTTAACACGTAAATTCAAAAATCTTCTTTACTGGGCACTGGTTCCCGTAGATTTTTGAATCTACGTGTTAAATAATTAAACTATTCTCCGTGTTAAATTGAATTTCCGTCTTAAATGTTCTAAAGTGAAATCGTTACTTCAATTTAACACGGTTGACCGGATTACGCTAGAGTGTTACATACGTGTTAAATTTTGAACTAGTATTACTAACCCGGTCGACCGTGTTAAATTGAATCTCCATCTTAAATGTTCTAATGTGCATTGAAAATTTAATACGGTGATTGATATTTACTGGTAACCAGTTGGAAACGGTTACTTAAGTAAACATTTTAATTATCGTCTTGACAGTTGGAAATTGTTACTTAAGGTACTATTATTATTATTATTATTTGTTACCGTGCATGTTACTGTGCATGTTATCGTACATGTTACTGTGCATGTTATCGTACATGTTACTGTGCATGTTATCGTGCATGTTATCTTACCATGCGTGTTTTAATATTGCCCTATTATCGAGCATATAGTGGGAAGTATCATCTGTTTTCATTACGTGTTTTAATATTGCTCTATTGTCGAGCATATAGTGGGAAATATCAACTGTTTTCATTACCAGATTTGCGTACCGGATTTATCCCCATTTTGGTTTTTTACCCTATTAGCGTACCCACCAAAAAATTTCGACTCAAAATACCCTATCTGCGTTCCCTTCGACTTCGTTTGTCGTATCTGCGTTCCGAGCACCACTTGAAGGGTGAGTGGAGTTGTGGTAGTAAATTTTTTTTTAAATAACAATAAGGTTTTACCGTAATTGCCAAAAACACACAAAATGTCTATCCCTGAACGTTCCGGTGGTAACTTTTAGTACACAAAATCCTACCAGGTCTACATAAAAAACAGCGAAATTGTCAGTTTTTAACCTTACCCCTCTCTCACACTCTGTCTTCTAGCGAAGTAAGAGCTACATTGTGAAGGTAGTGAAAAAACTCACAACCCCACTAATTTTGAGACTGATCCAGTGCTGGTGGGGAAGGAGAACATACCATAAATAAAACTTATTCTGTAGTTTGTAACCTCTTATAGTATGCTGTTTTGTTAGTGGAAACACCATGTTTGAGAGCTTGACTAAACTCATTAAAATCATCCATTTTTGGTGTTGACTATTGCAACTGTCTTGGATGGGGAGGGTTTTATCTTGTGTCATTTGTTGAGGGAGAGCAGAAGAGGGGAAATGGATTGATTGATCCATCCATCAATCAATCAAAATAACACAGCAATCCTCTTGAGATCCCTGGAGACACAACAATCTACTGCAGTATTCAGTCCTATTTAGATTGAAAGTACTTACTTTGGAATCCCCTGCAACTCCATTGAAATTTAAGATCCAAACCATGTTCATCTGCAACAAAAAGACCCCTTCTGCTCTTAGCAAGAAATTTGCCTCCAAACCCCTACTCAAAAGCTCATTGTCAGGGAATGCTGAGAATGACTGGAATGTCTAGATTCTGACTCTGATTATAGCTGTTTGCATAGCGTCAAAACAGTTGCTCCTGACCCACCTTTTGCTGGCCTGGAAGGGCTCTTCAAAAATGTGCAATCCCTTCCCTAAGGTGGCAAAACAGAGCTTTGTTGTTGCATTTGTGGAAGCTGATCCCTCCTGTCTTGTAGACAATGATACCAAAGAGACTCTGTTTGCCCCTAAGCAACATTTGAAACACACCAAAGGAAACTCCAAGGGCTCATGATTATGGACCAGTAACTACATGGCAAGCCAGCTTGCTATTCTTGTTGAAGCTGTTTCATTGTAACCGTGACACGATTCATTGGTGCATGCGCGCATCATGCCCAATGTACTAGTTTTCTACAGGGCTTCCAGTACTGCTTGTACACTGACAGCAAACTTCCATGTAGTACAAAGTGTACATGAAAAACAAGCAGCAAACAGAACAAGACAGCAACGTTGATTCCCTGACAAGATTGCTGTCCTCATTCCTTTAGTTTAACTCCAATTCGAATACCTTGATACTTACATCCTGCTCCTTGAGCAGCTACCTGTAGAACTACAAACCTAAGGTCTAACTGACTGTGCCAAGAGGTAGTTAGAATAAATCCGGCCAACTGTCTTCCCCTTTGGTCGTAGTGGTGATCTGAGACTATTGAGAGAACAGACCGGCACCTCAACCGGTTTGCATGCCTTTGCCATTACAACCACTGGAATCTCCAAGCTTGCTCCTTATTCCCCAGAGCTAAGTTCAGCTACATTTTAACAGATTAACAGTCGCAAGCTTATTGTAAGCTTGCAAAGCTGGAGATGTACAAGCAACGCAGAACAACAAGAAAGAACAACAACGACAATGAAAAGACCAAATCGATGCTGCTACAGTTATAATTTTATACTGGACCCCCAAGCTCCCTTTTGCCAGGCCGTTCCAGATATTATTGTCCTCCTTATTGCAGATAAAACAGTACAAACGGCGTCTCCAAACTCCAAGAATTAACGGAGAAAGGAATTTTTAAAATTTCTACTGCTGCTGCACCCATTTCTTTTGTCCCAACACAATGTGCCCCTGTTATTGCTGCTACCAAGTCAATCAAGTCAAACTTCCCATGACCTAATGAAGCTCGCCAGTCTTCAAAGGTGTTTTTGAAACCACAACGGCGTTCTCAGAACCTCAACGGCATTTCTCACAACAACGGCATTCTCGGAACCACAACGGCGTTTCTCACGACAACTGTATTTTTGAAACCACAACGGCATTTCTCACAATTGATGGCACCTTGAAACGCAGCAATATATAACCTCCAAGCTCCTCCACCTGTCCCCTGTAAAACAGCTGGAAGTGCATCTGTATTCTCTCCCTGTTTATTTCACCCCCACTGACAACACGACCCTTCATTTATGCCTCATCAACACACCCAACAAAGCGCTCCCTTCCCTGCATTAAAGACCTACAGTCTATCATCACTGCATCTCATTCCCTTTTTTATTGTAATATGGCTCCTGAACCTGACGAACTATCTGCTGCGTCTCCAGCCAACACTGCACCAGACGCTGCTGCCATACCCCGGGTCTACTAGTGATTAGAAAGTAGTAGTGATATGCAAATTGTGAGCCCTAGTGGTTAGTCTATCTGCTACAGTTCTAAGAGGTCTCCAGATCGGCGATTCTATCGACTCGCCGATTGTTTTATCCTTATCCTTAATCCAGTCCCGTGTATACTCGCGACTGTATTTTGGTGCACGGCATACTCCTCCATGGTACTGCTATGATTTAATAGGATCCCTGCAATAATAGGGGTGGACTCTCCTGATGTTAACCCGGTCGGTTACAAAGGGAGCAGTTTCAATAGTTACAGTTCCATTGTCATGGGCCTTGAGCACCTTGTAAGGTCCTTGTCGTGGGAAGGATAGTTTCGGAATGATGCCCTTCCTTTCCAGGGTGATATAGTCTCCTTCCTTATAGACATGGGGGATCCTCTTACGGTTCTCCCTGATGTTACTCTTGTGGATACTCTTTTGTTTCCTTGCTTGGATTGCTTCCCAGTCCACTGGGAAATTCACAGGCATAAACATGTCCCGTCCAAACACCAACTGTGCCGGGGAGTATCCCAGAGTGGTGTGGATGGCACTGCGAATAGCATATGCTGCCTTGGTAGTGAACTCCTCAAAAGGGTCCTTCTCGTGGAGGTCCCTTTGTTCCAGGTTAAAGGACAATAGGCAGTCCTTCAGGACCTGGTGGATTCTTTCCAGCACTGAGTTGGATTGTGGGTTCCAAGTGCCACTGGGCTTTCTTTTCATCCCCATGTTATCACAGAGCTCCTGGAACTCTGCTTTGAACTCGCTCCCGCCATCAAAGCCAATTTCCTTTGGGCGCGGATACCTTGCTAGCCAGGTACTGTCCAGCAATCGTTGCGTTTCTGCTGCATTTGGGGAGTCCTTCAGGTGAGCCAGTTCAAACCATCCGGTCACTGGGTCCACCATGGTGAGAACATGGATATGGTAGTCGTTACCATTTTTGTTGTGGACAGTTGCAGGTCCCCAGAGGTCCACATTGACCCTCTGCCATTTGGTAACCTCAGCTGCTTTTTCCGGTAGTAGTCCATACTTCTTCCGGCCACTCTTTTTGAACAACTGGCATGTGTGGCAGTGTTTACAGAGATCCTGGACATCCTTTCTGAGGCCTCTCCAGGTGAACACTGATCGGATGCTCTGTTTCATTCTCTTCTCTCCGGGATGGACCAGCATGCTGTGGTACCATTCCATGACTCTATCTTTGAGTTTGTCCGGGACCAGAATCTTCCCTTCCTTGTGAATTAGACTGTAACCTTCCACATTTTTGGTGGTCATTCGATTGTCTTTTTCCAGAGCACTCGTGATCTTCGTGTCCTTTTGTTGGTAGAACTGAATCATGTCCGGGGCAAGTGGGAATGCACTATTGCCCTGGAATTCTTCCGGCGCTTCTTCTCCAAGTGGGAATAGGAGTTGCCGGAGGTGCTCTTCCTCATCCACGTAGGTGAGGGGCTTATTTGGTGGTAGCCATTCCACGGTGTCTGCTGGGTCATCTGTGATGTCCAGACAAGACAGCGCGTCTGCTGCATCGTTGTCCTTGCCAGCAACGTGCTTGACTACTGGGTGGAACTCCTCCATAAGGAGTCTCCACCAGACCATCCTTTGGGTGGGCATCTGCTGATAGAGCAGGTTAAGGTGGTCTGTGTGAATAATCACATCTTGTCCTCGTAGGATTCCTTCGAATGCCTTTAGGCCTTCTACTATGCCCAGGAGTTCTTTTTCTCCAACAGTGTAGTTGAGCTGCGCCGAGTTCAGCTTCCGGGTGTAGAAACCAAGGGGCTTGCCATCTTGGCATACAGTTGCTCCCAGTTGCCTGTCGCTGGCATCTGAGTAGAGATGAAATGGTTTTGTAAAGTCTGGGAATGCGAGTTTGGTCTCTTCCGCAAGCATTCTCTTCGCCTCCATGAAAGCTTTCTGCTCTGCTGGACCCCAGTACCAGTTCATTTTGCCCTTTTTCCCTGCGGGGCTAGGATGTGGGAGCGTCGCTTCCACATATCCCTGTAGAAATTCACCATCCCAAGGAACATCTTGAGTTGTTTGGTGTTCTTGGGGGCTTCCAGGCGCTTCATCGCCTCCAGCTTCTTTGGCTGGGGTTGGATGCCCTCTGTTGTTAATAGAAATCCTAGGTATTCCACTTCTTTCTGCATGAAGAAGGATTTCCGGAGGTTGGCCCGAAAGCCAGCATCATCCAGTCTCTGTAGGACTGTATCGATTTTGTCGAGGTGATCCTGTTCAGATTCGCCTTCTCGTTGAATGATTAGAATATCATCAATATAGACCAGGACATAGTCCAGATCACCAAGGAGGTTCATCATGATGGACTGGAAGATATCCGGTGCACATGCAATTCCCATTGCCAATCTCTTGTAGGCATATTTTCCCCATGGCAGAATGGTGGAGCAGATCTTTTGGCTCTCCTTGCAGATGGGAATGGTGTAGTAACCTTGGGACAAGTCTAGCGCCGTAGCTGACTTAAACTTCTGCAACCGTTGGATTGTTTCCCCTATTCGTGGTAGTGGGAATGGTTTCCTCTGGATGGCGGCGTTCATCTTTCGGAAGTCCGTAAGGACCCGAATGTCCCCTGTCTTCTTGGGTTGACAGAAGGTGGGCGATGCCCATGGTGAGTCATCATCATGGGGGAGTTTTTCCAGGACTCCAATGTCACAAAGCCTAGTGATCTCCTTTCGGAGGACTTGTTCAAAGGCGTGTGGTACCAAATAGTACCGCTGCCTGACCGGTTTGACTCCTGGTTGAAGTTCGATTGAGACCGGTTCTATATTTTTGAGTAGTCCCAGCCCTCCTCCAAAGAGGGTGGGGAACTTTTTCAGGGTTCTCTTTAAGGCTTCCTTGGACTCGTCTGTGATCTCCAGGTCGTTGACCATGGCGTCGATGTCTACCTTGGAGTAGTCTGCGTCCAGAATTTTGGATTGCCTCTCTTCCTCCTGTTGGAGGATTGGACTCTGTGTGTTGGCAAAGAATACTGCCTCACATTTGTCCGGGTCAGTAAGCTCCCCCATTCCCTTCATGGGGATGGAGTCACCCTGCCATTCGATTGTTCGGGAGCTGTATTTTATATCCAGTCCCAGTTGTGCCATTAGATCGGATCCTATGATCATGTCGTAGGGTACTTCCTCATGGTGGTGATAATCATCCACTTGGAAGGTCCATTTGATGGTCTTGGAGTTTGAAAATTCTATCAACCTTAGTCCCACTGAAGCCGCAGACTTGGTTCGGAACTTGCCTCCGTACGTGTTGTAGGTGACAGATCTTTGGTCTCGGTTCGTTAGTTGACTTCGGTCGACGAATTGCCTTAGTACAATGGATTTGGAGCAACCAGAGTCTAATAGGCCCCAGAGCATCCTTCCCCTTCCCTTGTGGTCCAATACCTCCACACAGACGTCTGCAAACCGGTTGATTATGCGAGGTCCAGTGTGGATGGTATCAGGAGCCATTCAGTTGTGGGATCCTTTCTTCTTAAAGGTCTTTCTGTACTTTCTTCTGTACTCTTTGAGTTCTCGCTCGGAGATATCGATCTCGTCATCGGAGACTTCGTGATCGGCTTGGGCCGTAGCCAGCACATAGGAGTACTCATGGTTCGATAGGTTCCGTCCCCAGTGGGGCTTGGGATGTTGCTCATTATCTGAGTCTTCCTTTGCCACAAAATGCTCCTTGAGCAAGTTGATGGTTTCCCGGTTGAATTTCCCCTTCTTGGAGGGTCCTCCGGTTAGTTTCCAGCATTTGCCGGCGTGGACCTTGCCACAGGTCTTGCATAGCTGTTTGTTGCCGTTATCCATAGGGCGCTTCTTTTTGCCAGGGGACTTCCCATGGTGGGTTCCTCCCCCAGATGCGGCCTTGGGTGGCTTCTTGGGACCACCGGTCTGTTTTTCGAGGTCGGAGATTCGTTTGCGGAGTTCGTCCTCGCTCCGGATGGTGATTTCCAGGTTTTCGAGTTTGTCGATGGTGGTGTTGAAGGAGTGGGAATAGACGTCCCATCCGATATGGTCCAGTTTGTCCCTTTGGGAGGAGGTCATGTTGGCATCTAAGATTTCCTTCATGTCCTCTTCCGTGTAGCTGGACGGAGCAGCGCCGGTTGCGGCGCCGCTTTCCCAGAGGCAGTCTGGTAGATAGCTCTGTAGTTCGGCCATGCGGTTCGCCCAGGAGCGGATACCGTGTTTCATGTCGATTTTTGTATCCCGGATGAATCTCCGGAGGAGAATGTAGGACCTTTTGCCATTCATGTCATTGCCAAAGATTTTGAGCTTGAGGGCGTGCATACATTCCTCAATGACATCCTTTCTGTACCCCTGGGTTTGGTAGTACTGGATGAGGGCATTCGGGACCCTTTTCTTTGGGACCGGACCGTCGAGTTTGGCGGGTTCCGGTTCTTGTTCGGACGCCGCCGTAGCAGTCGCGTCATTGTTCTCGGTTGGGGCGGTGGGGCCCGCAACCATCTCCTTGGGTTTGTTAGAGGGGGGTTCGGTAGGCTCCCTCATTGCAATCCTCTGGAGTTTCTGTTGGATCAGCTGGCTGCTGTGGACCTTGTGCCCTGGTTCGGTGTAGTAGGTCCGGCCCAGAACCATCTGGACAATGGAGAGCGCCTCGTGGGAGAGGATTCTCTGGAGAACGTCCAGTTTCTGGTCTCCTTGGAGTTTTTCGTTGCCAGCGATTTTCTGGTCAAAGTCTCTCTTCCAGATGAAGAGTTCCGGTCTTTCGGTGCCGGTGAGTACCTTCAGATAATCACTGAAGGCTACTCCCCCCTTTTCTGAGTCTATGCTCATCTTTACAGCAGTGGCATCCTCCGGCCAGTCCTCTCGTGTAAAGGTAAAGGGTTTCTGTTTGGTTCCTTTGGACGCCATGGTGGGTTAATCGGTTAATTAGTAATTTTATTTTATCTTAGTTACACTGTTTCTATTATCTCTGTTTGCTTGTGTTAAAACTGAGCAAGAATGATTGCTCCAGTTCCTCCAGTTTTTCTTGTTGGATTTCCACTGCTCTCGCGATAACTCGTGTTATAACTGATTTTCCCCCTGGTTTGTCCAGTGGTGGGAGTTGTTTCTCTCTTTAGCTCCCGGGAATCCTGTGGTTCCCCGGAGTTGTCTCTGTTTTTATTTTGTGGGATTCGATTCCCTTGGTTCTCCGGCGTTGCTTCTCTGTTAAGCAGTCACCGGGCCGGTCCCACTTCCCGTTTCCCGTGGGATTAGTGGTGTTCAGGTATTTATTATATACCTTTCCGGATATCCGTATATTTCGGTTTTGGTTGGCATACCCTCTTCGGTCTGTCCATCCCCTCAGTGTTGGTCCAATTAGTCCACTCACTGATTTATGTGTCACTTTTTCGGCACATGTTTTCGTATTTTTCGATTATTTCTGTTGTCGACCATGGTCCTGTTTAGATCCTTAGGTGTCTCTGTTGCTGCTGCTGTTCCATCTAATGGAGCTAGCTACTGTTGGGGTCGGTCTTCCTTAGTGCTGCAGACACTGGATATGCTTCTCCCTGTTTTGCTTCTCTGTGCCTCCATTTTTCGGCAGTCTTTTGATCTCGTCGGTCCCGTGGCCGATCGGTCCCTTTCTGCTCATGGTCATCAGCACTCAGCTTGATTTTAAAATCATGCCATACCCCGGGTCTACTAGTGATTAGAAAGTAGTAGTGATATGCAAATTGTGAGCCCTAGTGGTTAGTCTATCTGCTACAGTTCTAAGAGGTCTCCAGATCGGCGATTCTATCGACTCGCCGATTGTTTTTATCCTTATCCTTAATCCAGTCCCGTGTATACTCGCGACTGTATTTTGGTGCACGGCAGCTGCACCTGACAATGCACCGGACGCTGCACCCGACAATGCACCAGATGCTGCAACTGCCAATGCACTAGATGCTGCAACAGATGCTGCAATCACAGCACCCGCTGACATCCCAGCCACCAGCAGCAATCTTACCATCCACTTTGACCATTACTGCGCCCGTGCTCTTCACGAACTTTTTGATGTCAGTAATCCGGCATCCTTGCTTTGTAATGCTCTCATTGCTTCTGGCATCACCACATGGCAAAAATTCATTCAATTGACTGAGCCTATTATCAACAACCTCAAGTACCATGATACTCACAATAACCACTTTGCCCTCCCTCCCTTCACATATATTCAACTCCTCCAATTTGTCAAATTCCATGACCACCTCAATGCCATGAAACAACCTTACCATGATGTCAATCTTTACACTGCTGACGCATTTGATGTTTTTGTTGATCGTCTTGACGTTGGACCTGTTGTCTGCCCCCCTTGCTCACCTCCTCCTTCCTGCTTGGTTTCCCCTTCCAACTCCCAGCCCTCTAAAAGTGATGACCAAATGAAGTTTGAACAATGGAGCAAACACTCCCATGATGCCACTGTTCTCACTATTTATAAAAATGATGCCCATTTTGAAACCTGGGTAACTGCTGGCTTTCGTACCCAGCTGGCTGAATATGGTATTGATGTGGGCACCTTCTTAGATCCTGAATGGGACCCATCCAGTCTTTTGGTATATGGAAAGAAATTGTTTGACAAACAATGCAAATTCTTTTGGGTCCTCATGCTTTGGGTCTTTCGCTCTGACCTTTTCCCACTCCTGTGTACAGGGCCACACAAGCACATGCAATGGCAGAGCTGCCTATTTTGAGTTCCTCAAGTTTCGCCAATCCACCCACACTCATGAATTTGAAGTGGCTGGACAATCACAGCTCCTTCAACAACTCACCCTTGTCAACTGGAAGGACTATGATACTCTCTGCAAAATGACTGCTCCTGCCCTCCCAATGAAATATCACATGCTCCGATCCACTCTTCTGAATGCTGTTGCTTCCAATGCTCACCTCAGTGATCAATTTTCTAACAAGGTCCCACTCCCTTCTGCAACTGACTCTGATTCTGTTGAAGTCCACCATATTCTTCAACTCAAGACAACACTCCTTGCAGAAGCCACACACCTGGATTCACGTGCTGCCCTCACCTTACCCAAATCCAGAGCTGATATGAACTTCCAAGCTAACTTTCATTGTGCCTCCCCCTATCTTGACTCTTCTGCTTCCACCAATGACTTTGTCAATGATGTCCACTCTTACCCTGCCTTCTGCGCCAGTTCCACTTCTGATAGCTCTGTTGATCCTTTGGCCTTGTCTCACCATCTCCCTTGTGCAATCTGGTCTACCTTGAGCCCCCTTGCTAAGCAACTCTGGACTCAATTCCCATCTGCTGACAGACAAAAGCTTGTCCTCAACCTGAACCCCAACAAGTTTCAGCTTGGTAGTTTGGATGCTTATAACCTGCGAAATGCTGTTCTGCTCCTATTGACGATATTAACGCATGTATTACAATAAGAGTGAGGTTATTCACTAGTTGCTAGGGATTCATCCTCACATCACTTTCCTTGAGTAATTTGGTGGGACCTTTTTGCTTTTGAAACCAGCGTCAGGTCCAAGATAGAGCGAATTTTCCGATCAACTCATACCCATGACAATTGCTGGGGTGTGGCAACTAGAATAGGCACACGAAGTGCGACTGTCGAATATATTTTGAAAAAAAGAGATAGAAGTATTCAACTAAACTTATGGTTTGTTGCTCAGGGTTCGCTGTTGTTCCAGAGTACTTCGTATTATGTTTTGTTGGGTAATCATCCTTGTGTGTGAAGGAGTATTGAGATCAGAGTTATCCGAAATTGCTATCCATATTTTTGAAAAGATCATCAGTAGACCATTCTTTAATATGTCGAAATAATAGATTAGAAACAAAAGTGAGTGTTTCCTGTAATTGACCGTAACGACCGGTGAATCGTTCATCCATCACTAATCGTTTGACTTGATTATCTCTCTCAGATATGGGTTGGTGATACGGTTCGTTACGACCATGGTCCTCAACGCGTGTAGTTACTTGCAGGAGCCAAAATCCACCTTGCAATTCTTTTCAGAACCACAAGACCACATTTCGCAACATGGGGACTTGACTATTCGGGAACTCTTTCAATCATCACAGAAACGCATGGCAAAAACATACTAAAAAATTAACGGGAAACTTACCCGCTGTTTACACGGATTTGCCCTAAGCTCCTTTTGACACTCGGCCCCAGTGTTCCCACCATTAATCACGCATCACATCGTCCCGAGGCACTGATTCGCCAGTATCGTCATCACCGTCTTGGTTTTCCGAAGCTTTAATATACAAGACGTTGTTACAACGGACCAAAACTTCCCCGAGAGAACCTGCCAATTCACCGTCGATGTATTCTTCGGTGTTGATTAGTTGCAAATTCATATAGGCGTCGCTACTGGCGAGTTTCCCTTGGTATTCCATTCCCCATTTCAGTCGGACCCTGACTTTTTTCCCGACCAAGTCCGCCAAAAACGGCTTCGGATTGACGATGAATTGCGCCTATCGAACCAATCAGTTCGTATGAGAAATTACGAAAAAGGCAGACGGCAAATAGTGTTCAAGGAATACAATAAGGTAAGATATGAGCAAAACGGGGAATGGAGAGAAAAGCCGGTTTGCGCACACTCCGTCCATCAAAGACTATTAAACGTCTTCTCTTGCATCAGACCTTCACTCCAATTCTATCCCACGCGTTGCAGGCAATGGAAAATTTCCTGCGGTGTCTTCCAGTGACAGTATTTGCCGACAACCTACCATTCTACTTTATGACAACGCTGGTAACTACCAGAAGCAGTACAAGATGCCTTCTATCTACTTCCAGCGTTCGTTCTCGGCGGATGCAACTAATATTGAGACAATAAATTACTACGTAAGGTTAATTTACAGAAATCAAAAACGGATGTACGAGAAACCTTGGCGGTACCCGGGTACCTGCGTTACCTGTATGAGTACGAGTTGCGTACCGTACAAAATGAATCGAGTTTTGCCTTTTGATCATCTGGGGCACGGCTGTTCGTGAGCCGATTTAAGACTCCTTAATCACGAATTGAGAATTTCCCAATAGACGACTAGCTCGAGTACAATTCAAACACCACAGCTTGAAGGAAATTAGAAATTACCTCGCATATTTTGTGCACCTCTTCTTTGCTCAGAGGGTGCACAATAACCTTATGAGTTACTACGCATCGCCTAACAATTCAAAAAAAAAAATTTCAGAGCAAATGAACAGGAACATGGTTGATTTTTAATTTTTTTTCTAATAATTTAAATTTTTTCAGTCCCCTGTGCACAACGTGCCAAACGGAATGTAATAGGATTGTGAGCATTTCCACTTTAGAGAGAGGTGCGCTGCTCCCATCAAGTTTTGTGGTGTATTTCATAAGAATAAGGATCCAGTTGGCGTGTTCTTTGCAGGTGACTGAGGATATCTCTTTGTTTGTCTTTGTTCCTTGAACCGTTGCAGCAGATGCAGGGGCAACCCGTAATTCCAAAAAACAGTGCGGGTTGCTGTTTGCAGACAGACCATGGGAGCAACGGCAATGGTGAAATGGGAATGGAAGTCACAATGCATGGGAGCGGGAATGGAAGTTGTAACACAGAGAACGTTGATTTCTGTTCCATGGTGTGGTTCTTTTCAACTGCTTTTTTGTTCTTCTGTGTTTGTCTTTGTTTGTCTTACTTTTTTTGTTCATCAATTGCAACAAGTGTCAAAGTGACACTGGGTGTCACTTTGACTCCCAAAAGTATCAGCGAGTGTCAAGTGTCAAAGTGACACCGGGTTTCACTTTTACCCCAGTTGTCACTTTGACACTTGCAAGAGAAATTGGCAGTGGGTTGGCTTGTTCGTACAGGGAGTCAGTCAGTAAAATTCAAATTTTGAACAGAAAAAAATTAGATCAACTATATGAGGAACAGGTGGGGGGAGGGGGACCAGGAATTTTTTCAAATTCCTCAAAAAACAAAAAACAACCATGTTCCAGACGTGAATTGAAAAAAAAACCACAATCACCACTATTAGTAAAAATTGACTCACAGTGCAAAGATCACTGAAACCGCTACAACTGTCATCATTTGGTGCTATTGACTCACTCATAGGGAGATTGAAAAAACTAGTTGATTAGATCTGTTTTGTGGGAACATCATTGTTCTTTGGTTCTTTGCTTCTTTTCCAACAACAACAGGTGACACTTCTTACTTGACAACTCCTTCTTCTTCATCAAAACCACTTTCAACTATGAACAATGACCCAGCTGATGAGAGAGCCAAAGCTCGCAGAGAGCTCCAGCTTACCAGAGAGCTTGGGCAGAAGAGGAAGTCACTCCCACACCCAAGAGGTGATGGAACTACCATAGAGGATGTGCAGTTAGGTTCCGCAAAGCTGAACTTACAAAGAAATTAGCAGGAGAGCTAACCATTGCTTCCAATGCAAGCCTCAGGAGATGGGAGAAGAGGCTCCATCCATACCAGATGACAGGTAGTAATAAGGCACAAGATATGCTTGTTGGAGCTCCATTGATTAGTCTTGCTGTGTGCCTTGTTGTCGATCCACAAGCCACTCTTGATGAGATAGCAATGTACCTCTACAATGACAGATTTCTGGTGTATTCCAATCAGCTGATCTCCCGGCATTTGAAGGAACTGGAAATTACCACAAAAAAGGCCAGTATAGAGGCTTACAAGGCCTACTTGGAAGAGAACATGAGGAGAGAGTTCTTGTTCTGGAATAGACCATTGCCTCTTGGTGTGGTTGGCATCCCCTGGAAGCGCTATATTGATGTTGACAAATTTGCCATGGAAGCAAAGAGATTGAATAGATCTGGGGGATACAATTTTGCGAGGAGCAAATTTTGTCCGACGTTCAGATGTTCCAGTACATAAAACATGTAGCATTCTACACAAACTTCCCCTTTGATATCTCCCTCACTTCTAAAGCTCCAATAACAACACCAAGACCTACACCTACTAACAGAGACCTGCGCTACTCAATTTCTGCCATTAGTTCAGCTGCTTGTTGCTCTCTTTGCTTGCTTTGGTGCCCTAACCATTGTCGGTCTGTCGGTCGATTTCGGCAGCAACACCAACACCAACACCAACACCAAACCGACGCATAATTCTACAGCAAACCCAGTACTAATTTTACAGCTGCTTCTGTTTTGCTTTGTCTCCAACCTTGGTTTTCTATCTGGTTTCAAGCTCTTTTCAAGATCTCCCCTCTAAGTTGCTTAAGTACACTATTACTTAACGCTCTATAATGTTTCCAAGCCCCGTAAGTGATACCCACTTAATGTTCTACATTCTTCAACGTTCCTTGCTGAGTTCTATAAGTCTTTTCAAGTTGAAGCTGTCAAACACATACATACCCCCCCTTCTAGAAGGTTCCTACTTGCTGATCCCTAAGTCTTTGCGAGTTGAAGTTTCAGTACTCTCAAGCTCGTGCAAGCAGGTCTTCCAGTTCCTCCCTGTTTTCAAGCCAATAGCCCCCCTGCTTGTTAACTGTTAATCACTTAAGAGCTCCACTGTTTCCTAGCTTAGCCCCTTAGTCCTTAAGTGTTTCCGCTTAAGGCTCTCCCTTCAACATAGATGTACAGTACAGCTGTCGTCTGTTTTCAAGCCAAGACCAACTGATCCCTAAAAGCCTTCTACTTAGCGCACTCTTGTTTCCAAGACTACAGCTACTATCGCCCCTTGTTTTCAAGACTACACTTTCCCTGGTCCCTAAGTGTCCGCGAGTTCCCTGATCCCTAGGTGTCTTTGCTATTTACTACCCCTGAGTTGAACTTCAAGTTTGAAACTGTTTTCAAGACCAATGTTTTCAAGACACAAGTTCCCCCTGGTCCCTAGGTGCTTCTACTAAAGCCCCTGTTTTCAAGCAAATGGCTTCCCTGGTCCCTAAGTGTTCACGAGTCTCCTGATCCCTAAGTGTTTTCGCTATTAAGCAACCCTTAGTTGAACTTCAAGTTCAACACTGTTTTCAAGACACAAGTTCCCCCTGGTCCCTAGGTGCTTCTACTAAAGCCCCTGTTTTCAAGCAAGCAGCTTCCCTGGTCCCTAAGTGTCTTGCTCAAGGTCCCTGTTTTCAAGCCAATTGCCCCTGGATACTGTTTCCACTTATAAGTACTGGCGAGTTGGATCTTCAAGTTCCCTTCTGAGCCTTTTAAGTGTGCCCTGATATTGATATCCCCCAGTCCCTGCCCGCTCCACTTATACCATACATTGATGTGGCGCCAGCGCTCTGTGAGCTTATGCAAGCAAGTGCATTCAGTGCATTGTTGCTAGCTGAGTCGAGAGTTTAAATTAGATATTTCAATTATGATATCCCCCAGTCCCTAAGTGCTTCTATTCAAGCCCTTCTTTTTCAAGGCTTCAGCTCCCTGGTCCCTAAGTGTTATCACTTAAGTCCTACTCTTTCCAGTTCACAGTAAAGCTGTTATCTTCTTCCGAGCCTACAAGCCTACAAGCCTACAAGCCTACACACCTACAGTTCCATCCTACAGCTCTCAGCTCCCAGCTCTCGCACTTTGCAGCAGTCCCTGGTTTTGGAATTTTCTAACTTCAGAGTACCTCTGTGGGTTTCCAACACAACTTTTCTGGGAGTGCTCCATTATCTTTTTGGTTCCCCAGGAGTTTTTCTTTGCCCAGACCAAGGTTGGCCTTGTTGTAGCTGCTGTACCCTGTTTCCCAGCCTACAGCTCCCCTGTTCCCTTGCTCTTTTCAGCAGCCTTTGGTACCAAGCCCCACTGTCCCCTTCCAGTACAATGCCCTCTCCCCCTTCTACTAAGGGGTGGCCCACCCCTGCTGCTTCCTGGAAGAAAAGGCCCCCCCTGCCTTCAATGCCCTCATCCTCTGCTCATTCTGCCTCTGGGTATCGGTCTACAAAGCGTCCTTTTGTGCAAAGGACTCCTCCAAGACATGCTCTTGCCTCAACTGCCTGTGCCACTCCTTCCCCTGCTCAAGCTCCTGGCTTGTCACTGTCCTCCTCCTCCTCCTCATCCTCATCCTCATCCCCATCTGCCTCTTCTCTGAATGAGCCTTCTGATGATGATATGTCTTCCTCTTCTTCTGTGTCTTCCTCTGCCAGTGTGCTTTCCGATGTTGTCATGCTGGGCACTGAGTCTTTTCCAGAGGATTACATGCAGTCTGATTCCAAGCCAGCAGCCTGCTCTTGGCGGCTTGCATCCCAGCAGTCACACCTTTTGGCTTGGTGGCCTTGAGGATTTGATTCTTTCTTTGTAGGACATGGTGGACCAACCAATGGAATGTTGGTTGGTCCAAAATCTTGGGAGGATACTGCATACTGTGCAGTTGCTACAGGGAAAGACTCCTTGAGATTGCTCAGCTTGCACCAAGATTGAGTACCGTCTTCCAACTAACTAGCAGGCACCATCCCCTTATAGTAGGCTTGGGAACTTTACGACCATATTTGTTTGTGATTGTGGCATCTTGCTTCCTGACAGCGGATCCATCCCTGTCGTGGTCAATGATCTCATCCAGTAGAGAGAACATGTGTCCATCATTGTTGATTGAGCCGTACATGCTTTCTGCAATAATATTGGTGGTATACTGTTCAACAGAACCATCTGGGAACTGCAAATCATACATCCTCATCTCAAGGATAGGATTGTCATTCCTCTTGCTCATCGGATTGCTGTTGAGGTCAGTGGACTGGTTCTTGACAACACATCTCAATCTTTTTGTCACCCCTCTGGATCATGACATTGCTATCAATATACTCATCATAGTCATCACCATCAGGTATGAGAGGCTTCAGGCAAGTTCCCATCATTCTTGGTGCCCTTTGAACAGCTCCTCTGGCAGATCAGGATAAGTTACTTGGAATTTTGCCTCAGCATCTTCAACGTTCAGCGTTGTCCACAATCTTGGATTTTCAACTGCTTAGTCAAATGATTCCATGTATCACTTGACGTTGAGAGCTCTCCACTTGTCTTCAGTGAGAGCTCTTAACAGTGCTAGTGCTAGTAACAGGTATTGCCGCCTCAGTGAGGATCCAGTAGCAGTCTCCTCCTCTGAAACAGTTGCCGCACAGGCCAAGCCATCATCCCAATTTCTTGGTTCCACCAGATAGGGTAATACAATAGATAAAATCATACCATTTGCTTGTGGGCTTGGAAGAGGGAGATATCCAGCATGTACCCATGTACAAACTCAAACAGAGTCCTTCCCATTGTGATGAGATCACTGGATGCGGTCCTTTGGCAGATAGCAGCAATGAGCTCTCCACAGAAAGCCCACAATTGCTTGGGGGATCGCTTGGGGGCTATCTTCTTGTGTATAGTACTCCTGCTGATGTGGCCAATACTGAGCTCTGCACGGTTCTGGAACAGGCATCATGGTTGTATGAAGGTCTGGTGGATATGATGCTTGCTCATGACCTTTTGTTCCATGGCATCTTGTAAGTTTCCAGGGCACCCTGCTCTCAGGCACTGTCCAATATCAGATGCTTAGGGATCCCAATATTGTGGATGAAAGTCTTCAGGCCCTCATACGCTTGCTTCTTTCCTTGGATAGGTATGAATTTGTCATAGCCCTTACTAATAGTACTGAAAACTTGGGCATGCGAGTCTTGTCTAATGATGCTTGGGACCTTTGCTAACCAGTTGTTGCTAAACCATTTTCCAGCAGCAAAATGCTTGTTTCATAAGCTCTGAGTTGGTAGTTGTCCAACACGTGGATGTAGGTGCACTTTCCCAAAGTGCAAAAACTGTGCTGTCCCAAAATGTAAAAAAAATGCACTAGGGTCCATTAAGCCTAGCACGCGTCAGGGCAGCCTCCTGTTGGCATGGCTGCACTGGTTGGACAGGTGCTGCAAAGTGTTTCCTGGCAAGATGGACGGTTGAAAGCCATGGCCTTTTTGCAGCAAGGGTATGACCTTGAACAACTTGGAGGGGAGTTTGAACAAGGGAGTGAGATTGGGAAGAGCACTAGCTACACCAATGGCCAATTCAGATTGTGAAGCATCAAGCATTCCCCTGGGACCATGGAGACCTTCATTATGATATGTCCAGACATCCCAACAAGTGAGGAAGAACTGATGGATGATAGCAGTCGCCCAATGGTTGCTGCCAATCAGGGAGTAGTAATCAGCTTGGATGCGATGCCAGAGAGGAGACCATCAACCAAGAAGCCAATGTTGCATTATATGTTGCATTATATGTTGCATTATATGTTGCATTTTATGGTGCATTTTATGGTGCATTTTATGGTGCATTTTATGGTGCATTTTTTGGTGCATTTTATGGTGCATTTTATGGTGCATTTTTTGGTGCATTTTTTGGTGCATTTTTTGGTGCATTTTTTGGTGCATTTTATGGCGCATAAGAATAATAATAATATGGTGCATCATACCATGCATCATACTACCTTGATTTGTAACATGCTGGCGTAGCCTTACTACGAAAGGCTCTAAATGATTATTGAATCCCGCATGTACTCCAATATATATGATATTCATGTATGTATGTTCGGTATATACATACATACAACGGAAACAGATTGGATACTCAAATATCAAGATAAACATGACTCGCCGATTATTGATATTATGCCCGATGAACATTATCAATGT
Organism: Pseudo-nitzschia pungens; assembly: GCA_037355855.1. NCBI lineage: Eukaryota > Bacillariophyta > Bacillariophyceae > Bacillariales > Bacillariaceae > Pseudo-nitzschia > Pseudo-nitzschia pungens. The sequence continues at coordinate 2,744,953 of CM074767.1, forward strand.
TCGATCGTTCATTCATCCCATACTCAAGAAATCATTCCCATCTCGTAAAGTATTCAACCATTCTCTTGTAACACAATTTATTAATCATCCATCATTAAAAAAATACCAACTTATTAACCTATCGCGTACCACTCCATCTAATTCTACCCTAGAGTGTTACACAGTAATTACTGTCCGCTTGAAAGTAGAAGACAAATACAAGAACTCAGTACTGAATTCAGAACATCCTTTATCCCAAACAACAGGGATACATCGATACCCTGACAAGCAAAATCCTACAATTGAAACAAGATAGAAGCAATCAAACGCTCCGAAAAGAAACAACATCAATCGAAATCTACAAACGATCGAAAGGACCGATCGAATGAAACAATCGAAACGAAAACATCGAAACAACCGATACGATCGATCGAACACCGAATCGATCGAACGCTCCACAAGGCAGTTCAAATCCCCGATCGTATCATATGATCGAATGCTACAAATCAACATGGCAGGATTATACAGAGATCCTCCAATCCCTTACAAGAGAGCCTTTGACAGCTCTAATCCTAAGCTTGTTACACTAACAGTTTACAACGCTGAAGACCAAGAAGACAGCGTCAAAGTCCCTCTATTCACCAACACAGGAGGACTAGAAGAACTCCTACACACTGAAGAAGCATTTCTGAACGCAGCAGAAGATCTGGATCTATCAGCAAATAAATACATCAAATACTTGGGCCGATGTCTCTCTGTCGATGCCCAAACCAAGTGGAGAGCCTCAACAAGAAGCCAACGTGATTATCCAACTACAAGAAATGGATACAACAGAGCCTTTTCAGCCTTTATCAAGCAATACTGCAACGCCGAAGATGCAAAAGATATCATGCATACATATCTTCGAATGCTGAAGAAATCCAGTAACGTATCCTGCAAAGACCATGCAAACCGAATGGAACAGCTCCTCAAATACACTGCAAAACTACAAGGCTTTGCAGCTGATCTGAACCACAATTTGCGCATCGCGCATTTTGTCCGACGTTCCGATGTTCCCGTACTAAAAATACGTAGATTTCTACACAACTTTACCATGCGATATCTCGCTCCCTTTTACACCACCAATCACAACCCCAGGACCTACATGTATTAACCAAGACCTGCGCTCTTTGTTTCTGCTATTGGTTCAGTTGCTGGCTGCTTCTTTTGGTTGATTTGGTTGCCAATTCACCACTCGGCCGATCGAGCAGCAGCAACAACCAAAACAAAACCGACACCTAATTTTCTACAGCACCTCCAGTACCGATTCTACAGCGATTCGAAAATACTTCTAATACTGTTGCCGTCTTACGTACTGCTTCGATCTGTTTCCAAGCTCCACCCTCAAGGCCCTTAAGTATATATTATACTTAATGTTCTACATTGTTTTCAAGCTTCCTAAGTGATTTCCACTTAACGTTCTACATTCTTCAAGGTTCCTTGATAAGTCCCCTAAGTCTTTTCAAGGTGTAGTTCACAAACAGCCCCTTCCACTGTAGGAATATTTCTACAAGAAATTCCAGCTGTCATCTGTTTTCAAGTCCATTGCCCTGCTGGACCATATGTGTTTTCGCTTATGGTCCTACTGTTTTTTGATCCAAGCCCCACAGCCGCTAAGTACAGTTTGCTTAAGGCTCCACCACCTACATAACCCTCTCAGGTGTACAGTATCAATGTCATCTGTTTTCAAGTCTACTGCCCTGCTGGACCATAAGTTTTTCGCTTATGGTCCTACTATTTTTTGACCCAAGCCCCAAAGCCGCTAAGTACAGTTTGCTTCAGGCCCCACCACCTACATAACCCTCTCAGGTGTACAGTATAATTGTCATCTGTTTTCAAGTCTACTGCCCTGCTGGACCATAAGTGTTTTCGCTTAAGGTCCTAATGTTTCCTGACCCAAGCCCCAAAGCCGCTAAGTACAGCTCGCTTAAGGCTCTCCTACCTACATATACCTCTCAGATGCATTCTTCAACTGTTATCTGTTTTCAAGTCTACTGCCCTGCTGGACTATAAGTGTTTTCGCTTAAGGTCCTACTGTTTTCCTGACCCAAGCCCCAAAGCCGCTAAGTACAGTTTGCTTAAGGCTCTCCTACCTACATAACCCTCTCAGATGCACACTTCAACTGTCATCTGTTTTCAAGTCTACTGCCCTGCTGGACCATAATTGTTTTCGAGTATGGACCTACTGTTTTTCTGACCCAAGCCCCAAAGCTGCTAAGTACATGTTACTTAACGCTCCACCACCAACATATACCCCTCCAGTTCACAGTACAGCTGAGACCTGTTTTCAAGCCTACAGCCCTGATGGTCCATAAGTGTGATCACTTAGAGCCCCTGTTTCCAAGCTACTACAGGAGAGCAAGTTCAAGTTCGAACAGAAGGCCAGCTGTTACGAAGTTGAATTTGGTAGTAGGCTCCACTGCCTCTAAGTGATGTGCAGTACAGGTAATTACATGAGCAGGAATGTGTTTGAGGATGACTAATTACTCGCATTACTGATGCTGCAATCCAGCATTAAGAGAGGAGTTTTGCTTTTGTACGCTGACCCCTAGCATTACAGATACTATGTATCTAGTCAAGGGTTTTGCTTGTGTCAGCTGACCACTAGCATTACTGATGCTTTACAGCAGCATTCAAGGGACAGTTTTGCTTGTGTCTTTCCCGTTCACGTTCTTGTTACCCTGTCTCCTGTACGCTTTGTAACAGCAGTGTCTGTTGTGCTCTGGACTGGTTTGTTTTTTTCCTGTTTCTTACCAAGGTTCGTTTGCCCAATCGTCGTCTTTACAACCTGGGGCATAATCCCCCATGGTTGAGGCGGCGCGTCGTTCTACAACTTGGGGCCTAACCTCTCTTCGATTGAGGCGACGATAAAGTCTGGTTACAGACTGAGTAGCTTTTAACCACCTTCGGTGGATTTTCCTACTTAAATAAGTATATTATTATTATTATTGCAGCTGATCTGAACCATCTGCAACAAATGACCATCTTGCTCCACAGCTTCCCAACTGACTGGATTGAAGACTACTGTAGAATCCACAAAGGAATCCGACCACAAACCACTATCCAGTTTATAATCGATCATATGAGCTCTCTGGACAGACTCAGCAAGAGCAACTCCACCGACAATCCATACGATTCTGATATCAACAGCATCAGCAATTCCAACAGTAATCTAAACGCAGACAACACTTCGGATGCTGACAACGACAGCTCCAATTCAGACAGTAACAGCGACGCTGAATCTGAAGAAGAAGAAGAAGACAACAGCAATACCAGCAAGCGCAAGTACAAGAACCCTTGCAGAATTGCAGGACACGACCATGATTGGTCTGAATGCCCAAGGAATAAATATTCCAAGAAAAATAAGAGCAATAGCAGCAACAACAGTACTGCTTCGGCTCCTGGCAATGAAACTGGAAGCAATGAAAATAGCAGCACTGCTGCTACCACCAACGAAACCTTCCAAGCCCATATCAGGCAAGCAATAGAATCCTATTGCATGGAACATGGCGGCCGCGTCGAAAGAAACTTTGACGGCAGTCTTACGTGGCAACCATAGCAGCCACTACAACCAAACAACAAACAAAAGGATCACGCATCCAGGATCATGATATCCACAGCACCGTGCCTTCAGCTCCACTGGACCTGAATGCCAGTACAGCACTGCTGTCTGGGAAGATGCATGGAGGAGAACTCCCAAAGAAAAAGAAGGGAAGGAACCTACAGAGATGAGCCCTGTTGCAAACAAAATGTTCGAACTAAATCAATGCGCTCAAGACCGATCCAACGTGACGGCAACAATCAACCGATAAAATAAATGAATACAACGCAAAGCGATCTGGACGCAGATCAACTTGCAAGGGTACGGACGCAAAACGTAATACTCGAATCGAATCATATATCGATATCGATACGGGTACAGATGCAAAACAAAACAAAAGGGTACAGCAGCAATAACATGGCCAACATTGTTCCGGACAAACAAATAGTCCACAGGGAGCTCCAAAAATAATAGAGCAATCCCACAAAATCCAAATTCAAAACCCACAGAGGTGCTCTGGAGTTATGAAAATTCGAACCTTCAGTAGACTGCTGCAAATACACCCAAACAAAGACCGGAAAAGTATCCGGCAAATCGCGAATGAAGTAAACAATTTACACCGAAACTAACAATGCGTCCCCTCTCTGCTTTAATATACAATCGCAGATATGGCAAGCAACCATCCAACGCTCGGCTTTTCACCTACCTTAACTCCTATTACCACAGGAGGTGTTTTTATGCCTACGAGCAATTAATTTCAAAATCAGCTCCACTACCACGAGAGGTACATCACAGTTGGGGGAGGAAAAGAATTTTCTTCGACTCTTTTTGCTATTTTTAGCATGTCATTAAGAACCTTCACCAAGAACAAGAAACAAACCCTCGATCCTGTCAGTGTCAAAGAATCTTCTTCAATCCCGGTTCGCTCTACATAACCATATATCTTCATAATGTCTCGAATGGCATATATCATCATCTTCAATCGGTTCTCCGAACAAGCATATCTCTTTCCATTGATACTACTCAACTCCGAACCTATTGTATTGAACCACATGCAAACTTCACCTAATCATTGGGGAACTATGTAACATGCTGGCGTAGCCTTACTACGAAAGGCTCTAAATGATTATTGAATCCCGCATGTACTCCAATATATATGATATTCATGTATGTATGTTCGGTATATACATACATACAACGGAAACAGATTGGATACTCAAATATCAAGATAAACATGACTCGCCGATTATTGATATTATGCCCGATGAACATTATCAATGTTCGATCGTTCATTCATCCCATACTCAAGAAATCATTCCCATCTCGTAAAGTATTCAACCATTCTCTTGTAACACAATTTATTAATCATCCATCATTAAAAAAATACCAACTTATTAACCTATCGCGTACCACTCCATCTAATTCTACCCTAGAGTGTTACATGATTATCCATTTCAGACTGTCAAGATGAATGTTTACAATGTCATAATTATTTTAATACAAAGATTCAATTTAACAATCGCCATACAGAAGATTTTTGAATCTAGCATGCCCAACACCTTAAGTAACCAAACACCTTCAGTATCTGTATTGAAAATGTAATGCGGAGATTCAATTTAACACGGAGAAAAGTATCATTCTACCATGCATTATATGATGCATTGTATTGTGCATTGTATGGTTGGGTGATCAGAGAGTTGCTGCTGAGAAGTGTTAAGTAATCTGAAGCATGTATTAATACCTACAGTGATGTATATTGGTTAATGATCATATAGTGAGAAAGTATCATTTTTTAGCTAGACCCTGTTTTTGATCAGATTTGTGTATCATGGGTTTGTATGTGGGTCAGAATCATCCGGTTTACCTATTGCCACACCTCATATTTTGTACTTGTGTATCAGGTACCTTTTTGATGTCAACATGCTATCACTCTGATGGGATGGGTGTGCGTAGAAAATGTACCAATGTTTACACTGATGAAAATGAATCAACCTTTTGGATTTTGGCAATAAAATGGCTAACAAAGGGTGGTCAAAGCTATCAATGTAAGTCACCAATTTCAACAGGGGTTGTTGCAAACAGTTGGTTTATACTCTTTACAAATAAGTTGCAACTTGGTTTGAGGAGGTTTCCATTGCTGAGGGGAGGTATTTGGTCAGATAGTAAGGCAACAACAATATTATGTCAGTAGAACGTGCTTCATTTTAATTTTTGACATCAGTACCGGTACGACATGAGTACGAGTATGAATAAGGTCTTACTAGTATGAGTTCGTACTAGTAAGTCTTATCATTCATTTCTATCAATTTTCTATTCTTGGTGAACGAAGTGCTTAGTGCTTACCTTGTTGTCACTTTTTTGTTGATAGTACTCGGAAAATTGCTTTTGGTCAGAAGATGGCTTTAATATTTTGTTTTCAAAGCAATAGTATTACTTTCTAATGGATTATATGCGTTTAATTTACCTATTGAGTGATTCCCGAAAACATTAATTGCATTAAAAGTTAATAGAATAACGGTCGCACATGAATAAATTTATGTGTTATGGAAATCATTTAGTTCTAATTAATGCAAACAATGAACGTTCAGAACCAGATCTGTACAGTCGATGCCCCTCGACTGTACAGATTTATTACTCCTCAACGGAATCTAAAAATAGAAAAACTGATCGAAATTTTAGTCTTTGAAGATGGGATGTCAGTCATCCAAAAATTCGGAACATGTGTTCTTTTTTGTAACATGTGTTCTGTAAATCAGCAACTTGTGTTTCAAAATTCACAACATGTGCACCTCTCGTCGTCAACAGTGAACTGCTTATCCATCACTAGTTTTGCAACCGGTGCTGTTGGTTGCTGCTCACCAAATAGAAAGAAAAATGCCAAAAGGAAGAAGACATGGTTCTGGTAACTACAGCAATGATGAGCTAGTTCACATGTTTGCTTGTTTAGCAGAAATCTTACCAATCGGACCCGACGAGTGGCAGCGAGTGGCTGATAAACACTCTGAAAAGTTCCCCGGAAGAGACATCGATTCAATTAGAAGAAAATATGCAACTTACCACCGGGTAACAATACCAACTGGAGATCCTAAGTGTCCATGGTATGTGAAAGAGGCAAAGAGGATTAAGTTTCTGATTGGTCAAAAGGCCAAATTCGGAGACGGCGAAGACGTATTCGATATCCATACCGGACAGTTTAATGACACCCGTACTGAATCGATCGAAGATGGGATAATAGATACTGAACAGCAACCAAATGAGGAACCACCAACAACACAACAGCAATTTCAAGCCGGTCCTCCTCTTCGACAACCATCACAACCATCACAACCTTCACAACCGACGCTCGACGACGAAGACGAAGACGCCTCATCACTTCTAGATACTTCGATGGCAGATGTTGGAACACCAAGATCAGCCAGGAGCAGAGCATTTAGAGCAACACCAATCCCTATGTCTGTTTCAACTGCTGGCGTTGGACCCGGGCAAGAGGGGGAGGAACAGAAAGAGTCAAGCACTTCGACTTCTACTCCATCGTCGTCGTCGGCGAAGAGATCTTATAGAACAATGAGATCAATTGCTGCTGAAGATCCACTTGTTCAAGTGTTCAAAAGGCAAATGGAAGAGTCTCGCGCCGACCGACTAGAGGCCCGACTTGACAGATTAGCACGTGCTGAAGAAGCCAACAAAGCAAGAGAAGCACAAAGAGAGGAGAGGGAGGCAGCGAGAGAAGAAGCAAGGGAGGATAGACGAATGTTGTTGGAAGCCTTTCGTATTGCCGTAACTCAGCAGAGTGGTGGAAGAAGAAAGAAGAAACAACGGTCTAACAGCAGTAGTAGTAGTAGTAGTGACGACAGTGAATAAACAAATCAAAAATCGACAATCCACACCACCACTGCTATCGATCGATTGTCGATTCGATTCCATTGATACTAGTGGTGTCGATCGATCAGTGACCGATTGGTCGGTCCGATCCGATTGATAGTGTACATGTGAGCAATTAAATGTTAATTAAATTAATTTATCTCTGATCCATTCAATCAGCTTGTAAATTATTTAACTCCAGAGCACCTCTATGGGTATTGTTTATTGATTTCGTGGGATTAGTTTTTTCAATTTATTTAAACAAACCGGATTCTTTTTCTGTCAAGAGACATGTTGGTGTTGTTGTTAATGCTATTGATATTAATGAAGAGAAGAAGAATCAAAAATCGCGTTCGCAGTATCAGTCGGTACAAGGTTGTATGAGAAGAATCCGGGCGTCTCACTCACAAAAGTGTTACGAATAGTGTTGATCTGTATCTTGCTTGTCTGATAATTATACAAATAAATAACAAGAAACAGTATCACTTTTCTTTCTCCGTGTTCTTCTAATTTGATCCTGTCTTTAAGTCTGGGGAATCCACCTTGGATCTGACGCATACCCCACTCAGATAATTGTCGACAGCTAGTGGCTGCTCGGTTCAGTGCGATTCCTTCTGCTGTTTCCGGATCTTTCTGAGAACTTTTAATAAGAAAATCTTTAGATCCTACATTGAACGCCGAGTCCACCACCACCTTTGCTTTAAACCGGTCATAGACATGTTCCATCTTTCGATATAAGCCATAGTCAGCTTGTGTACTATCATGCCAACTACCGGGACAATTCAGTGTACACGCCCTGATCTTACCGTCATTGCCGAAGGATCTTTTTGTATTGCAAAAAGAAGTATCCTTCTGGCAAATGAAAGCCATTTGTACATAGGAGTGGCAGTTAATCCAAACGCTAGACTAATCGATCTTGCTACTGAGCCTCGCGTTCGAAACCAGTACAAGACTAGCCCAAGACAACCCACAGCGTCCATGTCGCGTCTTCGACCTTTCATCTTCTCTGGTTTTGGAACTACGCCTCTTGTTACCTCATCAAATGTGTACATGTCAAAGTAGGGCTCAAACATACCAAGCAGTTCATCAAAGACTTTATGATCCACTCCACAACAATTGAGAAGGGCTTGGTCATCCCCCGATCCGAACATGTAGGCAAAAGGGGATGAGGTGTATCTTCGGAGAGAAATTCGAGGATTTCTTCTGTCTCTTCTTCTTCTATCTTCAGGGGATAGCTGCCTAAAATTGTAATCAGGAGTTCTATATTTTTTATAGTAGTAGTAGACGAAAATCATTTCGAGCGTTGACGCCATTGTAGAAGTAATAATTCAGCAGGAGACGCTGTCGATTTGTCGGTCGATCGGTTCAGTTGTTATTTGCAAAGAAAAATTATTATTTGCCAGAGACATCCCCCCCCCTGTTGTTAAGGATGCAAAATGTAGTGAAAACCTCTTTTTTTGGTGTTCGGAACCGAGTCGCCGGCCTGCTGTAGAGGTTCGGCTAATGAGTTTTTGGTTTTAAGAAAGTGAATTCCAAATTCCTAAATGAGCTAAATATCCACGAACGGAGAAGGACCGTTAAATATCAATCAATACGTTGTTCTATTTCATTATTTAATACTCTATGCAATCTATGTTTTCGGGAATCACTCATTACGATATCTCTTGTTGCATGGGGAGTCGAAATATCAGGGAAAACATCCAAAACCGTTGCGTACGGTACGAGGTAAGGCTTAATTACTCGTAAGTCATTCTCTTAATAGATACGTGTACTGATGCAAACGATTGAATGCGGTTGTACCTTACAGTTTTCCGTAACCTTACTTCGTAAAGTTACCGTAACTTTCTCCTTAGTAAAAATAATTATTATTGGCACCAAGATCTCCGGCTCGTTCATCGTAACCTTACGAAACGCTCAGGAAACTATGAAAAAACATAATCCGCGTTCTGCGAGACGCGTTCAGGTTGACAATTTTTTCGGACTTCCGAACTTCGTCGTTTGCAGCTCTCAACAGGAAGTGAAAGGTAACAGAGAATTACCCTAAACACTTCTACACTAGCCTGTCACCAACGCGTTGCCGCCGTCATTCATTTCGTCCCGCTGAAACATCTCGAGAATCGGATCGAGTCATTAACATACCGTAAAGAAGAGATAATCATGGGTAAAAAAAGGGATGACACAAGAAGCTCGAACTCGAGTATGATGTCTGACGAGGATCTCCACAGAATATCCAAGCAACACGCTAGTGCCGGTGCTATTCAAGTTGTTTCGGGTTCGACGTCGTTTTCACCGGTTGCAAATCCGGACTTACAAATTGCCGACCAGTATATGTCACTCGGGAAGGCACTGAAATTGAAAGGAGATTACCCAGCGGCCATTGAAGAAATGTCAAAAGCCTTAGAGATTCGACGAAAGGTTGTTGGAAAGGATCATCCCGACACTGGTATGTCTTTTTGTTGTTGTCAGCTTTGGAGCGTTTCATTTTCGATTCAAAATGATCAATGACTTGTAGTCTCAACACCGCCTTACCTCTTTTTTTAACAGCAAGTACATACTACCAGCTCGGAATTTGTCATACACAGGCCAAAAATTACTCGCAAGCATTAACAGAACTGAAGCGCGCGTTGACACTAGGACGAATTTGCTGGGGCAAAACGCACGAAGACACGGGTGAGTATTCTGGTGAAGAGTGCGGTTTGTATTCGAGTAGAGCCTTGTATCTTCACTTTGCTTTTCCTCACAAAGGTGTCATCACACAGGATGCACGTATTATCAGCTCGGGATTGTTCTGAATGCTATGGAGGATTACGATCTTGGACTGCGGGAACTGAGAAAAGCGTCAGAAATATTCGAAAATATTTTAGGCAGAGATCACGAGGCCACAGCTCGAACCTTCCACCACATGGGCGACTCTTACGCCGGCAAAAATGACACAACAGGAGCTCTGGTTCAATATTCTAAGGCCTTTACCATTCAAGTTGCTCAACTGGGACGCCACAACCCACAAACAATTGAAACCTTTCGCAAGCTGGATATTCACATGAGAAAACAAGAATATTGATACGATTCTTAAAAAATCATGGCATCGTTCTCACCATAACCAGGTTTTTGGTTGCTTGGTCGAAGAAAAGAATATCTATTAATTCTATGTGTGTGTGTTTGTGCGATTCGGAATCTTTATATTCTGTTATGAAAGTTTCAAGGGTCATTGGGGTGCGCAACTAGTAATCTATCGAAAGTCTGATTGTCAATATTCACCTATACCAGCACCAAACTTTGTAGAGTGTGAAGAGGACAGTGACGAATGGACGTTTCACATTGAGAAAGTTGGTCTTCTACCATATCAAAGATTTTTCAAAGAAAGAATTAATTGCCATTATCTCCTAGTGACGAGTCGCATTGGAGTAGACGAACATGGGTCAAGTCCTTTGAACACCGTACGCGATCATGGGAAACAATGTGAGAAATAACGAAATTCAAAATTTCTGGTTTCTGTAACTACTGAATACTGTACATAGAGAGAAGAGTTCTTGATGATAGGCACGAACCAGTGCAGGCCTGAGGATACTTGAAAAGAATCAAATACAAGCTGGAGGGAGTGACCTGATGCGACAGTCTTTGCGCGAGAATTGTTTGCACACAGGTAAGGCTTAGGTTTGCATCTGAATTCTATAGCTTCATCAAAAAATGAACACCGTCGTTTTGCACGCATTTGAGACTATTTTTTGATTTCATCTGCTACTTTTGAATAACAAACGATTATCTTACCTACCCTAGAGATGAAAGTGTTAAAGATATCACTACTCTGAAGCAAATGGCCACCAAGGGACCAACAAATGCTTACGGCAGAGAAAGTCACTGGTTGCGGTCGGAACATCGACAACATTTTAGAAACACACCATCCAAATGTACGTTCACACTAATAATGTATGGAAATTTATTGACTGTTCGTCGAGAGGGATCGCGTATTGAGTTGTCTCATCAATGCATACTCAAGATCAAATTGTAGATATTAGTGCTGTCAAGTCTTTGCTCAACATGTGAATAGGTGCTTGGAAAAAGCAGTATAAAACTTCAATTCGAATGAATAAGCTACCGTACTGGAACACCGTCCATTTGTCGAACCAACTGGTACACTTCAACAAGACCAACTTCGAACATTCCACCTGAGCCTGGTAATAGGGGTTCATTATCGAAACCGTCTGCACAAGCAGATTCTGCCTTGGTCAAGTCTTCGTTTAATCGCAACCCGGCACCACCCTGTTCATTTCCCCCAAGACTCAAGAAATTTTGAGTTGAGACTTGAAAGGTCTCCACGAGCGAGGTTGTTCTCGGAGAAGCCGCTTGCTGCAGGACTGGGAAAATGGTGTTGGATTGACTATCGTCGTTGTCATTATCAAATGATGCTACAACTCCAAAATCTAGCATATCTGGTGGGTGCCATTTCCAGCTTTTGGACCCACCAGAACACAGTTCGCTGTCAACCGTGCCATTATTTTCATCGTATTGTATATTCTTTCCAATCTTGTCATCCTCCAAATCGATACGGAACAAAAAACACCTCCCGTCCCCATAGACTCGACTGGACGGATGCCATATATGCGAAGCATACATACCTATCAAGTATTGGCTATCTTTCTTTTCAAACGGCTCAATGACGCAAATAGTATGCCTAGAGTTGGCAAGGCATCGATAGACATTCTCCAATGTTCGACCGTGATGGGAGGTGCTGTACACGAGATCCAACTTGGTGAATCGTAGGCTTAACGGAAGCCACTCGGCCAGTTTCGTGCGTACAAAAGTGGATGAAGCCAATCGAGGAAGAATTCGTTCACTGAAATCGCTGGATCGGGGGCGAATCATCAAACCAATAGGTTCTATCTGATCCAAATATAAGTCGCTATAATCACTGTCCTCTGCACTAATGGCGTCGCCTCCTCCGGAGAGTTCATGATCTCTTCGTCTTTTCAGCTCTTGACGATATTTTTCTTCTTCTATTTCGATGATTCGAGTCAAAATAGGCCGACGAGGAAACCGGAATCGCTTTCTGACTCCTTTTCCGTGAACGCCATACGCCTTCTTAACTAAGACTTCAAAGTTGAGCCCTTTACTCTCCTCGCCAGAATGGCAATAATCCACCAATCCCAACCACCATTTGTTAGGTTCCGCACTAACGTACTTGTAGTGTTCTTTGTATTCTTTTCCGTACAAAACTGCCAAAGCTACACCAAATCTGAAAAGGACCTTGCTGCCCTCAAGGGAATAAATGTCCATCAGACGTATCACCATCCTCTCCGGAAAAATGTTCGTAAAAAAGTTCTGGAATACTTCTTTTGTGAACTGCTTATCAACACCCTGCTCCTTCATAATGGTGAGCGTGTGGGGGTGGAGGCGTCCCAAAACGTCTAAAAATGCCCTTTGCGTTGCGATTTGTTCCGATCGACTGGTCGCCAAGAACCATGCTGAATGATGGTACATTTCTCGGCATGCATAAAATACATATGGCTCGCTCATGAAACCAGAAAGAATTGTTACAAGCGTCGGTAGAAGAGGCGCATAATCGATGATTCCGCCAAGAACAGAATGGTGAAGCGCAAACAAAATTTGTTTCACAACATCTCGTCCCGGGCATTTTTCTTCCTCGAGTTTCTCCCAAACCGATTCATTTCCGAAGTCTACAACTTTCACGTCGTCTTTGCTTATTTTACTTACACTTGGTGCAATGCTTTTCCTACCACTAGTACGGTTCTTCTGCACGCTTTCCCACAGCGAATCGTAGGCGTTATCCACAACTCGGACCTTGGCCAGTGTTCTATATTTGTGAATCTCAGATAGATCATCGTCGGTACGAGATGATTGAATGATGTTTGACAGCCACACAGCGCACCGGAGAGATGGCGGAATGCCCTTGCGAATCATCTATTCAAATTCAATTTTGTGAATAAAGCGATCGAAATTTCAACAAAAGATAAGAAAAAGTCAAATTTATTCATGCCCTTCACATTCCGAACACACCCAAATCACTCACTCCCTTCAATCTGTTCAAAGCAAATTTTCAATACAAGGCAATGCAACAATGAGAAAAGATGATTGTTTCCAAAGTACAATATGCCTCATCGAATTTTACTAAACTAACAGATTTGGATCTTCAGTGTGCTCCTTCTCATTAGAATCTTCGTCATCCACGGGCTCAGTTGTCTTTCTCCAGAGAAAGCCCCTTCTTTTGGAATTAGGGCAGGGAGCAAAAAGTGGAGGACGTTCGTTCCATGTCTCGGGTATTTTTTGATTGATTTCACGGTGGCGAAGGCAGTCTGTTGAATTGATGAACATCTCACTCAGGCCGGGTGGAAGTTCTGGACCACCGACACCGATGTTGCTCTCTTCGGTCGATTTCATCTCGTGCGTTAGTTATGACGGACACTCCACACTCAATATCCAACTAGATTATTCCCTGCTCGACGTGGCATGAAAATGTTAGATGGGAGTGACTAAAGATGTTTTGCCTCGATATGATTGTATGTGACGAGATGTTGTAGGATGTGACTGTTCTGAAAAAAAAAGAAAAAAAGCTGAGTTCGGAAGGTAAGATTATTTGGATTCTGGATTCAACGGTAGAAATCGTGTCTTCCGTAAGAGAACTTATTTGGAAGACACGAGTAATCTTACGCTTCGGGAATGAGAACAAAAAATATTTTTTAAAATTACTGTACCGTACAAGTATCACGAGTAAGATTACGAATACGAGCCTTACTCCGTACGTACCGGTATCATTACTCTGGTTCAAAATTAGGAAGATAGAGGGAAAACGTGCAAGAAAGAATGGTCGGATTCGAATTGCCGGTAAGACTCATACGAGAGTTAACATGGTGAATACGACTCGTAAAATAATCTTTTTGCACACGAAAAAATCAACGTACCAGTAAATTACCAGTAACCTTACCGTAAACCTTACCACAAACAATTTAAAAAATGCCCTGAATTCGAAAAAAATGACGTTCCATACCGTAAGGTTTACGTAACTTACCGTAACCGTACTGTACCGTATTCACAGGAGCCTTCTTGCTGGACGCAATCGTAAGTTACTCTTTTACAACCGAAGCATCGTAAAAGAACACTATCGGCCGAAAGACTAACTTTTGGAGACCATGTGTAACCCCTACTAACCTATATATCGTTGAAAAGCTTATTTCGAGGAGAACAAGAATATACTATGCACTTCCCAGTTTTATTGAGCCCAAATATACAATTTGTTTTATTCATTACTGTATATTTATATAAACTTTTTAAATAGCAATAGTCAAAGCAGTACTGTTGTTGCTGCTATTGCTCTTATTTCTTTTGAATCAATTCTTCGGACAATCGGACCAATCGTGGTCGTGTCCAGGGATTCTGCAAGGGTTGTTGTACTTGCGCTTGCTGGTGTTGCTCTCTTCTTCTTCTTCTTCTTCTTCTTCAGATTCAGCGTTGCTGTTACTGTCTGAATTAGAGCTGTTGTTTTCAGCGTCCGAATTGTTGTTGTTATCGGCGCTTGCATTGCTGATGCTGTTGATATCAGAATCATATGGATCGTCGCTTTGCTTGCTGAGTCTGTCCAGGGAGCTCATATGATCGACTATAAATTGTACAGTTGTTTGTGGTCGGGTTCCTCTGTGAATCCTGCAGTAGTCTTCAATCCATTCATTTGGAAAGCTGTGGAACAGGATAGTCATCTGTTGTAGTTGGTTTAGATCAGCAGCAAAGCCTTGTAGCTGCGCAGTGTATTTGAAGAGTTGTTCCATTCGGTTTGCATGGTCTTTGTAGGAGATGTTGCTAGGTTTCTTGCATTGGGAGCTTCGAAGATACGTATGCATGATGTCTTTTGCATCTTCGGCTTTGCAGTATTGCATGATAAAGGCTGAGAAGGCTCTGTTGTATCCATTTCTTGTAGTTGGATAATCACGTTGACTTCTTGTTAAGGCTCTCCATTTGGTTTGGGCATCGACAGAGAGACATCGGCCAAAGTATTTGATATATTTATTTGCTGATAGATCAAGATATTCTGCTGCATTTTGGAAGGCTTCTTTGGTGTGTAGGAGTTCTTCTAAATCGACGTTTGTGAATAGAGGGACTTTGACACTGTCTTCTTGGTCTTCGGCGTTGTAAACTGTTAGTGTAACAAGCTTGGGATTGGAGCTGTCAAAGGCTCTCTTGTAAGGGATTGGAGGATCTCTGTAAAGTCTTGCCATTGTTTCTTGATTCGATTCAGAGTGTTCAATCGATTCAGTGTTCGATTGTTTCGACGTTCGGTCGATCGTATTGGTTATTTCGTAGATATCGATTGTTTCGTTTGATCGGTTCTTGTTTGTTTCGATTGTAGGATTTTGCTTGTCAAGGTAACAATGTAGCCCTGTTATTTAGGATAAAGGTTGTTGTGGATGATTCAGTACTGAGTTCCTGTCTGTCTTCTACTTTAAAAGATAAAAGTAATTACTGTGTTACATGTTAAGGTAGAAATACACGATAGGAGTATTTCAAAGATGTATGATTAATAAATTGTGTTACAAAAAGAGAATGGTTGAATACTTTACGAGATGGGAATGATTCCTGATATATTATTCGGCGGGCATAATATCAATAATTGTTGATTCATTGGAATCTTTGTTTATCTTGATATTTGAATAATATTCAGTATATGTACATGAATATTATTTATATATTCTTGTATATTGGAGCACATGCGGGATTCAATAATCATTTAGAGCATCTCGCAGGGTACCTACGTCAACATGTCACAAGGGGGACTAGAAGAACTAATCCTTCTGGAACGCAGCAAAACTCATGCAGATCCCCATTGCCAAATATCTCCCTCACTTCATTCGATGCCTTACAATGGACGCACAGACTAAATGGAACAACATGATTCAAGATCCATTGAATCCGGAGGAACTCCAATACGAGCAAGGAGAGATTGGTGGCTTTGAGCAAGCCATCCTGGACTTCACCAAGTTCTATTGCAATGCCAAGGATGCCAGAGACATCATGCATACTTACCTTTGAAGCAACGAATGCCGCAAGACACCATCAGTCACCTGCAAAGAGCATGCTGACCGAATGCTCATTCTCATGAAATACACTTCCAAGCTTGATGGGAGCAGTGCTCCTCTCTCCCAGTTTGAAAAACTCACCATCCTGCTTCACTCCTTCCCATCCTCTTGGATAGAGCAATGTGGAATGATACACAGCGGCATCCATGAGGACACCACTGTCCACTTCATTGTCGACCACATGAGCTGCCACGAGCGCCAAGCCAACAAGAAGAGCAACAAGAACAACAACAAACAACAGAAACGCTCAAATACTTGGAACAATAACTCTCGCAAGCGCAACTCCAGCTCCAACAAAGGAAACCACAACAAGAAGAAATCCAATCCATGCCGGATCCCTGGACACAACCATGGTTGGTCTGAGTGCCCAAAGAACAAGTTCTCCAAGAATTACAACAAGGGATCCAACCATTCATCTAACAAGAATGAAACTTTCTACACGCAAGCTTATTTAATCCCTGGAAGCAACAAGTCCTTTCAAGCACACATGAAAGCAGCAGTGGAATCCTATCATACCAAGCACAGCGGCTGTATGGAACGCAGTATTGATGGGGAGCTTGTATGGCTCCTCTGACTCAATTCAAGGGGCACCAAGCCCAAGAAGCCCCCAGCTTCACCTAAACCAGCAATCACCTTGCCTCCAGCTCCCCAGGAATTGGATGCCAGTACAGCCCTGCTGTCTGGGACAACGCATGGAGGAGATCTCCTGGGAACAGAGGGAAAGGAACCTACAGGATGGAGTCCTGTTGAGCGCTCAGCAAAGACTGCAATCGCAGCAACTACAACAAAAACAGTTCGATTCTCTGCCACAGAGAAACAATTGAACATGGAGTCGAATCGGAAACAACCGAATTGATCCAAGGGTACAGACGCATCATCGATCAATACGATCAATCCGAATAAGACAGCAGCAACAAACGGACCAACCTTGTCTCTAGCAAGAAATTGGTCTACCGGTACAGCAAAAAACCTCTATTGCAATCCCGGAAATTCCAAAGACTACACCAAAGGAGGTGCGCTGGAGCAAAATTATTTGAAACTGCTGTCGACTGCTGCAAATACAGCAGAACAGGCATCAAATAAGAGCAACGTGGCTCCTATTCTTCTAACCAACATACAGTTCATACAAGGCATCCCTCTTAAAGCAAGACCACTACTAGCACTACTAGATAGTGGATCCTCCGGAACGCTAATCAACAAGCAAGCACTACCATTTGGCACCCTATCAATCAGAAGCAAACATCAAGTCCTAACTACCACAGCAAATGGTAGCTTCAATACTACAGAGTACATTATTATGAAGAACATCAAACTACAAGAGTTTGGCAACTACACCATCAACTGACAGGAGGCAAGACTCTTCCATTCCCCCAACTGCAAGTATCATCTAATTCTAGACAGAGATTTTCTCCACCTAGCAAAGATCAATCTTCTATTCAATGAAGGAGCAGTCCAGTGGATGGATAGAACTATTCCTATGAAGAACACCTCCCTATACCATGATAACTACAACATGCTCATGGAAGAACTCAAAGATGCTGAGCTCTTCGCTGATGACCTCTCCTTTGCCAATCCATACAAGTCCAAAGTAATCCTAGATAGAGCCTACCAAGAAACAGATCCATCTGCAGTTGCGCAGCAACAGTCCCACATGTTGCCAACAGAGTAGCAGCAGTTCCAAGCAGTACTAAACAAGTATCCTAACGTCTTTAATGGAGAACTTGGCAAATACCCTCACAAGAAGATCTCTCTAAGACTGAAGCCCAGATAAGCCCATACATAAGAAGCCTTACCCGGTTGCATACAAAAGAGAAGACCTATTCAAAAGGGAGCTCTTGTGTAACACTCTAGGGTAGAATTAGATGGAGTGGTACGCGATAGGTTAATAGATTGGTGTTCTAACGATGAATAATTATAAAATTGTGTTACGAAAGAGAGAATGGTTGAATACTTTACGAGATGGGAATGATTTCTTGAGTATGGGATGAATGAGCGATCGAACGATAATAATGTTCGTCGGGCATAATATCAATAATCAGCGAGTCACGAGAATCTTTGTTTATCTTGATATTTGACAATGTCCATTGTATGTGTATACATACCGAATATACATACATGTATACCATATATATTGGAGTACATGCGGGATTCAATAATCATTTAGAGCCCTTCGTAACACGGCTACGCCAGCATGTTACATAGTTCCCCAATGATTAGGTGAAGTTTGCATGTGGTTCAATAGAATAGGTTCGGAGTTGTAGGGCCAGTTGAAGTTGATAAACATTCGATGATATATGCCATTTGAGATATTTTGGAAGATATATGGCAATGTAGATTGAACCGGGATTGAAGAAGGTTCTTCGTGATACTGAAAATCGAAGATTTGTTTCTTGTTCTTGAGAAGGGTCGTAAAGACATGGTAAAAATAGAAAAAGAGTCGAAGAAAAGAAAATTCTTTTCCTCCCCCAACTGTGATGCACCTCTCGGGGTAGTGGAGTTGAGTTATATTAATTGCGATTGAATTTAATTTCGATTGATGTTGGAATTGATTGCTCGTGATAGGCATAAAAACACCTCCTGTAATAGGAGTTAGGTAGGTGAAAAGCCGGAGCGTTGAATTGTATTGTTATCGTTGTGCGTCCTCTGCTGTTTCTGCGATTGTATAGTAAAGCAGAGAGGGGACGCATTGTTAGTTTCGGTTTAAGTCGTCTGATTCATTCGCGATTTGCCGGATACTTTGCTGGTCTTTGTTTGGGTATATTTGCAGCAGTCGACTGGAGTTTTGATTTTTGTAACTCCAGAGCACCTATGTGGGTTTTGAATATGGATTTCGTGGGATTGCTCCATTATTTTTGTTGGAGCTCCTTGTGGACTATTTGTTTGTCCGGAACAAGGTTGACCCTGTTATTGCTGCTGCTGTACCCTTTGTTTTGTTTTGCGTCTGTACCCTTATCGATATCGATATTGTGATTCGATTCGATTGATTGATTCATGGCTTTTAGCGTCTGTACCCTTGCAACTGGTTCGCGTCCGAACCGATCTGCATCCAGATCTTTATTGCGTTTGTTTGTATTTGCCATTGAATCTGTTTATTGTTTTTATTTGGTTGATTGTTGTTGCCGTCACTGTGGATTGGTCTTGAGCGCAATCTGTATTTAGTTCGAACATTTTGTTTGCAACAGGGCTCATCTCTGTAGGTTCCTTCCCTTCTTTTCTTTGGGAGTTCTCCTCCATGCGTCTTCCCAGACAGCAGTGCTGTACTGGCATTCAGGTCCAGTGGAGCTGAAGGCACGGTGCGGTGGATATCGTGATCCTGGATACGTGATCCTTTGTTTGTTGTTTGGTTTGGCTATGGTTGCCACGTAGGACTGCCATCGAAGTTTCTTTCGACGCGTCCGCCATGTTCCATGCAATAGGAATCCATTGCTTGCTTGATGTAAGCTTGGAAGGCTTCATTGGAAGCAGCAGTGCTGCCATTTTCATTGCTAGGAGTCGAAGCAGTGCTGTTGTTGCTGCTATTGCTCTTATTTCTTTTGGAATATTTATTTCTTGGACATTCAGACCAATCATGGTCGTGTCCTGCAATTCTGCAAGGGTTGTTATATTTGCGCTTGCTGGTGTTGCTGTTGTCTTCTTCTTCAGATTCAGCGTCGGTGTCACTGTCCGAATTAGAGCTGTTGTTGCTATCAGCGTCCGAATTAGAGCTATTACTGATGCTGTTTATATCGGGATCGTATGGATCGTCGCTTTGCTTGCTGATTCTGTCCAGAGAGCTCATATGATCGATTATGAACTGGATAGTGGTTTGTGGTCTGATTCCTCTGTGGATTCTGCAATAGTCTTCAATCCATTCATTTGGAAAGCTGTGGAGCAGGATTGTCATCTGTTGTAAGTGGTTTAGATCAGCTGCAAAGCCTTGTAGTTTTGCAGTGTATTTGAAGAGCTGTTCCATTCGGTTCACATGGTCTTTGCATGAAGTGTTGCTGGATTTCTTGCATTCGGCGCTTCGGAGGTAAGTATGCATAATATCCTTGGCATCTTCAGCGCTGCAATATTCTTTGATGAAGGATGAAACTGCTCGCGTGTATCCATTTCTTGTAGTTGGATAATCACGTTGGCTTCTTGTTAAGGCTCTCCATTTGGTTTGAGCGTTGACGCAAAGGCATCGCCCAAAGTATTTGATATATTTGTTAACTGATAGGTCAAGATCTTCGGCTGCGTTTTGGAAGGCTTCTTCTGTATGCAGGAGTTCTTCTAAATCGACGTTTGTGAATTGAGGGACCTTGACACTGTCTTCTTGGTCTTCAGCGTTGTAAACTGTTAGCGTAACAAGCTTGGGATTGGAGCTGTCAAAGCTTCTCTTGTAAGGAATTGGAGGATCTCTGTAAAGTCCTGCCATGTTGATTCGTATCGTTCGATCGTATGATATGATCGGGGATTTGAATTGCCTTGTGGAGCGTTCGATCGATTCGGTGTTCAATCGATCGTATCGGTTGTTTCGATGTTTTCGTTTCGATCGTTTCGTAGATTCCGATCGATGTATTTCGTAGTTCTTGCTTGTCAGGGTATCGATGTATCCCTGTTGTTTAGGATAAAGGTTGTTTTGAATTCAGTACTGAGTTCTTGTCTTCTACTTTCAAGCGGACAGTAATTACTGTGTAACACTCTAGGGTAGAATTAGATGGAGTGGTACGCGATAGGTTAATAGATTGGTGTTCTAACGATGAATAATTATAAAATTGTGTTACGAAAGAGAGAATGGTTGAATACTTTACGAGATGGGAATGATTTCTTGAGTATGGGATGAATGAGCGATCGAACGATAATAATGTTCGTCGGGCATAATATCAATAATCAGCGAGTCACGAGAATCTTTGTTTATCTTGATATTTGACAATGTCCATTGTATGTGTATACATACCGAATATACATACATGTATACCATATATATTGGAGTACATGCGGGATTCAATAATCATTTAGAGCCCTTCGTAACACGGCTACGCCAGCATGTTACAACCCGGTTGCATACAAAAGAGAAGACCTATTCAAAAGGGAGCTCCAGAATCTTTGTAATGATGGAGTACTCAAGAGATGCACCGGCCCAGCCGAATGGGCTTTTCCAACCTTCATACTACGAAATTCCTATCAGCTGATCCCCCCCATTTTTAATCAGATTAACTTGGGGAGTTTATGGCATTTTGACCTTCATCTGGTAGTACATTTTTCTACACGGCTCTACAGAGCATCTCCAAGGCAACTCGTTGAGAAATCTCTCCAGTACTAATTCTACATGATATTGTTCAAAATTATATTTTGGCTCCTACTCAACCAATCTTGACTTGATAACACCAGATAAACCAACTCTGGGCACAAGGGTTGGATGGACATAGGTGGTATGGCTACAAGTATATTGCAACGGCTTCCAATTCAATCACCATGGTCAGGAGGAGTTGTAGCCCAACTTGTACATGAATTTGTGTAGAAAATTAGTACCAGAGTTTTTTCTGGGAAATGATCGAGTCGTGTAGTAGACTCCAGTAGAAAAATGTACCACCAGACGAAGGTCAAATTGCCCTAAACTCCCCGAGTTAATCAGATTAAAAATGGGGGGGATCAGCTGATAGGAATTTCGTAGTAGTTCCCAAGAGAGACAACAGAGTTAGATGGGTATCAGACTTCAGAGAACTCAATGAACTTCTTGAGAGAAGACCATATCCTATACCACGGATACAAGATATCATGAACAAGCGCGGCAAATATACGCACTTCACCAAGATTGACTTGTCCATGCAATACTACTGCTTTGAACTGGATGATGCAAGCAAGAAGCTACGTACTATAGTCACTCCATATGGATGCTATGAGTACCAACGCCTACCAATGGGAGTTAAAGTCTCTCCAGATGTTGCTCAACAACTAATGGAAGACATACTAAAAGATACTGACTGCACTGTCTACATCGATGATATTGGTATCTGGACTGATGGATCCTTTGATCTACACATGAAGACCATTGACAAGATCCTAGACCGGCTCAACCAAAAGTCAATATGTAAGGAGATATCACCAAACGCAAAAATGCTGTCACTCCACGTCATCCATTTTGGTAAATAATGTGATCCATTTTTGTTTTTGAAGGGTAAGGTTATCCATGGTATTTTTAGAAACGAAAAAAGTCATTGCAAGTCCATCACAAAAAAAAGCGCCAGCCGAGTCCGGAGAGACGTTCAGTTGGCACTTCATACGATTAACCTTGCGCTACAAAGTTCATAACAGCTGTCCGTTGGTTCTACGTACCAATGTACAAAGTACTAATTTCTACGTGGACCGGAGGACAGCTGTTACGAATTTCGTAGTACGAGTAATTTACTTACGTCTACGGTAGGCATTTTTACTTCACGATTTGGATTATTAAAATACTACGTGTAGTAAAACCTTAATTAAAGAAACAAAATTTTAAAAGAGGGTTCGGTCACCAGTCTGGAAAAATTCCCTTAAAAAAAATTCTACGAGTATTAATATTACATGTAGCGTGTGCCGGAAATAATCATAAAAAACCTTACGTACGTGTAGTAAAAAATTACGGTACGAAAGAAATCTGTTTTCTTTCGTTTCGAATCCACTGTACCGTACAGTATATCGCATGCATGTCTACGATAGAATACCTATACCTCTAGTACATTTCGTAAGATTACACATGCATGTCAGAACTCAGAACATGCTGTACGAGTATTACCAGAACGAGTACAAGTAATTGTATTTGTACCGTACTCCAACGAGTACAAGTCACCCCGCAGTCGCATCTTGCACCCCGCTAGCATGGTAACCTTACCGTAGAAGGGAATATTTCTCAACCCAGGTTCTTTCCGTACTACATGTTGTACCGTACTAAGATTACTTCGTACTAGATAAATTACTGTATCTCAGCACTTCAGCGTATCATTTTTTTTTTTTTTTTTCATTCTATTCTTTGCACCCACAACAATCGAGACGTTCAATGAGAAAAGAATTACGATTGTGAACCGAAGGCAACACTAGAACGGAGAACAAACCAAGATGGCATCCTACTTGAGACCAAAGTCGCGCGTACGACGTTTGCTCGGTCTTCACAGACGCAGCAACAGCGGCGTCGGCACTAAGAAAGAGGATGAAGGGTCTATTTCTAATGACGATGAGTGTGATGACCAAACAGATGACACCCCTGAAACCACCGATATTTTATCTACATCTAGCGCCACGAGCAGTTTGGTCTCATCGAATCAGGATGGCGAAGAGGAAAACGACCCATTTGCGATTGAAGAAGATGCATACGCTGATGTTCGGGATCAATTAGAGAAACTTTCCAGACAAGACAGATACCGATACGCTTCGCATGATGATCACATTTTTACAAACCATGGCGCTTACAACAATCCCGAACCTTTCGGAAAGAAGAATGAAAACAAGAAGCACGGTGTTGAATTGCCTGTGTTCGCCGCTTACACCACTTACTTCGGATATGCTGTTTTGATTCTATGCGGTCACATTCGGGACTTGTTTGCTAAGATTTTGGGCCAAGGAAGGTATCTCCGAGATACAGATGACAGTCCTTATCCGAGTGATGATCTTCGATGGTACGCCCCACTCCTATCCTCGTGGGAGAACTTTTACACGCGCCGATTGTATCACCGCATTCAAGATTGTTTCAACCGCCCGATTGCTTCCAACCCGGGTGCCACTATCCATGTCTTGGAACGTGTGAGTTACGATGGCAATAAAACCATGCAACTGCTCGGAAGCCTTCGAAATCTGGCATCTGATACCCACCGGATGGAGTACACCAACACCAAAGTTGGTAGGAGAAACAAGTCCCACTTTGTGGAGGCCAACGATGTCGACCAGAGCAGGAACTGTTCTGAAACTGAAACTACTCGAGCAGCAAGAGCCTGCTTGAATCTTGGTAGTTATAACTATTTGGGATTTGCTGATGATTGGAAAGACACTTGTCGAAATAATGTTCTGGATTCTTTAAGGGATTTACCAATTTCCAACTCCTCTTGTCGCAACGAGTTCGGGACCACAAAATTACATCGAGAAGTCGAAGAAGTTGTGGCGAGATTTCTGAACAAGGAAGAAGCGCTGGCTCTCAACATGGGTTTCAACACAAATTGTACAACTATTCCAGCATTAACGTGTCGCGGAGATTTGCTGATCAGTGACGAACTTAATCATACATCAATTGTCAATGGCGCCAGGGCCAGCGGTGCCGCAATTCGCATATTTCGGCACAACGATACTCACCATTTAGAAGAGATTTTACGCCAGGCTATCATCATGGGCAGACCCCGAACAAGACGACCATGGAATAAAATCATGGTCATTGTGGAAGGAATATATAGTATGGAGGGCGAATACTGCGACTTGGCCAACGTCGTGAAGGTATGCAAGAGATATGGTGCTTATGTTTATCTTGACGAAGCGCATTCTATTGGCGCAATGGGTCCGACAGGGAGGGGATGTGCAGAATATTGCGGTGTCGACACGGCCGATATAGACATAATGATGGGAACTTTTACAAAGTCTTTTGGTGGCATGGGGGGATATATTGCCGGATCGAAGGAAGTAATTTCTTTCTTGAGACGTCAATGTGTAGGAAGCACGTACCACAATTCTCTGTCCCCTGCCGTTTGCCAACAAGTCATCAGTAGCTTCAAGGTGAGAAGAGCAATATCTGGTGATACACTTCTTTAAAATGTTTGACAGTGCTTTTTCTGCACATTTACCTTCTTTCTCAACTGTTCTCTCGACCACAAACTGTGTGTTGCAATTGCCTGGGGGTAAGGTGGTGATGGGGGAGGATGGAACAAACATTGGAAGGAAGAAAATCCAGGCACTTCGTGACAATTCCAACTATTTCCGTATGCGGCTACAGGAGATGGGACTTCATGTCCTTGGCCACTATGATAGCCCAATCATGCCCGTTATGTTATACAACCCTACGAAAATTGCTGCTTTTTCCCGCGAGTGCTTTAAGCGAGGATTAGCGGTAGTAGTTGTCGGATTCCCGGCAGTGCCAATCCTGGAGAGCAGAGCAAGATTCTGCATTTCGGCTGGGCACTCACGAGAGCAACTGGATAGTGCCCTCGAGGAGATAGAGGAAGTTGCCGATATTCTCAAATTGCGATACGCCACATCAACTTTTGGCTAATGCGATACTCTAGCGTGAGCGGAACCACTGTACTTCGCTGAATAAAATGTTAGCTTTTTCTCTCTACATGTTGAAGATGGTTCGAGGTTGCGGTTAGCTGCCACACGGCTTATCACATCGAACGAAACAAGTTCTACCACACCAATTCATGTTACTCATCCAGAGTCCAAATCAAATGTTCATGTCATATTCAAAAATATCAACAAATACTACTTGTATCGAGGGCACGGTTTTTGATTGCTTTCGTTTGTTTACATAGTTTTCTATATTTTTTGTGTAAGGATGTAGTTAGACATTGTTTGCAATTTCTTATTCGGCATAATCACATTCACCAAGACGTTCGGAGCATTCTGGTGCGAAGTGGAAGGTCGCTAACAAGAAAGTACCGGCATAAAGACTGAGAATAGTAGAGGGGATACCAAAAGGCGCATGTCTTTCCGATGTGAACGTGCGGTCACCGACCTTCGCAGCTTGGAAAGCAACAATCATGTTTGCAGCAGATCCAAGCATGGTCAAGTTACCTGCAATGGTTGCAGAAAACGATACCTGCAGCCAGTCATAAGGAGTTGCGTACGGGAAAGTGGCCGCAAGCATCTGGCAAACTGGCACGTTAGATGCAACATTTGATAGAACGGTGACAATTGTTACGAACCAGTAGACGCAGGCTCCTTCAGTCATTTGATCAGCGCATTTTCCCATACTCAAAGCGAAGAATGCTTGTGGGACGCCGGTATCGTCGAAAGATCCGATGAGCAAAAATTGTCCGATGAAAAGCATGAGGAGACCGTAATCAACTTCGGTCAAGGTTGTCTCAGACTCAGTCACAAGTTCCTCTTCTTCGGGCTCAATTTCGTTACCATCCATGTCGTAGGTCTTCTTAGGAGGAAGAGGATTTCCTTCAACATCGTACTGAGTGTGGTCAGGCTTCGGGTCGTAGTGTTGACGCTTGTAGGCAGCAATAACCATAAGAATAGCTCCGGTCGTAATGGACACAACACATACATCGAATCCACAAGCAAAGAAAATCAAAAAACAGATGATGATAACAACCTGAAGTTTTGACCAGAACGTCCAGCCGTTACCTCCGCCTTCTTCACCTTCGGTGGCTGCTTGGCGTGCATAGTATGCGTGTTCTTGCGCCAACATCTCGGGTGTTCGGTTTCCAAGAAACATGATTCCAAAATTCTCCATCACACCGGATGAGCCAGGGAAGAGCTCTGCACCATAGTAGATGAACATCATGCCGGCATTGATGATAGACGCGGTAATGACAGGCAGAAGCATGTTTCCAGCAAAGTCAAGCCAAGAGATATCATCGTACATCAGAGAAACAATCAAAATATTCTGCGGGTTTCCTGTGAGTGTGAGTGCAGATCCTGTGTTCGCAGTGGTGGCCAAAGAAAGCAAGTATGGGAGGGAGTTCGCAACCTTGTGACGAACACACAAGTCAACCACTACTCCAGAAAAGATGAGAACAACGGAGTCGTTCATCACAGCTGCAGATCCAATGGTGGACATAAGCATGATCTTCGCAGAACGCTTCCAGTTCACAGGATCATCCAAAGAATCACGGAGCTTGTCGAATAGACCTCCACGTTCCATCTTCTCAAGGTAAATGGTTGTGAGCATCAAACCAAACAAAAGGAAGAGAGGCTCGAGGATGATGACTCTTTCAGCATCAAAGAAGGGACCCTGACCCGATACCATCAGAATGTAACGCCAGACAACCATGGAAAGACCACCACCCAATGCGATTCCAGGACGTCCAATCGGGAGGAACCAGTTGGGGAACATGAGGAAAACCCAGTAAGCGAAGTAGATGATGGATACAGTCCACTTTCCGAAGCTGGTGAATTGGTCGGAAACATCGACGTGAACATATTCACCAAGGTATCGATGGCGACGACGAGTGTATTCCATAACACCACCTTCTTCGGCAGAGAGATTTCTGCTACCGAATCCACGAGCACGGGGCATGGGCTGAGTAGATGTTGGTGTGGGAGCCATGGCCAGAACCTCAGCAGTTCGCTTTTCAGCAAGCACTCGTCGGTTCATCATTCTCTCAGACATGTCGGGCATATCTGAAAGGGTGGGTCCAAATAAGCTCGCATTCAAGGCGAAAACGCCGACCAATGCAATAAGAGCTGGTCCCCACTTTCGCAAGAAACTCATCTTAGCAGCTGGTTTTGGTGCTTCCGCAACATCCATCTTTACAACATCCATCATAGCTATGGACAGCGTGTAAACGTAGAGAGATAGTTATAGTCAGAAAGAAGTGTATCATCAGATTATAGCGATCTAATTTCCGTTTCCGTTCAGTAATGGAAATACTACATATGGCGGCCGGTTACTTCCGATACAAACTCATTACTCATCACACAAATTTTCATGTCATGCAGCTCCGGAAAGTCGGTAGCCGTCAATGTTTAGAGCACATGGTTGTTGCGATATCATGCTGCTGTTTCGTTGTTTCTTTGTTTCACCTACCTTGTTAATCTGAACAGGCACGAAAGAGCTTCTTGCCGCCTCAAATTTTTAATGAGAAGAAAGTGGAAAAGATTGCGGAGGAAGTTACAGGACTAGCAATGAGATGAGCTTAGTTTGAGTCAAAGCCCAACAACGGATAGATTTTATTTTTTTTAATGTAATTATTCATTCCTGTATATTATCATAATAATCGCAATACGTTCAAGCGATGATAGTATGAAAATACAATCCTAATAAAGCTCAATCTCACGAGCCGATACACGCCAATGCGACAAAATTATTGCGAAGGACCATTCTTATTTGTGTAACATCAATAGAATATGTTTTGAAGGTATGATCAATATGCGAAATCAGTTTTTTTTTTGAGAGAGAGGGAGCCTGGAACGCAGGTAACCTTACTACCGTATCGGTAAAATGCAACTGTAGTTGCGCGCGCTACGCGCTCGTGCAACTCCTACCGCATAGTACGTATACATAGGTACGTTCCTAAGTACGCCTCATTTTTTGACGTACGGGACCGTTTTTAATGGCTGAGAGTACAGTACCGGTTGCTCTGTAGACCCCCTTAACGTTGCTGAAACAGTAGTTTTTTTCTCCGTATAGGTGCGCAACCTTCGTTGCATTATTAAAATAAAAACAGGACTCATGTCTATCGAAATTTCTGTCAGTAATCCACTGTTTGCTCACTATTTCACAGAAAAAAAACACAAACACCAAAACACTATGCCAAAGCTGCTGCTACTATTAGTAGTACCACTTCTATTAGTAGTAGTAGTGGTGGTGGTAGTGGTAGTAGTACTACTAGTAGTAGCAGTGGTAGTAGTGGTAGTAGTCTACTACTATTACTAGTACTACTAGTAGTACTACTAGTACTACTTTGATATTTGATCATCAGCAAGAGATATGAATAAGACAACAGAAACAGCAACAACAGCAGCCCACGGAGTGCTGGCAAACAATGAGTCTACAGGGGGATACAGTTCAAGCGATAGTATTGTACACACTCAGATACTACAAGACACTCCCCTAGAGGTAGTACATTACTAGTATTACATCCCCAATATGGTGCTTACTAATTTAAAGGAGATCAGAACAAAAGAGCTGAGCTCAGCTCAGTTCAGCTCTGTATGTATCTTGTTGCCTTGTAGTATAGCACTGTAGCTTGGGCATGATGCCAATGGTGGTATGCATCTTAGTACTACTAGTAGTAGTAGTACTAGTATTACTAGCAGCATTTCATGTATTTGTATTATACTACTAATAGCTCCATGAGAACATCTAAACAAGTGTGAGCTCTGGTATGTCAAACAAACAATCACATCTGGAGATACATGCTGTCTATCAGGACAGTACTCTAGGTAGTACCAGTAGTAGTATCCTTGCAGACTTGCACCAACAACACCCTGGTGTTTCACTACTAGTACTACTAGTGTTGCTGTTTGTTTTGTTGGCTAGGGGAAGTACCCCTGTTGTTGCTAAGGCATGTTTTCAAAGTTCAAGTTTATTTTTGTTACCCTTGTTGGTCTGTGGATCCTCTCTTTAGATTGGCCGACCTGATGCCAAGTAAAATCAGATAACATTTAAAGAAAAAATCCATGTCAGATTTTATCACGTGATTTTACACGGTGTTTTTAGTTTTCGACTTCGAAATATTTTTGTGATGCCTTCTACCGGTCTTAGGCATCGCTCACACCCATCTGAGTGAGAGTGAATGCCATGTAGGATTGTACGTGTTTCCCTGGTACTCATTCTTTTTTGTAACCAAATGAGTTTTGCGCGCGCCGAATGAGCCCACGTAGAAATTCTACATGTTTTCTGGTACTCATTCTTTTTAGTTGCATACTGTGTAGTTACCATCACCGTACGACAAACAAAGTCGAAGGGAATGCAGATAGGGTAAATCTTATTTTGTATTTCGAGTCGAAATTTTTTGGTGGGTACGCTAATAGGGTAAAAAACCAAAATGGGGATAAATTCGGTACGCAAATCTGGTAATGAAAACAGATGATATTTTGCACTATATGCTTGACAGTGTTTAATAGTAGGGCAATACTATTGCGTGCATGGGAAGAAAAACACGCACGTGCACGGTAACGGTAACGATAACATGCACGATAACATGCACGATAACATGCACAATAACATGCACGATAACATGCACAATAACATGCACAATAACATGCACAATAACATGCACAATAACATGCACAATAACATGCACAATAACATGCACAATAACATGCACAATAACATGCACAATAACATGCACAATAACATGCACAATAACATGCACAATAACATGCACAATAACATGCACAATAACATGCACAATAACATGCACAATAACATGCACAATAACATGCACAATAACATGCACAATAACATGCACAATAACATGCACAATAACATGCACAATAACATGCACGGTAACCTGCTACAACCAGTTTTATTTTAAACAGGTAAGGTTACTGCAATCGGTTTCAAACCGGTACTGCAACCAGTTTTAAACGGGTACTGCAACTGGTTTTAAACGGGTACTGCAACCGGTTTTAAACAGGTACTGCAACTGGGTGTCAAATCAAACCGGTGCTGCAACCGTTTTTTTTTGCAGTACAAACCAGTACTGCAAAAAAAACTGGTATTGCAACCGTACTGCAACCAGATTTCAAATGGGTACTACAACCCAGTTATTTTGCAGTACAAATCAGTACTACAAAAAAAAACGGTAACTACCTTAAGTAACGATTTCAGACTATCAATGGTAAATATCAATCACCGTATTAAATTTTCAATACGCATTAGAACATTTAAGATGGAGATTCAATTTAACACGGTCCACCCGAGTTAATACTTAAAAATTTAACACGTATATTCAAAAAGGTACCAGTAACTTACAATTTAACACGTAGATTCAAAAATCTTCTGCAAACAATGACCCAGTTGACCCCGTCAACCTGGTCGGTCGGTCGGTCAGTCAACCCGCAACTGGGCAGTCCACCGGGTACAACCCGGTTGCAGTACCCATTTGAAACCCGGTTGCAGTACTGGTTTGAAACCGGTTGTAGTACCCGTTTGAAACCCGATTCCAGTACCCATTTGTACCCGTTTGTACCGGTTTGCTGTGCATGTTATCGTGTATGTTATTGTGCATGTTATTTTGCATGTTACCGTGTATGTTATCGTGCATGTTATTGTGCATGTTACCGTGTATGTTATCGTGCATGTTATCGTGCATGTTATCATGCATGTTATCGTGCATGTTACCATGCATCTCCAGGTGCACGCAATATTGCCCTAGTACTGTTAAATACTGTTGAGCATCATTAAAATTTTACATTACTGTATATGAGGATAGAGCGGGAAGTATCATCTGTTTTCATTACCAGATTTGCGTACTGAATTTATCCCCATTTTGGTTTTTTACCCTATTAGCGTACCCACCAAAAAATTTCGACTCGAAATACCCTATCTGCGTTCCCTCTGACTTCAATTGTCGTATCTGCGTTCCAGCCTCTGAGAGAGAGATTGATCTCGGGCCCCGGAAATTATTGAGGGAAAAATAGTGAGAGTAACCTTACTACGGAATTCCTATCAGCTGATCCCCCCATTTTTAATCAGATTAACTCGGGGAGTTTAGGGCAATTTGACCTTCGTCTGGTGGTACATTTTTCTACTGGAGTCTACTACATGACTTGGTCCTTTCCCAGAAAGAAACTCTGGTACTAATTTTCTACACAAATTCAT
The DNA here is from genome assembly GCA_037355855.1 of Pseudo-nitzschia pungens. Lineage (NCBI taxonomy): Eukaryota > Bacillariophyta > Bacillariophyceae > Bacillariales > Bacillariaceae > Pseudo-nitzschia > Pseudo-nitzschia pungens. Next base: position 2,776,877 of record CM074767.1, read on the forward strand.
GTACAAATTAGGCTACAACTCTTCCTGACCATGGTGATTGAATTGGAAGCAGTTGCAATAGACTTGTAGCCATACCACCTATGTCCATCCAACCCTTGTGCCCAGAGTTGGTTTATCTGGTGTTATCAAGTCAAGATTGGTTGAGTAGGAGCCAAAATGTAATTTTGAACAATATCATGTAGAATTAGTACTGGAGAGATTTCGCAACAAGTTGCCTTGGAGATGCTCTGTAGAGCTGTGTAGAAAAATCTACTACCAGAGGAAGGTCAAAATGCCCTAGTAAACTCCCTGAGTTAATCTGATTAAAAATGGGGGGGATCAGCTGATAGGAATTCTGTAGTATGAGTAACCTTACTCGCAAGTTACTAGTAAGGTTACTGTACATAATTACCATAACGTACTGGTACATGTTTAGTACCTAATGACAATTGACAGCCTTGTCAATTAATTTTTGTTGCCATGAAGGTTCAGATTCAAATTACGAGTACCCAATATGACTCCAGGATTTTCTACAAATGTCTATTTCTTGATGAGTTTAGGTTGTTCTTTGTTGAGCTTGGTGGTGCTATATTGGAGTGACAACAGCTCTCAGAGAATCAGAAACAATTCAATTTTCCATGCATGTGCTTGCATTATTTGACCCAAAAGCAAACACTGACATACTCACTTGCCCCACATTGCTAATATGATGTCACCTATGGCTCAACTTACTTCCATGAAGTTCAATTGATGGCATTGGACCTTTGCAGTACTTGCATTGTGTCTATTGCTTTGTTTTAAGCTCTAGGGATTACCGCTTGTCATTTTTTGAAAGATATTTTAAAAAATTGACTGCAAACTAGCCACAGAATGAAAATGGATGTGATGCTCCTACTACAACGAGAATTTACAATGTTTTAGACCACTATGTGAGCTGTTTGAAGCTCAAGTTTGAAGGGAATTGATTGGAAATTGAGTGGAAATTGAGTGAGTAATGATCATTGACCTAATTCACAACTACGTGCACCGTCAATTTTGACATTATTTTGTCATTAGGTACTAAATAATACTAAACGTGTACGAAGTTCTGCTTCGCATTATTTTTTTGTAACTGAAGAAGCCAAAAAATCGTTCGATACGACAAATCATCGTTTTTCGCTTTCGGTCAGAAACGCAAGAGAGGAACAGAAATCCGAACGGCAAGGGTCGTCTTTATGCAGTCCCATAGAAATCTTCCCGATCGTATCACAATGGCAACCACGCAACGCACCAAACAGCAACATCCAATTGTGGGTTCCACAGACAGCAGCGTATCGAATGAGGTCACGACGGCCGTTCCCACGCTAAAAGTGATGCGCCTCCAAAAGCCTGAACTGGACACGACTAAGGCCGGAACTCTCAACACTTCTGGGTGTTTGCTTGGCTCGAGTCTATGTCTTCCGGATTCGTTTGGTGTTATTCATGTTGGGGAGACGTTCACAGCATATCTCGGGGCATTGAATGTGTCGAAGCGCTTGCCCGTCACAAATCTGACAGTAACCGCGCAATTGCAAACACCTTCACAAAGATGGCATATGGCTTCCAACACGCTGGACGAATGCAACGCAAGAGGAGGGTATGAACTTCTACCTGGGGAAGGTATTGATTCCATCGTCTCCCATGCTCTCGAAGAAGCTGGGCAACATATTCTTCGCGTTGAAGTTGGATACGGAGGACAGGGAGGAACAATGAAGTCGTTACGGAAATTTTATAGGTTTCAAGTCTCGAATCCCCTTGTGATATCAGAGTTAACGTACCGCACGGGCGACTCGTCGTGTTTCGTTTCTATATCGCTCCAAAACAATGGCCACGAATCAAAGGGAGGACTGACAGTGTCATCTGCGGAATTCGAGGCAGCTCCAGGTCTCGTGGCAGAAAAAGTCGTCGACCATACTGCGAAGAATGAAAAGCAGAAAGGTCAAATAGGCAGTAACGAGCTCGCCAAGGGGATGTATTTATATGATACTTGTGGACGATTAGAACCAGGGGACGCGAAGCGATATATCTTCAGGTTGAGCATATCTGACGAAAAATCTACATCGGGATTGCTCATCAGGGGAATAGCTGCAGGCGATGAACTGGGGAAAGCAGTCTTTACATGGAGGAAGGCTTGCGGTGAAATGGGGCGTATGGCAAGCTCAGCAATAGTTTGTCCAGTGCTACACCCAGTTCTTGCTCCAAATGACCCTGGGGCGACGATGGAAGGAAATGGAAGTGATTTCGTGGTCCACGTGAAAGGGAGCAGCCTCTCTGTTGATGTCGCAACTCAAGCAGGAACTAGAACATCAAAGAACACTCATGAAAGAGATGCCCTTGATCTAATTCTACCCATCACGGTAGAACCTTTGAACCCACCCAATCAAATGCACGTCGGGATTCCAATCGACATTGCCTTTTTAGTCGTAAACCATTCCCAACAATTCGTAACCCCTCAAATTCAGTTTCGCCTGGAGCATATGAAAGGAATTGCAGTGTGTGGTCCAAGCGTAAAGAATCTTGAAGAGATTTCTGGGAATGGAGGAAGCACAACGATTCTTATGCGGTTTATTGCTTTGTCCACAGGGTTAGCACAGCTCACTGGTTGCTGTATTGTAAATCTGGGTACCGGACAGGTCATCTCGCAGCCGCCTATGATGAATATTTTAGTTGTGGAAGAATGAGGACAATTACAAGTTTCTGAGTGTTGAATCGATGATTTTCACAGCCCTTCAAGAAAAATCCATCAGAATGTGAGAATCTCTTCTTCTGGCGGGGTAGGATTTTCCCAGAACCAAGCAGGATTAGAGTTTTGAACAATAGGTACTTGGAACTTATTAGTACAAAACAACACGTGCGTGGTTTGTGGTTTGGCACGACCTTTTTCTCTATCCAAATCAATACTCGTTTTTCCCTTAAAAGATACTATGTTGTATGAACATTCTTACAGGCCTACACATGTATGACAAATCAATTTGCCACCAATATAAATCCCAGAAAACATTTCAACTGGTGGTTTGAAACTGGGTTTTTCGTCTTTCAAAAACTGTTCAATCGGTTGATCTCGTTGTTGCGCCGACAGCAAAATGTTGCAGGAACGCTCAACGGTGTTGGCTATGTCATGAGTTTCGTCGACAGAGCTTTGAAGACTACATCCACCTGCATCATCATCAACTTATGATTACATCACACAGAAAAATCTTCGACCATGGTCTCTCTCACCATTTTTGGTGGTTTATCCAAATCAGGCCGCTGCTCCAAGACAACATTATACTTAAATATCTCGAAGTCTCGATGGTACATTTCGTACGTTAAATTCAAGGTCTCTTGGTCGTAATGTTCATACCAAGGTGTTTTCGTTTGCCGCTTATTTTCGTGAGGCATTTCGAGTAATGCTCGACGAACAGGACCAGGAAGGCAGCGTATCGATTCAAAGCCATTTGTTGTCAACTCTTGACTCTGGCGCTCTTTTGATGAACTAATAGTGTTGCTTTTAGTACAGCCACTCTTTGCGTCCCTCGAATCGCTCGTAGCATCGACCCTATTTCCCTCGTTCAATTCAGCATTCTTGGCTGGATCGACACCAGTAGTGTGATGATAGTCAGCAACTGCGATAGAAATTTTTTTGAGATACTTGAGTTCCTCTTGTTTAACCACACAATGTACGAGCTGCTTCGTGCCATTTTCATCGTGTGTGAATTCGAACTGTGGAATAGCATGGCACGGGATGAACCATTCTTCCATTTCTCCTCTCTCTCGGTAGTCCTTTATTGTCTCGTTGTACCAAGATCTCACAAAATGAGAAAATGATTCCCATGGGCCAAATCGATTGTACATGTAGATGCTCACCATTCGAGCATATGGATTTCGAACAATAGCGAAGCTAGAAACCTCGTCAAATTCCTCTTTGCTTACATAGCCGTAATCAATAATCTTGTGAGCTGTCAAGTGGGGTAAATAACCATGCAAGTTGCTGCCCGTGATATATTCGGTGTTTGCGATTATTTGACAAATCAAATACTCCACAATGCAAAGAAACAATCTGCGGATGCAACGTACACGACAGATCGTCGGAGCAACCAGAACGTATGTGGATATGAAGAAAACGATGAAAGAGCCTGCGATCATTGCGATTGAAAGTGCCTTGTATTCCGTTTCCCTGATTTGTAATAGGAAGCACCCAATGATGAAAATGAAGAGGCATGCTGCATTCATTTCAGTCCAAATCGGAAAGTTGTTTTTTTCCAGAAGTTCGTAGCGGGTGAAGAATATCCTCATGAAAAGTCTTCTATACCAAGGCCCTCCGTTTGTCACTTTGTTCGGAATATCATGAGATTTCATTAGAGACGTCCCTCCGCATCTTGGTACATGGATGAAGAGAAGATTCTCTGCCGATTTCTCCTTTCCTCTCTCAAGCCACGGCATGCTATTAGAACATGTAAGACTGCAAGTTAAGAAAAAATCACGTATGGAATAAGCTTCTGAAAGGTAACAGAGCCTTTTGTTGGTTGTCTTGGCAAGGTGCCGTTCAAGATGCACCTGAGTGATGAATGCTAACGCACAATAGAGTACGAACCTGTTAATTTTTTTGCGCTGTTATGTCGGATCTCGGACGATAGTGGGTGTCAGCGAATGCAGAGAATGCTGAAGTTGCGAGTGCTTCTGATCTTCTATTATCTTGTTTCCGAATGAATGAATCTTATCGTTTTCACTTCCAGCTTGTGAGGCTTATGTGTCACCTACCGGTATGCCGAAAAGATGGCATGCGACTTTCCACGACAATAATTTTCAAAAGCGCCATGGAAAAAACAGTAATAGGGTATGAGTGATAATTGTACGTACCGTATGTATTCAGTAGTACCTTACCGTACGGTAGTCTCTTGAGATACAATGATGTATGATTGCACCTGTTAGTAAGTTACTCGTACAATGCGCTCAAGTACGACCTAAGGTTACGGTATGCTACATCCTGGACGTTGTCATAGCGCATTCCGTAAATCTTACGGTAATCTTACGATTAACCTTCCTCGTACAAGATCAAAGAAACGAGAAACAAAAAAATACGTAGTAAGGGTTTAGTACCCGTGAAAAATTAAAATGGATCACGTTTACCATAATGGATCACGTCGAGTGACAGCATCTTTGCTTTTTGGAATATCTCCTTGCATACACCACCTCTGTTCAAAGTAAAGACATCGTCTGTTAGCTAACACTCTACTCTACAATGCTCTATATTTACTTTTAAACAATCTTGCTTATTCTTCCCTTAGTAAGCTCCAGAATACAGAAATTGGGCCAAAAATTGTGTGTTTTTGAGTGACAGCATCGAGCCGGCATGGTTTTCCAGGTTTTCCAGCTTGCGCGCAGTAAAAAGAACATGATATTATTATTATGATTTATACCGTATGGTACATACATACAAAGAACAACAATTTTCAGACGTCAAGATGCTGTCACTCTATTGTATGGTCCCTTGTAGAAAATGTACCAGTGTCTACATTTACCATGATGGATCAATTTTTGGCCATTTTTTGAAAAAACCACTAACTACAGGGGGCCAAAGCTATGGATGTAAGTCACTGATTTCAACAGGAGTTGTTGCAAACAGTCGGTTTATAGTGTTTATGAATAGGTTGTAACTTTCGTTGAGGAGGTTTCCGTTACTGGGAGGAGGTATTTGGTCAGATAGTGAGGCAACAATCTGTCACTCCGACGTGATTCATTTTAGTTTTTCACGGGTACCGTAAGCAAATTGACCCGGTTTTTTTGTGTCAGGTTATGAGCCAGAGCAACAGCAGCAGGTCGACTGTTTCTGCTAACTCTAACCATTCTAAGACCACACCTTGGACACTAATTTATACCCAATGACAGAAATGGCAAGGTCACGAGCTTTCGAACGGTACCCAACATGACTTGTATTGCGCGCCGGGCCTTTTCTTACATCGGGCCACAAAATGAGGTCAAAAATTTGAAAAAAACTCCATTTCAACAACCACAGCAACAAGGACCTGACACCCCCCCCTATCTCCAGAACCAAGGCGGAGTAAATTATACCATTCTAGCTGAAGCATCTACACTATTAGAGCAATAAGCTCTCCAAGTTGCGGATCGATTGGAGCGCTTGGTTCGGAGAATCGAACTGGCAAAGCAGCAGCAAAATCGCGTCTTTTTTTCGATCGAAAAACTACCCCGGTCCAAACTACGGCGAAAATTAATAACTCGGTCCCCTCTCCACGGATTCAAACAGGAACGCTTCGAAGAGCTCTATTACATAAAGATAGACAAGAACTCCAATTTGCGGATCGATTGGACGTGTCGGTTTTGAGATTCGAACTGTACAGTGAGCACACACACCCTAAAGAAGTAATAATAATAATATACGTATTTAAATAACTTTAATCACCAAAGGTGAAACTAAATTACTCAGTCTGTAACCAGACTTTAACGTCGCCTCCATCGAAGAGTCAGGACCCCAAGTGGCAGAACGACAAATTTTCAAACAAACCTTGAACATCAAGCAGGGAAAAAGACATACAAGTCCCACAAAATAGGGACTTGAGAGAAAGTGAGATGGGAATGTGGATATTGGGATAAGATCCAGTATCAAAAGTTATATGACAGGATGAGAAACAGGAACAGAAGACAAAACCAAAGTACAAAGTGGAAGCACCCTAAGGTCCAGTAAGCCAGGCTCTTAAGAGAGCAGCCTCTCGTTGGTATGGCTGCACAGGTTGGACAGGTGCTGCATACTGCTTCCTGGCAAGGTGGATGGTTGCAAGCCACTGCCTCTTGGCAGTAAGGGTGTAACCTTGTAGGACTTGGAAAGGGGTTTGTAAAAGGGAGTGTGACTGGGGAAGTGCACCAGCTGCACCAATGGCCAATTCAGAGGTGATGGAAGCATCAAGAGATTGGTGTTGTTCAGCATCAAGGGTACCCCCAGGACCATGGAGTCGTTCATTCCTATAAGTCCAAAGATCCCAGGAGGTAAGAAAGAACTGATGGATGATTGCTGTAGCCCAACGTTTGGGAGAGCGCTTGCTTCCAATGTGGGAGTAGTAGTCAGCCTGGATTTGATACCAGCGAGGAGACCACCTACCAAGAAGCCAGTTGTGCCAGCCAATAGTCCTCTGTGCCCTGACAGCAGACGCAATTGCAAGTGAGTAGGATGATGGATAAATGCTCTGGCCCTTCCGAACTCTGGTGAGAAGATCCACAATGGCAGCAACCAAAGATGGATCAGTTTGTTCAACTTCAAGCCTCTTCTGCAGTGGTCCCGTGAAGGCAGACACACTGTGCCTGACAGCCCCAGGATCCTTGCAGGAGAGCACATGAGAGACCTTCTCGTTGTCTGCATCACACAAGGGACACCTGGAGTGATCCTGATACTGGTAGTGAAGGAGTTGGTTGCCAACACCAATGCATCCAGAAGCAAACTTGACAAACCACCTTTGCATGCCAGGAGGTAGACGCTTGAAGGCAGTCAGATGGGCACACCAATGGATGGAACTCAAAACAGGTTGTGGAATGGGGATATCATGGTGGGTCTGCCAATATTGAAGAAGAGGAGGACCAGAAATGGCAACATGCAAAGCATTTTGATCAAACCTTGAACACTTGCATCCATTGAGAGAAAAAGCCCAAGGCTCAAACACAAGTCTGGGATAGTGATGGGCAGAAGCTCTATGGACAGAGAGAAATGCCTTTGCCATGCTGTCAACCTGATGATTGCGAAGGGCCCACCAATCAAGAAAGATTCCAGCTTGATGGCCCTGAACCCACTGAAAGCGCACAGAGATTGGCAGGGCAGAAATCATGTTTCTGATGACATAAACATAATCAAAAGACTTCTGGGAAATAACCAATGGCCATGATCCCTCAGCCTGTCTGAGAGCTGTGTCACCATCCAGAGCAATGGTGATAGAGCCAGAAGCAATATCAAAAAGACTCACCAGAGCAGTGCAACAGGTGAGAACCCCAAGGATGCCTGCCAGCTCACTCCTATAGGATGATTGATCCTCTGGGGATCCACTGACAAAATTACAGCCAGTGAGGAACAATGAAGCAGACTTGGTGGATGTATTGGGTGACAAAATGAAAGCAGAAGTTCCTCTGAGAAGGTCCGGATCAAATGAACCATCACATACAGCACTGGCAGTACCACTCTCAATAGCATCAACAAGGTGCTGACAGCCAGCCTGTGGTAGGGAATATTTGTGGAGAAGTACTCTTGGAGACTCACAGAGTGCATCAAAGGCATCTGCAGGGGAGTCTGGAAGAGAATCAAATGGATTGTACTCCAGAGGATCCATTTCAGGAGGTTCAGAAACAAAGGCTCAGGACCCAACAACGCGTACAACTTGTCCACAAATAACAGGGCAGACAAGCACATCAGCACAGGCTGGTTTGTCAGAAATGAGTTCAGAGGTGACCCTATATCTGCCCCTGCCCTGGGAGGTGCTCACAATCCAGCCAGTAGAAGTTTTGAAGAATATTCTGTTGGTGGATGGAGACAAAAACCAAGGCCAAAGAGAAGCTGTCTGGGGAGAGAGCCAATGCCCAAGTTGAAAAGAAGGAGCCAGTGCCCTGGCTGCAGGGGGTGGACAGGGGGGAAGAAAACAGGTCTGAAGAGCCTTAGTCCATAAGCGCTGTGCTGCTGGAGGCCAAGATGGAGGACATCTAGGCCAGTCAAGATGATCCCTCAAGTGATTGGAGGATGTCAGCTGGAAAGCCATGGGAGAGAGTCTCTTCCCATCTGGAGTACAAATGTCAGCAAGGGAAATAGCCTTGAGGGACATGCGCATGTGATTCAAGAGGGACAAGTCAGCACCTCTGAAGCCAGAGTTGACAAAGGCTTGCATGAGATAACAGTCATTGGAACGTAGCAGTGGAAGATCTGGGAAGTCTTCAAACAAGCTCACAGGGTGAACAGAGAAAAACTTCCACACATGTTTGTACCAGCAAGGAGTGACGTATGCAGCAAAAGGATGATAGGGTGTGACACCAAGATGGAGAGGAAGTCCAAGTTCAAGCCGGAGAGACTCAGCAGTTAGCCTGAGAATCCTACCAGTTTGTGAGGACCTGACAGATTCCTGAAAGAGGGTGGCAATATGACTGAACTCTTGGAGGAGGTATGGATGGATGAAACCAAAGCCTTGATAGAGGGAAGGACCGTAGAACACATGTCTAGGAAATGTCCGTGACATCCCTGCTTTATTCAGCACAGGAACAAGAGCTGGGTGAATTATCTTAGTCCAAGTGGCCTCATCAAGTTGCGTGACAGGCATGGGGTATTCAACAGACTTCATGAAAGAATACTTGAAGGTGTAGAGGGATGCGCGCTTCTCACACTTGGAAGCCTTGAGTTGGGTGCCAAAAGACTGAGACTGTGACTTCATATGAGCAATCTGTGCTTCCTCATTGCCATCCATGGAGATAAAAACCCCAAGAGTCTTGTCAGCATGGTCAACTTCAAACCGATCCAGGGTAGCTCGATTGCCATTCTTGTCAGCAACAGAGAAGTCACCAGGCATGTCATCAATTGAGCGATAATCCCAGCCGGATCCATTCCATTTGAAATCAATCAAATAACAGAAGGATTTGGCAGGTTCAATCGCACCACCAGTGGCAATAATCCCTCCAGCCCATCTGTCAAGAGCTTCCTGAAAGTCACAATTTTCGCATTGCGCATTTTGTCCGACGTTCCGATGTTCCAGTACTTAAAACACGTAGATTTCTACACAACTTTCCCCTTTGATATCTCACTCACTTCTAAAGCTCCTACAACAAAACCAAGCACTACACCTATTAACAGAGACCTCCCCTATCTGATTCTGCTGTTTGTTTGCCTGCTCCTTGCTCCCTTTGGTTGCTGTTATCTTTCTTTGGTACTATGAAGGTTGGGAACGCCCATTCAGCCGGTCCAGTGCAACGCTTGAGTACTCCATCATTACAAAGATTCTGGAGCTCCCTTTTGAATAGGTCTTCTCTTTTGTATGCAACTGGATAAGGCTTCTTGTGGATAGGCTTGGATCCGGGCTTCAGTCTTAGCGAGATCTTCTTGTGTGGATACTTCCCTAATTGTCCATTGAAGACGTTAGGGTACTTGCTTAGTATTGCTTGGAACTGTTGCTGCTCTGTCGTGGACATGTGGGACTGTTGCTTGGCTACTGTCGATGGGTCTGTTTCTTGGTAGGCCCTGTCGAGGATCACCTTGGACTTATATGGATTGGCAAAGGAGAGGTCATCAGCAAAGAGTTCGGCGTCTTCGAGTTCTTCCATGAGTGTAGTATGGTCTGACTCGTGGTATAGAGAGGTATCTTTCATTGGTATAGTCCGATCCATCCACTGGACTGCTCCTTCTTTGAATAGGAGATTAATCTGTGCTAGGTGGAGGAAATCTCTACCTAGTATTAGATCATATCTGCAGTCGGGGGAATGGAAGAGTCGGGCTTGTTGTTTGTCGATGGTGTAGTTGCCGAACTCTTGTAAGTTGATGTTCTTCATGATGATGTATTCTGTAGTATCGAAGTTTCCATTTGCTGTGGTGGTTATAACTCGATGCTTGCTTCTGATTGGTAGTGTGCCAAATGGCAGAGCTCTTTTGTTGATTAGAGTCGCGGATGATCCACTATCTAATAGTGCGAGTAGTGGTCTTGATTTCGTTGGTATGCCTTGTATGTACTGTACTTTTGTTAAAAGAATAGGAGCCACGTTGCTCTTATTCGATGCCTGTTCTACTGGATTTCCAGTAGTCGACAGCAGCTTTAAATAATTTTGCTCCAGCGCACCTCCTTTGGTGTAGTCTCTGGAGTTTTGGGTGTTGCAATAGAGATTTTTTGCTGTACCCGTAGACCAATTTCTTGCTAGAGACAAGAGTGGTTCATTTATTGCTGCTGTCTGATTTCGATCGATCGCGTTGGTCGATGCTGATGCGTCTGTTGTACCCTTGGATCGATTCGGATCCATGTTCGTATTGCTCGTTTCGGAGAATCGAACTGTTTTTGTTGCTGCTGTTGCAGTCTTTGCTAAGCGCTCAACAGGAATACTCCATCCTGTAGGTTCCTTCCCCTTTTTCTCCGGGAGATCTCCTCCTTACGTCATCCCAGTCAGCTGTGCTGGACTGGCATCCAGGGCCTGTGGCGCTGGAGGCAAGGTGATTGCTGGTTTTGGTGGACCCTTGGGTCTCTTGGTGGAGGATTGCTTGTGCAATCATGGAAGCCATACAAGCTCACCATCTATGCTCCTTTCGGTTCGGCCGCCAAAGTCCGAGTGATATGCTTCCATTGCTGCCTTCATGTGGGCTTGGAAAGACTCGTTGCTGCCTGAAAGGTCATGAGTTTGAGTGTGGAAGGTCTCAGCAGTGGTGGAGTTGGAGCCATGGACTTTGTTGTTGCCGGGCCCCTTGTAGTTCTTGGAGTACTTGTTCTTCGGACATTCGGACCAGTCATGGTTGTGTCCTTGGATCCGACAGGGATTAGATTTCTTCTTGCTCTTTGGATTGTTCTTCTGGTTGCCAGAGCGCTTCCTGTTATTGTTGTTGTTTGAACTATTAGAATTGTTGGAACGTCTTCCATTATTCTTGTTCTTTTGTTTGCTGAGTCGGTCGAGACTGCTCATGTGGTCGACAATGAACTGGGCAGTGGTGTGCTGAGTGACCCCTTGGTGGATGCGTACATAGTCTTCGATCCAGGAGTTTGGATAACTGTGTAGGAGAATGGTGACTTGCTGGAGATGGTCCAGGTTGGTTACATATCCATGTAATTTTGCTGTATATTTCATGAGCGTAAGGAGTCGATCGTTGTAGTCTTTGCAAGTGGATTCTACTTTCTTCTTGCATGCCGGGCTGCGGAGATATATGTGCATGAGATCTCTGGCATCTTCTGCATTGCAGTAGTATTTGATAAAGGCTGCAAAAGCTGAATTGAATCCTTGTCTCGTAAGTGGATACAGTCTCTGTCCGTTCGGTCGGGTGCTCCGTGTGAGGGCTCTCCATTCGGTTTGGGCTTTGACACATAAGCAGCGTCCGAAGTAGCGGATAAGCGCTGAGTCTTGTACACCTAGATCTTCTGCTGCGTTCAGGAAAGCCTCCTCGGTGTGAAGCAACTCTTCTAGACCTCCTTTGTCTGTGAAGAGGGGGATTTTGACGCTGTCGGAATGGTCGGCATTGTCGTAGACCGAGAGCGTGATTAGTTTCGGCTTGGAGCTGTCGAAGGAGCTCTTGTAGGAGACAGGTGGTTCTCTGTAGATGCCTGCCATGTTGCTTGTTGGAGATACAACGTCCCCCTGTTGTTGAGGTTAAGGGAGGTTTGGTCGATTCTTTTGAATTCAGTACTGATTTCTACTGTTTCTACTGTAAAGCACAAACAGTAATTACTGTGTTACGGTCTAGAGTAGAAATATCGGAGTGGTATGAAAATTGTGAATGTTTAGATACTTTACGAAATATTGTTATGCGAGTTGAACATAAAAATTGAGGTCGCGAGCATAGTCACATTTTGGCATGCTCTTGCCATAAATGTTGATTCATTGTTGGTTCCCACGATTAGGCATATATCACCTTCTGGGACTCAACCGAAACGTATTCATGATTGGATATATAATAATGTTCGATTCCCATATGGGATTCGGTTAATTATTCAATCGTGACTGCTAGCAACGCTAGCCCGTCACAGACAGAAGAACTTCACACACATGGGCAGGAACCCCAAAGCTCTGGAGAGTGAGACCTGCAATCGGATGAGAGATCCTATCATAACAGCCCTTGGCATCATTCATAGCAACAGCACCAGATCTGCGCTTCTGCCGCAACACATCACATATGAGCTTCTTGTTCAGGCAGGTGTTGATGGCCTTGTGGTGTTTCCTGCTTCCATGTTGATCAACAGCCACGGCATTGGCAAGTTCAGCGTAGGCAAGAATGCGTCTGCCAATCATTTTGTTGTTGATTTGGAACTCAGGAGACATCAACTGGATGAGCCTCATCTTATCCACTCTATATTCACCAGGTTTCTTGAAGATCTCAACATCAGTGATAACCTGCCAAGCAGAAGGAGAAAAGCCAACAATCAATGGGACAGATCTCAGGAGAGTGTCAAACTTGTTCAACTGGGGATCAAGGGCAAAAGCCTTGTGGTGGGAAAAACTCAAACAAGAAGGTTCACTTGCTGTGCGTTCCCTCTGGCGTTTCCAGGCAGCAGCATTGTCAGCTGGACACACTGAATAGTCAAAGGGGGGCAAACTCAGAATAGAGTCAGGGACTTTGAGACAAGAAAGAAATTCAGACAGGTATTTGTCAGTGGCAGGAGGAGGATTATATGTGCCATCAAGAACTTGAGCAGAAGCATGGGCTGTGCCTAGGTATCCAAAATCTTGAATGAAGGAGGGAGTCATGGAGGGAGTGCCAAGACACTGCTGTTGACGCCGGACATTGGATTCAGCCATAGCTGGAACCATAGTAGACTGAGACTCCAAGACCTGTTCAACACCATCATGGCCAACTGCAATAGCTCGCAAGACAGCTGACTTGTTGACACGTCCCCGAATAGACCAAGCAGCGAGGCCAAGCTCTCGTTGAAGCCGTTCCCTGCGCATCCGGGCACGAATCTGGGAAGCATGCTGGTTGTGAGGCTTGCCTTCAGCAAGAAGTGCATCCACCAGGCCTTGATTGAAGGAGTCTCTCCATGAGGGGGCCAATTTCTTCACTGCCCGGTATTGCTTGTAAGCTTGTTTCAGATGGAGGAGAGCACTGGAAAGATCACTATGTTCTCCTTTGTAGAGAGAAAGCTTGCAGGCCAACCGTTTCAAAACAGTATGACTGGTGGACACACCCTGTCTCAACTTAACAACACGCCTCCAAAAGTCAATGGTATCACGATAGACTTGCAGCTTTGGTGACCATGGAACCAAACCAGCTCTAGTGTGGCAGAGGTTTTGTTCAACAGAGAGCCTGAGAGAGGTGGAGGTTTCATGGAGTACTTCATATGTGGTGATGAGATCAGTGCGCACAGAAAGATCCCCAGACTGAAACTGAGCCAGTAGGTGCTCCAGCTTAGCTTGGAGAGAGAACACTCCAGCCTTGAGAAAGCTGTGCCTGACACGCTTGAAATACCGTTGGCGCAGATGAGGGTGAGAGGACTGGAGTTTGGAATGAGAGAAGCTCACAGGAGGCGGCAGATGTTTGCCCATGAGGCTGCAATTACAGACTTCAATCCAAAGCATTCTGTGGTCAGATTCCATACCATAGGCACCACCAAAGGGACAATACCCAGCCCTGAGAACATCAACATTCTCAGAGACCCAAATGACATCAATTGGTGTTCTGGTAGTGTTGCGGTTGTGAGTGGCAGGAGGAGAAGACGTACTATGAAGTGTAAGGATGGCCTCTCTGAAACCAAGAGCCTCGAGCTCAAAAGACAAGGATCAGCCCCATGGGCAATCTTGTGGGAACTGAACAGTTGATCAATGGAAAACCCTGTGCCACCAGGCTGAAGCCATGAACAGTCAGAAGCTTCATGCTTGTTGTTGGCAAGATAGGAAAAACTGGAGGGACAGACATTCTTCATGCGCCAATTGAAAAGATCACAGGGCAGGAGTTTGGATTCATTCAAACAATGTTCAGCAAAAAGAGCCACACTGGCATTGCTCTTGACAAATTGACGGGAGTTGTGCTTGGACCTGGACATAAAGGCAGCTCTGCGCTGTGGTCCAATGTTTTGGAAAGTGATGATGGTGGAGTTATAGGATGGAGCTTGAGGAAAGGAATGACCAAAACTGTCAGAATCCTTAGCAGCAAGAGAGTCTCCATGAAGAGTTAATTGGACAAAATGAGAGACAGGGGAAGAGGCGGAGGGGGAAAAGGGAGAAACTGGAGAAGCATTGATGGGATTTGGATTGGAAGGCATCCCATCACACCTCATACCAGAAGAGCTAACCATGATCAGAAGGAAACCGAGTCTGTCGCACGGAAGGAAGAGTTGCCGGAGCTGATTTGGTGGAGACATTGGCATGGCTCAAATCACTGACACTAGCATCATGACTGGAAGAGAATGCAATTGCAGCAACTCCAAGCCTCAATGCAGAGGCTGCATCTTCCTTACCACCGGCAGCAGGAACTGCAGTTGAGGCATCAGGAGAGGCCACAGGGAGGTCACCAGCCATGGCATGATGGGGAGGGTCAGGAACTTCAGGGGGAACATCAGGAGAGATACCAGGGGAGGCATCAGCCTTGGCAACATGGGGAGGATCACATCCAGGAGGAACAGCACCTGCAGGCGCTGAAGCCTGGACAGCAGTAAGATTGGAAGTGCCAGTCGCTAAAGTATCCATGGATTGAGAGTCATCAAAGCCTCCACCACCACTGTCAGCACGGGCTTGGAGGTTAAAGTGCAGATCTAGATCAAAAGTGAGGTCGGGGGCAAGGTCATCTGACAAGTCATCATCAACAAGTTCCCAATCTCGTGCATCCCCATCACCAAAAAAGTGAAGAGAGTCATCCTGCATTGGATCTGCAGCAGGTGCAGTTTCCACCACACAATTGACAGCAGCATCCCAATGGTAAGCCTCCATTTCAGTCAAGCACTCAGAAGAGAACCATTGTCTAACACAAGAACCATAATGAGCTTCCAGTATAATGGGCAGGAAAGACAACATGGCCATTGCCTCAGCCTTGGTAGTGATATTGTACAAAGCAAGGATCTCGCCTCGGTATGAACTGGTATCAACAGAAAGAAAAAGAGGCCATGACCAATTGTCACGGGTTCTGATGCCCAGAAGCACACTGCGCAGTGTCTTCAAACCCAGCCCTTGGCCCAAGTCAACTGGAAGATCAAGATCAACTACCCCCAGAACAGGAGCAGTTTCATGGCTCTCAATAAATTTGGCTTGGCGGTGCTTAGCCTGGCGAACAGTCTTGAGCTTGGAAGGGGGAAGAGGTCGGTCAGAAGGATTGGTAGCTGTCTCAATAAACTTGTAGAATTTACCATCAGGTAAAGAGGCAATGTCTGAAGGTTTGCAACGGTTGAACTGGGCTTTGAGGAGCTTAACAGTTTGGGCGCGCTTTGTAGCATCACATAAAACATGAGCAGCCAGAACCGGATTGGGATCAGGAGTTCTGGAGTTGTCAAGGCTGATATTCTTCCTGATAACAGCAATAGGACATGCCTGAAACCTGGGATGAGTCTGAAGCAATTCGTTGTAGTGGTCAAGATCAAAACTCTGCATGTAAGATCCAAGGAGAAAGCCACAGGTGACAATAACTGGGGCCTGTATGTGGTCATATTTCAGGTCCATGTCACGGTCTCTGAGCCTCTGGAGCAATTGTGCTGAAAAGAGTTTCTCCAGGGAAGCACTGTGTCCCACAAAGAAGCGTAGATGAGGAGCAGTTCTACTGCGAAGCCAGAGCTGAGCAACATACAATTCCAAGGTCTTCCTGTCAGGAAGTGTCGTCCAAAGCTTGGTAACAGGCTTGGCCTTGGGGTTGAGCCTGGCTCTTGAGGGAAAAACATACAACACCAGGCGCTTGTCAACAGTCCATAGAAGATCCAAAGCTTCCTTGAGAGACTTGAGCAGCTCATCATACAATTCCCCAGGGCGTTGTGACATCAACCTTGGAAGGGACAGAGTGACATAAGAACTATGAGAACACTTGGTGCCAGCAGTGACATCCACTGGAGCTCTAGAATCCCTGGAGCAAACCCCTCGGCGTTGGAGGAAATGCCCAGCAGAAGAGGACAAGACAGTAGCATCACCACCACCAGGAAGAAAGGACACTGATTTGGAAGTGGAAGATTTGGAAGTGGAAGCATCATCAGCCACTGGTGGCGCAGGTGTAGGAGGGCGCTTCTTGAAATGCCAATGAGAGCCAAGCACCTGATTGGCTGCCCACCATACTTTGCCTTCAGTGCTAGGCAAAAGGTTGCCCTCACAATACAGGTCATCAAAACACTCAGGAGACATCTTGACCAAACCAATAAGACATTTCTTCAGAGCCTGGCCAGATGGTTGCGTGGTCCAGGCTGGGGCAGAGCCTTGAAAGCAAGCAGAGGCAATAGAAGCCAAGGAAGCTACAGAGGCATTGCGCCAGTCTGGAGTGTCCGGGAAAACCTGAGCATAAACAGGAGGGATGGCAGTCCGGCAAATATCATGGATGGATTTTTTGTCTTTACCCTCCTTCTTGCTGAAAAAGTGTGTAGGGCTTGGACACCCAGCCCATAACTGGTTACCAGTTGGAGATTTTCGAAAGGCATGAATTGCAGATGGGATAGGAGACTTGCCAGAACAGGGACCCTTACCATAAAAACACCAGAAGAAGGAAGCGGAATGAGCCCTGTTGGCAGCAGCCAGGGCTTTCTGGCGCAGGGCATGTCGCTCTGCAGATGGTGTGTCAGAGCGAAATGCAAGAGTAGCTTGTTTCAGATTAGACTTGGAAGGAGAGACCTTGGAAGGAAGGTGCTTAGAGTCTGAGTGCTCAGAGCCGGGCTGACCATCCACGGACGTCTCACTGTTGGACTGCTCACTGCTGGGCTTCCCACTGTCGGACGTCCCACTGTTGGACTTCCCACTGTTGGACTTCCCACTGGTGGACTTCCCACTGTCAGACTTCCCACTGTCGGACTGCCCACTGCCTGAATGCCCTGTGTCTGAATGCCCAGTGCCTGACTGCTCAGTGCTCATGTCAACATCATCTAGTGCACCAGTAGACACAGCAGAAGTGAAGGACATGTCATCATCAGAAGGGAGCGAATCCCTAGCTGGACGTGGAGAGGGAGGGGGAGAGGGAGTAGCCTGAAGAACGGAACCAGCAGGTGGTCGGCGGGAAGGAGTCCCCATAAAGGCGCGTTTGTTTGAAGGAGTGGCAGCCAAGGGAGGCCTTTTTCGCCTGGAAGCTGGCGGGGAAAGAGGCATGGTGGGGCAAGTATAGGCTGAATAGGCGTGTTGGCTCGGGCGCTGGTAGGCTGTCAGTGTTAACCTGTATGTATATATACAGATGGGTGTATCCTGGAAACAGGGTACAGCAGCAACAACAAGGGTAACCTTGGTCTGGACAAGGAAAAGGTCCCTGGGGATCCAAAAAATATACTGGAGCACACCCACAAAAGTCACCGGGGACACTGGAAATTTTTGCTAAAAAACGAGCAAAATTTGTCTCACACTTGGAGCCCAAAAACTCTGCGCGGAAGAGCTCTGCAAATCGTGTAGGCTTGTACTCGTACTGTACTCTGTACTCGTAGCGTGAAAATTGTGCAAATTTGAACAATTTTGCAACTACTGCAAATCGAGTTGCAAATCGTGTAGGCTTGTACTCGTACTGTACTCGTAGCGTGAAAATTGTACAAATTTGAACAATTTTGCAACTACTGCAAATCTTGTAGGCTTGCAAATTCAAATCGTAAACAATTTGAATTGAAATACAGCAGCCCCAGGGAAGCTTGGACCCTGAAAACAGGGGCTTTAGTAAGAACACTTAGGGGGCTTGTAGGCTTGCAAATTTGAATCGTAAACGATTTGAATTGAGATACAGCAGCCCCGTGGAAAACAGGGGGGGCTTTAGTAGGAACACTTAGGGACCGGGGGATATCAATAGCAGGGCACACTTAAAAGGCTCAGGAGGGAACTTGAAGTTCAAACTCGCGAGTACTTATAAGTGGAAACAGTATCCAGGGGCAATTGGCTTGAAAACAGGAACCTTGAGCGAGACACTTAGGGACCAGGGAAGCAGTGGAAACAGTATCCGGGGGCAATTGGCTTGAAAACAAATACCTTGAGCGAGACACTTAGGGACCAGGGAAGCTGCTTGCTTGAAAACAGGGGCTTTAGTAGAAAACCTAGGGACCAGGGGGAGGCTTGTGTCTTGAAAACAGTGTCGAACTTGAAGTTCAAGTTGGGGTTGCTTAATAGCGAAAACACTTAGGGATCAGGGAACTCGTGAACACTTAGGGACCAGGGAAATTGTAGTCTTGAAAACAAGGGGCTGTAGTAGCTGTAGTCTTGGAAACAAGAGTGCAATAAGTAGGAGGTACTTAGGGATCGGTTGGTCTTGGCTTGAAAACAGGTGTAGTAGGGGGAGCCTTAAGCGAAAACACTTAGGGACTGGGGGGCTTGGCTAGGAAACAGGGTAGCTCTTAAGTGGTAAGAGCAGGGGGCAATTGGCTTGAAAATAAAGGGGAACTGGAAGATATGCTTGCGCGAACTTGCAGATACTTAGGGATCAGCGAGTAGGAACCTTCTAGAAGGGGGGTGTATATGTGTTCGATCTTGAAGAATGTAGAACGTTAAGTAGGTTCGACCTTGAAGAATGTAGAACGTTAAGTGGGTATCACTTATGGGGCTTGGAAGACTGTATAGCGTTAAATAAAAATATGGCTTGAAAACAGATCAAAAAACAAACCGAGCTCGGAGACGAAGCGGAACTGAAGCAGAGCTGCTGTAGAATTAGTACTGCAATTGCTGTAGAAAATTATGTGTTGTTTTCGCTTGCCGAAGCTTGTTGCTGCCGATCGACCGACACGGAAACAAGCAACCAAAGCAACCAAAGGGAGCAAGGAGCAGCCAAACAAACAGCAGAATCAGATAGGGGAGGTCTCTGTTAATAGGTGTAGTGCTTGGTTTTGTTGTAGGAGCTTTAGAAGTGAGTGAGATATCAAAGGGGAAAGTTGTGTAGAAATCTACGTGTTTTAAGTACTGGAACATCGGAACGTCGGACAAAATCGCGCGTCGCAAAATTGTACACACACCCTAAAGAAGTACAAGCAAAAACCTGTCCAACTACGGCGAAAATTAATAACTCGGTCCCCTCTCCACGGATTCAAACAGGAACGCTTCGAAGATCTCTATTACATAAAGATAGACAAGCCCTCCAATTTGAGGATCGATTGGAGGAGTCGTTTTCGAGAAACAGACTGTATACTAACCAACGAAAAAATGGAAGAAAAATTCCCCCACTGCTGAACCTGCAGGGTTCACCACAGCTCCTGTTGGATCCTGTAAGAATGGACTTGCACTTCCGGTATGTAAGAGGACGGAAGCGGCGGCAAGGCTCCTGGCTAGCGCCCCTGTGTTAGAGTTCAACAAGACATTGACTACAGCAGAAGCTATGAGAGTTTATGGATTTACAGCAGCAGAGTGTGCCAATCGTGCTGTGAAAAGAAGAGTGCTCAGACTCCGGGCTAAGTACATGAAGGAGACGCCCATCCCAAGGTCGATCGATGTATCCGGTAAAGCGCCAGCGATCTCCCCTTTGGCGTCGTGTAAAGGGAACAGCGCGAGTGGATTGAGTGGAAATAGTATGATTTGCCAAAACTGCAAAGAAAGCCTAAACAATAGTTCAATCGCGGTCTCCAGCAGCACTAATGGCAACAACAAGAGAGTAATCGACATCGACGGCGACGGCGACGACGACAATGGCGACGCCGGTGAGAACCCAGAGGATCACCCAACTACTTTGAAGAAGCCAAGGAGGAGCCATTCCCAATTGATGTATGATATGACAATGAAACAGAAGAAGAAGGACAAAGAAGAAGAGTCTTATCTTGCTGCTAAAAAGATCTACAAAGAGCAGCCTGGAGCAAAGCACATCTCGCTTAAGGAGGCATGTGATATGGTGAATAGAATGAATGGAACTGATATTAAGATGAACACTTTGAAAAGGCGCTTGACCCAGGAAAAGAAAGGTGTTTCAACCGGACCCCGGGGGAGACCATCCACTCTACCATCAGAAGTGGAAGAGGCGCTGGTTACAGCAATGGAGACTTCCTTTCTACTCTGTTCAGCTGGAATGAAACAGAAACCCAACAGGAAGAAGGCTGTGGAGGATTTGAAAGCCTGTCTTTCAAGGGGACCTTGCTCTATAAAACATTTTGGTCATCTTTACAGACGTCTGCAACCCCGGTTTGCTGAAAGCATTGAAGTTAATAAGAGTAACTCTCAGCTGGAGGAGAGGAGAGCAATGTGGACTACATATAACATGATTAATGAGTGGTTTAGCAGTTTGAAATTGCTGTTAATTGAAAAAGGTTTCGCTCGGCTACCTTCGGAGACGGAGAAGTTGAATGGTCACGTGGGGGAGCTTGTATTTAACGACCGTCAGTTGCATCGTATTCTGAATGTTGACGAGACTGGACTAACGCTTGACGGGACAGGTACTTGCGCAGGAGGACGTCCAGTAACGGAATATAGTCCACGCAGTTCGACTCTGCCGAAGGGAGCATCGAAGGCTTACAAAAGCAGCTCTCGCTGCACCATGATAGGAGGCAGCACCGCCGCTGGGGATCCTGTTCCAGTACACTTTCAACTGAAGAGCAGCGCCGCAAATGAAGAGAGTAGACGAATCTGCCGCAGTTTCACGGATGAACTCGATCGTGCCGGGACCTGCAACGGGAAATGGGGCTTCAAGTCTATCACTGAACGTCCACACACGGCTAATTGCAACGCCAACGCCGGAATGGACAGCAAGGAGTTTTGTAAGTACGTTCTAACAAGTATTGTTCCGTTGTACCCCGACGTACAACCAGCAAAAGGTAAATGGGTCTTGTTAATCGTTGACTCAGGTCCTGGACGTCTTGATAAAACGCTCTTGCAAGAACTGACTGTAAAGGGTGTGCTACTATTACCAGGAGTACCGAACACAACTCACGTGACGCAAGTTACTGACTGGAGTTACAGTCCCTTCAAGACGGCCTTTCGCAACAACAGGACGAAGCTTCATGCAATCCGCTCTTTAGAGCACTTGTCGCTGCACACAAGTGATTATCCAGTATTGGTGTTCGGGACGGATACGAGATTAGAGTCTGCGTTTGACGCTGGCTTTGCTGAAGCGACGTCGGTATCTTTTTGGGAGAAGGTTGGAATTAGTCCCTTCACACGAAACTGTCTCCAAGATCGTAACGTCGTGCACGAGCTGATGATTTTGCCAAACGGAAATATCGACGAAGCAAAGGACCCAGCGACGGTGGAACTACTGGAGCTCGAACGTCGAAACGCTATGGCGGTCGAAATGCTGATCAATTTTGGATTCGACGGAGACGTATTTCGTAAGCAAGAACCGCGGAAACAGCTACGAGTTACGAGACCAGAAGCTACAACGGCGCGTGCGATCCAGGACGCGATCGCAAAGGCAAATACGGCGGGAAAGAAGTAGACAAGCTTGTATGTGAGAAGCGCACACTTATTTCAGAACGGAGGAAGTAATAATATTATGTCTGAGCGGAAGGAGATCACGGGATGCGCCACGATGAACGCATACAAGTACTTCCTCCATTCTAAAATAAGTGTTCGTTTGGCACATACAAGCTTGTCTATTGATCAATTTTCAACCAATTCAAATGGTTCTTTTTGGGTTAAACTCTCCTCAACTAAGTCCTTATGCCTGGTTAGACACTGATAGGCTCACGCTATTGGTCTACCTTTCATTAGGACTTGAAAATGGCTCGCTTTGCCCTAAAAATGTGATTTTGCCGGTTGAAAGGGTTCCACCTGGCATTTGAACCTCTAGGAAGGTTCTTTGGAAAGCTGAGACACTAAACTTTTGTCTTGCAATAGGTGATAGAAACAAGAAGAGAGTTCTTGTCTTCTGTTTTATCGTCCAAAGATAGCCTATTTTTTGTCGATTAATTAATTAAAATTAATTAATTCTCGTATTTTAGTGTGATCACACTAGTTATTTTTGTTTGTGTGTGTTTTTTGCACGATGCACACCTATTTTAATTCTGTAGTACAACTTCTACATATTTTCTACATAAACGAACAGTTAATTCGGAACGCACACATTTCGGTCATCGAACAGTTATTTTGGAACGGAGGAAGTAAACCTTATTCTTCAAAAGTCACTGCAAATCCAAATCTGAAAAGGATTTTCTTTATTTTTTGTAAGACTGAACGGTTAGTTTCTGAACTCTCAGAAAATGCTGTTTTTAAGGACGTTAAGTAACTACAAACAACCTTAAGTAAAATTTGTACACAGATTTCTACAGGGTTTTCGGTATGTGTCAATCCTCCACAAGCCAACACTAGAGCCACTCAGCTCTGTGACGGGCTAGCGTAGCTAGCAGTCACGATTGAATAATTAACCGAATCCCATATGGGAATCAAATATTATATATCCAATCATGAATACGTTTCGGTTGAGTCCCAGAAGGTGATATATGCCTAATTGTGGGAACCGACAGTGAATCAACATTTATGGCAAGAGCATGCCAAAATGTGGCTATGCTCGCGACCTCAATTTTTATATGTTTCCATTTTCAATTCGCGTAACAATATCCCGTAAAGTATCTAAACATTCACAATTTTCATACCACTCCGATATTTCTACTCTAGACCGTAACACAGTAATTACTGTTTGTGCTTTACAGTAGAAACAGTAGAAATCAGTACTGAATTCAAAACAATCGAACAAACCTCCCTTAACCTCAACAACAGAGGCATCTTGTACCTCCAACAAGCAACATGGCAGGCATCTACAGAGAACCACCGGTCTCCTACAAGAGCTCTTTCGACAGCTCCAAGCTGAAACTAATCACGCTCTCGGTCTACGACAATGCCGACCATTCCGACAGCGTTAAAATTCCCCTCTTCACAGACAAAGGAGGTCTAGAAGAGTTACTCCACACCAAAGAGGCCTTCCTGAACGCAGCAGAAGATCTAGGTGTACAGGACTCAGTGCTCATCCGGTACTTCGGACGCTGCTTATGTGTTAACGCCCAAACCGAATGGAGAGCCCTGGCACGGAGCACCCGACCGAATGGACAAAGATTATATCCACTTACGAGACAAGGATTCAATTCAGCTTTTGCGGCTTTTATCAAGTACTACTGCAATGCGGAAGATGCCAGAGATCTCATGCATATATATCTCCAAAGCCCGGCATGCAAGAAGAAAGTAGAGTCCACTTGCAAAGACCACAACGATCGACTCCTTACTCTCATGAAATATACAGCAAAACTACATGGATATGTAACCAACCTGGACCACCTCCAGCAAGTCACCATTCTCCTACACAGCTACCCAAACTCCTGGATCGAAGACTATGTACGCATCCACCAAGGGGTCTGTGACATGCTAGCGTAGCATGAACCACGATTAAATAATTAACCGAATCCCACATACAAGCCGCCCGGCTTTAAGTATAGGAGCTGACCGGTGTTTGAATACAAATATTCAAACTGTACGCCGGACGCTCCAGCAATGCATGTGCGCCGTTATTCAAATAGTAGCAAGGCGTGCTCGTGTATATTCAAACGTTCATTCAAACGTTCACACGAAAACTGAAATGCTCTTTTAAGAGTTAACGATTAGTCACTTTTTATATACTACTCCACTTTTCTACCTTAGAGTGTAACACAGTAATTACTGTTTATCTTCAACGTAGGAAAACTGTAGAATTCAGTACTGAAACAAAACAATCGAATAAACAACCCTTATCCTCAACAACAGAGGTACCTTGTATCTCCAACAAGCAACATGGCCGGCATCTACAGAGACCCTCCAATCACCTACAAGAGCTCCTTCGATCGAACCAAGCCAAAGCTCTTCACCCTCTACAACGTCGATGAGGACCGAACCGACAGCATGAAGGTCCCTCTGTTCACAGAGACAGGAGGTCTTGAAGAACTGCTCTTTGTGGAGGAGTCCTTTCGCAACGCCGCCAAGCTCCTAAGGCTCCCAACAGATATCTACCTAACCCACTTCAGTCGATGCCTTACCACGGACGCTCAGAGCAAGTGGAATGACATGATAAAGAATCCACTGGATCCAGAAGAGTACCAATACGACCAAGAAGAGATTGGGGGCTACGAACAGGCATTTCTTGACTTCACCAAGCTCTACTGCAACGCCAGGGACGCTAGAGATATCATGCATACGTACCTTCGAAGCGCAGAATGCAGGAAGACGTCATCGGTCACCTGCAAAGAACATGCAGACCGGATCCTGATCCTCATGAAATATACCCAGAAATTAGATGGGAGCAGTGCCCCACTCTCCAAAGTGGAGAAACTTACCATTCTCCTCCACTCCTTTCCATCTTCATGGATCGAGAGCTATGGAATCATCCACAGTGGAATTCAAGAAGGTACCACAGTACAACACATTGTGGATCACATGAGCTGTCACGAGCGCCAAGCCAACAAGAAGAGCAACAAGAATAACAACAAGCAACAGAAGCGCTCGAACAATTCCAACAACAACAACTCTCGGAAACGCAACTCCCACTCGAACCACAAGGGGAACAACAACAAGAAAAAGTCTAATCCCTGCAGGATCCCCGGCCACAATCATGATTGGTCCGAATGCTCAAAGAACAAGTACTCCAAGAATTACAACAAGCCTCCTCACTCCAAGCAAGCTGAGACCTTCCACACCCAAGCTCATCTCGTCTCCAGCAGCAATGAAGCCTTCCAAGCCCACATGAGAGCAGCAATGGAATCATACCATACAGCACATGGAGGCTGGACCAAAAGAAGCATCGATGGGGAACTCGTGTGGCTCCCCTGACTCGCCTCTCAATCCCGGGCCAAGGCCCAGAAGCCCCCGGCTTCAACCAAACCAGCAATCACCTTGCCTCCAGCTCCCCTGGAACTGGATGCCAGCACAGCCCTGCTGTCTGGGATGACGCATGGAGGAGATCTCCCAGATAAAGAGGGGAAGGAACCTACAGGATGGAGTATTCCTGTTGAAAGCTCAGCAAAGCCTGCAAACGCAGCAAAAACAATCGTTCGAAACATCCTACAGGATATATCGAACATGGATCCGAATCGATCCAAGGGTACAGACGCATCAGCATCGATCAACGCGATCGATCCAAATAAGACAGCAGCAGCAACAAATGGACCAACCTTGTCCCTGGCAAGAAATTGGTCTACCGGTACAGCAAAAAATCTCTATTGCAATCCCGGAAACTCCAAAGACTACACCAAAGGATGTGCGTTGGAGCAAAATTATTTAAAGCTACTGTCGACTGCTGGAAATACAACCAAAAATACAGCAGAATCTACAACGAATAAGAGCAACGTGGCTCCTATTCTACTAACCAACATACAGTTCATACAAGGCATCCCTCTCAAAGCAAGACCACTACTAGCGTTACTAGATAGTGGATCCTCCAGAACTCTAATCAACAAGAGAGCACTACCATTTGGCACAATGCCACTACGAAGCAAGCACCAAGTCCTAACTACTACAGCCAATGGAAGCTTCGATACCACAGAATATGTCATCATGAAGAACATCAAGTTACAAGAGTTTGGTAACTACACCATCGACCAACAGGAGGCAAGACTCTTCCATTCCCCTGACTGCAAATATGATCTTATACTAGGCAGAGACTTCCTCCACCTAGCAAAGATCAATCTCCTATTCAAAGAAGGAGCAGTTCAGTGGATGGACCCAACCATTCCTATGAAGGATACCTCCTCCCTATACCACGAGTCAGACTACACCATGCTCATGGAAGAACTAGAAGACGCCGAACTCTTTGCTGATGATCTCTCCTTTGCCAATCCATACAAGTCCAAGGTTATCCTAGACAGAGCCTACCAAGAAACAGATCCATCTACAGTCGCACAACAGCAGTCCCACATGTCCAAAGCAGAGCAACACCAGTTCCAAGCAATACTAAACAAGTATCCAAACGTCTTCAATGGAGAACTTGGCAAGTACCCTCATAAGAAGATCTCTCTAAGGCTGAAGCCCGGATCCAAGCCCATACACAAGAAGCCTTATCCAGTCGCATACAAAAGAGAAGACCTATTCAAAAGGGAGCTCCAAAATCTTTGTAATGATGGAGTACTCAAAAGATGCACTGGACCAGCTGAATGGGCATTCCCGACCTTTATTGTTCCAAAGAAGGACAACAGAGTTAGATGGGTATCAGACTTCAGAGAACTGAATGAACTTCTTGAGAGACGTCCTTATCCAATCCCCCAGATACAGGATATCATGAACAAGAGAGGCAAGTACACTCACTTCACCAAGATTGACTTGTCCATGCAATACTACTGCTTTGAGCTGGATGATGCAAGCAAGAAGCTCTGTACCATAGTGACGCCATATGGCTGCTATGAATACCAAAGACTACCAATGGGTGTCAAAGTCTCTCCAGATGTTGCCCAGCAACTGATGGAAGATATCCTACAAGACACCGACTGCACTGTTTATATTGATGATATTGGCGTCTGGACCAATGGCTCCTTTGATCTACACATGAAAACTATCGACAAGATCCTGGACCGGCTCAACCAGAATGGACTCAAATGCAACCCACTCAAGTGTGATTGGGCTGTACAAGAAACTGACTTCCTTGGATATTGGATGACTCCTACTGCAGTTAAGCCTTGGAGAAAGAAGATTGAAGCCATTCTCCATATGGATCGACCAAGAACTGTGACCCAAGTCAAGTCCTTCCTAGGAGCAGTAGGATACTACAGAGACATGTGGCCTCGCAGATCCCATGTTCTAGCTCCTCTCTTTGATATAACCAGAACTCCCAAGAAAACTCCTCAAGCAGCTGCCATTAAAGGCAAGCAACACAAAGCTCCTTCAGCTTTCACTTGGGGTCCTGCTCAAGATAAAGCCTTCCAAGAGATGAAAGCCATGGTAGCAGCAGATGCGCTGAATACCTATCCGGACCTTAACAAGCCCTTTGAACTGTATACGGATGCCTCAGACCTACAACTGGGCGCTGCTATCCTCCAAGATGGCAAGCCTATTGCCTATTGGTCCAAGAAACTATCTGATGCCCAAAAGAATTATACAACCATGGAGAAAGAACTCCTCGCAATAGTACTCTGCTGCAAGGAGTACCGGAAGATGCTCCTCGGTGGAGTCATCAATGTATACACCGACCATAAGAATCTTACCTTCAGAACGCTCTCAGTCCAGCGAGTCCTCCGGTGGAGATTGTTCCTTGAAGAATTTGGTGTCAACCTTACTTATGTGGAAGGCAAGAAGAATGTTCTTGCTGATGCCTTTTCCAGGCTCCCCAGGATGGATCCACCTACTGTGGGGAAGAAAGAAGCCCTTAATAAGGGCACTCTTATTGATTTTTTGAAACTTGAAGTCCCCAAGCAAGATGAAGAACTGTTCCTAGCAGAGTTCCCGAACCTATTCCAGCACTTATGCAATGACGCAGATCAGGAATTATACTCCTGTTTGCTGAACAATGAGTGCCTGGCCAATCTACCAAACAACCAAGATATGGAATGCCCGGTTAACTATAACAAGATATACCTCCATCAGCAAAAGGACCCGACTGTCAAGTTCAAGATTCAATCCAAAGCATTCTTCTACCAAGAATTACAAGGCAATAACATCCTTTGCTATGCCAACCAATCCAATCCAGATAATCGGCGAATTTACGTACCAAGTTCTCTTACGAATGATACCATCAAATGGTATCACCTCCTGTTGGGTCATTGTGGATCCACCAGGTTATATAAAACTATCTCCGCTCGATTCTATGCAGACAACCTGTCCAACCTGTGCAAGTCCTACATTTGCCCTGATGACTGCATCCAATCCAAGAGCAGGCAAGCCAAATATGGAAAGCTTCCTCCCAAAGAAGCGCCAATATCTCCCTTTGATGAAGTCCATGTTGATCTTATAGGCCCATGGAAGATTACAGCTCAAAACAAGATCTACAACTTCAAGGCCCTCACCTGTATTGATCCAGTTACCAACCTTCTTGAAATCATCCGGATCAGAGACAAATCTTCTCAGCATGTCTCTGATCAATTCAAGAACTGCTGGCTCTCAAGATATCCTAGACCAAACAGATGTATCGACGACAATGGTGGTGAATTCCTAGGGGCTGAATTCCAACTCACCCTCAAACAGTATGGAGTCCAGTCAGTCCCCACTACAGTGAAGAATACACAAGCTAATGCCATTTGCGAGTGAGTCCATCACACAGTGGCTGATATCCTACGCGTTCTAGTACATGTCAACCCCCCACAAGTCAATGCTAGAGCCACTCAGCTGATGGACAACGCGCTGGCAACATGCATGCATGCCTCCAGGTGTGCTGTCAGTACCTCCCTACAGGCATCTCCCGGTTCCCTGGTATTCAACAGGGACATGATGATAGATCTACCACTAACATCCAACCTACTGGCACTTAAACAACTGAGGCAACAGGGAATCAACAGGGCCCTGCTCCGGGACAACGCCAAGAGAATAGAACATACCTTCCAGATCAGTGACAAGGTATGGTTGCAGGAGTCGGATCCGGACAAGCTACAGCCTAGAAGAACAGGCCCCTTTCCTATCATCCAAGTTAATGATAATGGTACAGTAAAACTGCAGAAGACCCCTTCAGTGTCTGAAACAGTGAACATTCGGAAGCTAACCCCGTACAAGGAGCCGGCAAACGAATCGGAGTCGGAACCATCGAACGAGTCGGAGTCGCCGGCAATTCACTGGTCAACTTGAAGTAGGCTTCGTCTAATCATGAGGCACTATGTGACATGCTAGCGTAGCATGAACCACGATTAAATAATTAACCGAATCCCACATACAAGCCGCCTGGCTTTAAGTATAGGAGCTGACCGGTGTTTGAATACAAATATTCAAACTGTACGCCGGACGCTCCAGCAATGCATGTGCGCCGTTATTCAAATAGTAGCAAGGCGCGCTCGTGTATATTCAAACGTTCATTCAAACGTTCACACGAAAACTGAAATGCTCTTTTAAGAGTTAACGATTAGTCACTTTTTATATACTACTCCACTTTTCTACCTTAGAGTGTAACAGGGTCACTCAGAACACCACGACTCAGTTCATTGTCGACCATATGAGCAGTCTCGACCGGCTCAGCAAACAAAAGAACAACAAGAATAATGGAAGACGTTCCAACAATTCTAATAGTTCCAACAACAACAACAATAACAGGAAGCGCTCTGGCAACCAGAAGAATAATCCCAAGAGCAAGAAGAAATCCAACCCCTGTCGTATCCAAGGACATAACCACGACTGGTCCGAGTGTCCACGAAACAAATACTCAAAGAACTACAAAGGGCCCGGCAACAAAGCCCATGGCGCCACTTCCAGTCCTACTGAGACCTTCTACTCGCATACTCATGACCTCTCCAGCAGCAATGAGTCTTTCCAAGCACACATGAAGGCAGCGATGGACTCATATCACTCGGACTTTGGCGGCCGAACAGAAAGGAGCATCGATGGTGAGTTCATTTGGCTCCCATGATTGCACAAGCAATCCTCCAAGAGACCCAAGGGTCCACCAAAACCAGCAATCACCTTGCCTCTGGTGCCACAGGCCCTGGATGCCAGTCCAGCACAGCTGACTGGGATGACGCAAGGAGGAGATCTCCCGGAGAAAAAGGGGAAGGAACCTACAGGATGGAGTCCTGTTGAGCGCTTAGCAAAGACTGCAACAGCAGCAAAAACAGTTCGATTCTCCGAAGAGAGCAATACGAACATGGATACGAATCGAATACCGAATCGATCCAAGGGTACAACAGACGCGAAAGATAGTACAGCAGCAATAAATAGACAACTCTTGTCCCTGGCAAGGAATTGGTCCACAGGTACAGCAAAAAATCTCTATTGCAACACCCAAAACTCCAAAGACTACACCAAAGGAGGTGCGCTGGAGCAAAATTATTTAAAGCTGCTGTCGACTACTGGAAATCCAGTAGAACAGGCATCAAATAAGAGCAACGTGGCTCCTATTCTTTTAACAAAAGTACAGTACATACAAGGCATACCAACGAAATCAAGACCACTACTCGCACTCTTAGATAGTGGATCATCCGGAACTCTAATCAACAAAAGAGCTCTGCCATTTGGCACACTACCAATCCGAAGCAAGCATCGAGTCATAACTACTACAGCAAATGGAAACTTCGATACTACAGAATACATCATCATGAAGAACCCCAACCTACAAGAGTTCGGCAACTACACCATCGACAAACAACAAGCAAGACTCTTCCATTCCCCCGACTGCCGATATGATCTAATACTAGGCAGAGATTTCCTCCACCTGTTACACTCTAAGGTAGAAATACGCGATAGGGGTATTTTAAAGATGAATTGTTAAAAATTGTGTTACAAAGAGAATGGATGAATACTTTACGAGATGGGAATGATTTCTTGAGTATGGAATGAGTGAACGATCGAACAATCATATAATTGTTTGTTGGGCATAATATCATGATAACGATAATCGTTGAGTCATGGGAATCTTTGTTTGAATTGTATGTGTATTCTTGTACGTTGAATATTCAGTATATATACATGAATATCATACATATTGTTGTGTATTGGAACGCATGCGGGATTCAATAATCATTTAGAGCCTCTCGTAGGGTACCTACGTCAGCATGTAACATAGTTCCCCAATGATTAGGTGAAGTTTGCATGTGGTTCAATACAATACGGTTCGGAGTTGAGTAGTATCGATGGAAAGAGATATGCTTGTTCGGAGAACCGGTTGAAGATGATATATGCCATTTGGAATATTTCGAAGATATATGGTAATGTAGATTGAAATGGGATTGAAGAAGGTTCTTTGTGATACTCAAAAAATCGAAGATTTGTTTCTTGTTCTTGAGAAGGGTCAAAATGACATGCTAAAAATAGCAAAAATAGTCGAAGAAAATTCTTTTCCTCCCCCGACTGTGATGTACCTCTCGGGGTAGTGGAGCTGATTTTAAATTGATTTGATGTTTGAAATCGATTGCTCTTAGGCATAAAAACACCTCCAGTAATTGGAGTTTAAGGTAGGTGAAAAGCCGAGCTGTGTTGGATGTGTTGTTATTGGTGTTTAAAGTCGTTGCTGTATCTGCGATTGTATAGTGACGCAGAGAGGGAACGCATTGTTAGTTATCGGGTGAATGGATATGTAAATTCAGGTGCGATTTGCCGTATACTTTGTCCGGTCTTATTTGCAGCAGTCGACTGGAGGTTCGGATGTTCGTAACTCCAGAGCACCTCTGTGGGTGTAGAATATAATTTTGTGGGATTGCTCTGGTTATTTCTGGAGCTCCCTGTGGACTATTTGCTTGTCCGAAACAAGGTTGGCCTTGTTGTTGCTGCTGTACCCTTTTATTTTGTTTTGCGTCTGTACCCGTATCGATATAGATAAATGATTTGATTTCATTCGATTTGATTGATTCATGGCTTTAGCGTCTGTACCCTTGCAAGTCGATCCGCGTCCAGATCTCTCGCTTTATTTATCTGCCATTTGAATCTGTTCATTTTTTATTTGGTTGATTGTTGTTGCCGTCACTGTGGATCGGACTGGAGCGCTTTGGATTTTAGTTCGAACATTTTGTTTTGGTGCAACAGGGCTCATCTCTGTAGGTTCCTTCCCTTCTGTTCTGTGGGAGTTCTCCTCCATGCGTCTTCCCAGTCAGCAGGGCTGAGCTGGCATTCGGCTCCAGGGGAGTCGAAGGCACGGTGCTGGATACAGTGATCCTTGTATATTGCTGTTGTTTGTTATGGTGGCTATGGTTGCCATGTGAGGCTGCCGTCGGAGTGTCTTTGGACTCATCCTCCATGTTGCATGCAATAGGATTCAATTGCTTGCTTAACGTGGGCCTGGAGTGATTCCGTTGAAGCAGCAGTGCTTCCAGTTTCAGTGCTAGGAGTCGTAGCAGTGCTGTTGTTGCTGCTTTGGCTCCTTTTGGAATATCTGTTCTTTGGGCATTCAGACCAATCGTGATTATGCCCTGGAATCCTGCAGGGATTGTTATGTTTTCGTTTGCCACTGGATGGCTCTTGCTCTTGCTCTTCTTCAGCGTCGTTGTCACTGTCCGAATTAGAGCTGTTGGTGCTGTCGATGCTGTCGGCGTCCGAATCAGAATTGTTGTTATTGCTGTCAGCGTCCGAATCAGAATTGTCGACCGAATCAGCGTTCGCCGCTTTTCGTTTCGTTTGACGTTCTAAGCAGCTCATATGGTCCACTATAAACTGTACAGTGGTATCCTCTTGGATTCCTTGGTGGATTAGACCATAGCTGTTGATCCATTTGCTTGGAAAGCTGTGTAGCAGAATTGTTTTCGCTGCTGTTGCTGAGAGGTCAGGGGCATGGCCTTGGAGTCTTTTAGTGTATTTGAAGAGCTGTTCCATTCAGTCTGCATGGTCTTTGCATGAGATGTTGCTTGGCTTCTTGCATTCAGAGCTTCGAAGGTAAGTGTGCATGATATCTTTGGCGTCTGTCGCATTGCAGAATTGCTTGATAAAGTCAATGATTGCTTGTTCATACCCTTCGATCTGCTGTTCATCGTATTGGATTTCGTCTGGATCCAGAGGATCCTGCAGCATTTTGTTCCACTTGGATTGAGTGTCTGTATTTAGGCATCTGCTGAAGTGAGTAATGTAGTCGGTAGTTGGTAGTCCTAGGAGCTTTGCGGCGTTCCTGAAGGCTTCTTCAACAAATAGAAATTCCTCTAGTCCTCCTCTGTTGGTGAATAGAGGGATCTTCATGCTGTCTTGTTTTCCATTGGGATTTGTAATGGAGAGCTTGGTTCTCTTGGGCTTACTCCTGTTGAAGGAAGGAGTATAATTGATTGGAGGATCTCTGTAAAGTCCTGCCATTGTTTCTTGATTTGATTCAGAGCGTTCAATCGTATCGATCGATCGTAGATTTGAATTGCTTTATGGAGCGTTCGATCGATTCGGTGTTTGATCGATTCGTATTGGCGTTTCGTAGTTCGTAGATTTCGTTCGATCGGTTCTTTCGGAGGTTCCGATTGTAGGATTTTGCTTGTCAGGGTATCGTTGTATCCCTGTTGTTTAGGATAAAGGATGTTTTGGATTCAGTACTGAGTTCCTGTCTGTCTTCTACTTAAAAGATAAACAGTAATTACTGTGTTACACTCTAAGGTAGAAATACACGATAGGAGTATTTTAAAGATGAATTGTTAAAAATTGTGTTACAAAGAGAATGGATGAATACTTTACGAGATGGGAATGATTTCTTGAGTATGGAATGAGTGAACGATCGAACAATCATATAATTGTTTGTTGGGCATAATATCATGATAACGATAATCGTTGAGTCATGGGAATCTTTGTTTGAATTGTATGTGTATTCTTGTACGTTGAATATTCAGTATATATACATGAATATCATACATATTGTTGTGTATTGGAACGCATGCGGGATTCAATAATCATTTAGAGCCTCTCGTAGGGTACCTACGTCAGCATGTAACACCACCTAGCACAGATTAATCTCCTATTCAAAGAAGGAGCAGTCCAGTGGATGGATCGAACTGTCCCGATGAAAGATACCTCTCTATACCACAAGTCGGACTATACTACACTCATGGAAGAACTCGAAGACGCCAAACTCTTTGCTGATGACCTCTCCTTTGCCAACCCATACAAATCCAAGGTGATCCTAGACAGGGCCGGACAATGCCCTTGCTACATGCATGCATGCTTCTTAATAATAATAATAATATACGTATTTAAATAACTTTAATCACCAAAGGTGAAACTAAATTACTCAGTCTGTAACCAGACTTTAACGTCGCCTCCATCAGAGAGTCAGGACCCCAAGTGGCAGAACGACAAATTTTTCAAACAAACCTTGAACATCAGACAGGGAAAAGAACAAAACAAGTCCCACAAAAGAGGGACTTGAGGAAAAATGAGATGGGAAGGAAGATAGTGGGATAAGATCCAGTATCAAAAGGTATATGACAGGATGAGAAGCAGGAACAGAAGACAAAAAACCAAGGTACAACGTGTAATCAACCCTGAGGTCCAGTAAGCCAGGCTCTGAGAAGAGCAGCCTCTCGTTGGTAGGGCTGCACAGGTTGGACAGGCGCTGCATACTGCTTCCTGGCAAGGTGGATGGTTGCAAGCCACTGCCTCTTGGCAGTCAGGGTGTAACCTTGTAGGACTTGGAAAGGGGTTTGTAAAAGGGAGTGTGACTGGGGAAGTGCACCAGCTGCACCAATGGCCAATTCAGAGGAGATGGAAGCATCAAGAGATTGGTGTTGTTCAGCATCAAGGGTACCCCCAGGACCATGGAGTCGTTCATTCCTATAGGTCCAAAGATCCCAGGAGGTAAGAAAGAACTGATGGATGATAGCTGTAGCCCAACGTTTGGGAGAGCGCTTGCTTCCAATGTGGGAGTAGTAGTCAGCCTGGATTTGATACCAGCGAGGAGACCACCTACCAAGAAGCCAGTTGTGCCAACCAATTGTCCTCTGTGCCCTGACAGCAGAAGCAATTGCAAGTGAGTAGGATGATGGATAAATGCTCTGGCCCTTCCGAACTCTGGTGAGAAGGTCCACAATGGCAACAACCAATGATGGATCAGTCTGTTCAACTTCAAGCCTCTTCTGCAGGGGTCCCTTGAAAGCGGACACACTGTGCTGTACTGCCCCAGTGTCCTTGCAGGAGAGCACATGAGACACCTTCTCGTTGTCTGCATCACACAATGGGCACCTGGAGTGATCCTGATACTGGTAGTGAAGTAGTTGGTTGCCAACACCAATACTGCCAGAAGCAAATTTGACAAACCACCTTTGCATGCCAGGAGGTAGACGCTTGAAAGCAGACAGATGGGCACACCAATGGATGGAATTCAAAACAGGTTGTGGAATGGGAATATCATGGTGGGTCTGCCAGTATTGGAGAAGAGGAGGACCAGAAATGGCAACATGCAAAGCATTCTGATCAAACCTTGAACATTTGCATCCATTGAGAGAAAAAGCCCAAGGCTCAAACACAAGTCTGGGATAGTGATGGGCTGAAGCTCTATGGACAGAGAGAAATGCCTTGGCCATGCTGTCAACCTGATGATTGCGAAGGGCCCACCAATCAAGAAAGATTCCAGCTTGATGTCCCTGAACCCACTGAAAGTGCACAGAAATTGGCAGGGCAGAAATCATGTTTCTGATGACATAAACATAATCAAAAGACTTCTGGGAAATAACCAAAGGCCAAGATCCCTGAGCCTGTTTGAGAGCTGTGTCACCATCCAGAGCAATGGTGATAGAGCCAGAAGCAATATCAAAGATACTCACCAGAGCAGTGCAACAGGTGAGAACCCCAATGATACCTGCCAGTTCACTCCTATAGGATGATTGATCCTCAGGGGATCCACTGACAAAATTAGAGCCAGTGAGGAACAATGAAGCAGACTTGGTGGAGGTATTGGGTGACAGAATGAAAGCAGAAGTTCCTCTTAGAAGGTCCGGATCAAATGAACCATCACAGACAGCACTGGCAGTACCACTCTGAATAGCATCAGCAAGGGTCTGACAGCCAACCTGTGGTAGGGAATTAATTAATTAATATACGTATTTAAATAACTTGAATCACCAAAGGTGAAACTAAATTACTCAGTCTGTAACCAGACTTTAACGTCGCCTCCATCAAAGAGTCAGGACCCCAAGTGGCAGAACGACAAATTTTTCAAACAAACCTTGAACATCAGACAGGGGAAATGAACAAAACAAGTCCCACAAAATTGGGACTTGAGAGAAAATGAGATGGGATGATATTTGGGATTCAAACCAGTATCAAAAGGGGTGGGGCAGGAGAAGAAGCAGGAACAGAAGACAAAACCAAGGTACAAAGTGTAATCAACCCTGAGGTCCAGTAAGCCAGGCTCTGAGAAGAGCAGCCTCTTGTTGGTATGGCTGCACTGGGGGGACAGGCGCTGCATACTGCTTCCTGGCAAGGTGGATGGTTGCAAGCCACTGCCTCTTGGCAGTCAGGGTGTAACCTTGTAGGACTTGGAAAGGGGTTTGTAAAAGGGAGTGTGACTGGGGAAGTGCACCAGCTGCACCAATGGCCAATTCAGAGGAGATGGAAGCATCAAGAGATTGGTGTTGTTCAGCATCAAGGGTACCCCCAGGACCATGGAGTCGTTCATTCCTATAGGTCCAAAGATCCCAGGAGGTAAGAAAGAACTGATGGATGATAGCTGTAGCCCAACGTTTGGGAGAGCGCTTGCTTCCAATGTGGGAGTAGTAGTCAGCCTGGATTTGGTACCAGCGAGGGGACCACCTACCAAGGAGCCAGTTGTGCCAACCAATAGTCCTCTGTGCCCTGACAGCAGAAGCAATTGCAAGTGAGTAGGATGATGGATAAATCCTCTGGCCCTTCCGAACTCTGGTGAGAAGGTCCACAATGGCAGCCACCAATGATGGATCAGTTTGTTCAACTTCAAGCCTCTGCTGCAGGGGTCCCTTGAAGGCAGACACACTGTGCCTGACAGCCCCAGGATCCTTGCAGGAGAGCACATGAGAAACCTTCTCGTTGTCTGCATCACACAATGGGCACCTGGAGTGATCCTGATTCTGGTAGTGGAGGAGTTGGTTGCCAACACCAATGCATCCAGAAGCAAATTTGACAAACCACCTTTGCATGCCAGGAGGTAAACGCTTGAAGGCAGTCAGATGGGCACACCAATGGATGGAACTCAAAACAGGTTGTGGAATGGGGATGTCATGGTGGGTCTGCCAATATTTGAGAAGAGGAGGACCGGAAATAGCAACATGCAAAGCATTCTGATCAAACCTTGAACACTTGCATCCATTTAGAGAAAAGGCCCAGTTCTCAAACACAAGTCTGGGATAGTGATGGGCAGAAGCTCTATGGACATAGAGAAAAGCCTTTGCCATGCTGTCAACCTGATGATTGCGAAGTGCCCACCAATCAAGAAAGAGTCCAGCTTGATGTCCCTGAACCCAGTGAAAGTGCACAGAAATTGGCAGGGCAGAAATCATGTTTCTGATGACATAGACATAATCAAAAGACTTCTGGGAAATAACCAATGGCCAAGATCCTTGAGCCTGTTTGAGAGCTGTGTCACCATCCAGAGCAATGGTGATAGAGCCAGAAGCAATATCAAAGATACTCACCAGAGCAGTGCAACAGGTGAGAACCCCAATGATACCTGCCAGTTCACTCCTATAGGATGATTGATCCTCTGGGGATCCACTGACAAAATTACAGCCAGTGAGGAACAATGAAGCAGACTTGGTGGAGGTATTGGGTGACAGAATGAAAGCAGAAGTTGAAGTACTCTTGGAGACTCACAGAGTGCATCAAAGGCATCTGCAGGGGAGTCTGGAAGAGAATCAAATGGATTGTACTCCAGAGGATCCATGTCAGGAGGTTCAGAAACAAAGGCTGAAGACCCAACAACGCGGACAACTTGGCCACAAATAACAGGGCAGACAAGCACATCAGCGCAGGCAGGTTTGTCAGAAAGGATTTCAGCAGTGACCCTGTATCTGCCCCTGCCTTGGGAGATGCTCACCATCCAGCCAGTAGAATTTTTGAAGAATATTCTATTGGTGGATAGAGACATAAACCAAGGCCAAAGAGAAGCCGTCTGGGGAGAGAGCCAATGCCCAAGATGAAAAGAAGGAGCCAGTGCCCTGGCTGCAGGGGGTGGACAGGGGGGAAGAAAACAGGTCTGAAGAGCCTTAGTCCATAAGCGCTGTGCTGCTGGAGGCCAAGATGGAGGACATCTAGGCCAGTCAAGATGATCCCTCAAGTGATTGGAGGATGTCAGCTGGAAAGCCATGGGAGAGAGTCTCTTCCCATCTGGAGTACAAATGTCAGCAAGGGAGATAGCCTTGAGTGACATGCGCATGTGATTCAAGAGGGACAAGTCAGCACCTCTGAAGCCAGAGTTGACAAAGGCTTGCATGAGATAACAGTCATTGGAACGTAGCAGAGGAAGATCTGGGAAGTCTTCAAACAAGCTCACAGGGTGAACAGAGAAAAACTTCCACACATGTTTGTACCAGCAAGGAGTGACGTAGGAAGCAAAAGGATGATATGGTGTGACACCAAGATGGAGAGGAATGCCAAGTTCGAGCCGTAGAGACTCAGCAGTTAGCCTGAGAATCCGACCAGTTTGGGAGGACCTGACAGATTCCTGAAAGAGAGTGGCAATATGACTGAACTCTTGGAGGAGGTAGGGATGAATGAAACCAAAGCCTTGATAGAGGGAAGGACCATAGAATACAGGTCTAGGAAAGGTCCGTGACATCCCTGCTTTATTCAGCACAGGAACAAGAGCTGGGTGAATGATCTTCGTCCAGGTGGCCTCATCAAGTTGCGTGACAGGCATGGGGTATTCAACAGACTTCATGAAAGAATACTTGAAGGTGTAGAGGGATGCCCTCTTCTCACACTTGGAAGCCTTGAGTTGAGAGCCAAAAGACTGAGACTGGGACTTCATGTAAGCAATCTGTGCTTCCTCATTGCCATCCATAGAGATAAAAACCCCAAGGGTCTTGTCAGCGTGGTCAACTTCAAACCTATCCAGGGTAGCTCGATTGCCATTTTTGTCAGCAACAGAGAAGTCACCGGGCATATCAGCAATTGATCGATAGTCCCAACCAGATCCATTCCATTTGAAATCAATCAAATAACAGAAGGATTTGGCAGGTTCAATTGCACCACCAGTGGCAATAATCCCTCCTGCCCATCGGTCAAGAGCTTCCTGAAAGTCAACAGCCAATTCCTCACCAGATGTTGAGGAATCAGAGCCAGCACAAAACAAATCTGTGTCATCCACAAAGGCAAAACCCACAAGAGAAACCAGTTGCAGTGACAATGAAGTGATAAGATGGACACCATGCCCAGCCTGTTGCATCATTCGGAAGACAATTGTTGACACCAAAGCCCAAAGAGTTGGACCAATACCGTTGCCTTGGCCACAACCACTGAGAGGAACAGGTTCATCACCATACACAGGACCTGACCGACCAAAACCAGTTTTGATATGGTGCTTAGCATGCTGCAGAGTAGACAGAAGAACTTCACACACATGGGCAGGAACCCCAAAGCTCTGGAGAGTGAGACCTGCAATGGGATGTGAGATTCTATCATAACAGCCCTTAGCATCATTCATAGCAACAGCACCGGATCTGCGCTTCTGCCTCAACACATCACAGATGAGCTTCTTGTTCAGGCAGGTGTTGATGGCCTTGTGGTGTTTCCTGCTTCCATGTTGATCAACAGCCACGGCATTGGCACGTTCAGCATAGGCAAGAATGCGTCTGCCAATCATCTTGTTGTTGATTTGGAACTCAGGAGACATCAGCTGAATAAGCCTCATCTTATCCACTCTATATTCACCAGGTTTCTTGAAGATCTCAACATCAGTGATGACCTGCCAAGCAGAAGGAGAGAAGCCAACAATCAATGGGACAGATCTCAGGAGAGTGTCAAACTTGTTCAACTGGGGATCAAGGGCAAAAGCCTTGTGGTGGGAAAAACTCAAACAAGAAGGTTCACTGGCTGTGCGTTCCCTCTGGCATTTCCAGGCAGCAGCATTGTCAGCTGGACACACTGAATAGTCAAAGGGGGGCAAACTCAGTATAGAGTCAGGGACTTTGAGACAGGAAAGAAATTCAGAGAGGTATTTGTCAGTGGCAGGAGGAGGATTATATGTGCCATCAAGAACATGAGTAGCAGCATGGGCTGTGCCTAGGTAGCCGAAATCCCGGATGAAGGAGGGAGTCATGGATGGAGTGCCAAGACACTGCTGTTGACGCCGGACATTGGATTCAGCCATAGCTGGTACCATAGTAGACTGAGATTCCAAGACCTGTTCAACACCATCATGGCCAACTGCAATAGCTCGCAAGACTGCTGACTTGTTGACACGTCCCCGAATAGACCGAGCAGCAAGACCAAGCTCTCTTTGAAGACGTTCCCTGCGCATCCTGGCACGAATCTGGGAAGCATTTTGATTGTGAGGCTTGCCTTCAGCAAGAAGTGCATCCACCAGGCCTTGATTGAAGGAGTCTCTCCATGAGGGGGCCAATTTCTTCACTGCCCGGTATTGCTTGTAAGCTTGTTTCAGATGGAGGAGAGCACTGGAAAGGTCACTGTGTTCTCCTTTGTAGAGAGAAAGCTTGCATGCCAACCTTTTCAAAACAGTATGACTGGTGGACACACCCTGTCTCAACTTAACAACACGCCTCCAAAAGTCAATTGTATCACGATAGACTTGCAGCTTCGGGGACCATGGAACCAGACCAGCTCTAGTGTGGCAGAGGTTTTGTTCAACAGAGAGTCTGAGAGAGGTGGAAGTTTCATGGAGTACTTCATATGTGGTGATGAGATCAGCGCGCACAGAAATATCCCCAGACTGAAACTGAGCCAGTAGGTGCTCCAGCTTAGCTTGGAGAGAAAACACTCCAGCCTTGAGAAAGCTGTGCCTCACTCGCTTGAAATACCGTTGGCGCAGATGAGGGTGGGAGGACTGGAGTTTGGAATGAGAGAGGCTCACAGGAGGTGGCAGATGTTTGCCCATGAGGCTGCAATTACAGACTTCAATCCAAAGCATTCTGTGGTCAGATTCCATACCATAGGCACCACCAAAGGGACAATACCCAGCCCTGAGAACATCAACATTCTCAGAGACCCAAATGGCATCAATGGGTGTTCTGGTAGTGTTGCGGTTGTGAGTGGCAGGAGGAGAAGACGTACGATGAAGGGTAAGGATGGCCTCTCGGAAACCAAGAGCCTGGAGCTCAAAAGACAAGCCATCAGTCCTGACATCAGCATTCTGGTCAATCCCAACAATGACCTGGTCACCTGCACCCAGGCAGACCTGAAGGGCAGCAGTCAAATCCCTGTGAAAAAGAATGCATGGATTGGGACTGAAAAGATTTTCAGCTGCTTGAAAGTAGCGGCACTGTTGATTCCAGACTGAGCCCAGATCCCTATCATTTTCAACGGGGCAGTAAGCAGAAAACATTGTGACAGTGTAGCCATCCCTGCCCTGAAACTTGACAAAGGACCATCTTCCAAGACCAGATGGATCAGCTCCATGTGCAACCTTGTGGGAGCTGAACAGCTGGTCAATGGAAAAACTTGTGCCGCCAGGCTGAAGCCATGAGCAGTCTGAAGCTTCATGCTTGTTGTTGGCAAGAAAGGAAAAACTTGAGGGACAGACATTCTTCATGCGCCGATTGAAAAGATCACAGGGCAGGAGTTTGGATTCATTCAAGCAATGTTCAGCAAAAAGAGCCACACTGGCATTGCTCTTGACAAATTGACGGGAGTTGTGCTTGGACCTGGACATAAAGGCAGCTCTACGCTGGGGTCCAATGTTTTGGAAGGTGATTATGGTGGAATTAGAGGATGGAGCTTGAGGAAAGGAATGACCAAAACTGTCAGAATCCTTAGCAGCAAGAGAGTCTCCATGAAGAGTGAATTGGACAAAATGAGAGACAGGGGAAGAGGCGGAGGGGGAAAAGGGAGAAACAGGAGAAGCATTGATGGGATTTGGATTGGAAGGCATCCCATCAAACCTCATACCAGAAGAGCTAACCATGATCAGAAGGAAACCGAGTCTGTCGCACGGAAGAAAAAGATGCCGGAGCTGATTTGGTGGAGACATTGGCATGGCTCAAATCACTGACACTAGCATCATGGCTGGAGGAGAATGCAATAGCAGCAACTCCCATCCTCAAAGCAGAGGCTGCATCTTCCTCACCACCAGGCAAACCAGAAGGCAGATCAGCAGGAACTTCAGGTGAGACATCAGGAGAGGCCACAGGGAAGTCACCAGCCATGGCATTATTGGGAGGATCAGGAACTGCAGGGGGGACATCAGGAGAGACACCAGGGGAGGCATCAGTCTTGGCAGCATTGGGAGAATCACCTCCAGGAGGAGCATCACTTGCAGGCGGTGAAGCCTTGACAGCAGTGAGATTGGAAGTGCCGGTCGCTAAAGTATCCATGGACTGGGAGTCATCAAAGCCTCCACCACCACTGTCAGCACGGGCTTGGAGGTTGAAGTGCAAATCCAGATCAAAAGTGAGGTCTGGGGCAAGGTCAACTGACAAGTCATCATCAACAAGCTCCCAATCTCTGGCATCACCATCACCAAAAAAGGGAAGAGAGGCATCCTGCATTGGATCTGCAGCAGGTGCAGTTTCCACCACACAATTGGCAGCAGCATCCCAATGGTAAGCCTCCATTTCAGTCAAGCACTCAGAAGAGAACCATTGTCTAACACAAGAACCATAATGAGCCTCCAAAAAAATAGGCAGGAAAGACAACATGGCCATGGCTTCAGCCTTGGTAGTGATGTTATACAAAGCAAGGATCTCACCCCGGTATGAACTGGTATCAACAGAGAGAAAGAGAGGCCATGACCAATTGTCACGAGTTCTGATGCCCATAAGCACACTGCGCAGTGTCTTCAAACCCAGCCCTTGGCCCAAATCAACAGGAAGATCAAGATCAACTACCCCCAAAACAGGAGCAGTTTCATGGCTCTCAATAAATTTGGCTTGGCGGTGCTTAGCTTGGCGAACAGTCTTGAGCTTGGAAGGGGGGAGGGGCCTGTCAGAATGATTGGTAGCTGTCTCAATGAACTTGTAGAATTTGCCATCAGGGAGAGAGGCAATGTCTGAAGGCTTGCAACGATTGAACTGGGCTTTGAGGAGCTTAACAGTTTGGGCGCGCTTTGTAGCATCACATAAAACATGAGCAGCCAGAACCGGATTGGGATCAGGAGTTCTGGAGTTGTCCAGGCTGATATTCTTCCTGATAACAGCAATAGGACATGCCTGAAACCTGGGATGAGTCTGAAGCAATTCGTTGTAGTGGTCAAGATCAAAACTCTGCATGTATGATCCAAGGAGAAAGCCACAGGTGACAATAACTGGGGCCTGAATGTGGTCAAACTTCAAGTCCATGTCACGATCCCTGAGTCTCTGGAGCAAGGAGACAGACAATAGAGTCTCCAGGGAAGCACTATGTCCCACAAAGAAGCGTAAGTGAGGAGCAGTTCTGCTGCGAAGCCAGAGCTGAGCAACATACAATTCCAAGGTTTTCCTGTCAGGAAGTGTAGTCCAAAGCTTGGTAACAGGCTTGGCCTTGGGATTGAGCCGGGCTCTTGAGGGAAAAACATACAACACCAGGCGCTTGTCAACAGTCCAAAGGAGATCCAAAGCTTCCTTGAGAGACTTGAGCAGTTCATCATACAGGTCCCCAGGGCGTTGTGACATCAACCTTGGAAGGGACAGAGTGACATAAGAACTATGAGAACACTTGGTGCCAGCAGTGACATCCACTGGAGCTCGGGAATCACTTGAGCAAACCCCTCG
This sequence comes from Pseudo-nitzschia pungens, assembly GCA_037355855.1. Classification (NCBI taxonomy): domain Eukaryota; phylum Bacillariophyta; class Bacillariophyceae; order Bacillariales; family Bacillariaceae; genus Pseudo-nitzschia; species Pseudo-nitzschia pungens. The sequence goes on from CM074767.1 coordinate 2,820,940, forward strand.
GCGTTGGAGGAAATGCCCAGCAGAAGAGGACAAGACAGTAGCATCACCACCACCAGGAAGAAAGGACACGGATTTGGAAGTGGAAGCATCATCAACCGCAGTTGGCGCAGGTGGTGGAGGTCTCTTCTTGAAATGCCAGTGGGATCCAAGTACCTGGTTAGCTGCCAACCAAACTTTGCCTTCAGTGCTGGGCAAAAGGTTGCCTTCACAGTACATGGTTTCAAAACACTCAGGTGACATCTTGGCCAAACCAATAAGACATCTCCTCAGAGCATGGCCGGAAGGTTGCTTGGTCCAGTCTTCAGAGGCTTGAAAGCAGAGAGTAGCAAGGGAAACCAGGGACTCCACAGAAGCAGTTCTCCACTCAGGGTTGTCAGGAAAAGCGTGAGCATATGCTGGAGGGATGGCAGACTGACAGACATCATGGATGGATTTCTTGTCATTCCCATCTTTCTTGCTGAAGAAGTGAGTGGGACTTGGACACCCAGTCCATAGCCGGGATCCTGCTGGAGTTTTACGAAGAGTTTGGATAGGGGTGGGAATGGAAGCACGACCAGTAAAAGGCCCCTTACCGTAGTAGCACCAGAGGAAGGAATCTGAGTGAGCTTTGTTGGCAGCAGCCAGGGCTTTCTGGCGTAGGGCATGTCGCCCTGCAGACGGTGTGTCAGAAAGAAATGCAAGAGTAGCTTGTTTCAGACTAGACTTGGAAGGAGAGACCTTGGAAGGAGGGGGCTTAGAGTCTGAGTGCTCAGAGCCTGGCTGACCATCCCCAGACGTCGCACTGGTGGACTTCCCACTGCTGGACTTCCCACTGTTGGGCGTCCCACTGGTGGACTTCCCACTGTCGGACTGCCCACTGCCTGAATGCCCAGTGTCGGAATGCCCAGTGCCTGACTGCTCAGTGCTCATATCAACATCATCTAGTGCACCAGTAGACACAGCAGAAGTGAAGGACATATCATCATCAGAAGGGAGAGAATCCCTAGAGGGAGGGGGAGAGGGAGTAGCCTGAACGGAGCCAGCAGGTGGTCGGCGGGAAGGAGTCCCCACAAAAGCGCGTTTGTTTGCAGGAGTGGCAGGCAAGGGTGGCCTTTTACGCCCGGAAGCTGGCAGGGGAGGAGGCATGGTGGGGCTGGTAGTGGCTTAATAGACGTGTTGGCTTGGTGTTGACTTGGACGCAGGGAGGCTGTCAGTGTTTGCCTGTATGTAGAGGTACTGCTGGGGGTACTTCTTGTAGCAATTTTTGCTAAAAAACGAGCAAAAAATTGTCTCACACTTGGAGCGCGCAAAACTCTGCGCGAAAGTTGTGCAAATTTGGACAATTTTACTCCTACCGTACGGTAGCACTGGTAGCACGGCAAGCACGGTAGCACGGTAGCACTGCAAATTTGTACTCGTACTGTAGTACTGTACAGTACTCGTAGCTTGAAAATTGTGCAGATTTGAACAATTTTGCAACTACTGCAAATCGTGTAGGCTTGTACTCGTACTGTAACCTTACTCCTAGCTTGAAAATTGTGCAAATTTGAACAATTTTGCACTACTGCAAATCGTGTAGGCTTGGAGGCTTGCAAATTAGAATCGTAAATGATTTGAATTGAGATACAGCAGCCCCTTAGCTTGAAAACAGGGGCTTTAGTAGGAACACTTAGGGACCGGGGGATATCAATAGCAGGGCACACTTAAAAGGCTCAGGAGGGAACTTGAAGTTCAAGCTCGCGAGGACTTATGAGTGGAAACAGTGTCCAGGGGCAATCGGCTTGAAAACTGGGACCTTGAGCGAGACACTTAGGGACCAGGAAATTGGTGGAAACGGTATCCAGGGGCAATTGGCTTGAAAACAGGAACCTTGAGCGAGACACTTATGGACCAGGGAAACAGTGGAAACAGTATCCAAGGGCAATTGGCTTGAAAACAGGAACCTTGAGCGAGACACTTAGGGACCAGGGAAGCTGCGTGCTTGAAAACAGGGGCTTTAGTAGAAACACCTAGGGACCAGAGTGAGGCTTGTGTCGTGAAAACAGTGTCGAACTTGAAGTTCAAGTTGGGGTTGCTTAAGAGCGAAAACACTTAGGGAGCAAGGAACTCGCAAACACGTAGGGACCAGGGGAAGTGTAGTCTTGAAAACAAGGGGCGATAGGAAGTGTAGTCTTGGAAACAAGAGTGCACTACGTAGAAGGTACTTAGGGATCAGTTGGTCTTGGCTTGAAAACAGATGTTGTAGGAGAAGCCTTAAGCGAAAAGACTTAAGGACTAGGGGGCTTGGCTAGGAAACAGGGGTACTCTTAAGTGATAAACACTACAGGAGTAGTGGGCAATTGGCTTGAAAATAAAGGGGGAACTGGAAGATATGCTCGCGCGAACTTGCAAATACTTAAGGATCAGCAAGTAGGAACCTTCTAGAAGGGGGGTGTATAAGTGTTCGATCTTGAAGAATGTAGAACGTTAAGTGGGTTCGATCTTGAAGAATGTAGAACGTTAAGTGGGTATCACTTAAGGGCTTGAAGGACTGTATAGCGTCGAATAATAAGGTAGCTTGAAAACAGATCGAAAAAACAAACCGAGCTCGTAGACGAAGCGGAATCGAAACAGAAGCAGCTGTAGAATTAGTACTGTGCTTGCTGTAGGAAATTATGTGTCCTTGTTTTCGGTCGTGTTGCTTGTTGCTTGCCGACGACGACGACAGGAAACAAGGAACCAAAGCAACCGAAGGAAGCAAGGAGCAGCCAAACAAATAGCAGAATCGAATAGAGAAGGTCTCTGTTAATAGGGATAGTGCTTGGTGTTGTTGTTGGAGCTTTAGAAGTGAGGGAGATATCAAAGGGGAAAGTTGTGTAGAAATCTACGTGTTTTAAGTACTGGAACATCGGAACGTCGGACAAAATCGCGCGTCGCAAAATTGTAACCAACCTGTGGTAGGGAATATTTGTGGAGAAGTACTCTTGGAGTAATAATAATATACTTCTTTAAGTAGGAAAATCCACCGAAGGTGGTTAAAAGCTACTCAGTCTGTAACCAGACTTTATCGTCGCCTCAATCGAAGAGAGGTTAGGCCCCAAGTTGTAGAACGACGCGTCGCCTCAACCATGGGGGATTTGGGCCCCAGGTTGCAAAGACGACTATTTTTCAAACGAACCTTGGTAAGAAACAGGAAAAAAACGAACAAGTCCAGAGCACAACAGACACTGCTGTTGCAGAGCGTACAAGAGACGGGGTAACAAGAACATGAAAGGGAAAAACACAAGCAAAACTGTCCCTGGAATGCTGCTGTACAGCATCAGTAATGCTCGAAGTGGTCAGCGAACACAAGCAAAACCCTTCCTCAGATACATAGTATCAGTAATGCAAGTGGTCAGCTGACGCAAGCAAAACTGGTCTCAACATGCTGTATTGCAGCATCAGTAATGCGAGTGCCCCAAACACATTCCTTACCATACCAAAAGAACACAAGCAAAATTTCCCAGGTAATGCTCGTACATTCAGTACCTGCCATCGTATTGGTACCTGCTGGTACCTAGGTATAACACTTAGAGGCGGTGGATGCTGTCCTCCTGTTAGAACGTCGTAGTAGCTTGGAAACAAGGGCTCTAAGTGAGAACACTTAAATACCAGCAGGCCTGTAGTCTTGGAAACAGGTGGCAGCTGTACTGTGAACTGGAGGGGTATATGTAGGTGGTGGAGCGTTAAGTAACATGTACTTAGCGACTTTGGGGCTTGGGTCAGAAAAACAGTAGGTCCATAATCGAGAACAATTATGGTCCAGCAGGGCAGTAGACTTGAAAACAGATGACAGTTGAAGTGTGCATCTGAGAGGGTTATGTAGGTAGGAGAGCCTTAAGCAAGCTGTACTTAGCGGCTGTGGGGCTTGGGTAAGAAAACAGTAGGACCATAAGCGAAAAACTTATGGTCCAGCAGGGCAGTAGACTTGAAAACAGATGACATTGATACTGTACACCTGAGAGGGTTATGTAGGTGGTGGAGCCTTAATAATAATAATATACGTATTTAAATAACTTTAATCACCAAAGGTGAAACTAAATTACTCAGTCTGTAACCAGACTTTAACGTCGCCTCCATCATAGAGTCAGGACCCCAAGTGGCAGAACGACAAATTTTCAAACAAACCTTGAACATCAAGCAGGGAAAAAGACAAACAAGTCCCACAAAAGAGGGAATTGAGATAAAGTGAAATGGGAATGAAGATAGTGGGATAAGATCCAGTATCAAAAGGGATGGGACAGGATAAGAAGCAGGAACAGAAGACAAAACCAAGGTACAAAGTGTAATCAACCCTGAGGTCCAGTAAGCCAGGCTCTGAGAAGAGCAGCCTCTTGTTGGTATGGCTGCACTGGTGGGACAGGCGCTGCATACTGCTTCCTTGCAAGGTGGATGGTTGCAAGCCACTGCCGCTTGGCAGTCAGGGTGTAACCTTGTAGGACTTGGAAAGGGGTTTGTAACAGGGAGTGTGACTGGGGAAGTGCACCAGCTGCACCAATCGCCAATTCTGAGGTGATGGAAGCATCAAGAGATTGGTGTTGTTCAGCATCAAGGGTACCCCCAGGACCATGGAGTCGTTCATTCCTATAAGTCCAAAGATCCCAGGAGGTAAGAAAGAACTGATGGATGATAGCTGTAGCCCAACGTTTGGGAGAGCGCTTGCTTCCAATGTGGGAGTAGTAGTCAGCCTGGATTTGATACCAGCGAGGAGACCACCTACCCAGAATCCAGTTGTGCCAGCCAATAGTCCTCTGTGCCCTGACAGCAGACGCAATTGCAAGTGAGTAGGATGATGGATAAATTCTCTGGCCCTTCCGAACTCTTGTGAGAAGATCCACAATGGCAGCAACCAATGATGGATCAGTTTGTTCAACTTCAAGCCTCTTCTGCAGTGGTCCCGTGAAGGCCGACACACTGTGCCTGACAGCCCCAGGATCCTTGCAGGAGAGCACATGAGAAACCTTCTCGTTGTCTGCATCACACAATGGGCACCTGGAGTGATCCTGATACTGGTAGTGAAGTAGTTGGTTGCCAACACCAATGCATCCAGAAGCAAACTTGACAAACCACCTTTGCATGCCAGGAGGGAGTCGCTTGAAGGCAGACAGATGGGCACACCAATGGATGGAACCCAAAACAGGTTGTGGAATGGGGATATCATGGTGGGTCTGCCAATATTTAAGAAGAGGAGGACCAGAAATGGCAACATGCAGAGCATTCTGATCAAACCTTGAGCACTTGCATCCATTGAGAGAAAATGCCCAGGGCTCAAACACAAGTCTGGGATAGTGATGGGCAGAAGCTCTATGGACAGAGAGAAATGCCTTTGCCATGCTGTCAACCTGATGATTGCGAAGTGCCCACCAATCAAGAAAGATTCCAGCTTGATGGCCCTGAACCCACTGAAAGTGCACAGAGATTGGCAGGGCAGAAATCATGTTTCTGATGACATAAACATAATCAAAAGACTTCTGGGAAATAACCAATGGCCAAGATCCTTGAGCCTGTTTGAGAGCTGTGTCACCATCCAGAGCAATGGTGATAGAGCCAGAAGCAATATCAAAGATACTCACCAGTGCAGTGCAACAGGTGAGAACCCCAATGATACCTGCCAGTTCACTCCTATAGGATGACTGATCCTCAGGGGATCCACTGACAAAATTACAGCCAGTGAGGAACAATGAAGCAGACTTGGTGGAGGTATTGGGTGACAGGATGAAAGCAGAAGTTCCTCTGAGAAGTTCCGGATCAAATGAACCATCGCAGACAGCACTGGCAGTACCACTCTGGATAGCATCAACAATGTGCTGACAGCCAGCCTGTGGTAGGGAATATTTGTGGAGAAGTACCCTTGGAGACGCACAGAGTGCGTCAAAGGCATCTGCCGGGGAGTCTGGAAGAGAATCAAATGGATTGTACTCCAGAGGATCCTTGTCAGGAGGTTCAGAAACAAAGGCTGAAGACCCGACAACGCGGACAACGTGGCCACAAATAACAGGGCAGACAAGCACATCAGCGCAGGCTGGTTTGTCAGAAAGGATTTCAGCAGTGACCCTGTATCTGCCCCTGCCCTGGGAGGTGCTCACAGTCCAGCCAGTAGAAGTTTTGAAGAATATTCTGTTGGTGGATGGAGACAAAAACCAAGGCCAAAGAGAAGCTGTCTGGGGAGAGAGCCAAGGCCCAAGATGAAAAGAAGGAGCTAGTGCCCTGGCTGCAGGGGGTGGACAAGGGGGAAGAAAACAGGTCTGAAGAGCCTTAGTCCATAAGCGCTTTGCTGCTGGAGGCCAAGATGGAGGACATCTCGGCCAGTCAAGAGGATCCCTCAAGTGATTGGAGGATATCAGCTGGAAAGCCATGGGAGAGAGTCTCTTCCCATCTGGAGTACAAATGTCAGCAAGGGAGATAGCCTTGAGTGACATGCGCATGTGATTCAAGAGAGACAAGTCAGCACCTCTGAAGCCAGCGTTGACAAAGGCTTGCATGAGATAGCAGTCATTGGAACGTAGCAGGGGAAGATCTGGGAAGTCTTCAAACAAGCTCACAGGGTGAACAGAGAAAAACTTCCACACATGTTTGTACCAGCAGGGAGTGACATAGGAAGCAAAAGGATGATATGGTGTGACACCAAGATGGAGAGGAATGCCAAGTTCAAGCCGGAGAGACTCAGCAGTTAGCCTGAGAATCCTACCAGTTTGGGAGGACCTGACAGATTCCTGAAAGAGGGTGGCAATATGACTGAACTCTTGGAGGAGGTAGGGGTGAATGAAACCAAAGCCTTGATAGAGGGAAGGACCATAGAATACATGTCTGGGAAATGTCCGTGACATCCCTGCTTTATTCAGCACAGGAACAAGAGCTGGGTGAATTATCTTAGTCCAAGTGGCCTCATCAAGTTGCGTGACAGGCATGGGGTATTCAACAGACTTCATGAAAGAATACTTGAATGTGTAGAGGGATGCCCTCTTCTCACACTTGGAAGCCTTGAGCTGAGAGCCAAAAGACTGAGACTGTGACTTCATGTGAGCAATCTGTGCTTCCTCATTGCCATCCATGGAGATAAAAACCCCAAGGGTCTTGTCAGCATGGTCAACTTCAAAACGATCCAGGGTAGCGCGATTGCCATTCTTATCAGCAACAGAGAAGTCACCGGGCATGTCAGCAATGGAGCGATAGTCCCAACCGGATCCATTCCATTTGAAATCAATCAAATAACAGAAGGATTTGGCAGGTTCAATCGCACCACCAGTGGCAATAATCCCACCAGCCCATCGGTCAAGAGCTCCCTGAAAATCAACAGCCAATTCCTCACCAGATGTTGAGGAATCAGAGCCAGCACAAAACAAATCTGTGTCATCCACAAAGGCAAAACCCACAAGAGAAACCAGTTGCAGGGACAATGAAGTGATAAGATGGACACCATGCCCAGCCTGCTGCATCATTCGGAAGACAATGGTTGACACCAAGGCCCAAAGAGTTGGACCAATACCATTGCCTTGGCCACAACCACTGAGAGGAACAGGTTCATCACCATACACAGGACCTGACCGACCAAAGCCAGTTTTGATGTGGTGCTTAGCATGTTGCAGAGTCGACAGAAGAACTTCACACACATGTGCAGGAACACCAAAGCTCTGGAGAGTGAGACCTGCAATGGGATGAGAGATTCTATCATAACAGCCCTTGGCATCATTCATAGCAACAGCACCGGATCTGCGCTTCTGCCTCAACACATCACAGATGAGCTTCTTGTTCAAGCAGGTGTTGATGGCCTTGTGGTGTTTCCTGCTTCCATGTTGATCAACCGCCACTGCATTGGCACGTTCAGCATGGGCAAGAATGCGTCTGCCAATCATCTTGTTGTTGATTTGGAACTCAGGAGACATCAACTGGATGAGTCTCATCTTATCCACTCTATATTCACCAGGTTTCTTGAATATCTCAACATCCGTGATGACCTGCCAGGCAGAAGGAGAGAAGCCAACAATCAATGGGACTGATCTCAGTAGAGTGTCAAACTTGTTCAACTGGGGATCCAGGGCAAAAGCCTTGTGGTGGGCAAAACTCAAACAAGAAGGTTCACTTGCTGTGCGTTCCCTCTGGTGTTTCCAGGCAGCAGCATTGTCAGCTGGACACACTGAATAGTCAAAGGGAGGCAAACTCAGAATAGAGGCAGGGACTTTGAGACAAGAAAGAAATTCAGACAGGTATTTGTCAGTGGCAGGAGGAGGAGTATATGTGCCATCAAGAACTTGAGCAGAAGCATGGGCTGTGCCGAGGTAGCCAAAATCTTGAATGAAGGAGGGAGTCATGGAGGGAGTGCCAAGACACTGCTGTTGACGCCGGACATTGGATTCAGCCATAGCTGGAACCATAGTGGACTGGGACTCCAAGACCTGTTCAGCACCATCAGGGCCAACTGCAATAGCTCTCAAGACAGCTGACTTGTTGACACGTCCAGGAGGATTATATGTGCCATCAAGAACATGAGTAGCAGCATGGGCAGTGCCTAGATATTCGAAATCTTGAATGAAGGAGGGATTCATGGAAGGAGTGCCAAGACACTGCTGTTGACGCCTGACATTGGATTCAGCCATAACTGGAACCATAGTAGACTGAGACTCCAAGACCTGTTCAACACCATCAGGGCCAACTGCAATAGCTCGCAAGACAGCTGACTTGTTGACACGCCCCCGAATAGACCAAGCAGCGAGGCCAAGCTCTCGTTGAAGCCGTTCCCTGCGCATCCTGGCACGAATCTGGGAAGCACTCTGGTTGTGAGGCTTGCCTTCAGCAAGAAGTGCATCCACCAGGCCTTGATTGAAGGAGTCTCTCCATGAGGGGGCCAATTTCTTCACTGCCCGGTATTGCCTGTAAGCTTGTTTCAGATGGAGGAGAGCACTGGAAAGATCACTGTGTTCCCCTTTGTAAAGAGAAAGCTTGCAGGCCAACCTTTTCAAAACAGTATGACTGGTGGACACACCCTGGCGCAACTTGACAACACGCCTCCAAAAGTCAATGGTATCACGATAGACTTGCAGCTTTGGTGACCATGGAACCAAACCAGCTCTAGTGTGGCAAAGGTTGTGTTCAACAGAGAGCCTGAGAGAGGTGGAGGTTTCATGGAGTACTTCGTATGTATTGATGAGATCAGCGCGCACAGAAATATCCCCAGACTGAAACTGAGCCAGTAGGTGCTCCAGCTTAGCTTGGAGAGAGAACACTCCAGCCTTGAGAAAGCTGTGCCTCACACGCTTGAAATACTGTTGGCGCAGATGAGGGTGGGAGGACTGAAGTTTGGAATGAGAGAGGCTCACAGGAGGTGGCAATTTTTTTCCCATGATACTGCCATTACAGACTTCAATCCAGAGCATGCGATGGTCAGATTCCATACCATGGGCACCACCAAAGGGACAATACCCAGCCCTGAGAACATCAACATTCTCAGAGACCCAAATGGCATCAATTGGTGTTCTGGTAGTGTTTCTGTTGTGGGTGGCAGGAGGAGAAGACTGACTATGAAGGGTAAGAATGGCCTCTCTGAAACCAAGAGCCTGGAGCTCAAAGGACAAGCCATCAGTCCTAACATCAGCATTGTGATCAATCCCAAGAATGACCTTATCCCCTGCCCCCATACAAGCCTGAAGGGCAGCAGTCAAATCCCTGTGAAAAAGAATGCATGGATTGGGACTGAAAAGATTTTCAGCTGCTTGAAAGTAGCGGTACTGTTGATTCCAGACGGAGCCAAGATCCCTATCATTTTCAACTGGGCAGTAGGCAGAAAACATTGTGACAGTGTAGCCATCCCTTCCCTGAAACCTGACAAAGGACCATCTTCCAAGACCGGAAGGATCAGCCCCATGAGCAACCTTGTGGGAACTGAACAATTGGTACAATTTTGCGACGCGCGTTTTTGTCCGACGTTCCGATGTTCCAGTACTTAAAACACGTAGATTTCTACACAACTTTCCCCTCTGATATCTCACTCACTTCTAAAGCTCCTACAACAAAACCAAGCACTACACCTATTAACAGAGACTTCCTCTCTCTGATTCTGCTGTTTGTTTGGCTGCTCCTTGCTTCCTTTGGTTGCTGTGGTTGCTTGTTTCCTGTCGGTCGGTCGATCGGCAACCCAAACAAGGACACATAATTTTCTACAGCGCTTCCAGTACTAATTCTACAGCAGCTCTGTAGGCAAGCAACACGACCGAAAACAAGGACACATAATTTTCTACAGCAATTGCAGTACTAATTCTACAGCAGCTCTGCTCCGGTTAGTCTCCACGCTCAGTTTGTCTCCGAGCTCTCGGTTAGTTTTTGATCTGTTTTCAAGCTACCTTATTATTTAACGCTATACAGTCTTTCAAGCCCCTTAAGTGATATCCACTTAACGTTCTACATTCTTCAAGATCGAACACATATACACCCCCCTTCTAGAAGGTTCCTACGCGCTGCCCTATAAGTATTTGCAAGTTCGCGAGCATATCTTCCAGTTCCCCCTTTATTTTCAAGCCAATTGCCCACTACTCCCTAAGTGTTTATCACTTAAGAGTACCCCTGATTCCTAGCCAAGCCCCCTAGTCCCTAAGTGTTTTCGCTTAAGGCTCCCCCTACTACACCTGTTTTCAAGCCAAGACCAACTGATCCCTAAGTACCTCCTACTTATTGCACTCTTGTTTCCAAGACTACAGCTACTACCGCCCCTTGTTTTCAAGACTACAATTTCCCTGGTCCCTAAGTGTTCGCGAGTTCCTTGATCCCTAAGTGTTTTTGCTATTAAGCAACCCCAACTTGAACTTCAAGTTCGACACTGTTTTCAAGATACAAGCCTCCCTCTGGTCCCTAGGTGTTTCTACTAAAGCCCCTGTTTTTAAGCAACCAGCTTCCCTGGTCCCTAAGTGTCTCGCTCAAGGTACCTGTTTTCAAGCCAATTGCCCTTGGATACTGTTTCCACTGCTTCCCTGGTCCCTAAGTGTCGCGCTCAAGGTCCTTGTTTTCAAGCCAACATCCCCTGGATACTGTTTCCACTTATAAGTACTTGCGAGTTTGAACTTCAAGTTCCCTCCTGAGCCTTTTAAGTGTGCCCTGCCATTGATATCCCCCGGTCCCTAAGTGTTCCTACTAAAGCCCCTGTTTTCAAGTAAGCAGCTTCCCTGATCCCAGGTCTTTGTTACAAGCCAGTCGTCGGTTTGTTTCTACAGTTTGTTTCTACACGATTTGCAGTGGTCTACCGGAGTTTCTAAATTCTGTAACTCCAGAGCACCTCTGTGGGTTTCAAACGTGACTCTTCTGGTAGTGCTCCAGTCCTTTCTTTTGGTTCCCCTGGAGTTTTTCCTTGTCCAGACCAACGTTGGACCTGTTGTTGCTGCTGTACCCTGTTTCCCAGCATACAACCTATCAACCTATTCACTGGCATTTGCCCGCAGCCGGTGCTTCTCCTGCCCCGGCCTTTGTCATCACCTGGCCTTTTACATCCAAGAGGCGTGTCTGCTGTTGCCCCAGCACCCACCAGGTTGCTTTTCAGCTGTTGATTTGCCCTCAACCGGTGCCTCTCCTCCCCCGGCCTTTGCCCACAACCGGTGCTTCTCCTGCTCCGGCCTTTGTCATCACCTGGCACTTTTACATCCAAGCGGCGTGTCTGCTGTTCTGTTGATTTGCCCTCACCCGGTGCCTCTCATACCCCGGCCTTTGCTCTCAACCGGTGCTTCTCCTGCCCCGGCATCTGTCATCACCTGGCACTTTTCCATCCAAGCGGCGTGTCTGCTGTTGCCCCAGCACCCACCAGGTTGCTTTTCAGTTGTTACTTTGCCCTCAACCGGTGCTTCTCCTGCCCCGGCCTTTGTCATCACCTGGCACTTTTCCATCCAAGCGGCGTGTCTGTTGTTGCCCCAGCACCCAACTGGTTGCTTTTCAGCTGTTGCTTTGCACTCAACCGGTGCTTCTCCTGCCCCGGCCTTTGTCATCACCTGGCACTTTTCCATCCAAGCGGCGTGTCTGCTGTTGCCCCAGCACCAACCTATTTGCCTTTCAGCTGTTGCTTTGCACTCAACCGGTGCTTCTCCTGCCCCGGCCTTTGTCATCACCCGGCACTTTTCCATCCAAGCGGCGTGTCTGCTGTTGCCCCAGCACCCACTAGGTTGCTTTTCAGTTGTTACTTTGCCCTCAACCGGTGCTTCTCCTCACCCGGCCTTTGTCATCACCTGGCACTTTTCCATCCAAGTGGCGTGTCTGCTGTTGCCCCAGCACCAACCAATTTGCCTTTCAGTTGTTGCCTTGCCCTCAACCGGTGCTTCTCCTGCCCCGGCCTTTGTCATCACCCGGCACTTTTCCATCCAAGCGGCGTGTCTGCTGTTGCCCCAGTACCCACCAGGTTGCTTTTCAGTTGTTGCTTTGCACTCAACCGGTGCTTCTTTTGCCCCTGCCTTTGTCATCACCTGGCACCTTTACATCCAAGCGGCGTGTCTGCTGTTGCTCCAGCACCCAACAGGTTGCTTTTCAGCTGTTGCTTTGCCCTCAACCGGTGCTTCTCCTGCCCCGGCCTTTGTCATCACCTGGCACTTTTCCATCCAAGTGGCGTGTCTGCTGTTGCTCCAGCACCAACCAAGTTGCCTTTCAGTTGTTGCTTTGCCCTCAACCGGTGCTTCTCCTGTCCCGGCCTTTGTCCTCACCCAGCACTTCTCCATTCAAGCGCGGCTTTTCCGTTGGTGCTCCTGCACTCTACTAGAGGTCTTCTGCTGTTGTTTGCCCTCAACCGGTGCTTCTCCTCACCCGGCCTTTGTCATCACCTGGCACTTTTACATCCAAGAGGTGTGTCTGCTGTTGCTCCAGCACTCAACAGCTTGCTATTCGGCTGTTGTTTGCCCTCAACCGGTGCTTCTCCTGCCCCGGCCATTGTCAGCACCTGGCACTTCTCCATTCAAGCGCGGCATTTCAGTTGGTGCTCCTGCCCTCCACTAGAGGTTTTCCGCTGTTGCTTGCCCTCAACCGGTGCTTCTCCTGCCCCGGCCTTTGCTCTCAACCGGTGCTTCTTCTGCCCTGGCCTTTGTAATCACCTGGCACATCTCCCTCCAAGCGGTGTGTCTGCTGTTGCCCCAGCACCCAACAGGTTGTTTTTCAGTTGTTGCCTTGCCCTCAACTGGTGCTTCTCCTGCCCCGGCCTTTGTCATCACCTGGCACTTCTCTGTTGTTTCTTCTGCCCTCAGCTGGTGTCTCTGCACTCAGCTGCTCCCCTTCTGGTACAATGCCTCCCCCTCCTAATAAGGGGTGGCCCACCTCCCAAGCTGCTTCCCGGAAGAAAAGATCTTCCACGCCTTCTTCTTCTGCTAGGTCTGCCTCTGGGTCTCGGTCTAGCAAGCGTCCCTTTGTGCAACAGACCCCTCCAAGACACTCAAGTGCCACCTCCGCTCTTGCCACTCCTTCCCCTGCTCTTGCTACCAGATCATCCTCTTCATCAGCCTCCTCAGCCTCTTCATCCTCTATGCATGGGTCTTCTGCTGATGATATGTCTTCCTCTTCTTCTGTGTCCTCATCTGCAGGTGTGCTTTCTGATGTTGATATGCTTGGCACTGAATCTGCACCAGGGGAATCTGCATCAGGGGATTCCTTGCAGTCTTCTTCTCTGTCAGCAGCTTCTCAGTTAGGCTCCCAGAAGTCAGGTTCTCCGCCGTCAGGTACTCTGTCAGGCTCTCAGTCGTCAGGTACTCTGCCGTCAGACCCCAAGCTGACAGGCTCCGAGCCGTCAGGATCCCAGCAACCAGGCTCCCAGCAGCCAGGATCCAAGCAGGCAGGCTCCCAGCTGCCAGGCCAACAGACGTCCAGACACACACCAATGGGTTCTGTGACCTCAGGCAAGGTCCCTGCTTCATCTATCCTCAAGCAATCTACTCTTGCCTTTTCCTCTGCCCAGAAGTCTGATCCCTCTCAGCAGAAAGCCCGCCAATCCCAACGCAAGGAGGTTCTGGCTGCTGCAAACAGGGCTCATTCTGCTTCCTTCTTCTGGTGTTTTTATGGTAAGGGTCCCTGTTCTGGCAGGTCTCCCATACCTTCTGCAATTCAGGCCTTTCGCAAATCTCCAACAGGTCACCGGTTATGGGCTGGGTGTCCAAGCCCTACACACTTCTTCAGCAAGAAGGAGGGTAACGACAAGAAATCCATCCATGATGTTTGCAAGACTGCCATCCCTCCTGTTTATGCTGAGGCTTTTCCGGACACTCCTGATTGGCGCAATGCCTCTGTAGATTCCTTGGCTTCTCTTGCCTCTGCTTGCTTTCAAGGCTCTGCCCCAGCCTGGACCAAGCAACCATCTGGCCAGGCCCTGACAAAATGTCTTATTGGTTTGGTCAAGATGTCTCCTGAGTGTTTTGATGACCTGTATTGTGAGGGCAACCTTCTGCCTAGCACTGAAGGCAAAGTATGGTTGGCAGCCAATCAGGTGCTTGGCTCTCACTGGCATTTCAAGAAGAGACCTCCTACACCTGCGCCACCTGTGGCTGATGATGCTTCCACTTCCAAATCTTCCACTTCCAAATCAGTGTCCTTTCTTCCTGGTGGTGGTGATGCTACTGTCTTGTCCTCTTCTGCTGGGCATTTCCTCCAACGCCAAGGGGTTTGCTCAAGTGATTCCCGGGCTCCAGTGGATGTAACTGCTGGCACCAAGTGTTCCCATAGTTCTTTTGTCACTCTGTCCCTTCCAAGGTTGATGTCACAACGCCCTGGGGAATTGTATGATGAACTGCTCAAGTCTCTCAAGGAAGCTTTGGATCTGCTCTGGACTGTTGACAAGCGCCTGGTGCTGTATGTTTTCCCTTCAAGAGCCCGGCTCAACCCCAAAGCCAAGCCTGTTACCAAGCTTTGGACTACACTCCCTGACAGAAAAACCTTGGAATTGTATGTTGCTCAGCTCTGGCTTCGCAGCAGAACTGCTCCTCACTTAAGGTTCTTTGTGGGACACAGTGTTTCCCTGGAGACTCTCTTTTCTGTCCAGTTGCTCCAGAGGCTCAGAGACCGTGACATGGACCTGAAGTTTGACCACATACAGGCCCCAGTTATTGTCACCTGTGGCTTTCTCCTTGGATCTTACATGCAGAGTTTTGATCTTGACCACTACAACGAATTGCTTCAGACTCATCCCAGGTTTCAGGCATGTCCTATTGCTGTTATCAGGAAGAATATCAGCCTTGACAACTCCAGAACTCCTGATCCAAATCCTGTTCTGGCTGCACATGTTTTATGTGATGCTACAAAGCGCGCTCAAACTGTTAAGCTCCTCAAAGTCCAGTTCAACCGTTGCAAACCTTCAGACATTGCCTCTCTACCTGATGGTAAATTCTACAAGTTTATTGAGACAGCTACCAATCCTTATGACAGACCCCTTCCCCCTTCCAAGCTCAAGACTGTTCGCCAAGCTAAGCACCGCCAAGCCAAATTTATTGAGAGCCATGAAACTGCTCCTGTTCTGGGGGTAGTTGATCTTGATCTTCCTGTTGACTTGGGCCACGGGCTGGGTTTGAAGACACTGCGCAGTGTGCTTCTGGGCATCAGAACCTGTGACAATTGGTCATGGCCTCTTTTTCTTTCTGTTGATACCAGTTCATACCGAGGCGAGATCCTTGCTTTGTACAACATCACTACCAAGGCTGAAGCAATGGCCATGTTGTCTTTCCTGCCTATTTTTCTGGAAGCTCATTATGGTTCTTGTGTTAGACAATGGTTCTCTTCTGAGTGCTTGATTGAAATGGAAGCTTACCATTGGGATGCTGCTGTCAATTGTGTTGTGGAAACTGCACCTGCTGCAGATCCAATGCAGGATGACTCTCTTCCCTTTTTTGGTGATGGGGATGCAAGAGATTGGGAACATGTTGATGATGACTTGTCAGTTGACCTTGCCCCAGACCTCACTTTTGATCTAGATTTGCACTTTAACCTCCAAGCCTGTGCTGACAGTGGTGGTGGTGGCTTTGATGATTCTCAATCCATGGATACTTTAGCAACCGGTACTTCCAATCTCACTGATGTCCAGGCTTCACCGCCTGCAGGTGCTGCTCCTCCTGGAGGTGATTCTCCCAATGCTGCCAAGGCTGATGCTTCCCCTGGTGTCTCTCCTGAAGTTCCCCCTGCAGCTCCTGACCCTCCCCAGAATGCCATGGCTGGTGACCTCCCTGTGGCCTCTCCTGATTCCTCAACTGCAGTTCCTGCTGCCGGTGGTGGGGAAGACGCAGCCTCTGCATTGAGGCTTGGAGTTGCTGCAATTGCATTCTCCTCCAGCCATGATGCTAGTGTCAGTGATTTGAGCCATGCCAATGTCTCCACCAAATCAGCTCCGGCAACTCTTTCTTCCGTGCAACAGACTCGGTTTCCTTCTGATCATGGTTAGCTCTTCTGGTATGAGGTTTGATGGGTTGCCTTCCAATCCAAATCCCATCAATGCTTCTACTGTTTCTCCCTTTTCCCCCTCCGCCTCTTCCCCTGTCTCTCATTTTGTCCAATTAACTCTTCATGGAGACTCTCTTGCTGCTAAGGATTCTGACAGTTTTGGTCATTCCTTTCCTCAAGCTCCATCCTCTAATTCCACCCTCATCACCTTCCAAAACATTGGACCCCAGCGTAGAGCTGCCTTTATGTCCAGGTCCAAGCACAACTCCCGTCAATTTGTCAAGAGCAACGCCAGTGTGGCGCTTTTTGCTGAACATTGTTTGAATGAATCCAAACTCCTGCCCTGTGATCTTTTTAATCGGCGCATGAAGAATGTCTGTCCCTCAAGTTTTTCCTTTCTTGCCAACAACAAGCATGAAGCTTCTGACTGCTCATGGCTTCAGCCTGGAGGCACAGGTTTTTCCATTGACCAACTGTTCAGTTCCCACAAGGTTGCCCATGGGGCTGACCCTTCCGGTCTTGGAAGATGGTCCTTTGTCAAGTTTCAGGGCAGGGATGGCTACACTGTCACCATGTTTTCTGCCTACTGCCCAGTTGAAAATGATAGGGATCTGGGCTCAGTCTGGAATCAACAATACCGCTACTTTCAAGCAGCTGAAAATCTTTTCAGTCCCAATCCATGCATTCTTTTTCACAGGGATTTGACTGCTGCCCTTCAGGTCTGCCTGGGTGCAGGTGACCAGGTCATTGTTGGGATTGATCAAAATGCTGATGTTAGGACTGATGGCTTGTCTTTTGAGCTCCAGGCTCTTGGTTTCAGAGAGGCCATTCTTACCCTTCATAGTAAGTCTTCTCCTCCTGCCACTCACAACAGAAACACTACCAGAACACCAATTGATGCCATTTGGGTCTCTGAGAATGTTGATGTTCTCAGGGCTGGGTATTGTCCCTTTGGTGGTGCCCATGGTATGGAATCTGACCATCGCATGCTCTGGATTGAAGTCTGTAATTGCAGCCTCATGGGCAAACATCTGCCACCTCCTGTGAGCTTCTCTCATTCCAAACTCCAGTCCTCCCACCCTCATCTGCGCCAACAGTATTTCAAGCGTGTGAGGCACAGCTTTCTCAAGGCTGGAGTGTTTTCTCTCCAAGCTAAGCTGGAGCACCTACTGGCTCAGTTTCAGTCTGGGGATATTTCTGTGCGCGCTGATCTCATCACCACATATGAAGTACTCCATGAAACCTCCACCTCTCTCAGGCTCTCTGTTGAACAAAACCTCTGCCACACTAGAGCTGGTTTGGTTCCATGGTCACCAAAGCTGCAAGTCTATCGTGATACAATTGACTTTTGGAGGCGTGTTGTTAAGCTGAGACAGGGTGTGTCCACCAGTCATACTGTTTTGAAAAGGCTGGCATGCAAGCTTTCTCTTTACAAAGGGGAACACAGTGATCTTTCCAGTGCTCTCCTCCATCTGAAACAAGCTTACAGGCAATACCGGGCAGTGAAGAAATTGGCCCCCTCATGGAGAGACTCCTTCAATCAAGGCCTGGTGGATGCACTTCTTGCTGAAGGCAAGCCTCACAACCAGAATGCTTCCCAGATTCGTGCCAGGATGCGCAGGGAACGGCTTCAGAGAGAGCTTGGCCTCGCTGCTTGGTCTATTCGGGGACGTGTCAACAAGTCAGCTGTCTTGCGAGCTATTGCAGTTGGCCCTGATGGTGTTGAACAGGTCTTGGAGTCTCAGTCTACTATGGTTCCAGCTATGGCTGAATCCAATGTCAGGCGTCAACAGCAGTGTCTTGGCACTCCTTCCATGAATCCCTCCTTCATTCAAGATTTCGAATATCTAGGCACTGCCCATGCTGCTACTCATGTTCTTGATGGCACATATAATCCTCCTCCTGCCACTGACAAATACCTTTCTGAATTTCTTTCCTGTCTCAAAGTCCCTGACTCTATCCTGAGTTTGCCCCCCTTTAACTATTCAGTGTGTCCAGCTGACAATGCTGCTGCCTGGAAACGCCAGAGGGAACGCACAGCAAGTGAACCTTCTTGTTTGAGTTTTTCCCACCACAAGGCTTTTGCCCTTGATCCCCAGTTGAACAAGTTTGACACTCTCCTGAGATCTGTCCCATTGATTGTTGGCTTTTCTCCTTCTGCTTGGCAGGTCATCACTGATGTTGAGATCTTCAAGAAACCTGGTGAATATAGAGTGGATAAGATGAGGCTCATCCAGTTGATGTCTCCTGAGTTCCAAATCAACAACAAAATGATTGGCAGACGCATTCTTGCCTACGCTGAACGTGCCAATGCCGTGGCTGTTGATCAACATGGAAGCAGGAAACACCACAAGGCCATCAACACCTGCCTGAACAAGAAGCTCATCTGTGATGTGTTGAGGCAGAAGCGTCGATCTGGTGCTGTTGCTATGAATGATGCCAAGGGCTGTTATGATAGAATCTCTCATCCCATTGCAGGTCTCACTCTCCAGAGCTTTGGGGTTCCTGCACATGTGTGTGAAGTTCTTCTGTCTACTCTGCAACATGCTAAGCACCACATCAAAACCGGTTTTGGTCAGTCCGGCCCTGTGTATGGTGATGAACCTGTTCCTCTCAGTGGTTGTGGCCAAGGCAACGGTATTGGTCCAACTCTTTGGGCTTTGGTGTCAACAATTGTCTTCCGAATGATGCAACAGGCTGGGCATGGTGTCCATCTTATCACTTCATTGTCACTGCAACTGGTTTCTCTTGTGGGTTTTGCCTTTGTGGATGACACAGATTTGTTTTGTGCTGGCTCTGATTCCTCAACATCTGGTGAGGAATTGGCTGTTGATTTTCAGGAAGCTCTTGACCGCTGGGCTGGAGGGATTATTGCCACTGGTGGCGCTATTGAACCTGCCAAATCCTTCTGTTATTTGATTGATTTCAAATGGAATGGATCCGGTTGGGACTATCGCTCAATTGCTGACATGCCTGGTGACTTCTCTGTTGCTGACAAGAATGGCAATCGAGCTACCCTGGATCGGTTTGAAGTTGACCATGCTGACAAGACCCTTGGGGTTTTTATCTCCATGGATGGCAATGAGGAAGCCCAGATTGCTCATATGAAGTCCCAGTCTCAGTCTTTTGGATCTCAACTCAAGGCTTCCAAGTGTGAGAAGAGAGCCTCCCTCTACACCTTCAAGTATTCTTTCATGAAGTCTGTTGAATACCCCATGCCTGTCACGCAACTTGATGAGGCTACCTGGACTAAGATTATTCACCCAGCTCTTGTTCCTGTGCTGAACAAAGCAGGGATGTCGCGGACATTTCCTAGACAAGTATTCTATGGTCCTTCCCTCTATCAAGGCTTTGGTTTCATCCATCCATACCTCCTCCAAGAGTTTAGCCATATTGCCATTCTCTTTCAGGAATCTGTCAGGTCCTCGCAAACTGGTAGGATTCTCAGGCTAACTGCTGAGTCTCTCCGGCTTGAACTTGGATTTCCTCTTCATCTTGGTGTCACACCCTATCATCCTTTTGCTTCATACGTCACTCCCTGCTGGTACAAACATGTGTGGAAGTTTTTCTCTGTTCACCCTGTGAGCTTGTTTGAAGACTTCCCAGATCTTCCTCTGCTACGTTCCAATGACTGTTATCTCATGCAAGCCTTTGTCAACGCTGGCTTCAGAGGTGCTGACTTGTCCCTCTTGAATCACATGCGCATGTCCCTCAAGGCTATTTCCCTTGCTGATATTTGTACTCCAGATGGGAAAAGACTCTCTCCCATGGCTTTCCAGCTGACATCCTCCAATCACTTGAGGGATCATCTTGACTGGCCTCGATGTCCTCCATCTTGGCCTCCAGCAGCACAGCGCTTATGGACTAAGGCTCTTCAGACCTGTTTTCTTCCCCCCTGTCCACCCCCTGCAGCCAGGGCACTGGCTCCTTCTTTTCACTTTGGGCATTGGCTCTCTCCCCAGACAGCTTCTCTTTGGCCTTGGTTTATGTCTTTATCCACCAACAGAATATTCGTCAAAACTTCTACTGGCTGGATTGTGAGCACCTCCCAAGGCAGGGGCAGATACAGGGTCACTTCTGAACTCATTTCTGACAAACCAGCCTGTGCTGATGTGCTTGTCTGCCCTGTTATTTGCGGCCAAGTTGTATGCGTGCTTGGGTCCTCAGCCTTTGTTTCTGAACCTCCTGATATGGATCCTCTGGAGTACAATCCATTTGATTCTCTTCCAGACTCCCCTGCAGATGCCTTTGATGCACTCTGTGAGTCTCCAAGAGTACTTCTCCACAAATATTCCCTACCACAGGCTGGCTGTCAGCACCTTGTTGATGCTATTGAGAGTGGTACTGCCAGTGCTGTCTGTGATGGTTCATTTGATCCGGACCTTCTCAGAGGAACTTCTGCTTTCATTCTGTCACCCAATACCTCCACCAAGACTGCTTCATTGTTCCTCACAGGCTATAATTTTGTCAGTGGGTCCCCTGCGGATCAGTCATCCTACAGGAGTGAACTGGCAGGTATCATTGGGGTTCTCACCTGTTGCACTGCTCTGGTGAGTATCTTTGATATTGCTTCTGGCTCTATCACCATTGCCCTAGATGGTGACACAGCTCTCAAACAGGCTCAGGGATCTTGGCCTTTGGTTATTTCCCAGAAGTCTTTTGATTATGTTTATGTCATCAGAAACATGATTTCTGCCCTGCCAATTTCTGTGCACTTTCAGTGGGTTCAGGGACATCAAGCTGGAATCTTTCTTGATTGGTGGGCCCTTCGCAATCATCAGGTTGACAGCATGGCAAAGGCATTTCTCTCTGTCCATAGAGCTTCTGCCCATCACGCAAATGTTCAAGGTTTGATCAGAATGCTTTGCATGTTGCCATTTCTGGTCCTCCTCTTCTCCAATACTGGCAGACCCACCATGATATTCCCATTCCACAACCTGTTTTGAATTCCATCCATTGGTGTGCCCATCTGTCTGCTTTCAAGCGTCTACCTCCTGGCATGCAAAGGTGGTTTGTCAAATTTGCTTCTGGCAGTATTGGTGTTGGCAACCAACTACTTCACTACCAGTATCAGGATCACTCCAGGTGCCCATTGTGTGATGCAGACAACGAGAAGGTTTCTCATGTGCTCTCCTGCAAGGACACTGGGGCAGTACAGCACAGTGTGTCTGCTTTCAAGGGACCACTGCAGAAGAGGCTTGAAGTTGAACAAACTGATCCATCTTTGGTTGTTGCCATTGTGGATCTTCTTACCAGAGTTCGGAAGGGCCAGAACATTTATCCATCATCCTACTCACTTGCAATTGCTTCTGCTGTCAGGGCACAGAGGACTATTGGTTGGCACAACTGGCTTCTTGGTAGGTGGTCTCCTCGCTGGTACCATATCCAGGCTGACTACTACTCCCACATTGGAAGCAAGCGCTCTCCCAAACGTTGGGCTACAGCTATCATCCATCAGTTCTTTCTTACCTCCTGGGATCTTTGGACCTATAGGAATGAACGACTCCATGGTCCTGGGGGAACCCTTGATGCTGAACAACACCAATCTCTTGATGCTTCCATCTCCTCTGAATTGGCAATTGGTGCAGCTGGTGCACTTCCCCAGTCACACTCCCTGTTACACACCCCTTTCCAAGTCCTACAAGGTTACACCCTGACTGCCAAGAGGCAGTGGCTTGCAACCATCCAACTTGCCAGGAAGCAGTATGCAGCGCCTGTCCAACCAGTGCAGCCATACCAACGAGAGGCTGCTCTCCTCAGAGCCTGGCTTACTGGCCCTCAGGGTTGATTACACTTTGTACCTTGGTTTTGTCCTCTGTTCCTGCTTCTCATCCTGTCATTTACCTTTTGATACTGGATCTTATCCCAATATCTACATTCCCATCTCACTTTCTCTCAAGTCCCTATTTTGTGGGACTTGTTTGTCTTTTTCCCTGCTTGATGTTCAAGGTTTGTTTGAAAATTTGTCGTTCTACCACTTGGGGTCCTGACTCTCTGATGGAGGCGACGTTAAAGTCTGGTTACAGACTGAGTAATTTAGTTTCACCTTTGGTGATTAAAGTTATTTAAATACGTATATTATTATCCTAAACAACAGGGATACATCAATACCCTGACAAGCAGAATCCTACAATTGAAACAAGAAAGAACCAATCGAACGAAATCTACGAACGATCGAATCAAGAACCACGAAACACCGAATCGATCGAACACTGAATCGATCGAACTCTCCACAAGCAATTCAAATCTCCAATCGATCGATACGAATCAATTGAACGCGACGAATCAACATGGCAGGCCTCTACAGAGATCCCCCAATCAACTACATCCCTTCCTTCAAGAGGAGCAAGCCAAAACTCACCAAGCTCTCTATTACACATGCCAATGGGAACACCGACAGCATGAAGATCCCTCTATTCACCAACAGAGGAGGACTAGAGGAATTCCTATTTGTTGAAGAAGCCTTCAGGAACGCCGCAAAGCTCCTAGGACTACCAACTACCGACTACATTACCCACTTCAGCAGATGTCTAAATACAGACACTCAATCCAAGTGGAATGAAATGCTACAAGATCCATTAGAAGCCGACGAATATCAATATGAAGACAGCATCAAAGGATATGACGCAGCAATCAATGACTTTATTAAGGAACACTATTGCAATGCGAAAGACGCCAAAGATATAATGCATACATACCTTCGAAGCGTTGAATGCAAGAAACCAAGCAAACGTCCCCTGCAAACATCATGCCGACCAAATGGAACAGCTCTTTAAATACACTAAAAGACTCCAAGGCCATGCTGTTGATCTCTCAGCAACAGCAGCGAAAACAATTCTGCTCCATAGCTTCCCAAGCAAATGGATCAACAGCTATGGTCTAATCCACCAAGGAATCCAAGAGGACACCACTGTACAGTTTATAGTGGACCACATGAGCTGTTTAGAACGTCAAGCAAAAAGAAGAGCGTCGGGCGCTCATTCAACTGAAGGTTCTGACGCTCATTCAAATGAAGAATCCGACGCTGAAAGCACTGACAGCAACAGCAACAGCAACAGCTCTAATTCGGACAATGACAGCGACGCTGAATCCAAAGAAGAAAAAGAGCAAGAGCCATCCGGAGGCAAAAGAAAATATGACAATCCCTGCAGGATCCCCGGACATGATCACGATTGGTCCGAATGTCCGAAGAACAGATATTCCAAAAGAAATAAGAGCAATAGCAGCAACAACAGCACTGCTACGGCCCCTAGCAATGAAAATGGAAGCAACGCAACTGGAAGCACTGCTTCCACCAACGAATCCTTCCAAGCCCACATCAGGCGAACAATAGAATTCTATTGCATGGAACATGGAGGACGCGTCGAGAGAGACTTCGACGGCAACCTCACTTGGCAACCATAGCCACCATAAACAACAATGAACAAAAGGATCACAGTATCCAGCACCGTGCCTTCAGCTCCCCTGGAACTGAATGCCAGATCAGCCCTACTGACTGGGAAGACGCATGGAGGAGAACTCCCACAGAACAGAAGGGAAGGAACCTAAAGAGATGAGCCCTGTTGCACCAAAACAAAATGTTCGAACTAAAATCCAAAGCGCTCCAGTCCGATCCACAGTGACGGCAACAACAATCAACCAAATAAATAAAATAAAAGATTCAAAAATGGCAACACAAATAACAGCAAAAGGTTCGGACGCGAACTAATTGCAAGGGTACAGACGCTTAACGCCATGAATCAATCGAACCGCAATGTCGATATCGATAAAGGGTACAGACGCAAAACAAAATAAAGGGTACAGCAGCAATAACAAGGCCAACCTTGTTCCGGACAAACAAATAGTCCACAGGGTGTGACGGGCTGGCGTAGGCATCCCTACGAGAGACTCTAAATGATTATTGAATCCCGCATATACTCCAATATGTAGGATATTCATATACATATACTGAATATTCAACATACAAGAATACACATTCAATCCAATACTAATTGGATATTCAAATATCGAGATAAACAAAGATTCAAGTGACTCAACGATTATTGATATTATGCCCGGCGAACAATAATATCATTGTTCGATCATTCATTCCATACTCAAGGAATCATTCCCATTTCGTAAGGTATTCAACCATTCTCTTTTATAACACAATTTATTAACCTTTCATCTTTAAAATACTCCTATCATGTATTTCTACTCTAGACCGTAACACAGTAATTACTGTTTGTGCTTTAAAGTAGAAACAGAACCAAACTCAGTACTGAATCCAAGAAACATCTCTTATCCTAAACAACAGGGATACATCGATACCCTGACAAGCAAAATCCTACAGTCGGAATCTCCGAAAGAACTACGAAACGCCGATCGAAATCTACAACCAATCGAACACCGGATCGATCGAACACCGAATCGATCAAACGCTCCGAAAGTAAACAACGATCGATCGCAATCTCCAACCGAATCGATCGAACAAAATGATCGATACTACCTACGAAACAATCGAATCGATCGAACGCGACGAATCAACATGGCAGGACTATACAGAGATCCTCCAATCAATTATACTCCTTCATTCAAGAGAAGCAAGCCAAAACTCACCAAGCTCTCCATGACACATGCTAATGGACGACAAGACAGCATGAAGATCCCTCTATTCACCAACAAAGGAGGCCTAGAAGAATTCCTATTTGTTGAAGAAGCCTTCACGAACGCCGCGAAACTTCTAGGACTACCAATCAACGAATATATCCCTTACTTCAATCGTTGTCTCTCCGTTGACACCCAAACCAAATGGACAGACTTAACAAGCAACCAACGTAAATATCCACGAACACTAAATGGATACAAGCAAGCAATCATTGACTTTATTGAGCAATTCTGCAATGCGACAGACGCCAAAGATATCATGCATACATACCTTCGAACGCTGAAGAAACCAAGCAACGTCTCTTGTAAAGACCATGCAGACCGAATGCAAATTCTATTCAAATATACTAAAAGACTCCAAGGACATGGAACTGACCTATCACCAACAGAAGCCAAGACCATTCTGCTGCACACCTTCCCAAGCAAATGGATCAACAGCTATGGTCTAATCCACCAAGGAATACAAGAAGATACCACTGTACAATTCATCGTCGACCATATGAGCTGTCTAGAGCGCCAAAGAAAAAGAAAACAAGCGTCGGCCACTGATTCGGACGCCGAAAGCATCGACAACGACAGCAACAGCTCGAATTCCGACAGCGACAGTGACAGTGACAGCAACGCTGAATCCGAAGAAGAAGAGAAAGAGCAGGAGCCATCCGGTGGCAAAAGAAAATATAACAATCCCTGCAGAATTCCGGGACACGACCACGATTGGTCCGAGTGTCCAAAGAATAAATATTCCAAAAAGAGCAAAATCAGCAACAACAGCACTGCTCCGGCTCCTAGCAACGAAACTGGAACCAACGAACCTGGAACCAACGCAACTGGAAGCACTGCTTCCAATGAATCCTTCCAAGCTTACATCAGACAAGCAATGCAATCCTATTGCATGGAGAACGGAGGACGCATCGAAAGAAACTTCGATGGCAGTCCTACATGGCAACCATAGCCACTCGAACACTTAACACAAGGATCACCGTATCCAGCACCGTGCCTTCAGCTCCCCTGGAACTGAATGCCAGCTCAGCCCTGCTGACTGGGAAGACACATGGAGGAGAACTCCCCAAAAAAAAGAGAGGAAGAAACCTACAGAGATGAGCCCTGTTGCAACCAAAATAAAAACGTTCGAACTACAACACAAAGCGCTCAGTCCGATCCACAGTGACGGCAACGACAATCAACCAAATAAATAAAATAAAAGATTCAAACATGGCAAATACAAATAACAGCAAAAGGTTCGGACGCGAACCAATTGCAAGGGTACAGACGCTTAACGCCATGGATGAATCGATTCATATCCCAATCAATAAGGGTACAGACGCAAAACAAAACAAAGGGTACAGCAGCAACAACAAGGCCAACCTTGTTCCGGACAAACAAATAGTCCACAGGGAGCTCCAAAAAAATAATAAGAGCAATCCCACAAAATCCATATTCAACACCCACAGAGGTGCTCTGGAGTTACAAAATCCGAAATTCCAGTAAACTGCTGCAAACACACCCAAATAAAGACCGACAAAGTATCCGGCAAATCGCAACTGAATTTACACATCGATTCAAACCCTAACTAACAATGCGTCCCTTCTCTGCGTCACCATACAATCGCAGATACGGCAAGCGCCACATCCAACGCTCCGGCTTTTCACCTACCTACAATCACTCCCATTACAACAGGAGGTGTTTTTATGCCTAAGAGCAATCAATTTCAATCGCTCGAAATTGCAAATCAGCTCCACTACCCGGGGAGGTACATCACAGTTGGGGGAGGAAAAGAATTTTCTTCAAATCTTTTTGCTATTTTTAGCATGTCATTATGACCCTTCTCAAGAACAAGAAACAAATCTTCGATTTTTTGAGTATCACAAAGAACCTTCTTCAATCCCACTTCGATCTACATTACCATATATCTTCAGAATACTTCAAATGGCATATATCATCTTCAACCGGTTCTCCGAACAAGCATATCTCTTTTTCATCGATACTACTCAACTCCGAACCTAGTGTATTGAACTACATGCAAACTTCACCTAATCATTGGGGAACTATGTGACGGGCTGGCGTAGGCATCCCTACGAGAGACTCTAAATGATTATTGAATCCCGCATATACTCCAATATGTAGGATATTCATATACATATACTGAATATTCAACATACAAGAATACACATTCAATCCAATACTAATTGGATATTCAAATATCGAGATAAACAAAGATTCAAGTGACTCAACGATTATTGATATTATGCCCGACGAACAATAATATCATTGTTCGATCATTCATTCCATACTCAAGGAATCATTCCCATTTCGTAAGGTATTCAACCATTCTCTTTTATAACACAATTTATTAACCTTTCATCTTTAAAATACTCCTATCATGTATTTCTACTCTAGACCGTAACACAGGGAGCTCAAAAAAATAATGGAGCAATCCCACAAAATCCGAATTTGAAACCCACAGAGGTGCTCTGGAGTTACAAAATCCGAAATTCCAGTAGACTGCTGCAAACAAATAACACCCAAAACAAAAGACCGAACAAAGTATACGGCAAATCGCGAGCGCATTAATATTGTATTTCAATACGACACTAACAATGCGTCCCCTCTCTGCTTTAAACATATAATCGCAGACACGGCAAGCAACACATCCAACGCAGATCGGCTTTTCACCTACCTAAAACTCCTATTACAGGAGGTGTTTTTATGCCTGAGAGCAATCAATTTCAATCGCTCGAAATTGCAAATCAGCTCCACTACCCGGGGAGGTGCATCACAGTTGGGGGAGGAAAAGAATTTTCTTCGACTCTTTTTTCTCTTTTTAACAACACGTCGTTATGAAACTCCAACCATTTCAAAGAACAAGAAACAAATCAGAGAACAAGAAACAAAAAAAAAACAAAAAATCTTCGATTTTCAGTATCACGAAGAACCTTCTTCAATCCCACTTCGATCTACAATACCATATATCTTTCGAAATATTTCAAATGACATATATCACCTTCAACCGGTTCTCTGAACAAGCATATCTCTTTTCATCGATACTACTCAACTCCGAACCTATTGTATTGAACTACATGCAAACTTCACCTAATCATTGGGGAACTATGTTACGGGCTGACGTAGGTACCCTACGAGAGGCTCTAAATGATTATTGAATCCCGCATATATTCCAATATGTATGATATTCATGTACATATACTGAATATTCAACGTACAAGAATACACATGCAATCCAATACTAATTGGATATTCAAATATCAAGATAAACAAAGATTCAAGTGACTCAACAATTATTGATATTATGCCCGACGAACAATAATATCATTGTTCGATCATTCATTCCATACTCAAGGAATCATTCCCATCTCGTAAAGTATTCAACCATTCTCTTTTATAACACAATTTATTAACCTTTCATCTTTAAAATACTCCTATCGTGTATTTCTACTCTAGACCGTAACAGGATGGATTTCTTGTCTTTACCCTCCTTCTTGCTGAAGAAGTGTGTAGGGCTTGGACACCCAGCCCATAAGCGAGAACCTGTTGGAGATTTGCGAAAGGCCTGAATTGCAGAAGGTATGGGAGACCTGCCAGAACAGGGACCCTTACCATAAAAACACCAGAAGAAGGAATCAGAATGAGCCCTGTTTGCAGCAGCCAGAGCCTCCTTGTGTTGGGATTGGCGTGCTTTCTGCTGAGAGGGATCAGACTTCTGGGCAGAGGAAAAGGCAAGAGTAGATTGCTTGAGGATAGATGAAGCAGGGACCTTGCCTGAGGTCACAGAACCCATTGGTGTGTGTCTGGACGTCTGTTGGCCTGGCAGCTGGGAGCCTGCCTGCTTGGATCCTGGCTGCTGGGAGCCTGGTTGCTGGGATCCTGACGGCTCGGAGCCTGTCAGCTTGGGGTCTGACGGCAGAGTACCTGACGACTGAGAGCCTGACAGAGTACCTGACGGCGGAGAACCTGACTTCTGGGAGCCTAACTGAGAAGCTGCTGACAGAGAAGAAGACTGCAAGGAATCCCCTGATGCAGATTCCCCTGGTGCAGATTCAGTGCCAAGCATATCAACATCAGAAAGCACACCTGCAGATGAGGACACAGAAGAAGAGGAAGACATATCATCAGCAGAAGACCCATGCATAGAGGATGAAGAGGCTGAGGAGGCTGATGACGAGGATGATCTGGTAGCAAGAGCAGGAGAAGGAGTAGCAAGAGCAGAGTTGGCACTAGAATGTCTTGGAGGGGTCTGTTGCACAAAGGGACGCTTGCTAGACCGAGACCCAGAGGCAGACCTAGCAGAAGAAGAAGGCGTGGAAGATCTTTTCTTCCGGGAAGCAACTTGGGAGGTGGGCCACCCCTTATTAGGAGGGGGAGGCATTGTACCAGAAGGGGAGCAGCTGAGTGCAGAAGGAACAACAGAAGCGCCGCGCTTGGATGGAGAGGTGCCAGGTGAGGACAAATGCCAGGGCAGGAGAAGCACCGGTTGAAAGCAGAAGCAACAGCAGAAAACCTCCAGTGGAGTGCAGAAGCAAGCACAGAAACGCCGCTTTGGATGTAGAGGTGCCAGGTGATAGCAAAAGTCGGGGCAGTAGAAACACCAGTTGTGTGCAGAAGCAACAACAGAAACGCCACTTGGGTGCTGAAAAGCCACAGCAGAAAAGCAACCAGCTGGGTGCAGGAGCAACAACAGTCACGCCGCTTGGATGTAGAAGTGCCAGGTGATGACAAATGCCGGGGCAGGAGAAGCACCAGTTGAAAGCAGAAGCAACAACAGAAAACCTCCAGTGGAGTGCAGAAGCAACAACAGAAGCGCCGCGCTTGGATGGAGAGGTGCCAGGGGAAGACAAATGCCAGGGCAGGAGAAGCACCGGTTGAAAGCAGAAGCAACAGCAGAATACCTCCAGTGGAGTGCAGAAGCAAGCACAGAAACGCCGCTTTGGATGTAGAGGTGCCAGGTGATAGCAAAGGCCGGGGCAGTAGAAGCACCAGTTGAATGCAGAAGTAACAACAGAAAACGCCACTTGGGTGCAGAAATGCCAGGTGATGACAAAAGCCGGGGCAGTGGAATCACCAGTTGAGTGCAGAAGCAACCACAGAAACGCCACTTGGATGTTGAAAAGCCACAGCAGAAAAGCAACCAGCTGGGTGCAGGAACAACAACAGTCATGCCGCTTGGATGTAGAAGTGCCAGGTGATGACAGACGCCGGGGCAGGATAAGCACCAGTGGAAAGCAGAAGCAACAACAGAAAGCCTCCAGTGGAGTGCAGAAGCAACAACAGAAACGCCGCGTTGGATGTAGAGATGCCAGGTGATAGCAAAAGCCGGGGCAGTAGAAGCACCAGGTGTATACAGAAGCAACAACAGAAACACCACTTTGGTGTAGAAATGCCGGATGATGACAAAAGCCGGGGCAATAGAAGCACCAGTTGAAAGCAGAAGCAACAGCAGAAAACCTCCAGTGGAGAGCAGAAGCAACAACAGAAACGCCGCATTGGATGTAGAGGTGCCAGGTGATAGCAAAGGCCGGGGCAGGAGAAGCACCAGTTGAATGCAGAAGTAACAACAGAAAACTCCACTTGGGTACAGAAATGCCTGATGATGACAAAAGACGGGGCAATAGAAGCACCAGTTGAAAGCAGAAGCAACAGCAGAAAACCTCCAGTGGAGAGCAGAAGCAACAACAGAAACGCCGCATTGGATGTAGAGGTGCCAGGTGATAGCAAAGGCCGGGGCAGGAGAAGCACCAGTTGAATGCAGAAGTAACAACAGAAAACTCCACTTGGGTACAGAAATGCCTGATGATGACAAAAGACGGGGCAATAGAAGCACCAGTTGAAAGCAGAAGCAACAGCAGAAAACCTCCAGTGGAGAGCAGAAGCAACAACAGACACGCCGCTTGGATGTAGAGGTGCCCGGTGATAGCAAAGGCCGGGGCAGTAGAAGCACCAGTTGAATACAGAAGCAACAACAGAAACGCCACTTGGTTGAAGAAATGCCAGGTGATGACAAAAGCCGGGGCAGTATAATCACCAGTTGAGTGCAGAAGCAACCACAGAAACGCCACTTGGATGTTGAAAAGCCACAGCACAATTTGCGCGAAGCGCATTTTGTCCGACGTTCCGATGTTCCAGTACTAAAAATACGTAGATTTCTACACACATTTACCATGCGATATATCTCGCTCCCTTCTACACCCCCAAACACAATACCAGGACCTACATGTATTAACCAAGACCTCCGCTCTTCGTTTCTGCTATCAGTTCAGTTGCTTGCTGCTTTGTTCAGTTGCTTTGGTGGCCTTCACCATGGTCGTCGATGTCGATTCGGCAACAGCAGCAGCAGCAAACCGACACATAATTTTCTACAGCACCTCCAGTACAGATTATACAGCAATTCACCAACAATTTTCGTTGTACTGCTTCGATCTGTTACGCAGCTCCATTGCAAGGCCCCTAAGTATATCTTACACTTAATGTTCTACATTGTTTCCAAGCTGCTTAAGTGATTCTCACTTAATGTTCTACATTCTTCGAAGTTCCTTGCTGAGTCCTCTTAAGTCTTTTCAAGTCGAAGTTCATGAACAGCCCCTTCCACTGTAGCAATCTTTCTACAAGAAATTCCAGCTGTCATCAGTTTTCAAGTCCATTGCCCTGCTGGACCTTAAGTGTTTTCGCTTATGGTCCTACTGTTTCTTGACCCAAGCCCCAAAGCCGCTACGTACAGCTTGCTTATGGCTCGACTACCTACATATACCTCCCAGATGTACTGTATAAATGTCATCTGTTTCCAAGTCTACTGCCCTGATGGACCATAAGTGTTTTCGGTTATGGTCCTACTGTTTCCTGACCCAAGCCCCAAAGCCACTAAGTACAGTTTGCTTAAGGCTCCACCACCTACATAACCCTCTCAGGTGTACAGTATAAATGTCATCTGTTTTCAAGTCTACTGCCCTGATGGACCATAAGTGTTTTCGCTTATGGACCTACTGTTTTTCTGACCCAAGCCCCCAATTCGCTAAGTACATGTTACTTAACGCTCCACCACCAACATATACCCCTCCAGTTCACAGTACAACTGACACCTGTTTTCAAGCCTACAGCCCTGATGGTCGTTAAGTGTTATCACTTAGAGCCCCTGTTTCCAAGCTACTACGGAAGCTCAAGTTCATTCTACGAATTTGGTAGTAGGCTCCACTGCCTCTAAGTGTTGTGCAGTACACGGTGTACACGAGCATTACCTGGGAAATTTTGCTCGTGTTCTTTTGATGTACCATAGGGTACGGGAATGTGTTTGGGGATGACTAAGGTTACTCGTACTCGCATTACCGATGCTGCAATCCAGCATTCAGAGAGGAGTTTTGCTTTTGTACGCTGACCACTAGCATTACAGATACTATGTATCTAGTCAAGGGTTTTGCTTGTGTCAGCTGACCACTAGCATTACGGATGCTGTACACCAGCATTGGAGGGACAGTTTTGCTTGTGTCATTCCCTTTCACGTTCTTGTCACCCGTCTCTTGTACGCTTAGCAACAGCAGTGTCTGTTGTGCTCTGGACTGGTTCGTTTTTTTCCTGCTTCTTACCAAGGTTCGTTTGCAAAATAGTCGTCCTTACAACCTGGGGCATAATCCCCCATGGTTGAGGCGGCGCGTCGTTCTACAACTTGGGGCCTAACCTCTCTTCGATTGAGGCGACGATAAAGTCTGGTTACAGACTGAGTAGCTTTTAACCACCTTCGGTGGATTTTCCTACTTAAATAAGTATATTAATATTATTATTGTTATATACAGGGATGTAGATTATATAAAGAGATCGCGATGACATCATCGCTCATTATTTCCTCTCTTTATTTTGAATCCCATCTCGTAAAGTGAAATAACACACAATTATTCATACTACTCCAAATTTCTACTTTAGAGTGTTACAGACACAGTCCTATGGAGACTTGATGATGCAAGCTTCAGAGCCAACCTGAGGAAATCCTTCTTCATGCAGAAAGAAGTGAAATATTTGGGTCTCCTACTAACCACAGAAGGCATCCAACCCCAGCCAAAGAAGCTGGAGGCAATGAAACGCTTGGAAGCCACCAAGAACACAGAGCAACTGAAGATGTTTCTTGGAATGGTAAATTTTTACAGAGACATGTGGAAGTGTCACTCCCACATCCTTGCCCCACTCAACAAGCTGGCAGGCAAAAAGGGCAAAATGAACTGGTACTGGGGCCCAGCAAAGCAGAAAGCTTTCATGGAGGCAAAGAGGATGCTCGCGGAAGAAGCAAAACTTGCATTCCCGGATTTCACAAAACCATTTCATCTCTACTCAGACGCCAGCGATTGACAGCTGGGAGCAACTGTATGCCAAGATGGCAAGCCCCTTGGATTCTACACACAAAAGCTGAATTCAGCGCAACTCAACTACACTGTTGGAGAAAAGGAACTCCTTGGTATAGTGGAAGGACTAAAAGCGTTCAAAGGGATCCTATGAGGACAAGATGTGACCATTCATACAGACCATCTGAATCTGCTATACCAGCAGATGCCCACCCAAAGAATGGTCTGGTGGAGACTCCTCATGGAAGAGTTCCACCCAGTAGTCAAGCATGTTGCTGGCAAAGACAATGATGCAGCAGACGCACTGTCTCGACTGGACATCACTGATGATCCAGCAGATACAGTGGAATGGCTACCACCAAATAAGCCCCTCACCTACGCGGATGAGGAAGAGGACCTCCGGCAACTCCTATTCCCACTTGGAGAATCACCGGACGAATTCCAGGGCAATAGTGTATTCTCACTTGCTCCAGATATGATCCAGTTCTACCAGCAGAAGGACACACAGATCACAAGTGCTCTGGAAAAGGACAAACCACTAACCACAAAAGACGTGGAAGGTTATGGCCTTATCCACAAAGAAGGGAAGATCCTTATTCCCAACAAACCAAGAGAAGAGTACTGGAGAGACCACACCATGTTGGTCCACCCCGGAGAAAAGAGAATGGAACAGAGCATATGCTCAGTGTTCACCTGGAAAGGCCTCCGAAAGGATGTCCAGGACCTCTGTAAACACTGTCACACGTGCCAGATGTTCAAGAAAAGTGGCCAGAAGAAGTATGGACTACTACCGGAGAAAGCAGCTGAGATCACCAAATGGCAGAGGGTCAATGTGGACCTCTGGGGACCTGCAACTGTCCACAACAAGAATGGTAAAGACTACCACATCCATGTTCTCACCATGGTGAACCCAGTCACCGGATGGTTTGAACTGGCTCACCTGAAGGACTCACCAAATGCAGCAGAAACTCAATGATTGTTGGACAGTACCTCGCTGGCAAGATACCCGCGCCAAAAGGAAATTGGCTTTGATAGCAGGAGCGAGTTCAAAGCAGAGTTCGAAGAGCTCTGTGACAACATGGGAATGAAGAGAAAGCCCAGTGGCACTTGGAACCCCCAGTCCAATGCTGTATTGGAGAGGATCCACCAAGTGCTGAAGGATTGCCTATTATCCTTTAACCTGGAAAACAGGGACCTCCACAAGAAGGGTCCCTTTGAGGAATTCACCACCAAGGCAGCATACGCTATCAGGAGCACCATCCACACCACCCTGGGGTACTCCCCAGCACAACTGGTGTTTGGAAGGGACATGTTCATGCCAGTGAACTTCCCAGTAGATTGGGAAGCAATCCAAGCAAGGAAGCAGAAAAGCATCCACAAGAGCAACATCAGGGAGAACCAGAAGCGGATCCCCCTGTAACACTCTAGGGGAGAATTAGATGGAGTGCTTCCAGTTTCGTTGCTAGGAGCCGTGGCAGTGCTGTTGTTGCTGCTTTTGCTCTTTTTGGAATATCTGTTCTGGACATTCGGACCAATCGTGATCATGTCCCAGAATTCTGCAGGGGTTGTTGTATTTTCTTTTGCCACTGGATGGCTCGTGCTCTTGCTCTTCTTCTTCAGATTCAGTGTCGCTGTCACTGTCTGAATTAGAGCTGTTGCTGTCGGTACTGTCAGCGTCCGAATAAGAGCTGTTGTCGGTGTCGATGCTTTCAGCGTCCGAATCAGTGGCCGACGCTTGTTTTCTTTTTCTTTGGCACTCTAAACAGCTCATGTGGTCCATGATGAATTGTACAGTGGTATCTTCTTGTATTCCTTGGTGGATTAGACCATAGCTGTTGATCCATTTGGTTGGGAAGCTGTGTAGCAGGATGGTCTTTGCTTCTGTTGGCGATAGGTCAGTTCCATGGCCTTGGCGCCTTTTGGTATATTTGAAGAGAATTTGCATTCGGTCTGCATGGTCTTTACAAGAGACGTTGCTTGGTTTCTTCAGCGTTCGAAGGTATGTATGCATGATTTCCTTGGTGTCTGTTGCATTGCAATGGTGTTGCTTGATAAAGTCAATGATTGCTGTTTCATATCCTTCGGTGCTATCTTCATATTGGAATTCATCTGGGTCCAGGGGATCCTGTAGCATTTAACACCACTTGGATTGAGTGTCTGTATTTAGGCATCTGCTGAAGTGAGTGATGTAGTTAATGGTTGGTAGTGCTAGGAGCTTTGCGGCATTCCTGAAGGCTTCTTGTATAGGTGTTTCGTAGTTATCGTTTTGATTGTCGTAGATTTCGATTGACTTTCTTTCAGAGGTTCCGATTGTATGATTTTGCTTGTCAGGGTATCGATGTATCCCTGTTGTTTAGGATAAAGGGTGTTTTGGATTCAGTACTGAGTTCTTGTCTTCTACTTTCAAGCGGACAGTATTTACTGTGTAACACTGTAGGGTAGAATTAGATGGAGTGGTACGCGATAGAGGTATTTTAAAGAATAATTATAAAATTGTGAATGGTTGAATGAATACTTTACGAGATGGGAATGATTTCTTGAGTATGGAATGAATGAGCAATCGAAGATTATCAGCGAGTCATAAGACTCTTGATATTTATCTTGATACTTGAATCAGTATCGAACTGTATGTGTGTATATACCAAACATACATACATGAATACCACATATATCGGAGTACATGTGGGATTCAATAATCATTTAGAGACTTTCGTAGGATCGTAACATTAACATGTTACACCCCCACGTCTATAGGGAAGGGGACTATGTCACCCTGGAAAGGAAGGGCATTATTCCTAAACTATCCTTCCCACGGCAAGGACCTTACAAGGTACTCAAGGCTCATGGTAATGAAACTGTGACTATTGAGACTGCTCCCTTTGTAACCACCCGGGTTAACATCAGAAGAGTCCATCCGTATTATTGCAGAGATAGCACTAAAATGGAGGAGCAAGCGTAATAGTGCCATGGAGGATCATGCCGTGCACCGGAACAGTCATGAGTTCAGTTGGGACTAAGAATTGGCAAGTCTCCAGAATCACTGAATTACAGGAGACTTGCGATTGTCGGAAGCAATAGCAATGGTAGACTAATGGATAGAGCTCACAATTTGCATATCATTACTATTCTAGTAATCACTAGTAGACCCGGGGTATGGCAATAGCTACTTACTCAGATTGCTGTCTGATGATACAATTCATCCCCTTTTGCTTACATGTTCACATCTGGGGATGATCAAGCCCTTCTCACCTGCTGCTGAGTGGATCATAAAGTCTTCAACAGTTGCTTGGAATCTTTGAGACTTTCCATGATATGACTACATACAATAAGATAACCAGATATGTTGTTCAAAAACCCGAAAAGATGAGAGACAGAAAAAGAGGTCTTCACACTATTGGTTGTCTTAGGCTTGTCTTGTTCTGATTCCAAATGAGTACCAGAATTTCTTTCTGGGAAATGACCAAGTGGTGTAGTAGACTCCAGTAGAAAAATGTACCGCGAGACGAAGGTTAAAATGCTATAAAATCTGGAGTGAACAACATTTTAAACTCTTGGGGGGATCAGCTGATAGGAATTCCGTAGTAGCACAGGAGATTCCCATTATGAAAGGAACTGGATGGCACTGGATAGGCAGCACCAAGACACCAAGTCTGGAGCTGCAAGGTCTCAAGACGAAAGAGGCAAAGGCCCATGCCTCAGGATCCAGTCATCAATTCAATCAATAAGTAATACTTTGAAGTAAGTACTTCTAATTAGTGGAGTTGTGAGTATTATCACCTCCATCACAATGGAGCTCTTACTTCGCTAGAAGAGAGAGTGTGAGAGAGGGGGGAAAGTTAAAAACCGACTTTTCGCTGTTTTTAAATGTAGACCTGGTAGGATTTTGTGTACTAAAAGTTACCCCCGGAATGGTCATGGTTATAGACATTTTTTGTGTTTTTGGCAATGATTATTGTTGATTTTAAGTTCAATAGGTACGCATAACCATACACAACCAGTAAATATCCCTTAATCGGATTGAAATTATACGGGATTCGCCGTAAAAAAAAAACACATTTTTTCATGAACCCGGAGACCAAATCGTCAACCGAGTTCTGTCTTCTAGAGACAATAAAAGCACCTCTATCTGCAATAAAGTAACAAACAACCACCAATACTTGTAGTCAATAACATAGATATGGGTTTTTTATTATTTACTTGGGGAATTTTGATAAATTTTAGTGGATTTCGGCTGATTTTTGTACATCGGGCCCGTGATTCGCCGTGATTTTGCACCATTTGTCCTCCACCATTCGGCCGCCCGAGCCCTGAATACTCCAAATAAAGACACAAGAACACTTTCAAAGGCCCTGCAAACACCAAGGGGTGATGAATTTGTATCAGTACTTGCCGTCGTCAAGGCACAGGCCAAACAGGAGTGCGAACGACCGAATCGAATGAACTGAATCGAACAACCGAATCAAATCGGAATACAAGCAGCAGCAACAACAGCAGCAAGACGCTCCCCAGCAAGCATTAGGCCTACTTCATCTTCAGCTTCTTTCTACTTCTTGCTGCTTTTTCTTCCAAGCCGCGCTTCATCCTTTTCTTTAGAGCCAGGATATCGCCCGACCGATGAAATGTTCCATAGCAATCAATGCAAAGATGGACGTTGCATGTTACACATCTCATTAAGTCCCCCTCTTTTCTTAGTCCAACCCAACCATGCAAAGCACATTTGGTGTTCCTCACTGCTTTAGAAGGATAGTGATCCAAATTCTTGTCCAACCTACAACTCAGAGCACCATTGTCTGCAAGCGTCCTGTCATTTACTCTAGCTGAATTCTTCTTACTGTCGATCGACGAAGAGCAATTGCTTGGAGGTTCTGTCAATGGAGACACCAGTTCACCATCCCTGCACCCTGAAACATGAAACATCCTGGCTTCAGCTTCACATGAAACAGTCTCCGGGTCTATCCAGTACTCCCCAATGGCTCGCCTGAAGTCATATTGGGATCCAAATCTGGGCGTCACTCCTTCTTCTTTACAGACCTTAAGGTACAGCTTGTAGGCATTGGTAAGGAGTACTCCAATCCCCCAGAACATAACAGACCACCACCACTTTCTGTTCCGTACCCAGCGATCTAATCTGTAGACACCTCGGAGCTGATCAGCAATATCAACGTCGCCCATACCGTTGTTGTATGTATCTAACTGGTTAAGACGGAGGAATTTCAGCTTCTCTTTTGTATTGGTATCCACATTGTAGACGATCTTCTCCTTCTGCACCCATTCAATCTTACTAGTTACCATACTCAAGTAGTGTACTGGCTTGGTGTCGTAGACACTAGATGCAATAAGAAAGGAACAGGCGGGATCCCCTTCAAGAACAGCAGCTTTCACAGTACCACGGGCAGCTCGCTCTTCGCGGACATTCTTGAGCTCTTGTTGAAAGACGCAGTCAGGGATGCCACGATTTGCCTTACGGGCAACTCCATGACAAAGGACTCGCTTTGAATGCAGAAACGCCGCCTTGCAGAATAGTACTGAGTTGTACAGGTTGTCCATTCCCACATGATGGTGCTCGTCCTTCAAGGAATCAAATAGGGTCATCGTACGGGCATGCAGTGGAGAGAGCTTCCAGTTCAAGTACTTTTTAGGTGCAGGATCATTCCGCATGTAGACTTGGTAGCAGTATCCATCATCGCAGAGGGCATCAGCTTGAAATCCGTCACCTTCCTTCTTGTATGTGATCCGTCGTTTGTCTTGGTGGACACCTTTGAACCGCATGGTCATTTCATCCACCGCAATTTGACGAGCCAGCATCCAAGCCTGGGGGGAGCGCCAGTTAATCCACTGGATTAGAGGTCGTATCTTCCAATTTGGGAACGCGGCTCGAGAAGGAATTTCCTTACGGGGATCTTGGCAAGAAAGAAACGCCTTGAAGTGTTTGTGACGGCGCTGTGGATTCTTCGAACTCTTAGACAAGCCATTGTAGATGAAATCATTCCCTGCAAGTCTGTCATTCCTCGTGGAGCGAAGCTTGTATTCAACACGAGCCGTAGGAGCAAGTCCATGCAATACATAAAGTCCAAAGAACCGCCGCAGCTCCGTCAATTCAAATGGCTTGAAGTCCTGGTACACCTGCTCTCCAGCTCCTGCAAGTGACGCCTTGAGGTTTGTCCACTGCCGCATTTTCTCAAAGCTAAAGTGGTTACTGTCCTTTGCATCGTTGTTTAGTGGAAGGAATACATCAGCAAACTCCCATGGTAGCGACTCACCAGATAGACCGTACTTCTTCTTGAACGCTGGATCAATACACCCTTCCTCCCTGGGAGCACTGTTAGTGATTGGCTCGCCGTCACCGTCCCTTCGCATCTTGCCACGCCGATCAAACTCGTAGGTTGTACGAACTCCCTTGAACACAGGAATATCAAAGAGCTCTGCATAGTTGTACTTCTTTGGGGGGGGAGCAAGCCTTGCATCAGCTTCTGGTACAGTTGGAGCCCTTGCAATTCTAAAGGATGGATTTTCTGGTTCAGTGACCAAGGTGTCTGGGTGAAGGAGTCACCAGTACACAGTATCAGGGAACAGACGCAGCATCGCCGACAAGTTCGACGAGTTCTTGTTGTTGTTAGTATTGTTCTTTGCTGTTGCGGGGCGTCCGATCCGTGGCTTCTTGTTGCTTGCTCTTGCTTCCTCCACTGTATTGAATCGACGTTCCTTCCGGTCTATTGCCTTCTTCAAACGGTCGACAAGATCAGTCTTCTTTCCAGCGGTTGATTGGCATCGAAGCTTCAGCTCTTCCTTGAGCCATGCCACTGTTTGTAAATGATTTTTTTTTTCTTTTTCTTCAGTATTTTCTTCCACCACCACTTCTGCTGTTGCCTCCTCCACCGCTCCTGCTGCTGCGTCCGCTCCTGCTGCTGCGTCTGCTGCTCTGTTCGGTGGTTCGGCGTCTCCAATATTGTAGTCTTCTCCTGCTTCCTTGTATTGATCTCCCTCAGCAATTATTGCATCAAAAAAGGGGCCTTTTGCACCATCACTGTCATACCCATCTTGGAATTTTGGAGCTCTCTTCAGAAGCCTGCTGAGGTCCTGGAGCCTTGGGCTATTAGCAGGACGGCTTTCGGTGGTGTCTGTGCTCTTTTCCGCGGCGAGAGAGCCTGCTGGAGAGCAATCCTTGTCATTTAGGGGGTTTCGGCGCATGATGGAACGATTCCGAATTACAAAATCAGTCCGTATCTCCAAAGTTTATGGACGAATTGATCCGCAAATGGCTCAGATTGTAGCCCTTGAGTAGACGGAGAGAATGGTGTCGTCGGATCCGTAATTGGTGGCCAGGAAGTGCCTCGTTTAAATTAATTCCCATGGTGATATGAATATTTGAGTTTTTACGGCAGGTGCCAAAATAGTGATTATCGATTTGCTGCTGCTGCTCCTAGAGCAGCCAATATTGGGAGTTGGGACCCCTGACAAAGTGTTTTCTAGACCAAAATTTTATGCTGCATCTAATAACTGTCACGCGACCCAACGCGACCCAACGCGACCTATT
Source organism: Pseudo-nitzschia pungens (assembly GCA_037355855.1). Taxonomy (NCBI): domain Eukaryota; phylum Bacillariophyta; class Bacillariophyceae; order Bacillariales; family Bacillariaceae; genus Pseudo-nitzschia; species Pseudo-nitzschia pungens. Next base: position 2,861,818 of record CM074767.1, read on the forward strand.
TTCCAGAAAATCAAGCCTAAATTATGCCACGCGCAACCTTAACCTTGATTTTCGCGAGGTTTCTTCAAAGTTTTTCGCAACCCCCCCACCTCGCGACAAAAATACCATTTTGACCCAGGCTTGTCGCGTACGATTTGTACCAGTTGTACATACCCCGGGTATAGCATCCGCATTAAAAAATACAGTGTAGCTGAGTGCTACAAGGTTAGGGTTGCTAATGCTACGAAATACGTACTGGATATGCTAACCTACCATGCTACCATGCGAAGATACTATGCTACCGCCGGGGTCGGGTCACTGGTGTACAATATGTACTATGACCGGAAGCCTGACCCAAACAGTTACCCAACGCGCTAGCACACCTTTGAATCTAATTAAACGGAACTACGCTACGCTACTCCGTACGCTACCCGTATAATACAGTACTGGAGCTACAGAGCTCTATTATCTACGAGTTATCGGAACGCTGTCACGATATGATACAGAGCTGAGCTGCGCTCATCCCCTGTAGCGCTGTAGTGCTGTATCCCCTGTAACGCTGTATCCCCTGTATCCCTGTAATAATAATAATAATATACTTATTTAAGTAGGAAAATCCACCGAAGGTGGTTAAAAGCTACTCAGTCTGTAACCAGACTTTATCGTCGCCTCAATCGAAGAGAGGTTAGGCCCCAAGTTGTAGAACGACGCGCCGCCTCAACCATGGGGAATAGGCCCCAGGTTGTAAAGACGACTATTTTGCAAACGAACCTTGGTAAGAGACAGGGAAAAAAACGAACCAGTCCAGAGCACAACAGACACTGCTGTTGCGAAGCGTACAAGAGACGGGTGACAAGAACGTGAAAGGGAAAGACACAAGCAAAACTGTCCCTCCAATGCTGGTGAACAGCATCCGTAATGCTAGTGGTTAGCTGACACAAGCAAAACCCTTGCTTAGATACATAGTATCTGTAATGCTAGTGGTCAGCGTACAAAAGCAAAACTCCTCTCTGAATGCTGGATTGCAGCATCAGTAATGCGAGTATTCATCCCCAAACACATTCCGGTACCGTAACCTTACCCTATGGTACATCAAAAGAACACGGGCAAAATTTCCCAGGTAATGCTCGTGTACCATGTACTGCACAACACTTAGAGGCAGTGGAGCCTACTACCAAATTCGTAACAGCTGCTGCGGAGGACATCTGCTGCTGTCCTCCTGTTAGAACGTTGTAGTAGCTTGGAAACAAGGGCTCTAAGTGATAACACTTGAATACCATCAGGGCTGTAGGCTTGAAAACAGATCACAGCTGTACTGTGAACTGGCGGGGTATATGTAGGTGGTGAAGCGTTAAGTAACATGTAGTTAGCGACTTTGGGGCTTGGGTCAGAAAAACAGTAGGTCCATAAGCGAAAACACTTATGGTCCATCAGGGCAGTAGACTTGAAAACAGATGACAGTTGAAGTGTGCACCTGACGGGGTTATGTAGGTAGGAGAGCCTTAAGCAAGCTGTACTTAGTGGCTTTGGGGCTTGGGTAAGAAAACAGTAGGACCTTAAGCGAGAACATTTAAGGTCTATCAGGGCAGTAGACTTGAAAACAGATGACATTTATACTGTACACCTGAGAGGGTTATGTAGGTGGTGGAGCCTTAAGCAAACTGTACTTAGTGGCTTTGGGGCTTGGGTCAGGAAACAGTAGGACCCTATGCGAAAACACTTAGGGTCCATCAGGGCAGTAGACTTGAAAACAGATGACATTTACACTGTACACCTGAGAGGGTTATGTAGGGGGTGGAGCCTTAAGCAAACTGTACTTAGTGGCTTTGGGGCTTGGGTCAGGAAACAGTAGGACCATAAGCGAAACACTTATGGTCCAGCAGGGCAGTAGACTTGAAAACAGATGACATTTAGACAGTACATCTGGGAGGTATATGTAGGTAGTCGAGCCTTAAGCAAACTGTACTTAGCGGCTTTGGGGCTTGGGTCAAGAAACAGTAGGACCATAAGTGAAAACACTTATAGTCCAGCAGGGCAATGGACTTGAAAACAGATGACAGCTGGAATTTCTTGTAGAAATATTCCTACAGTGGAAGGGGCTGTTCGTGAACTTTGACTTGAAAAGACTTAAGGGGACTCAGCAAGGAACTTCGAAGAATGTAGAACATTAAGTGAGAATCACTTAAGCAGCTTGGAAACAGTGTAGAACATTAAGTATAAGATATACTTAGGGGCCTTGCAATGGAGCTGGGAGAACAGATCGTTGTACGGTAGAATCTGTACTGGAATTGCTGTAGAAAATTATGTGTCGGTTTTGGTGGTGGTGCTGCTGCTGTTGCCGATCAATCGATGTCCGGCGAGTGGTGAATTGGCAACCAACTCAACCAAACAAAGCATCGAGCAACTGAACAAATAGCAGAATCAAAGAGGCGAGGTCGCTGTTAGTATGTGTAGGTCCTGGGGTTGTGATTGGGGGTGTAAAAGGAAGCGAGATATCGCATGGTAAAGTTGTGTAGAAATCTACGTATTTTTAGTACTGGAACATCGGAACGTCGGACAAAATGCGCGATGCGCAAATTGTGTATCCCCTGTATCCCTGTAGCGAACGTGTTGTACCGGTATGGGGTGCTAACTCCAGAGATACCAGGCTTTTCGCGTACGATTTGTACCAGTTGTACGTACCCCAGATATAGCATCCGTACTAATACAGTGTAGCTGAGTGCTACAAGGTTAGGGTTGCTAATGCTACGAAATACGTACTGGATATGCTAACCTACCATGATACCATGCTAAGATACTATGCTACCGCCGGGGTCGGGTCATTGGTGTATAATATGTACTATGACCGGATACCTGACCCAGACAGTTACCCAACGCGCTAGCACACCTTTGAATCTAATTAAGCGGAGCTACGCTACGCTACTCCGCACACACTACGCTACCCGTAGAATACAGTACTGGAGCTACAGAGCTCTGTTATTTTACGAGTTAGCGGAGCGCTGTCACGATACGATACAGAGCTCAGCTGCGCTCATCCCCTGTAGCGCTGTAGCGCTGTAGCGCTGCAGCGCTGTATCCCTGTATCCCTGTAGCGCTGTATCCCTGTATCCCTGTAGCGCCGTATCCCTGTATCGCTGCATCCCTGTATCGCTGTATATCTGTAGCGCTGTATCGTAGCGCTGTATCCCCTGTAGCGCTGTATCCCCCTGTAGCGCTGTAGCAGCAACGCGTCGATAATACAGGGGGGGACTGCAAGCAGCAAGCAGCAGCAATGCGTCGATAATACAGGGGGGGGGGGACAGCAAGCAGCAAGCAGCAGCAACGCGTCGATAATACAGGGGGGGGACAGCAAGCAGCAAGCAGCAGCAACGCGTCGATAATACAGGGGGGGGACAGCAAGCAGCAAGCAGCAGCAACGCGTCGATAATACAGGGGGGAGACTGCAAGGTTAGGGTTGCTAATGCTACGAAATACTGGAGATGCTAACCTACCATGATACCATTGCTAAGATACTATGCTACCGCCGGGGTCGGGTCATCATAGTACAATATGTACTATGACCGGATACCAGATCCAAACAGTTACTAAGCGAGCTAGCGCTAATACCATTAGGGTTAAGGGTTGTAGCGCCGTAGCGTAGCGCTCAATATTATTATTACGTAGTACGTAGTATTATTATTATTTTAATTTGGTATCTTTTACGTCATTATGACAATATGGGTGTCAAAAATGACTGGTAACTTTTAGGTACGTCATTACGGTATGACAATAATAATAATATACGTATTTAAATAACTTTAATCACCGTAATGACGTATATTTGATTTATTATTATTTTTTGGTATCTTTTACGTCATTATGACAATATGGGTGTCAAACGAGCCGACGACACCCACCGGTTTTGCAAATCACTGTATTAAATCACTGTATTTTGCTCTTGCAAATCACTGTATTAAATCACTGTAAATTTGTTGTTGAACCACTATTAGGGTTAAGTGTACCTCTAATCGGCTCATTATTATTATTTTTTGGTATCTTTTACGTCATTATGACAATATGGGTGTCAAACGAGCCGACGACACCCACCGGTTTTGCAAATCACTGTATTAATTCACTGTATTTTTCTTTTGCAAATCGTCACTCTATTTTGAATCACTGTATTTTGCTCCCTCCCGTAATCACTTTTTTTGTGCTCCACTCACTATTTTCAGGAATAACACAAATCACTGCTGTTTCGATTCACAATCCGACTTATTTTGAGTAGAGTTGCTTTATTGCACTCCGTCACGAGAACGAATACTAGAACCCGCCCTACGGTAGGCTCTTTTGCTCATTGTATTTTAGTCCGAATAACCTCCTTGAAGTGGTACAAGAAGGAATACCGATTGGTAAACACTTCAACACGGTCAAGTTCTTGGTTTTCGCGTCGAGGATTAAGAAGAGAATGTCAGTGTTCTTCGTTTCCCGCCCTTCTCCCTACTATCTATTCCTAGCCGGTAAGTGATCAGTTGATTCCGTTTATTTCAATCGAAGCCTTCGTTCCTTTCAACGACCTCACGATCCTATGATAATCATCCCTCTTTCGATCGATTCCAAGCCGGTGTACATTCCCCCTACGATAGATTCTATCGGATCGATTGAACCCTACGATTCATCGGATCCAAGCCCTTGCTTTTCCCCTACGATTCATCGGATCGATTCAACCTTACGATTCATCGGATCCAAGCCCTTGCTTTTCCCCTACGATTCATCGGATCGATTGAACCCTACGATTCATCGGATCGATTGAACCCAACGATTCATCGGATCCAAGCCCTTGCTTTTCCCCTACGATTCATCGGATCGATTCAACCCTACGATTCATCGGATCCATTGAACCCTACGATTCATCGGATCCAAGCCCTTGCTTTTCCCCTACGATTCATCGGATCCATTGAACCCTACGATTCATCGGATCCATTGAACCCAACGATTCATCGGATCCAAGCCCTTGCTTTTCCCCTACGATTCATCGGATCGATTCAACCCCACGATTCATCGGATCGATTGAACCCTATGATTCATCGGATCCAAGCCCTTGCTTTTCCCCTACGATTCATCGGATCGATTCAACCCTGTGCCTTTCCCCTACGATTCAAACCTAACATGAAAACAGCCACGAAAGCAACGACAGCAAAGCAACTGTCTAAAAAAGGGCGTTACCAAAAAGCCAAGAGGAAATACGGGAGGGCAGCTAGAAAGAGAATGACATCGAACTTCATCAAGAATGCACCACCGAAGTCGAAAATCCACAATACTTACAACCACTTGGTGAGGATAAAACCAACGAACCAGGAGTTGAGTGTTACACCTCCGACGAACATCGTCAAAAGAGAATTGTGGATTGTAACCAACAACGATTTCTTCAACAATGAGAAATTCTTTGCAACCAAGTGGAACAACAACTATCCCCCCAACGCTCTGTCTATCGACGATCCGGAATCTTTCACGACATTGGATAGTACGAATGATGACCATGTTGTAGCTGTGGATAAAATTGTACCATCTCTGAGAGTGTTTGCAAAAGTGTCCAGGGATAAAGCGAGACAACATCTGGCTGGAACGGAGGCTATCCAACATACAAGAATGTTTGCGACAAAGATTGTTAAAGCCAAACCAACAATTAAAAGAGGATGTAAGTGTGGTAGCATCAATAACGGATATGCTATTGTCGGTGTTCGACCCAACCGTGCACAGCGTGGCCTTGGTCCGTATGTGTTCAAAAAAACCGTGAAGCTATGGGAACAAGAGGATTTAAACGACGCTGCAGATCATATCGTGGATCAAATGGAGGAAAGTTTACGTCCGCTTGATCACTTTTTTGGTCATGAAATCTCTGTCATCCATCAGGTTTATGATCTAACAACACTGAAAACAGTTGGCAGTCGCTCCCTTGCCTTCTCAATAGGTAAGGATTATCATTCCAAATGCCATTTCGATGATGACTATTACTACACTCTTTTGACTGTTGTTGGTCCGTCGGAGGTAGGTAACGTGAGTATACATGATGATGAGGTTCTATATTATTTCATTTTCCCTTCCTATGGAATCAAAATCCCACTTCGTTCTGGGGATACACTGTTGTTTAACCCTAGCATCTTGCATAGCTGTTCCAATCCTAAATACAAAGGCTGTTACATTATGAGTGCCTTCGTACCAAGAAAAACTTTACTAAGAGCCGACATTCCATAATAATATTAAACGATAATTTGAACTACTTGTCCATCGATTGCCTTGTAAATCATTCCTACAATCGATTCCAAGCCGGTGTGGTATACGATCGATTCCAAGCCTGTGTGGTATTCATTCCCCTTACGACCGATTCCAAGTTAACCCATACGATCCAAGCCGGTAGTTTGTTCCTTCCAACCCATACGATCCAAGTGTACGATCCATCGATCCAAGCCGGTAGTTTGTTCCTTCCAACCCATACGATCCAAGTGTACGATCCATCGATCCAAGCCGGTAGTTTGTTCCTTCCAACCCATACGATCCAAGTGTACGATCCATCGATCCAAGCCGGTAGTTTGTTCCTTCCAACCCATACGATCCAAGTGTACGATCCATCGATCCAAGCCGGTGCGTGTTCCTTTAAACCCATACGATCCAAGCGTACGATCCATCGATCCAAGCCGGTAGTTTGTTCCTTCCAACCCATACGATCCAAGTGTACGATCCATCGATCCAAGCCGGTGCGTGTTCCTTTAAACCCATACGATCCAAGCGTACGATCCATCGATCCAAGCCGGTAGTTTGTTCCTTCCAACCCATACGATCCAAGCGTACGATCCATCGATCCAAGCCGGTGGTTTGTTCCTTCCAACCCATACGATCCAAGCGTACGGTCCATCGATCTCAGCAACCCTACTATGATTCATCCCAAACACCGATCGATTCAGCAACCCTACGATTTTTCCAAACCCCGATCGATTCAGCAACCCTACAATTTTTCCAAACCGCGATCGATTCAGCAACCCTACAATTTTTCCAAACCGCGATCGATTCAGCAACCCTACTACAATTCACCCCAAACATCCCAAACCCCGATCGATTCAGCAACCCTACGATTTTTCCAAACCCTGATCGATTCAATAGTTCGAATCGATCGAATGAAACGCCGGTACGAATCGATCGATTGATCCGCAAGTACTTGTCCATCTAGTTCGATTGCCATTCCGATAGTTAGAATCGATCGAATGAAACGCCGGTACGAATCGATCGATTGATCCGCAAGTACTTGTCCATCTAGTTCGATTGCCATCGATGGATTGATCAGCCTGTGTGGTGATAGTTAGTTCGATAGCCATTCCGATTGTTCGTTCGACTGTGATAGTTGGTTTGATTGCGATTCTGATACTAGTTACCTGGATTCCGATAGATATGGTTGATTGTTGAAGTGGGGGCGCAGGGAGAATGCTGAGCAAACCCCCCACTTGACTTTTAAGGCAAGCCCGAACCTATCAGTTTCTTCTCCAAACGGGCTGCCAGAGGCACTTTGTATGTGGAGATGAGGCACTGATGACACCTGGACTGATACGGTCAGTTATCCAAACCGTCACTGTGTACGGAGGTTTTCCAATGAACAAAGGTGGTAACAACTGCAAGCAGTTGAAACCACCGCGGGGCCACCGCAAGTTCTATTGGAATCACTCCTTTAAAGACACCAGCAGCCTTGTTGAAAAGACCTCAATCAGAGCAAAATTATGCAAGGTTCACCACCCTGTCCCACCAGGGCCACTGCATTTTGCTGTGTAAAAGGTCCTTCCCGTTGTGGTAACACCCAACGATGACTCCGACTTGAGGAACCCAACGAAGACTCTGACTTGAGGCAACCAACGAAGACTCTGACATGAGGAAACCACCATCTCCAGTCTAGAGAGACATTTAGCAACCAGGCATACCTTGATCCAGAGTCATAGTGGAGGTATTAGGTTGTCGTCCCTCTCCATGGTATCTCAACAGTGCGCTCGTACAGCTAGTGGTATGATCTCAGGGAGCTACCCCACCACTAGGGTACCTCTGTACATTGAGTTAGCCCTGAAGAGAATCCCATGGTGACCTTCGATCCGACATTGTTGTGTCAATCCGAAGTATGAATTCAGTTTTGCCAGGATGCAAAACTAGAATTGTGATCTTTTACTGTTGTTGGAAAATAAAGAAATGAAAATGCTAATTCCACTATTGCAACTGCTGGTGGTGATACTTCCACTATTCTAAGTGTTACTTTCATTGCTGATCTAGTAGCGTGTTGATTCTGAAACTACTCAGGTTTAATTTGGATACTTCTATATGTACACTTCATTAGAATCACAGAGTACAATTTACAGGAAATATGAAAAAACCAAAATTGATTCACGCTATCACAGAGTACAATTTACAGGAAATATGAAAAAACCAAAATTGATTCACAAAAATTCAGGTTTGAAGTGGTTACTTCTACATGTACACTTCATTAGGCTTACAAAGTACATTTTATAGTAATCATGAAACCATTAAAATTTATTCACAGAAATGTTTATTAGCCAACAGACACCACTTACAATCAGAAATTCATTCACGTTCCTATTGAACTACCAACAGACAAAACTTAATTTGATCGTGGTCATGTTAATGTACCAACAGACAACAAATTTAATCACATTAATGTGGTTTACCTTCCAACAGACAACACTTAACAACCCAAAATTTTATCCTGTGATTGTTCACCAGACAAACTTTTAATCCCACACCAGTAATATTCCATTTATTGATTTACATAAGTCATTTTTCTTTCATATCTACTAACATTCGTCTCTTAGTAGGAGCTAAGGTATGATACACACTATCGTTCCTGTTAGAAGACCCTACTACCATGCAGTACCATCCCAAAGTACATCAAATACATGTGACATCCAAACCATCCGGTCTTTTGGACTCGGACTTTTTCCATAGTCCCAAGGATACATAGGGTGAGGACTATTGGCACTGGAATGGTTGAAATATTCTATACTTTTGATTTGCATAAGTCATTTTGTATATTTTCTAGTATAAAATGGCATTAGTGGAGGAAATATGCATGAAATACATGTGACATCCAAACCATCCGGTCTTTTGGACTCGGACTTTTTCCGTAGTCCCAAGGATACATAGGGTGAGGACTATTGGCACTGGAATGGTTAAAATATTCCATATATTGATTTGTATAAGTCATTTTGTATATTTTCTAGTATAAAATGACATTACTGGAGGAAATATGCATGAAATACATGTGACATCCAAACCATCCGGTCTTTTGGACTCGGACTTTTTCCATAGTCCCAAGGATACATAGGGTGAGGACTATTGGCACTGGAATGGTTGAAATATTCTATACTTTTGATTTGCATAAGTCATTTTGTATATTTTCTAGTATAAAATGGCATTAGTGGAGGAAATATGCATGAAATACATGTGACATCCAAACCATCCGGTCTTTTGGACTCGGACTTTTTCCATAGTCCCAAGGATACATAGGGTGAGGACTATTGGCGCTGGAATGGTTAAAATATTCTATACTTTTGATTTGCATAAGTCATTTTGTATATTTTCTAGTATAAAATGGCATTAGTGGAGGAAATATGCATGAAATACATGTGACATCCAAACCATCCGGTCTTTTGGACTCGGACTTTTTCCCCAGTCCCAAGGATACATAGGGTGAGGACTATTGGCACTGGAATGGTTGAAATATTCTATACTTTTGATTAACATAATTCATTTTGTCAACCAAATATTGCCAAATACATGTGGCAAGCAAATTATGGGTACTTGCCGTACACCAAAATACAGTCACGAGTACACACGGGACTGGATTAAGGATAAGGATAAATACAATCAGCGAGTCGACAGAATCGCTGATTCGGAGGGCTCTTAGAACTGTAGCGAATAGACTAGTAATCAATAGAGCTCACAATTTGCATATCACTACTATTCTAATCACTAGTAGACCCGGGGTATGGCATGATTTTAAAATCAAGCTGAGCGCTGATGACCATGAGCAGAAAGGAACCGATCAACCGAGGCGGCGACGGGACCGAAAGACTGCCAGAAATGGAGGCGCAGAGAAGCAAAACAGGGGAAAGGACATCCAGTGTCTGCAGCACTAAGGAATACCGAACCCAGTGGCAGCAAGCTCCAGTAGATGGAACAGCAGCAACAACAGAGACACCTAAGGACCTAAACAGGACCATGGTCGACAGCAGAAATAATCGAAAAATTCAAAAATACACACTGAAAAAGTGACACATAAACCAGTGAGTGGACTAATTGGACCAACATTGAGTGGATGGACAGACCAAAGAGGACACGCCAACCAGAACCGAAATATACGGATATCCGGAAAGGTATATAATAAATACCTAAACACCACTAATTCCACGGGAAACGGGAAGTGGGACCGGCCCGGTGACAGCTTAACAAAGGAACAACGCCGGAGAACCACGGGAATCAAATCCCACGAAATAAAAACAGAAACAACTCCGGGGAACCACAGGATTCCCGGGAGCTAAAGAGAGAAACAACTCCCACCACTGGACAAGCCCGGGGGAAAAATCAGTTATAACACGAGTTATCACGAGAACAGTGTAAAAGCCCAGCAAAAGAACTGGAGGAGCTGAGCAATCACTTTTGCTCAATTTCAACACAAGCAGCAAAGATAACAGAAATAGTGTAACTAAATTAAATAAAATAACCGATTAACCCACCATGGCGTCTAAAGGAACCAAACAGAAACCCTTTACCTTTGCTCGCGAGGACTGGCCGGAAGATGCCAGTGCTGTGAAGATGAGCATAGACTCCGAAAAGGGAGGAGTGGCCTTCAGTGACTACCTGAAGGTACTCAACGGCACGGAGAGACCGGAACTCTTCATCATCTGGAAGAGAGACTTTGACCAGAAAATTGTTGGCAATGAGAAACTCCAGGGAGATCAGAAACTGGACGTTCTCCAGAGAATCCTCTCCAACGAGGCACTCTCCATCGTCCAAATGGTCCTCGGTCGGACATATTATGCCGAACCAGGACACAAGGTACACAACAACCAACTGATCCAACAAAAACTCGAGGTGATTGCCATGAGGGAACCTAAGGAACCCCCCACTGACAAACCCAAAGAGGCGGTGGAGGGCGCCAGCGCCCCAGCCGCCGTCGACGCGACTGCTACGGCGGCGTCCGAGACAGAACCGGAGTCCGTCACACTCGACGACCCGGTCCCCAAGAAAAGGGTCCCATCTGTCCTCACTCAGTACTACCAAACCCAGGAGTACAGAAAGGATGTCATTGAGGAATGCATGCATGCCCTCAAGCTCAAAATCTTTGGCAATGACATGAATGGCAAACGATCCTACATCCTGCTCCGAAGATTCATTCGAAACACGAAAATCGACATGAAACACGGTATTCGCTCATGGGCAAACCGTATGGCCGAACTACAGAGCTATCTACCCGATTGCCTCTGGGAGAGTGGCGCTGCAAAAGGCACTGCCCCATCCAGTTACTCAGAGGAGGACATGAAGGAAATCCTAGATGCCAACATGACCCACTCACAACGCGAGAAACTCGACCATATTGGTTGGGACGTCTACACCCAATCCTTTAACACCACCATCGACAAGCTCGAAAATCTGGAAATCACCATCCGGAACGAGGATGAACTCCGCAAACGCATAGCGGACCTCGAGAAACAAACCGGTGGTACCAAGAAGAACCCCAAGGTCGCTTCTGGGGGAGGAACCCACCACGGGAAATCCCCTGGCAAAAAGAAGCGCCCTGTGGACAACGGCAACAAACAGCTATGCAAGACCTGTGGCAAGGTCCATGCCGGCAAATGCTGGAAACTAACCGGCGGACCTCCCAAGAAGGGAAAGTTCGACCGGGAAACCATCAACCTGCTCAAGGAGCATTTTGTGGCAAAAGAACAAGACTCAGACACTGAGCAACACTCCAAACCCCACTGGGGAAGGAACCTATCAAACCACGAGTACTCCTATGTACTGGCCACGGCCCAAGTTGACCACGACGTCTCTGATGACGAGATCGACATCTCCGAACGAGACCTCAAAGAGTACAGAAGAAAGTACAGAAAGACCTTTAAAAAGAAAGGATCCCACAACTGAATGGTTGATACCATCCACACCGGACCCCGGATCATCAACAGATTCGCGGACATCTGTGTGGAGGTATTGGACCACAAGGGAAGGGGGAAGATGCTTCGGGGTCTATTAGACTCTGGGTGCTCCAAATCCATCATACTAAGGCAATTTGTCGACCGAAGTCAACTAACGAACCGAGACCAAAGATCTGTCACCTACAATACCTATGGGGGCAAGTTTAAAACCAGGTCTGCGGCTTCAGTGGGACTGAGGCTGATAGAATTCTCAAACTCCAAGACCATCAAATGGACCTTCCAAGTGGATGAATATCACCACCATGAGGAAGTGCCCTATGACATGATCATAGGATCCGACTTGATGGCACAACTGGGACTGGATATAAAATACAGCTCCCGAACAATCGAATGGCAGGGTGACTCCATTCCCATGAAGGGAATGGGGGAGCTTGCTGACCCGGACAAATGTGAGGCAGTATTCTTTGCCAACACCCAAAGTCCAATCCTCCAACAGGAGGAAGAGAGGCAATCCAAAATTCTGGATGCAGATTACTCCAAAGTCGATATAGACGCTATGGTCAATGACCTGGAGATCACAGACGCGTCCAAGGAAGCCTTAAAGAAAACACTGAAGAAGTTCCCCACTCTCTTTGGAGGAGGGCTGGGGCTGCTCAGAAATATAGAACCGGTGTCCATTGAGCTCCAACCAGGGGTCAAACCGGTCCGGCAGCGGTACTATTCTGTACCCCATGCCTTTGAACAAGCCCTCCGGAAGGAGATCACCAGGCTCTGTGATATTGGAGTCCTGGAGAAACTCCCCCATGATGATGATTCACCATGGGCATCTCCCACGTTCTGTCAACCGAAGAAGACAGGCGATATTCGAGTCCTCACAGACTTCCGGAAGATGAATGCAGCGATCCAGAGGAAACCATTCCCACTACCACGAATAGGGGAAACAATCCAAAGGTTACAGAAGTTCAAATCCGCTACGGCGCTGGACTTGTCCCAAGGGTACTACACTATCCCCATTTGCAAGGAGAGCCAAAAGATCTGCTCCACCATTTTACCATGGGGAAAATATGCCTACAAGAGATTGGCAATGGGAATTGCTTGTGCTCCGGATATCTTCCAATCAGTCATGATGAACCTACTAGGGGACCTGGACTACGTCCTTGTCTATATTGATGATATCCTGATCATTCAACGGGAGGGAGAATCCGAACAGGATCATCTCGACAAAATCGATACAGTCCTCCAAAGACTGGATGACGCCGGCTTCCGAGCCAACCTCAGAAAATCCTTTTTCATGCAAAAAGAGGTGGAATATCTGGGATTTCTACTAACAACAGAGGGCATTCAGCCCCAGCCAAAGAAGCTGGAGGCGATGAAGCGCCTGGAAGCCCCCAAGAACACCAAACAACTCAAGATGTTCCTTGGCATGGTCAATTTCTACAGGGACATGTGGAAGCGACGCTCCCACATCCTGGCCCCCCTCAATAAACTTGCAGGGAAAAAGGGCAAAATGAACTGGTACTGGGGACCAGCAGAGCAGAAAGCTTTCATGGAGGCGAAGAGAATGCTCGCGGATGAAGCAAAGCTTGCATTCCCGGACTTTACGAAACCATTTCACCTCTACTCAGATGCCAGTGATAGGCAACTGGGAGCAACGGTGTGCCAGGATGGCAAACCCCTTGGATTCTATACCCGGAAACTAAACTCAGCTCAGCTCAACTACACTGTTGGAGAAAAAGAACTCCTGGGCATAGTAGAAGGTCTAAAGGCGTTCGAAGGCATCCTACGAGGACAAGATGTAACTATCCACACGGATCATCTCAATCTACTGTACCAGCAGATGCCCACCCAGCGGATGGTACGGTGGAGACTCCTTATGGAGGAGTTCCACCCGGTAGTCAAACATGTTGCTGGCAAAGACAATGATGCAGCAGACGCACTATCCCGACTGGACATCACCGATGATCCAGCAGATACTGTGGAATGGCTACCACCAAATAAGCCCCTCACCTACGCGGATGAGGAAGAGCACCTCCGGCAACTTCTATTCCCACTTGGAGAAGAAGCTTCGGAAGAATTCCAGGGCAATAGTGCATTCCCACTTGCCCCGGACATGATTCAGTTCTACCAACAAAAGGACACAGGAATCATGAGCGCTTTGGAAAAAGACAACCGGCTGACCACCAAAATGGTGGAAGGTTATAGTCTAATCCACAAGGAAGGGAAAATTCTAATCCCGGACAAACTCAAAGACAGAGTTATGGAATGGTACCACAGCATGCTGGTCCATCCCGGAGAAAAGAGAATGGAACAGAGCATACGCTCAGTGTTCACCTGGAGAGGCCTGAGGAAGGACGTCCAGGACCTCTGTAAGCACTGCCACACGTGTCAGATGTTCAAAAAGAGTGGCCGGAAGAAGTATGGACTACTACCGGAGAAAGCAGTTGAAGTCACCAAATGGCAAAGGGTCAATGTGGACCTCTGGGGACCTGCAACCGTTCACAATAAAAATGGTAAGGACTACCATATCCATGTTCTCACCATGGTGGATCCAGTGACCGGATGGTTTGAACTGGCTCACCTGAAGGACTCCCCAAATGCAGCAGAAACTCAACGTTTGCTAGACAGTGCCTGGCTAGCAAGGTATCCGCGCCCAAAGGAAATTGGCTTTGATGGCGGGAGCGAGTTCAAAGCAGAGTTCCAAGAGCTCTGTGACAACATGGGGATGAAAAGAAAACCCAGTGGCGCTTGGAACCCACAATCCAACTCAGTACTGGAAAGGATCCATCAGGTCCTGAAGGACTGCCTATTGTCCTTCAACTTGGAACAAAGGGACCTCCACGAGAAGGATCCTTTTGAGGAATTCACTACCAAGGCAGCTTATGCGATTCGCAGCGCCATCCACACCACTCCGGGATATTCCCCAGCGCAACTGGTGTTTGGAAGAGACATGTTCATGCCTGTAAATTTCCCAGCGGATTGGGAAGCAATTCAGGCAAGGAAACAGAAGAGTATCCACAAGAGCAACATCAGGGAGAACCGGAAGAGGATCCCCCATGTCTATAAGGAAGGAGATTATGTCACCCTGGAAAGGAGGGGCATTATTCCAAAACTATCCTTCCCCCGGCAGGGACCTTACAAGGTACTCAAGGCCCATGACAATGGAACTGTAACTATTGAAACTGCTCCCTTTGTAACCGACCGGGTTAATATTAGGAGAGTCCATCCCTATTATTGCAGGGATCCTAGTAAATCGTAACAGTCCCATGGAGGAGTATGCCGTACACCAAAATACAGTCACGAGTACACACAGGACTGGATTAAGGATAAGGATAAATACAATCAGCGAGTCGACAGAATCGCTGATTCGGAGGGCTCTTAGAACTGTAGCGAATAGACTAGTAATCAATAGAGCTCACAATTTGCATATCACTACTATTCTAATCACTAGTAGACCCGGGGTATGGCAGTACTGGTTTATATTTGGATTGGGATATGCAGGGTTTTCTTTGTACCGATCGTATAATGATATCGAGACCCTTTCACGATTCTCGCTCATGGAATGAATAAGTTCCATAAACCAATCAAGCCATGTACTACGATTAGAAATGACTAACCAAGAATTGGTTTGAGTGTGATCTTCATCAACTTCTGCCACAACAGCCAAATCTGATACAATAGTATCTACGTGAAAAAGGAACAACTTATCACTTATAAGCTTCCCGGTGGTGACGAACCGTGACATTGTTTCATTCGGTTTGCCCTGGAATCTTCTGACAACTGCATAAATTCCATCTTCCTCCACAGGATATCCATTCACTAGCGAAGCGGAGATGTTCCGAAGTTGCAGGAAACACATGATCTGACAGGGTATTTGTTCATCGTCCAAATGGAAAAGAGCCCAGTCCATCCAAACAGCGTTGACTTGTGAACTGTTGGATCGATACGACGCATGACAACGGAAAATATACTTCCTATTGTTCACTTTGTCATGACGGTTGTGCTCAGTGAACCCCTCCACGTGGGAAACATTGTCAAGAATTGGAATGACTTTGTCGCAAACAAAGGCAAGGACATCCATCGGGTATGACGGCTTATCCTTGTTGGATGATCTAGACCAGGTCATGCTTGGTGTGTCGTTGGTACGTTGGATTGTAAAACGTGAACCACCAACGGGATTACATGTCTGTGACTGTGTGTCATTCTTTTCTCCCAATCCATATTCAGAAGTGGCTGTGCGTAGTAACATTTTCTGTTCTTGTCTCTTTGCTGTTTGTTCAATCAAAGTTGAAGCATTTTGTTGTGTGTTTTTTGAAGGAGCTTTGATTTCCGTTTTATGGTGAGATTCAGAGTACGCCGAGTCCCAGCCACATGGTTTTCCCCATAACTTGATGTAATCAGTGAGGTGAAAGTACAAATGGTTTTTAATCAACTTTGATCCTGCTCCATTCCGAAGACAGGTTGTATTAACGCAATCAATGAAATACGAAACGGTCTTTGGAAGTTTCTTCAAATCTCCAACGGTAATGTCACCCTTTTTTAAAAACTCTTCCATGAAAATGATGAGCTCGATAACCTTGATTTGCTTCTTGTTGAAGCGTCTGTCACCAAGGATGTTGTCCAATGGATTACTTGAAAGGGTTATTAGCACCGATATCAGAATGCCCGAGTATTCCTGCCCTCCCTTTTTCGTTGAGCTCAGAAGGGCACCAGTAAACTTAGTACAAGGAAAGTCCCGATCCGACTGTCTTGAAAGCTGTGCCCCATATAGCCGTGCCAAATCTTCGACTGTTGAGTAACTTTTTTTCCCAACACGAAGATCAGGTGCATACGGACATTCACCCGTTTGTAACTGACCCAAAAGCAGAGTCCCAAGTGCCTCAACACATCGTTTTGCCACACCTAGCTGATGCATGTGGAGGCATTCCCTGGGAGAGGCAAGATGAATATTGTGGACATTTACACCAAAATTGAGCTTGTGGAATGCATTCTTTATAGGGTGATGAGAAATCGACTGGCAATACCTTTCTGTTTCGGTACGGTCTTCCATTTCAAAAATTTTTTGGAAATCATATGGGACCCATAATCTTCTTTGTTGGAGTGTTTGTGCGTTTGGTTTGTTAATATCCTCCGACGGACAGTTGCAATGACGGCATAGTTTGTTCACTAGAAGTGAGCGGGATCCGAACTTTCCACAGAGTTTATCATGCAGTTCAGTGTCACCAATCACAAATGCAATAGCAAATTTCATTTTAATCTGTGTTAGACGTCCGTCGTGGGGGAAAAAATCCCACTCGATAGGGGTATTGCTTTCACATGTCGTTCTCAAAGATGATAAGGCAGTGTCTATTGCGTTGTGTAGGTTCTGAATAGATTCGTGGGGTTTTTCCTTTCGGGTGTTACGGCCGATTGACTCTAACTGATGATCGGGGTGGAAATAGATTGTTGTCCATGCTTCCGGTTTTTTTCTTGTTTCAGTGTTAAAAATTCCAAGGGTCATGTTGAGAGGAGTGAGAGACAAACGTCCATGCACGTCGAGACTGATACCATCCATGTAGAAGAGTAATGGAACTAACATTTCGTCTTTTTTGCATAGTTGCTTCCAGGAATCGCTCCACCAGGATCCATGATGCAACTCTGTGATCATGGTATTATCAGAGATTGAAGGAAAGTTTTCAGGGGACAAAGGATCTCTGGAGTTTGGGAGGGAAATATTTTTTTCCTTCATTAGATCATTATTTGTCAACAAAGTATGGAGTGCATCCTGGAAAGGTCGCACATAAATTTGGGTTGGGAGATTACCTGGGAGCCAATTAGTGAGTTTTGGTTCAAAGTGCGTTGGGGGAACATTGAGATGGGTTTTCATTTCGTTGAAGATTGCATCTCTTGAACAGGCAGACGTTGATGCAAAATCGAACCCCTCCATTCGTTGCGCGTCTTTAGCCCACTCGAATATAGACTTGAAAGTGTTGAGGTGTAGCTTGTGCTTCATGAGTAGATTCATGAGCTTGATTTCTGCTATCAGTCTAGGGTTGGCATTGTAGCCTCGACGAATCCTGTTGGAGCGGAAAGATATTTCTCTGTCATTGATGGATGGGAAGGGTTGTTTCCTCTTTGAGTTGCAATCGTCTGCTTCATCAGATGAATCGAGAATATCAAGAGAGTTGCTATCAATACTTCCGTCACAACGCTGAAAGTTGGTGGGTGGTTGATACATGTTAGCATCCATTGCACCTCTGTCGATTGGGGGAATTAGAACGTTGTGGACCACTTGCCCGTTGAGCCTAGCGTGAAGGTCAAGGTTGGATGGATTGTTGTTGGGGTGGGGGTTGGAGGGTAGAATCCGACCAAATTCTTGTAGAGTGTACTTTTTAGAAAGAGGAATCGATGAATCGGACTCTTCCTTCACTACCGACGTGGAGTAACATTTCTGTAGATTTCTTGATTCGTAAAAGTATAAGCAATACTCGTTATTTGCCAGATGGTTTGATAGTCCCCTCGAAACATATTTTATGGAACCGCGGTGAGAAACAGATACTTTTTTGACTCCAGAAAACGTCTTCTTCTGCTTCTTCTTGTTTCTATCCGAAGAGGCGCACGCCACGCAGTAGAATAGCTTCGGGTACTTATTGCAGTTGACAAAGTGAGAATTTGGGTACATGCTTTGGAGTTCGAGTATGATGTTGTTGAGAATGTTTGTGGTGTGGTGGACGTTTTCAATGGATGTTGTTGAGGATGTTTGCGTTGAGGTGGACGTTTTCAATGATAGTGTGACAGAACGACATGGTGCTCGTGATGTTTTGAAACGTATTCCATGTGAGTATGGATGAAGAGACATCAAAGGTAATGATTGGGAGTATCTTTGGACTAAGTGCTAGTAAGGTAAGGTTAAGGTGATGAAAATGGCTGGGTGTACGTTCACGAATCAGTTGAGTCAAATGCTGTGGTTATGTGGGGGACTGTTCTTCATACAGCTAGTAATAAGAACGAGGTTACTTTCAGACAGTGGTGGGGAGGACTCCTAGTAGTGGGTGAGAGCAGGCTTGCAGTCACCCTACTGGTGGTACTAGTAGTAATTCTGTAGTCAATACTAGTAGTAGTACTAGCTCTACACAGTAGGTATTGAGTGTTCCTATAATGTACAGAAGGAGGTGAGGGACAAATTATGGCGCGGGAGGGTAGGCGTGATTCATGTAGCCTGCATGTGCACTAGCGGGGCAAGAACGCCCACTTCACATTGACTTTTTCACATTGACCTTGATGGTGGTGTCTCTTTTGGAGAGGTGCAGAAGACACATAATTTTTCACTGCGTTACTAGTAAGTAAGATTACTGGGTAAAAATGAATACAACCAATCCAAAATTATGTCCAGAAAAAAGGTCCACACGAAGAATGTCGTATGGGCCAAGTGTATACGAGGATGTAGTAGACACAACAGAATTGGATCAACCGACCACAGTAAATGACGAGACATTGAGAGTGTCTACTGAGATGAGCAAGAAACGAAAGTTGAGTGACGATGAAGAACTCGGGACGATTGTATCCAGAGCCGGTGGAGGGACAGGAAATTCAACAGGCAAGACGACAGACGAGAACACAAAAGAGACACCGCCAGGACGACTGGGTAGTATGAAGAAGCGAGCTAAAGCAGAGAGGGAGAAATAATAATAATAATAATATACTTATTTAAGTAGGAAAATCCACCGAAGGTGGTTAAAAGCTACTCAGTCTGTAACCAGACTTTATCGGCGCCTCAATCGAAGAGAGGTTAGGCCCCAAGTTGTAGAACGACGCGCCGCCTCAACCATGGGGAATAGGCCCCAGGTTGTAAGGACGGCTATTTTGCAAACGAACCTTGGTAAGAAACAGGAAAAAAAAACGAACCAGTCCAGAGCACAACAGACACTGCTGTTGCAAAGCGTACAGGAAACGGGGTAACAAGAACGTGAAAGGGAAATACACAAGCAAAACTGTCCCTCCAATGCTGGTGTGCAGCATCCGTAATGCTAGTGGTCAGCTGACACAAGCAAAACCCTGACTAGATACATGGTATCTGTAATGCTAGTGGTCAGCGTACAAAAGCAAAACTCCTCTCTGAATGCTGGATTGCAGCATCACCAGTAATGCGAGTAGTCATCCCCAAACACATCCCGAACCACATTCCTTACCACTGTATGGTACATAAAGTACAGAGCCTACTACCAAATTCAGAACAGCTGTCCTCCTGTTCGAACTTAGTAGTAGCCGGAAACACCTAGTGGCGGTGGAGCCTACTACCAAATTCAAATTCGTAACAGCTGGCCTTCTGTTCGAACTTGAACTTGCTCTCCTGTAGTAGCTTGGAAACAGGGCCTTTAAGTGAAAACACTTATGGACCATCAGGGCTGTAGGCTTGAAAACAGGTCTCTGCTGTACTGTGAACTGGAGGGGTATATGTAGGTGGTGGTGCGTTAAGTAACATGTACTTAGCAGCTTTGGGGCTTGGGTCATAAAAACAGTAGGTCCATAATCAAAAACAATTATGGACTATCAGGGCAGTAGACTTGAAAACAGATGACAGTTGAAGTGTGCATCTGAGAGGGTTATGTAGGTAGGAGAGCCTTAAGCAAGCTGTACTTAGCGGCTTTGGGGCTTGGGTCAGGAAATAGTAGGACCTTAAGTGAGAACACTTATGGTCCAGCAGGGCAGTAGACTTGAAAACAGATGACAGTTGAAGTGTGCATCTGAGAGGTATATGTAGGTAGGAGAGCCTTAAGCAAGCTGTACTTAGCGGCTTTGGGGCTTGGGTAAGGAAACAGTAGGACCATAAGCGAAAACACTTATGGTCCATCAGGGCAGTAGACTTGAAAACAGATGACAGTTGAAGAATGCATCTGAGAGGTATATGTAGGTAGGGGAGCCTTAAGCAAACTGTACTTAGTGGCTTTAGGGCTTGGGTCAGGAAACAGTAGGACCATAAGCGAAAACACTTAGGGTCCATCAGGGCAGTAGACTTGGAAACAGATGACATTTATACAGTACACCTGAGAGGGTTATGTAGGTGGTGGAGCCTTAAGCAAACTGTACTTAGCGGCTTTGGGGCTTGGGTCAAGAAACAGTAGGACCATAAGTGAAAACACTTAGGGTCCAGCAGGGCAATGGACTTGAAAACAGATGACAGAATTTCTTTTTTTTTTTTAAAAAAAAAAGATTCCTACAGTGGAAGGGGCTGTTCGTGAACTTCGACTTGAAAAGACTTAAGAGGACTCAGCAAGGAACTTCGAAGAATGTAGAACATTAAGTGAGAATCACTTAAGCAGCTTGGAAACAGTGTAGAACATTAAGTATAAGATATACTTAAGGGCCTTGGAATGGAGCTGGGAAACAGATCGAAGCAGAAATACAACGTTGTTGTTGTCGGTTTTGCTGTACGGTAGAATCTGTACTGGAAGTGCTGTAGAAAATTATGTGTCGGTTTGCTGCTGCTGCTGCTGCTCGATCGGCCGCCGAGTGGTGAATTGGCAACCAAAGCAACCAAACGAAGCATCCAGCAACTGAACCGATAGCAGAAACGAAGAGCGCAGGTCTTGGTTAATACATGTAGGTCCTGGGGTTGTGATTGGGGGTGTATAAGGGAGCGAGATATCGCATGGTAAAGTTGTGTAGAAATCTACGTATTTTTAGTACTGGAACATCGGAACGTCGGACAAAATGCGCTTCGCGCAAATTGTAAAGCAGAGAGGGAGAAAAAGGATTTCGAGCTAGGCGTGGAGACGATAAAGCGCTTATTGCAGGGAAAGAAGGGTGGTGACTACAAGAGGTGATGACGGAGATGTTGTTGTTGTCCAAGACTACACGTTCTGATCCTATCAACAACGACGAGGAGAACAAACGACAGGTGATACCTGGCGTTCCAAAGGGTATAGCATTGCCGGTCAAAGAAGTGAGAGGACCAGATAATGAGGACAGAAAAATTAGTGAGTTAAGCAGTCAAATGGAAGGATTGGTGTCGGGTGATCTATTGTCACTAGCCGACACAAAGGGAAAAGTTGTTGAGAAGCAGGTGAGGGAATACATAAAAGAGAAGGTATATAAATTGACAAAATTCCCAATGAGCAAAACACAAGAGAATGCCAAGATTATAGAGAAGGGAATCAAAGCGGGTAGGATAAGTATTCTCAAGGGGGTGACCAGCAAGACGTTTGCTAATTACCATGTGGGTACCGTAAAGCTAGCACTCAGTGCGCTGCGACATAACACTCAAACGCTGGCACGAAAAAGATGGTTTGGTAAGTTGAGTGACAACAAAAGAGGGTAATTGCACATGTGTATCATAATATGAACAGGGAACTCACTGGTGTGCATTGTTTATGAAGACGATGCTTACGCAAATAGGGTACCAGAACATTTTCCAAGCAAAGTACAAATTGATGTAACGACAAGAGATATCATTTGCCCTGAATACCGCAGACCTAACATATTTGATAACGACGAGTATCAGTACTTTTTGACAAGAATTCTGTCGGCGATCAATCCAAATGTTACGAATTTTGATACAAGAAAGAGTGAAGATTTGATTAGTGAGATATTTACAGTATCGGATGAGGCATTTGGTTTGATGATGATTCACAACGAATACAGGGTGTGGGTTGAGCAGAAGACAATTAAGGATGGTCCAAATCCAAAGAGGAGGGGTACAGAGAAGAAACGATACTGCGATCAAAGAAGTGGAAAAAAGGATGGATGGACTCAGGAAGGAATGAGAGTTTTCAATCGGTTATGTAGACGTGTAAGGGAATTAAGAGAAGGTGAGGAGACTGGGAGGGAGTTTGAGATGCTAGTAAAGGAAAAATTTGTGCGTGAAAGCAGTAATGAGGATGATGGTAATGATGATAGTGACAGCAGGGAGGACGACGATTCAGAAGAAGAGGCATTTGTTGATCCAGGTATGGTTGAGTTCCTAGGTGAGATGGAGAGTGTATGATAAAAGTAGCAGAAAAAAGACATAGTGGAATTGTAATTGTGGAGGCGAGTTATGATTTTCAAAACGGGGTATAACTCGTACAAATTGTTTCAGAATAGTAAGAGGTTGCGTTTCACAACCACAGAGTCTGATTTTCGCAACCACATAGGAAGTAATTCAGAATAGTAAGAGGTTGCGTTTCACAACCACAGAGTCTGATTTTCGCAACCACATAGGAAGTATTTCAGAATAGTAAGAGGTTGCGTTTCACAACCACGGAGTCTGCGTTTCACAACCACAGAGTCTGATTTTCGCAACCACGTTGATATTGTTTCAGAATAGTATAGGTTGCTTTTCGCAACCACGGAGTCTGATTTTCGCAACCACATAGGAAGTAATTCAGAATAGTAGGAGGTTGCATTTCACAACCACGGAGTCTGCGTTTCACAACCACAGAGTCTGCGTTTCACAACCACCGAGTCTGCGTTTCACAACCACCGAGTCTGATTTTCGCAACCACGTTGATATTGTTTCAGAATAGTAAGAGGTTGCGTTTCACAACCACAGAGTCTGATTTTCGCAACCACATAGGAAGTAATTCAGAATAGTAAGAGGTTGCGTTTCACAACCACGGAGTCTGATTTTCACAACCACGGAGTCTGCGTTTCACGACCACGGAGTCTGATTTTCGCAACCCCCTGGCGCGACCCAAACCGCGCAATAACCTTGAACGTATAGGTTGTGCAACGCAAGGTGATGCAAACATATGTCGTGTTAAATTTGCACACAAATGAGGTTGCCACGGGGGGTCGCTACGGGGTTGCGTGACAGTTATCAGACGTGAATAAGAATATAACATCAGATTAAATATTGGAGAGAGTTAAGACTTTCATTTGAACCCCTGAAATATGGGTCGAAATACGGCTGTGGCCGTACGATCCTATTAAGGGATAACCATAAAAACATAAAAAAATTAAGGACCACTGTTAAATTGTAACCAAAATTGGTTTTCGTTTGACAAACCCTTAACCCTACATACATTACATATGAACGCTCACACACTGCGCGAAAAGAAAATAAATAATTTTCTACTGGGTTCTCAGTACAAGAAAACAAGCAGCAGCAGCAACCACTCAGTAGAATTAACAAGACAGCAACGTCGAATTCCCGACAAGGTTGTTGTCCTCACATCTTTAGTTTAACTCTGATTTGAATACCTTGATACTTACATCCTGCTCTTTGCTGAGCAGCTCCCTGTAGAACTACAAGCCTAAGGTCTAACTGACTGAGCCCACAGGTAGTTAGAATAGACCTGGTTGATCTCGCTCGATCAGCCGTAGTGGTGAATCCGAGACTATCGATAGAACAGACCGGCACCTCAACCGGTTTGCGCGCCTTTGCTCTTGCTGTATATCTCCAAGCTTGCCCTGGGATCTATCAGCTTAAACCAGTTTCAGCTACATTTTAACAGATTAACAGTCGCAAGCTTATTTAAGCTTGCAAAGCTGGAGATCTACAAGCCACACAAGATAACAAGGAACAACGACGACGACGACGAAGGACGAAATCGACGCTGCTCTCAGTTTTAATTCTACACTGGAACACCGAGCCCCCTGTTGCAAGGCCGTTCCAGGTATTATTATTCTCCTTGTTATTACGGTTAATACGGTACAAACGGCGTCTCCAAATTCCAAGAACTGACGGAGAAAGAATTTTTCGAAATTCTGCTGCTGCTGCACCTATTTCTCCAGTCACGACGACGAGACGCAAAGTACAACATACAACATATAACCTTCCACTGATAGATCTGTATTCTCCGAATACAGCTGTATCTATATCTTGTATCCACCAGGCAAATATATCCCAGTTCTTTTGCCCGGATACACCCCCTCGGATTTATCCACACCACACGAACTATCCACACCACACGAACGTTGTTTTCGAACGACAACAACGGCGTTTCGGAACACCACACGATCAACAACGGTTTTCGAACAACAAGTCCCTCTATAAATTCAACACTCAGTTTTAACGGTGTTTTTCGAACGACAACGGCGCTTTCGAACAGCAACGGTGTTCCACGGTGTTTTTGAACGACAACGGTCCGCACGACAACGGCGTTTTCGAACGACAACGGTCACCACGACAACGGCGTTTCGAACAACAACGGCGACGGCGCTTTCGAACCACAAAGCGTTCAGCAATATTTAACCTCCACTGAGTTCACGAATACAGCTGCAATAACAACTGTATTCCTCCAGGCATAACCTCCACTGAGTTCACGAATACAGCTGCAATAACAACTGTATTCCTCCAGGCATATTATCTTCCTATTCTTGGATCTTATTCTATCCCTGGATCTTATCCTATTTCTGGATACTGGATCCTATACCATCGAATTTCGGATATTCTATGCCATACCAAACCCGACAACGAGCTCCATTTCCTAATACCAACGAAGACACCTATCGTACCTTCTGTTACGGTCTAGAGTAGAATTTCGGAGTGGTATGAAAATTGTGAATGTTTAGATACTTTACGAGATATTGTTACGCGAATTAAGAACGGAGACATATAAAATTTGAGGTCACGAGCATAGCCACATTTTGGCATGCTCTGCCATAAATGTTCATTTAGTGTCGATTCCCACGATTAGGCATATATCACCTTCTGGGACTCGACCATAATAGTTAGAACACATATCGAAACGTATTCATGACTGAATATATCATATTCGATTCCCATATGGGATTCGGTTAATTATTCAATCGTGATCGTGACTGCTAGCTACGCTAGCCCGTCACATAGTGCCCCATGATTAACCGAGTTCCATACTTAAGCTGACCAATGGATCGCTGAGTCGTCGGAGTTGGAATGATCCGTTGGTTGCTTATAAGGAGTTAGTTTGCGGACGTTGACTGTTTCAACGATCGATGGAGTCTTTTGGATTTTAACGGTGCCGTTATTATGGACTTGGGCAATAGTGAATGGTCCTGTCTTGCGAGGCTGTAACTTGTCTGGATCAGGCTCTTGCATCCATACCTTTTCGTTGGTTTGAAAGGTATGTTCCTTGCGCTTGGCATTATCTCTGAGTAGAGCCTTGTTAATACCCTGCTGCCGTAACTGTTGCAGAGCCAATAGGTTGGCTGTTAGTGGTAGGTCTATCAGCATGTCCCGGTTGAAGACAAGGGATCCCGGGGATGCCTGTAAGGCAGCATTCACAGCACACCTAGAGGCATGCATACAAGTAGAGAGGGCATTATCCATGAGCTGACTTGCTCTGGTATTTGCTTGTGGAGGATTAACATGTACCAGGACTCGAAGGATATCAGCAACTGTGTGATGGACACGCTCGCATATGGCGTTCGACTGGGGGTTCTTCACTGTTGTAGGGACTGAGTGAATTCCATACTGCTTGAGTGTTGTCTGGAATTCAGCTCCTAGAAACTCACCACCATTATCATGGACACACCTGATGGGCCTTGGATATCTTGAGAGCCAGCAATTCTTGAATTGATCTGATACATGTTGCGAGGACTTGTCTCTTATTCTGATGATTTCAAGGAGGTTAGTAACTGGATCAATACAAGTTAGGGCTTTGAAGTTAGAGTTCTTGCCCTGGGCTGTAATCTTCCAAGGACCGATAAGGTCAACGTGCACTTCATAGAATGGGGATAGTGGAGCTTCCTTCGGTGGCAGTTTGCCATATTGGGAGTTCTGGTTCTTGTATTTGATGCAATGGTCCGGACATACATAGGACTTGCATAGACTGGTTAGGTTATCAGCATAGAATCTAGCTGATATAGTCTGTTGTAATCTGGTGGATCCACAATGACCCAACAGGAGATGATACCATTTGATGGTGTCATTAATGAGAGATGCTGGGATGTAGATTCTCCAGCAATCTGGATTGGCTTGGTTCGCGTAGCAAAGTATCTTGTTGCCTTCTAATTCTTGGTAGAAGAAGACTTTCGATTGAATCTTGAACTTGATGGTTGGATCCTTTTGCTGATGAAGGTATATATTTGAGTAGTTCACCGGGCATTCCATATCTTGACTGTTAGGTAGGTTGATCAGACACTCATTGTTCAGCAGACAGGAGTATAATTCCTGATCTGCGTCATTGCATAAGTGCTGAAATAGATTTGGGAACTCTGCTAGAAACAGTTCTTCATCTTGCTTGGGGACTTCAAGTTTCAGAAAATCAATAAGAGTGCCCTTGGAAAGGGCTTCCTTCCCTTCAGTAGGTGGATCCATCCGGGGGAGCCTGGAGAAGGCATCAGCAAGAACATTCTTCTTGCCTTCAACATAGGTGAGGTTGACACCGAATTCTTCGAGGAATAGTCTCCACCGGAGGACTCATTGGACTGAAAGCGTACGGAAGGTGAGGTTCTTATGGTCAGTATATATGTTGATAATACCGCCAAGTAGCATCTTTCGGTACTCTTTGCAGCAGAGTACAATTGCTAGGAGTTCTTTTTCCATAGTAGTATAGTTCTTTTGGGCATCAGATAGTTTCTTGGACCAGTAGGCTATTGGCTTGCCATCTTGGAGTATGGCAGCGCCAAGCTGTAGGTCTGAGGCATCAGTGTACAGTTCAAAGGGCTTGTTAAGGTCTGGATAGGTGTTCAGCGCATCCGCTGCCACCATTGCTTTCATCTCTTGAAAGGCTTTGTCTTGAGCAGGACCCCAAGTGAAGGCTGAAGGAGCTTTCCTTTGCTTGCCTTTGATGGCAGCTGCTTGAGGAGTTTTCTTGGGGGTTCCTGTGATATCAAATAGAGGAGCTAGGACATGGGATCTGCGAGGCCACATGTCTCTGTAGTATCCTACTGCGCCGAGGAAGGACTTGACTTGGGTCACAGTGCGAGGTCGATCCATCTGGAGAATGGCTTCTATCTTTTTCCTCCATGGCTTAACTGCTGTGGGAGTCATCCAGTATCCAAGGAAGTCAGTTTCTTGTACAGCCCAATCGCATTTGAGTGGGTTGCATTTGAGTCCATTTTGGTTGAGCCGGTCTAGTATCTTGTCAATGGTCTTCATGTGGAGGTCAAAGGATCCATTGGTCCATATACCAATATCATCAATATAAACAGTGCAGTCGGTGTCTTGTAGAATATCTTCCATCAGCTGCTGCGCCACATCCGGGGAGACTTTAACTCCCATTGGTAGCCTTTGGTATTCATAGCAACCATAAGGGGTGACTATGGTACAGAGCTTCTTGCTTGCGTCGTCTAGTTCAAAGCAGTAGTATTGCATGGACAAGTCAATCTTGGTGAAGTGAGTGTACTTGCCTCTCTTGTTCATGATATCCTGTATCCGAGGAATTGGATAAGGACGTCTCTCAAGGAGTTCATTGAGTTCTCTGAAGTCTGATACCCATCTAACTCTGTTGTCTTTCTTTGGAACAATAAAGGTCGGGAACGCCCATTCAGCTGGTCCAGTGCATCTTTTGAGTACTCCATCATTACAAAGATTCTGGAGTTCCCTTTTGAATAGGTCTTCTCTTTTGTATGCAACTGGATAAGGCTTCTTGTGTATAGGTTTGGATCCGGGCTTCAGTCTTAGAGAGATCTTCTTGTGTGGATATTTGCCAAGTTCTCCATTGAAGACGTTGGGATACTTGCTTAGTATTGCTTGGAATTGCTGTTGCTCTGCTGTGGACATGTGGGACTGTTGCTGTGCGACTGTCGCTGGATCTGTTTCTTGGTAGGCCCTGTCTAGGATTACTTTGGATTTGTATGGATTGGCAAATGAGAGATCATCAGCAAAGAGTTCGGCATCTTCTAGTTCTTCCATGAGCATGGTGTAGTCATCGTGGTATAGAGAGGTATCCTTCATAGGGATTGTTCTGTCCATCCACCGGACTGCTCCTTCTTTGAATAGGAGATCGATCTTGGCTAGGTGGAGGAAATCTCTGCCTAGTATAAGATCGTATCTGCAGTTGGGTGAATGGAAGAGCCTAGCCTCTTGTCGGTCGATGGTATAGTTGCCAAACTCTGGTAGCTTGAGGTTCTTCATGATGATGTATTCTGTAGTGTCGAAGCTTCCATTTGCTGTTGTGGTTATGACTTGATGCTTGCTTCTCGTTGGCATTGTGCCAAATGGTAGTGCTCTTTTATTAATTAGGGTTCCGGAGGATCCACTGTCGAGTAGTGCGAGCAGTGGTCTTGATTTCATGTAGTTGCCTTGTATGTACTGTACGTTGGTTAGAAGGATAGGAGCCATGTTGCTCGTATCCATCCGAATAGGAGCCACGTTGCTCTTATTCGATGCCTGTTCTGCTGTATTTTGAGTCGTATTTCCAGCAGTCGACAGCAGCTTTAAATAATTTTGCTCCAGCGCACCTCCTTTGGTGTAGTCTTTGGAGTTTTGGGTGTTGCAATAGAGGTTTTTTGCTGTACCCGTGGACCAATTTCTTGCTAGAGACAAGAGTGGTCCATTTATTGCTGCTGTCTCATTCGGATCGATTGTATTAATCGATGATGCGTCTGTACCCTTGGATCGATTCGATTGACTTCGATTCGTATCCATGTCCGGATTGCTCTTTTCGGAGAATCGAACTGTTTTTGTTGCTGCTGTTGCAGTCTTTGCTGAGCGCTCAACAGGAATACTCCATCCTGTAGGTTCCTTCCCCTCTTTCTCCGGGAGATCCCCTCCTTGCGTCATCCCAGTCAGCTGTGCTGGACTGGCATCCAGGGCCTGTGGCGCCGGAGGCAAGGTGATTGCTGGTTTAGTTGGACCCTTGGGTCTCTTGGTGGAGGATTGCTTGTGCAATCATGGGAGCCATACAAGCTCACCATCTATGCTCCGTTCGGTTCGTCCGCCATGTTCTTCATGGTAGGATTCCATTGCTGCTCGCATGTGGGCTTGAAAGGATTCATTGCTGCCCGGGGTCTCGTGGCACTGAGAATAGAAGGTTTCAGTGTTGGGATTGTTGTTATTGCCTGAGCCCTTGTTATAATTCTTGGAGAACTTGTTCTTCGGGCACTCAGACCAATCATGGTTGTGTCCCTGGATTCTGCATGGATTAGATTTCTTCTTGTTCTTGTTCTGGTTGGCCTTGTTGGCTGGACCAGAGCGTTTGCGCTTATTTGAGTTGTTCGCGCGTCTTCCATTGTTCTTGTTGTTATTCTTTTGCTTGCTGAGTCGGTCGAGACTGCTCATGTGGTCCACAATGAACTGAGCAGTGGTGTCGGGCGTAAGTCTCAAGTGGATTCGAACGTAGTCTTCGATCCAGCTGTTCGGATAGCTGTGTAGGAGGATGGTTAAAGTCTGCAGGTGGTCCAAGTTGGATGCGAAGCCATGTAATTTTGCTGAATACTTGATTAAGGTCATGAGCCGATCAGTGTGATCCTTACAGGTGGATTCGATCTTTTTCTTGCATGCGCTGCTCCGTAGATATACATGCATGATGTCCCGGGCATCCTCAGCGTTGCAGTATAGTTTGATGAATGCTTGGAAGGCTGCTGTGTATCCTTCTTTGGTGAGTGGATACACCCGGTGGTTGTTGGCGCGGGTTGTTCTCGTGAGCGCTCTCCATTTGGTTTGCGAATCGACGCATAGACATCGTCCGAAGTATCGAATGAGTGATGCGTCGGGAATGGAGATGTCTTCTGCTGCATTAAGGAACGCCTCTTCAGTGTGAAGTAGTTCTTCTAGTCCCCCTTTGTCAGTGAATAAGGGAACCTTGACACTGTCCGAGTGGTCTTCGGCATCGTAGACTGATAGGGTCACGAGCTTGGGCTTGGAGCTATCGAAGGAGCTCTTATAGGAGATTGGTGGTTCTCTGTATATACCTGCCATGTTGCGTCGATTGGGTTTGTTGGAGACAAGGGATACCTCTGTTGTTGAGGATAGAGTATGTTTGTCGGATTATTTTTGGTTCAGTACTGAATTCTACTGTTTTCTACTGTAAAGCACAAACAGTAATTACTGTGTTACGGTCTAGAGTAGAATTTCGGAGTGGTATGAAAATTGTGAATGTTTAGATACTTTACGAGATATTGTTACGCGAATTAAGAACGGAGACATATAAAATTTGAGGTCACGAGCATAGCCACATTTTGGCATGCTCTGCCATAAATGTTCATTTAGTGTCGATTCCCACGATTAGGCATATATCACCTTCTGGGACTCGACCATAATAGTTAGAACACATATCGAAACGTATTCATGACTGAATATATCATATTCGATTCCCATATGGGATTCGGTTAATTATTCAATCGTGATCGTGACTGCTAGCTACGCTAGCCCGTCACACCTTCCAATCTATTCAAACTGCAGCTCGCACC
The DNA here is from genome assembly GCA_037355855.1 of Pseudo-nitzschia pungens. Lineage (NCBI taxonomy): Eukaryota > Bacillariophyta > Bacillariophyceae > Bacillariales > Bacillariaceae > Pseudo-nitzschia > Pseudo-nitzschia pungens. Next base: position 2,893,209 of record CM074767.1, read on the forward strand.
CGATTCAACACGAACACGATGTCCGACGATCATGCAAGCACGAACACCAACGAGGCGAATGACGCATCCACAGATGACGGTGATTCCTTCTTCCCTTCGTTTGATTCCCATGTTGCACATATCCTTCGCAACTTCCTTAACATTCACACAGAGGATGGGGATATCATCTGTGATGCACTCCGCTATGTTGGCTACACCACCTGGGGTGAATTTCGGTTCTTATCCCATGACCTCATCTCCTGTCTCCAATATGAAGACCACGGCCGTCTCGTACCCATTTCCCCTGGTCATACCCTACGGCTTCGCCCCATTGCTGCATACATGAACCACATTAAAACCACTGTCGGCTTACGTGAATCACTGGACTTCGCCAACTATAACTCCGATGATTTCCTTGAATTCTGAGCTACTTACCACGCCCCATCACTTTCACCACCTGCTCCACCCCATCAGATGCCCCCACCCCACGAACGCACACAGCCCAACCCCTCTTCCCGTTTTGCCAAAACCGATGAACAACTCAAATACGAGAACTGGATCAAACGATCCCATGATGTCACTGTTTTTGATGTTCTCAAAAATGACACTCGGTTTGAAACCTGGCTCACCGGCTTTCGTGCCCAACTTGCTGCCTATGATTTTGATGTTGATCAATTCCTTGACCCTGACTGGGATACCTCCACTCTCCAAGGCTATCATCACAAACTCTTTCAAAAGCAATGCACCTTCTTTTGGGTCCTTGTCCTCCGTGTACTCAAATCTGACCTCTCCCTTTCCTGTGTCCAAACCCACACACCCACCATGGACGGGCGAGCTGCCTATTTTGAGTATCTCACACTCCGTGCATCCACCTTCACTCAGGAGTTTGACATTGCCAAACAGACCCAAACCCTTCAATCCCTCAGCCTTGCCTCCTGGAAGGAATCCACTGTCAAATTCCTCACCCACTGGTTTGATCAATATGACCTCTTATGTAAGATGACAGCCCCCAAGTCCCCTATGCAATATCACATGCTCCGGACTCTCCTCCTCAATGCCTGTGCATATGATGCTCATCTCAGTGACCAGTTTTCCAGGGTGCCCATCCCTTCCACCAGTGATCTTTCTCAAAGCAATGACACTGCTCACATCCTCAAACTCAAAACCACCCTCTTGGCTGAAGCTACCAGACTGGACTCTCGCGCGACGCTCACTCTCCCAACCTCTCGAAGCAACATCCGCACCAACCTCCACGAAGCTTTTTTATTCCTTGACGCCTCTGAGTTGACTGATGACTTTATGGAAGATGTCCAAACCTATGCCGCTTTTCGAGCCTCTCAACCACGTGCCCCTCCTGATCCCAGCACACGTCTCCCAGAATCCTTCTGGAAAAGTCTCACACCTGATGGAATGGCCCTTTGGCGCAAGATGAACCCTGTGGATAAACGTAAATTCATTGCTGTCCTCAATCCCACAAAATTTCCTGACCTCCATTCCTTTTCCAACACCACGCCTAAACCTGTTGGCCGCAAAGCATATGCACACTCCACCACTGATTTCCATCGTGGCCCACACACTACCCCTGCATACCTCCCGGCTTCTACGACCCTTACTGTTGGTTCCTCTGATACCTCTGCTGATCCCGCCACTGATGTCTCTGATGCTTTGGTCACTCAGTGGATTGCACGTCAACATGGCTCCACCCCAACTGGCTCCTTTCAGGATCTTTCCACCAGTCCCACTCCTCAACGGCCTACCACCACCAGCACGCCTCTCGGCCCATCTCAGCTGCCCCTTGCCTCCTCCATGTCACCTGGCCACCCTGCCAGGCTCCTTGCTGACAACAAGCCCAAACCCCCCACCCAACTTGTTGCTCGCATGGCTGATGGTTCCAGTTCGGTTGTTGCACACTTTGATGATCCAGTTGCTTGTCAGTCTGTTACCCATCTCCTTCAACAACACACCAGTCCTCACAACTGGTCGGCCTGCCTACATCACACCTACCGCTGCAGCCAGGGCCGTTTCTCCACCCCCAACCTTGCCATGGTCGATCGTGGCGCAAATGGCTGTATTATTGGTCGTGACGCTTCCCTTATTTCTGTTGACGTCCCCAAACGGTTTGTCCATGTCACCGGCATTAACAATCACCAAATGTAAAACATTCCCATTGCCACTGCCGGAGCTTACTGCCAATCTAACGGTGGTCCTGTCATCCTCATTTTCCATGAATGTGCTTACACTGGGAAACATGATTCCATCATATCCTCTGCCCAGCTGGAAGCCCATCACCTCACCGTTGATGACCGATCCCTTAAATCTGGTGGGAAACAAATCATCTCCACACCTGATGGCTTTGTCTTTCCCCTCTCTATCAAGCATGGTCTCCCGTACATCCACATGCGTCCATTCACTCCAGCCGAGTATGATTCCCTCCCACATGTGATCATGACTTCTGATAAATTCTGGGATCCAACCCTCCTTGATAAAGATTACCTTCCCACTGATCCCTCGTTCTTGGCCCTCTACCCTCCCAGTACCGCCGACCTCCCTCACCCTGACTTTGACCTGCAAGGCACCCTACGTAATCTTCCCACCAGGACTACTGACCCTTCCTCGACGTATTACCAGACCCTCCTCAACTCCGGTTCCAACGTCCACTTCCACGAGTTTGTCCATGTCCCTAGCATTGACAACGATGGGCCTTCTGCCTCGGCCATCGCTGCTGGTTCATTTTGGCTTCACGATGCTGACTATTTTCACAGTGAACTTCTCGCTCGCTGCGCTTTCACCGCACTACAATCCAAAATTGATCCATCTGACGATGACATCTCAGACCCCATCCTCTTTGCCACCGACCAACCTCGCACGTCGGCTGCCACTCCTCATGACTTTGCCGCCCTGAAACCATTCTTTGCCTGGATTCCCATTGACAGGATTCATGCCACCTTTCAGAACTCCACTCAATACGGTTCCATGCCCAACAGTCCTGACGGCAACCTTTTCAAGCGTTACAAAGCACCTCAACCTGCCATGAATGTCCGTCCCTTTAATGATGATGTCCTCTCCGATGCCATCTATTGTGACACCCCCGCCATTGATGGAGGTTCCAAAATGGCTCAACTCTTCTTTGGGCGCCTTTCCCACATCATCCACGTTGAACCCATGAAAACTACCGGTGAATTCCTTTCCTGCTTCCAGAATTTTGTTCGCACCTGGGGAAGACCACTTCGCCTGCTTTGTGACTCTGGTAAATACCAAGCCAGCAAACGTGTTCTTGACTACCTTCGCCTCCTCTGGATTCGGCTCTGGCAATCTGAACCATATTACCAACACCAAAACAAGTTTGAGCGACGCTATCAAACCTTTCTCCGCACTGTCAATCGTGTCATGGACCGCACTGGCACCCCCCCTCACCTGTGGTTCCACTGCATGCAATATATTGCTGGCTTACTCAACCATATCTCTGACCCCACTCTCCATGATCGTCAACCCATTTTTGTTGCCACTGGCACTCTTGGTGACATCTCTGCCTACACCGCATTCTTTTGGTTCGAGCCTGTCTACTTCAAAGTGGATGACTCCCCCTTTGGGTCTCCCACCGAACGCTTCGGGCATTTTGTTGGCCTCGCTGATCACGTCGGCAATGCCATGACCTTCAACATTTGGGTCCCTGACACCAACAAGATTGTCCCTCGGAGCAATGTCCGCACTGCATTAGATGCCTCTACTCGCAACCAACGTGCTGGCTCTTTCACTGATGATGCCTTCCTCGCCTGGCGTCAGCACCTCAATTCCTCTCACCTACCCACTGCCTCTGGTGACACCCCGTCTCGCACTGCGTCTGACCCCCCTCCTGTCTCACCTGCTTCCTCTTCTGTTTATCGTGCCTCTGACACTTATGCCCAGATTGATGGCAAATGGCAAATTGTTCCAATCAAGCACAACTATGGGGAGATGGGTGATGCACCTTTCCGTCAGGTGGTCTACACCAAAGACAAAACGGGTACTCCACGCCTTGAATCAGATTTTGGTGATCCTGAACTTGCTTATCTTGACACAAGCGTCTCACCAGCTGATCCAAGCCTTGATTACATTCCTGACACCGGTCCATCGAAGGTAGTTCTACTTGACCATGATGGCAATCCTGTATGCAACCAACATGGGGAGCTACAAACAATTGATGCCATCCCTCCTGATGATCTCATTGGACGTTCCTTCCTCATTTCCAATCCCGATGGCACAAGGACCCGAACCACTGTTGTCAGCATTCTCGACAAGCTCCAAACGAACCCTGACCTCATCAAGTTCAAATGCAACCACGACAATGACACTGTTGATGATGTCATTGCATACAATGACATCATGAATCACATCCATCGTGACGAAACTCAAGAAGATGGCCCATTGTGGGCATTCAGACGCATTCTTGGACACCAAGGTCCATTGACTCATCGCCATCCCGACTACAAGGGAAGCCTTTACAATCTATGGGTTGAATGGGAAAACATGGAACGTACTTTTGAACCACTCAACATAATGGCAGCTGATGACCCTGTCACTGTGGCACAATATGCCAAGGAACACAACCTCTTACAAACCAGAGGATGGAAACGACTTTGGCGCATTGTCAAACTGGCCAAACGTACCAAACAGTTGGAGCGCCTCACCAAACAAGCCAAACTCAGATCCTTCAACACCAGTCCCAAATACCAATATGGATTCCAAGTCCCCAACAATCATGAAGAAGCTGTCCAACTGGACATCCAGAATGGCAACACCAAATGGCAAGATGCCATCAAGCTTGAAATGCAACAACTCCATGACTATGACACCTTTATTGACAATGGACTTTTTGAAGCATCCAACATTCCTTCTGGATATCAACAAATCAAAGTCCACATGATCTTCGCAGTCAAACATGATGGACGTCACAAGGCTAGACTTGTAGCCAATGGCAATCTCACAGATGTACCACTTGACAGCGTGTATGCTGGTGTGGTGTCACTCCGGGGCCTTCGCATGTGCCTGTTTGCAGCTGAACTCAACTCCCTTGATGCATGGGGTACTGACATTGGAAATGCCTATTTAGAAGCCCTAACCTCTGAAAAGGTCTGCATCAAAGCAGGTCCAGAGTTTGGTCCACTCAAAGGTCACATGCTGCTTATCCACAAAGCTCTTTATGGCCTACGCTCTTCTGGGAAATGTTTTGGTGATCTTCTCGCTGCCTGCCTCATTGAACAAGGTTTTGAACGGTCCAAGAATGAAGCTGAAATCTTCATGCGTCCTGGCGTTAACAAACATGGGGAGCCTGTTTATGAATATGTTGCAACCTATGTTGATGACCTTTGTGTATGCATGTCAGACCCAAACCAATTCCTTGAAGTCCTCCAAGCTGAACCTTACAACTTCAAACTCAAAGGTTCAGGACCTATGCAATTCCATCTTGGATGTGGTTTCACAAGAGACAAACATGGGATCCTCTGTATGGATCCATCCAAATTCATCTCCAAACTTGAAACCTCTCATCAGCAGATGTTTGGATGCGCACCTAAAACAAGAGCACAGTCTCCACTTGAAGAAAATGACCATCCTGAACTTGACACATCTGACTTCCTTGATGAAGAAGACACCAAGAAATACCAGAGCATGATTGGATCCCTCCAATGGCTTGTCACGATTGGGCGCTTTGATATTCAAACAGCTGTGATGACAATGTCTAGTTTCAGAGCCCAACCAAGACAAGGTCACTTGGAACGTGCAAAACGCATCTACGGTTATGTAACAAAGTTCAAAGGATTCAAAATTCGCTTTCGCACCCAAGCTCCAGAACTCCCAGTTTCTGCCTCTGACAACAAGTCTCACGATTGGTCACTCAGTGTGTATGGTGAATGCAAGGAAGAACTGCCAACTGATGCACCAACACCACTTGGCAAACCTGTTGTCCTCAACCATTTCTATGATGCAAATCTCATGCATGATATCCTCTCTGGGAAAGCTGTCACTGGCATTCTGCATTTTGCAAACAAAACACCAATCATGTGGTTCTCCAAGAAACAATCCACTGTGGAGACTGCAACTTTCGGTGCTGAATTTGTTGCAGCAAGGACATGCATTGAACAGATTGTAGACTTGCGCCAATCATTTCGATACATGGGTATCCCTGTCAAAGACACATCATTTGGATGGGGAGACAATGAAAAGCAAGTACTCAGCGCTTCATTTCCTTATGCAAGACTCCACAAGAGACACAATATCCTCACATATCACTATGTTCGAGGCATGATTGCACGAGGCTTCATCAACCTGCAACACATTGTTGGTAAGGACAACTGTGCTGACATCCTCACCAAACATTGGAGTCACAATTCTGTCTATTCCCTGATTAAACCCATCTTCAACTATGAAGGCAACACCGGTGATCTTTTCATTCAAGATTGATGACATCATACCCTGTTGGTAGATTGAACATGGCAAAATCAAGGAACAGATGGGGAGTGTTAAATTGTAACCAAAATCGGTTTTCGTTTGACAAACCCTTAACCCTACATACATTACATATGAACGCTCACACACTGCGCGAAAAGAAAATAAATAATTTTCTACTGGGTTCTCAGTACAAGAAAACAAGCAGCAGCAGCAACCACTCAGTAGAATTAACAAGACAGCAACGTCGAATTCCCGACAAGGTTGTTGTCCTCACATCTTTAGTTTAACTCTGATTTGAATACCTTGATACTTACATCCTGCTCTTTGCTGAGCAGCTCCCTGTAGAACTACAAGCCTAAGGTCTAACTGACTGAGCCCACAGGTAGTTAGAATAGACCTGGTTGATCTCGCTCGATCAGCCGTAGTGGTGAATCCGAGACTATCGATAGAACAGACCGGCACCTCAACCTGGTTTGCGCGCCTTTGCTCTTGCTGTATATCTCCAAGCTTGCCCTGGGATCTATCAGCTTAAACCAGTTTCAGCTACATTTTAACAACCACAACTCCACTCACCCCTCAAGTGCCAATTACGAAGTACAGTACGAAGTACTGTAAAAAATAGTTGGCGCGCGCGCCTCGTATTTTTCACCACAGGTAAACCTTAACCTTACTTCGGTTGGACACGTGCCAAATCAATACGGAGGATGGGTTATTACCAAAAGTAAGGTACCCCTACGTACTAGGTACTCGTACTCGTACCTGGTACCAACCTTTCGAAGTTGATTGGCTCCTCGGTGCTTAACCTTACTGGGGGCATTACTTGTACCGATACGTAAATCTCAACCAAGCTTATTCGTACCAGGTACCACCTTATTTCTTTACTGCTGATTTTGAGAATCATCCTAAAATCATCCTGAAAAAAATAATGGAATCAATCCGCGCTGAACTCACTCCGAAAAGTAATTTTACTCGTAGACTTTTCGTCGCTCTCTGAAGACGCAGCTGACACCAACTCCACCCGATACCAACCTTCCGAAGAGCAAGCGATGAATGTACGACCATCCTAAGCTGTCTTGACGAAGGTTATAATACCGTGCATCAACACGCCTTCTCAGAAGCGCACCCAACAGTATGTCACAACACCGTACCTTTCCAAGCTCCAATCTCAGTGCAAACACGGTCAATGCTGTTGTAGAAGAAATTAGATCTTCACTTTTTCTTGCTTCATCACTTGTCCAAGATGATGCTCCAATGGATTCCCTAGCACTCACTGGCAGCCGTCGAAACGCAAGAACCGTTCACTTTGAATGCGGTCGTTTGAAATATTCCCATGTAAAGGGAGAATGGTCTATTTTACATCGTCCAATTCCATCTTATGATGATAAAGATGACGACAACAACCACAATTCAACAACAAGCAAGATTGCAGTAGCAAAGGTTATAGCCAGTCTTTCGCCCGCGAGTAAGCGCCTCAATCCAAAACCGGAAAAGAAAAAAACCGGTCGAAAACGGAAAGGTTGTTTCCCGGAGGATTATTTTGTTTACGACGCGGACGAAAACGACGTGGGAAGTGTTATCAACCGTGATAGTGAAGACAGAACCATGAAAGCAGAAAGTATTCAGCCTTCGGCATCAAAGTTGATCTCAGGCTCGTTGCTGGAAGGAATGCAAACAGCACCTCCTTTAGAACTTGTGCAATGCCTCTTGCATGGGGCAGAATTTATCTCTTACTTAAAATGTGCCAGACGAGGAGTGGAAAGTTCGATACAATCTTCAATTCATAATGAGAACTATGGTGTGCATGCCAACGCCAATGCCAACGTCCAGTCTAAGAAAACGAAAAACAAAAAGTCTCACTACAATGGTGTGTCAAATATCTTTAATGCCAAAGCCCGATTCTGGTCACGACGATTTTCGAAGAATCCGAAGCAAAGAACAATCAATTTGCAACCACTCTTCAACACAATTGTCGGTACAAAAGTTTCAATACCCATGAATTCGTCGTTGTTACCGATGACTAAATTGAAAACCGATGACGATAATATTGATGGATTCTCTCTGTCGGTAGGATCGTTTCTATTGGAACTCATTGATGAATGTATACGATTCGCCCACTCACACACTTTGGATCTAACTGCTGCCTGGTCAGACTCGTGGCAAGTGCGCACAAATCTATGCTCTAACAAACTCGAAGGAGCTCACGATGAAGACGATAGTTTCGTTTCTACAAGAAATGCCTCTGCTCCCGCAAAGCAGAGAATGAAAAGGAGATGTGTCAAAATGGAGACTATGCCATCAGAGGCGAAGACTGCGATGATAGATTTTGTCAGGGCTTGCTTGCCCTTCGTATCGGAAGACATCTCGAAGTCAGATGTACATACTACAGATTCAACTCCAAAGCAATATGATACCGAGATAAGTGAAGAGATTTGTACAATAACAATGGTGATCGGAGGCTCCTATTGACAAAGAAAAGAAATACGGCAATTCGTCGCGGCAAAGAAACGGCATTAGAACCTTCCGATTCTTTGGCTGCCAATCTTGCCAAACGACAGAAGACAGCCACCAGTAAGAAAGCAATCAATCACCAGTCCCTTAGGGTAAGCGAAGACAATCCTGTCGAAAAAAGACGTAACAGTCGGGGGAAATTGAATCGTCATACCCCTCATTTAGCTATATCGCCTGCGTTGGTAAATAATTACAAAACTGGTTTTTCATCGGATTTGGGACGAAAGGTACGAATAGCACGAAACAATACGGGTAGTGCGCGAAAGAAGACCGAGTCGTTATCACAAGTGATAATGAATGATCCGCTGATCACAAAAGAAGAAATGACAAGGAAGGGTGGTATAAATCATGACGACGGTTATGATTTCTGTAGTAAGGAAACTAAGCTTGATACATTGAGTGGAGAGACCAAGAATTCGATTGATTCATTGTACGAATTTTTCGGTTACTCAGAACAGCCAAGCGGAGACGATGAATCAACGGGGTTATGTATACCAGCTGAACATAGCGACACCCGTGGTGCCCGTACGCACCAACCAAAACAGGTATCCAGACATCATGTTGGTAGACGTAGTCGTACTCCAAGGAGATCGATGCGATGGAACGGAGTAGTGACAAGTCCACTGATTGGTACTGAACAGAAGATATGTAACGAGAATGTTTCCGTGAATATAGCATCGATCAATCAGAAAGGAAACGATGGGATTGGTAGCTTACAGACTTCGGGTCGTTGCGATCGGGTGAACAATAAAATTGGGGTGATGGAAAAAACTCTCTCTCTGTCGGTTGAAAAATTGAGTTGTGATGATGCAGTCGCCGGCGAAAAAAATTCTTGGACGGAAAGGACCAAAGGATCACTCAAATTATCACCATCAGTCGGAGAGTCCGAGGTTGATTCGGTCGTGAGAGAAGTGGATTATTTGGCACAGAATACTCGTAGTAGTGATCAAACGAGCCAAAGCGAGCATAAACTTGGGGACGATGCCAATATTAAGACGAATTCGGCCACAACTTCTTTGAAGGACACGTCCAATTTGCCATGGGTTCGTTTGAGTTTCGTTGTAAGTATTCGTTCCTTTCAAAGCTTTGAGCAATGCTTTGTGTAGCCAACTTTCAGCAGTCTTACATTGCCTATGCAAACACCAAGGGTCATATCTCTGATTATCACGGTTACAAGCGGAGATACGAACATTTCGCTCCGTTGCAATTTGGGTCCAATCGATGACATCCGAAAACAAATCGGGAGAACGCTGGTTGAAAAAATGGAAGGTAATGGTGAAGAGAGTGATGACGAGATTATTCAAGAAAACAAGGACTACGAAAAAGCGGTCAAACAATATGAAGTTTTAGCTGAAAGAGAGAGATCCCTCCAGCTGAAAGTCAAGAATCACGGCCACAAGAGCCGTCGCAAAAAATCCAAGACGGGATCCGAAGAAAGCATTTCGGTAACGTTCTCGTCACGAACGCATGATACTGTGCTTTCATCACCAACGAACGATTACGTGACAAATAAAGGTGGAGGGTTGTTTGAATTCGATGAATTAGGGTTGCAGCCAACAGCCAAAGTTAGATATTTCGATGAGGAAGATGGCGCTCTGTTCGACTTTGATCAAGGCAAAAATGGTGAAAATCAAAAAAGGAGAAGTAGGTCTGCTCAGATAACAGCGCAAAAGAAGACATCGATTCGGATACTCAGTGAAATGTTACATACTCTTAACTTCATTGAAAAGTACAATCATAAGTCAAAGGTCGAAAGTTGCACAGAAAACGAAAAGGGGAAAGATCTATCCTATACGAAAGGCACACGAGACACGCGAATAGACCTTAGTCGTGACTTCAACCAAAAGTGCTTGCAGAAACTTGCTACTAGGAAATCTAAAAAGGCCGCATGTTACGATACGAAGATTTATGGTAAAGTGGATTCTCCTGCCACTTTGAAGCCGCCATTTGCACCCATGACTCCAACTCTGCACCTGGAGAATTACAGAGCACTCCAAAAAATGTATCCGTCATTTCACCCACTCCAGGTAAATGGAAACATCGAAAACGTGAAAGAGGATATTCAATCCATTTTGAGAAACGACAATTTACTCAGAGAATTTCTTGAAGCAAAAGAATTTGTTTCAGAAGAAAAACATCTTGCTAGATGTATTCGATCATATTCAAGAAAGGCGGACCAGGAAAAAATCGAGAAGAAGAACTTTGAGGAGGAACAGAAGCTCAAAAAACACGAATTTGATTACTATCAGCAGCGAAGAAAGAAAAGATCTCCACAAGATGTTGAATGGAAGGAAATTTTTACAAGACCTATTCGTCATGTTGGACGCGGTGTATCTTTACCCCAACAAATTGAGACCTGTAAGTTTAAACCATATTGTTTCATCTGTGATCCATACTTGCGGAAGCGGTGTTGTGATGACATGATACATTTTCCTGGTTTTCGACAAGTTGAACAGGATATATGCATCCCTTTCGAGCTCGGTCCAAAGAATGAGGAAAGAGGAAGGAGCAAGGCGCATTTTGTCAATCAACATAAGTTGGCGTCTGCGTTGAAATTGATGGAACTCTATCACACATTGGAGTTCATACAAGATTATAACAAAGGCATGATTGTATCGAGGAAGAAACGGAGGTAAATAGACTCGTCACTGTTGACAAGTTGAGGGCATGGTTTAAAATGTATGGCTGCCGCCGATGCATGAACAGGGAACATGATGAGCCAGAGTTCTCTGGCAAAAACCAGATTAGTCGATAAGTTATTTAGTACACGTACATTGACATGCCGCATTTATTTTCAACTCCTGGCAAGGTTTAGAAACTGCAAAAGAGTTTTTATGGCCTGCGTCAAAGTCCTCAGAACTACTTCCTCCATATGACGGACAAGCTAGAGAAATTAGGATTTAAACAATCAGATGCAGACCCTTGTCGCTTCATTTCTCCAACAGTTATCTGCCTTGTGTGCGTTGATGACGCCTTGCTTGTCTCGCTGCAGGTGACAAGCTGGCAGCCAGCATGAAGCGAGAGCAAATGGACTTTGAAGTTGAATCAGATGTTGCTGGTTACCTCAAGGTACTGATTGACCGAAAACAAGATGGTAAGAAGGCTTAGTAAATTGCATGATCAAGGCCCTATTCCTAATGGATAAGAATGTGACTGCCACCCAGACTCTGGCAATGAGCTTTCTACCAATCCAATGAGGAATGAGAAAGGGCTCTTGGCCTTTACAACTATGCTTCCATGGTCGGAATCCTTAACTATCTTCAGTGACACTCATGAATTGACATTGCCTTTGCCTTTGCCATGTCACAAGTCCCATGACTCATCCGTGTGCCCAAATGGTCACACGAGCTTGCTCTTGAACAAATACGAAGAAACTTAAAAGGAACAGCTTTGAACGGGCTGATCCCGAAGCACGTCGTCCCTCCACAACACAACCTTCTCCATCAACACATAGGTGGATGGTACTGAGCAAGGAACAAACCCTGACTCTGTGAAATCAAGAACCAGATACATTATAGAAGTCATGGGATGCTCAGTTGTGTGGTGCTCCAAACTTCAAACATCCATTGCCACTTCCACCATGGGATCCAAATACATCACACTGTCAATGGCACTTTGTGCTGCCATTCCATTATTGGATGTCTCCAGTGCCATCAACACCAGACTTGGCCTAACCAGACATCACTTCCTCACTTTTGTAAAGATATTCGTCCGTCGACAATATTGAGAGCAGCAACAGCAACAGTACATCACAGAGTGCTGGCAGTTGGTTAGACTACAGAGGATACTGTTCAAGCGCTATTACATATACCATGAGCACACTAGTTACCACTCTAGAGGTACATTAGAGATGTCAAGTATCGATGCCGGGCATGATGTGTTCTTTTAGAGGTTTAAACTGAGAGTATTCCAAAGAGAAAAAGTGAGAGCTCGGATGGAGCTCCGAATAATTGTTCAGTATCGCCAATTCGTATGTCGGTAAAAGGTCAGGGCACGTAGGTCCAGTACTTAATTGAACGTAGTGACCATACCCTTTACTTACACCTGTAGCACCAGTACTGTAGTGTACACGCTGTACACTGTAGCACTGTACTCCTGATGGATGCGCTCGCTAAACTTGCTTGCTTGTTCACTGCAGGGGCTGGGTATCCAGTTGTAGTACATATTGTACACACTGACCATATCCCGACAGTTAGTAGTTCCATAATATCGAGGTGAAATATCTTCATACTTTTATGCAACAATTCATGAAGATAACTTAGGCGCACTCACACTGGCAAATCTCAAACCAGGCAGACATACGCCACGTTCCAAGTTCTATGCGCTTGGATTCCATTGGTATCAATCATGGTTTAAACCGAGAGAGATTGAAGTTGTCCACTGCCCAACCAAGGACCAAAAGGCAGATTACTTGACAAAACCATTAACTGCATCATTGTTTGAACACTGCAGAAAACTGTCCATGGGACGTTCACTTGCATTGTCTTGTGCTGATCATTGTCATGAATGAGATGGAGTATTGTCAAATTAACAATATTAATATACGTATTTAAATAACTTTAATCACCAAAGGTGAAACTAAATTATTCAGTCTGTAACCAGACTTTAACGTCGCCTCCATCAGAGAGTCAGGACCCCAAGTGGTAGAACGACAATTTTTCAAACAAACCTTGAACATCAGACAGGGAAAGGAACAAAAACAAGTCCCACAAAATAGGGACTTGAGAGAAAGTGAGATGGGAAGGAAGATAGTGGGAGAAGGCCCAGTATCAAAAGGGATGGGACATGATGAGAAGCAGGAACAGAGTACCAAAAACCAAGGTACAAAGTGGAAGCAACCCTAAGGTCCAGTAAGCCAGGCTCAGTAGGAGAGCTGCCTCTTGTTGGTATGGTTGCACCAGGGGTGCAGGTGCTGCATACTGCGTCCTGGCAAGGTGGATGGTTGCAGGCCACTGCCGCTTGGCAGTCAGGGTGTAACCTTGTAGAACTTGGAAAGGGGTTTGTAAAAGGGAGTGTGACTGGGGGAGTGCACCAGCTGCACCAATGGCCAATTCAGAGGAGATGGAAGCATCAAGAGATTGGTGTTGTTCAGTGTCAAGGGTGCCCCCATATGAAGATATCCAGGGTGCTATGATCTGTGCTAAGGCTCCTGTGTAGGAGAATGTACTGGGGCTACAGTCAGCAGCCTCCAGTAACTGACTAACAGGTGCTGAGCTGAATGCTAGAGCTGTGTGCTAATTGCTAGCATACAGGCTCAGCAACAGGCTTAGCAACAGGCTTAGCAACAGGCTTAGCAACAGGCTTAGCAGCAGGCTTAGCAACAGGCTTAGCAGCAGACCTATCCTGTCTAGTATTGCTAGCAGAGTTTACTAGGGTCGCCGCGTACGATTTGTACCAATCGTACGTACCCCGAGTAAAGCACCTTTATGGTGTAGCTAAATGCTACAGGGTTAGGGATGCTAAGGCTACGAGATACTGGAAGATGCTAACCTACCATGATACCAATGCTAAGATATGATGCTACCGCCGGGGTCGGGTCATTGGTGTACAATATGTACCATGACCGCATACCCGGCCCAAACAGTTACCCAACGCGCTAGCATAAGCGAGCTAGCGCTAGCACACGATTGGATGTAATTAAGCGAAGCTTAATTAAGCGAGGCTACGCTACGATACTCCGATACGCTACCCGTAGAATACAGTACCAGAGCTACAGAGTTCTGTTATTATACGAGTTATCGGAGCGCTGTCACGATACGATACAGAGCTGAGCGCTTTGGCTCAGCTCCCCTTTATTCACTCTTTATGTTTCACTCTAAATTAAAAGCCTATCATGCCCTCCCTTACCACCGATTCCGATGTACCTCTAGGGAAGTGCCTTGTATTGCTTAAGTGTATGCAATAGACCTTGAACGGTCCACTGTAGACTCACGATTTGCCAGGGATATACGTGTTGTTATTGTTAAGGCTTTTCCTTATTTACAGACCAGTACGAGTCGACTTATCTACAAGCCGATTAAGTTCTACGATTAGACCACGAAGACCGCTGACGAGCGGATATCAACGCAGTTTATCAGACCCACCGCTCGACCCACTTCTACGAACCGGGACGCCGGCTAGAGCGCGTGATGAAATCCAGCTGGCTGATCACCACTGGCATCCATGCCTACACTTGGATGTAAAACATCAGCTTATTGGACCAACGGCTGACATCGCGAGACCCCTGATGTTAATGGGGGGCCCTTCCCCAGCAGACAGACGCGCAAACCGACCGGAGCCCACACATCCACCTCTGGGGTCTATTGGTACAGAGTACAATAGCTGAGCATCATGGTGGCACCATGGAGGCTCGATCCGGTGGGGAAGGAGCAAGCAGGACGTGGAGAAAGCAGCGTCCATGATTCCCTGTTATTTTACAGGATTCAAGGGGACGTTTGCAACGGATGGAACCACACTGGAAAAAGAAAAGGCTTTCGTGGAGACAGACCACCACGTACTTTCCAGTGATGACAGTGTCCAGCAGAACAAGGACATGACGTCAGGACCATCCAACAAATGAGGCGCAGACAACCTCAACGAGGCGCAGACAACCTCGAATCTGCTATACCATCGATTTTTGATTTTAGCCAAGGGAATTTGGAATCGGACAAGCCAAGAACCCTGAGATCTGTCATATCTCAAAATCAAATCGATTGGTCCAGAGCAGAAAGACCGAATAGAATTCTTCTTTTGGTCGTAACCAACCATCGAATCGGAACCATCGATGTGGATACCTTTTAGGGATACCTTTTAGACGTCGGCACGAAACTGCTGACACGAAAGTGTTGACACCAATGCTGACGTGATACGTGATACCTTTTCTTTCGGAATTGTCGATACGGAACAATCGACACGGACCATCGATTCCATCGATTAGGATGTTCTTCTTTTGGATGACGACACGGGAACGTCGACACGATACCCTTTCTTTTTGGTTGTCATCGATATCGATGCAGACCTTCGATTGACAACTTGGGTGGAAACAGTCCCCACCACAAAAGAATTTTGGTTTAGAAACTGAAGCAAGTTAGTTACTCAGAGCAAGTCAATACAACCATGGCCATGCAAACTAGAAGACAAGCCGCTGCAGCCGCCGCCGGAGACGGCGCTGCTGGAGCTGTCCCTGGAGGCGACGCTCTCCCGCCTGGCGCTGTCCCTGGAGGCGGCGCTGTCCCTGGAGTCGCTGGCGCCGCCGTTGTTGGAGCGCTGCCCCCTGTTGGAGCGCTGCCCCCTGCCGGAGCGCCTGGAGTTCCCCCTGTTGCTCCTACTGTATTTGGAGCCTCCAGGATCCAGCAAGAACCAAACCTCAACATCCAACCACGATCTGATATGATCCTGATTGCTGTTGCTGAGGAACTGAGAACATTGCGCAACGAGAACAAATGGTTGATGTCCTCCGAGCAATATGCCAAGAAAGCCATCGACGCGGTGGAAAACGAGCTTGGCACCGAGCAATATGGTTACAAGTATCTTCCGAACAATGTCTCAAACCCGTTGACATCCGATTATCGACCTGAAGTTGATGTAACCGCCGAACTGGATCCAAGCAAGCAGAACTACTACCAAGGACTGATTGGCGTCTTGAGATGTTTGTGTGAACTTGGAAGACTGGATTTGGTCATGCCTGTATCTCTCATGTCTAGATACCTAGCGCAAGCAAGAACAGGGCATTTGAATCAAGTATTGCACATGTTCGCTTATCTCAAGGCGCATGCACGATCCAAGCTAGTATTCGACGAGACACGCCCTGAAGTGGATGAGACTGAAGTGGATGAGACCAGATTCCCTGATTGCGACTGGAGTGAATTCTACCCAGACGCCAAGGAGGTGTTGCCGCCAGATGCCCCTGAAGCGCTTGGGAATGCTGTAAATATGAGTATGAGTTGTTTTGTTGACGCCGATCATGCTGGATGCAAGGCAACAAGAAGACCCCATACAAGAATCAAGGCCCCTATCCCGTGGTTCAGCAAACGCCAGACCACTGTCG
This sequence comes from Pseudo-nitzschia pungens, assembly GCA_037355855.1. Classification (NCBI taxonomy): domain Eukaryota; phylum Bacillariophyta; class Bacillariophyceae; order Bacillariales; family Bacillariaceae; genus Pseudo-nitzschia; species Pseudo-nitzschia pungens. Next base: position 2,910,148 of record CM074767.1, read on the forward strand.
TGACCTCAACCTTTGGATCTGAGATTGAGCAGGAGCAGGGGCACAAGCGGCGGCATCAGCAGCGGCAGCAGCATCAGCGGACCTGTATGTCTTCTAGACATCGAATCTGAATGCCTATGACGATTGACGGCCGAAAGGCCTGTACGTTTGCAAGTATTGTATTTGCAAAAAAGTATCCCTGAAACCACCAGTATCCTCAACAAGAAGCCCATCTTTGCTCGTAACAGAAGAAAAGGAGTCATCGGTAGTGCCCGACGACTGATCTACAAGAAAGATTGCCTTACGAGCGGACGCCCAAACCTACACTGAAAAGCGCAGGAGCGATTGCTGTATCCCGGAACGACGGATCGATAGCAACGGATCGTATTCCGGAACGACTGATCGATAGCAACGGATCGATAACCAAATCCATAGCAACGGATCGATAGCAGCAGCCGCTAGACGCGAAGATTCGCAGCAGACGCTAGATGCAGCGTTGACCGATTGATCCTCTCTCCCTGAAGAACAGCGGGGACAACGATGTCTATGCCTGTCCTTGCGGCGAAAGAGCAGTAGCAGCAACAAGAGGACAACATCGATGCCCTGACAGGAGAGAAGCCTCCAGTAGCTAAAAGGATTGGCGGGAGCAAAGGAACAAACGCAGCATGGACGTGTAGCGTAAAGCGCAGCTTGGACCCGCAGCGCATTGGAATTAAACAGGGCGTTAAACCGAAGGCGATCTAACGTAAGGAGCAATGTGACGTCACAGCGCTCGTGACTTACAAGAATAGAGGATACAGATGGTAGATATGAGGATGATTGATACGAGACATGACCAAAGGCATGTGTGCCTAGTACACAGCGGACCTGTGTAAGGCACGGGCAGAAAGCTATGAGCGAGAGCAACGACGCTCGTTGATAGACCTGCTCGATCCGTCTCAGCCCTAATGTATCAAATGAATGTACCAGCACGAACTGCAAGGCCTGCAGAAAGCAACTGTGAGTTGGATAGCCACACGGATACAACTGCTGCTGGTTGCAACATGATTTTATTGCAAGACCAAGTTACCTCCCACGTGGATGCTTATACAGATCCAATGGGGAAAGCTTGATTGATCTATTTCTATGAGGCATTATATATTTCGGGGACAGGCTACAGCACAGCCAGATATGTCCCAACCACGCCATCGGAGGGAAATGAAGGTGAAGGAAACCCCGAACACTAAGCTGTTGCCTAATGGTGTTGTTTCCTACTTCCCTCCAGGTGTCCCACGAAGCACGAAATGGATACCTGTCACCATGTAATTGCTACAAGGATGCCCCCTGGAACCCAGCAAGCACGAAATTTCTGCAGTACAGCAGCAACAACAGACCAACGTTGGTGCCCCGACAGGCAACATGTCTACAGCAGGAATCGGACCTACACCGATTGACACACCTGCTCCGACACGCAATATGCCTACAGCTGGAATCGAGCATCCAATATGACCCTGATTGAAGACCAAGTCGTCAGTCACGTTGACGCTCATCCTTTTTCGCCTGAGCACGAGCCAATCAAGAATATTCCTATTGGAACCTGTGTAACAGCCTACACAGCGCCCGACGGGAAAGTTTGGTTGGTTTATTTCCACGAAGCACTGTATTTTGGCGACAAGTTGTCCCACAGCTTGATTTGCCCGAATCACATACGGGATTGTCATCCCAATCGTGTTGATGAGACGCCCCGACAGTACAACCACAAGTGCAGTCACTCTACCCATATTGACAATTCCGATCCTGAAGATCCCCGTGCGGGACACCCCCTTGACATCAAGCCTATGCTTGATGGGGTCGTGTCCTACTTCCCTTCCCGCATGAGATGGCCACATGCGATTTCGTTGCTACACGAGACGTCCCTTGGTATCCGAAGGGCAAGAAGTTCGAGCGAGCTGAAGAAGCCATCGACGGCTTTCATCCATTGAATCCTACGGTGTCTGTCCTTCGCGCGGGGACGCCCCATGCGTCCGCGCCGACGAAGCAGTCCAAGAGGTCCAAGACGAACAAGCGCAAGTTGGAGCCCGTCGAAACACGGTCCAACTTCAGTCCCCATTTGTACGACGAACCTCTTCGGAGTGACGAGCTGATTCTACCGCCACATGATTCCTACGAGAAGTACAAGCTGCGGAGCCTTCAACAACTCTGTCCCCGCCGTGATCTGACCCCATGTGCAATCGCATCCGACTCGCGTCTGGATGCGCGGCTATCTTCTCTTTTTCATTCGGGCGATTCCCTGAAGACTTGCGGGGACGATGTAGACGTGGATTCTGTACCAAGTCTTACAGTCAACGCCCTCCATACCCCATTGTACGAGCGCGCCTACACCGATGGACGCGAGCGTTTCGAATTGGATCCCCGTCACAGTTCTCCCGTCTGCTTGTCATCCGTCTACAAGCATGTACGATGGGACTACGATGAGGTCGAACCAGTCGACCCAGAGCTCGACACTATCGCCAGACGAGCCAAGTGGGGTCCGACGATTGACACCGAACGATACTGCAAGATCGACTCCGACCGTCTGTCCAAGATTTGGGATGTATCTCCGAGAAAGGCTGCGGATACCCTTCGAGTCACGACGCAGAAAGGATTCCGCAACCCTATGCATCCCCTTGTCCGCCGATTGCCAACGCAGAGCTTCAGAAACAAGCGCATCGCGGCTGGCAAATGGTACACCGACACCTGGATGGCAAAGGTCCCGAGCATCATGCGACAAGATTCAGCCGCCCAAGTTTTCAGTAATGGTAAGGGCTACGACGAGTTCATACCTATACAGGGCAAGAAGCAAGCGTATGAAGGACTGAAGATTTTCATCCACGACGTCGGCATTCCCGAGCATTTGATATCTGATGGCGCTCGAGAGCAAGGAGCCCCTGGTACCTACAAGACTCCATGGAATAAGGTCGTCAGCAAGAACCATATCCACCAGACTTTCATCCAGCCAAGATGTCCCTTCCAGAATCGCGCGGAGCTCAGCATCGGCCACATCAGCAGAAGCATCCGCAAGAAGACGGCTCGGAAGCGATCCCCCAAGCGCCTGTGGGCTTTCTGCGGAGAGCTCGTTGATGCAATCCGCCAACGCACGGCTAACCCTACGACGATGAGCCGAACGCCGTTCGAAATTGTACATGGGTACATGCCTGATATATCTCTGTACCAAGCCCATGAATGGTATGATTTCGTCTTTTGGGTTGACCTCTCTGATGGGACCGAGAAGCTGGGACGTTGGCTTGGCCCGTGCGGTGATAGATTCGGAGGCGTAGACTGCCACTGGATTTTGAACGAGACGGCCATGCCGGTAAGCACTAACACAGTCCGCGCTGTCACTGAAGAAGAATGGCGTACGATGTCAAGCGCTATATGGACTCATTTGACCAAGCAGTGGAATCCAAGATCGGGGACAAGGTTGAGGATACTGACGTGACGTGAAGTTCCAAGCCACCTACCCTGATCCCCCTGCGGAATTATTTGAAGAACACCAAGAAAGGTGGGAGCTCGCCGAGCCGGAAGCTTCCATTCCAGATATTGACGATCTCATACCTGATGGGGATGACTATGATGAGTATATTGGTAACAATGTGATGATCCAGAAGGGTCATGAGCGGCTGCGATGTGTTGTGAAGAGCCGCCCTGCTGATATTAATGGCAATCCGATTGGCAAGAGGAATGATAACACTATCCTTGATACCAGAATGTATGATCTGTAGTTTCCATATGGCTCCGCCCAGCAGTACACCGCCAATATTGTTGCTGGGAGTATGTACAGCGCAATCGACGACGACGGACGCGAGACCATTGCGGGATGCAACGGAACCGGATGCTGACAGTACTCTGCTTACAGCGACATGCAGTAGTCTCTGTTACAGGTGGAACGCCCGTACGTTGGAATGGCGAAGGAAGAGCAGCAACGTCGCAAAGCAGGAACGCTCATACCGGAGCTGCAGTGATGTTACGACATGACGTCCTATTACGAGCACAACAGTGTTGCACGGAACAGACGGTTGCAAACAGCATTGAAGTTAACACGAGACAGGCAGCTAGGCGAGCGCATGGTAAATGCTCGTACGGAATGTACGCCCTAGCAGTGCCATCAGGTACTTCGGATGATGCTGATTGCTACGAACAATTGAATGTATTCAAGTACTCTGTGGATGACGCTGATTGCCACGAGTGACGCTAATTGCTATGATCGATTGAATACGCCCGATCGAATATCTCAGCAGTGCCTGATGTACTCCAAACGGCGCTAACTGCTACGATCGATCGAATATATGGATTGAATGTATCGACCGAAGACTATTCAATTCAGTCCAACGCAAGGACCGAACTATTCAGTCCAGAGACCAGTATTGAAACTGTGGCATCCAAACTGTTATGTTCGATACTACGAATACAGAACTGCTGTTCCGGGGACAACCAATCGAACGGACCGGTCGACCCTATTACAGGAGCAGCATGTTTTTTGACGCAGCATGTTTTTTTTGACTATACGACCTACGAATGACACGGTGATCCTGTTACAGGAGCAGCGTGGTTTTTGAATATATGATCTACGAATCAGGAGCTCTGCTGCTCGAACGACAGTATTACAGAAGCAGGCAGGAGCTGCTGTTCGAAAGACAGTGTTGCCTACCACGAGGCGCGCGAGGCTATTGCTGCTGGAACGATTCGGGTCGCGAAGGAACCAAGTTACAGCAACATTGCAGACCTATTCGCAAGTTGATTAATGATCCCAGGTTGAAGAGCCACTGCGAGCGATGCACGTGGTAGGAGCTGTTAGCTGCATTATTTGAGGTACTTCGATCCCTGACAAGCAGTTTCGGACGCAACCTCTATTTTGGATGCAGTGGATTTCAGCAGAATTCAGTTACGATTTCGATTACGAATGGTTCAAGCGCAACAGATTCGATTTTGATTGCGACCTTATTCCGATTGCAACCTTGTTTCGGACGCAATTCTTTCGGACGCAATCTGTTTCGATTGCAACCCTGTTTCGGACGCAAATGATCCTGGCTTCGATTTCGATCCTTATTGTAACCTTATTCCGAATGCCGCAATCTTATTTTCGGAACGCAGTGTAGTCTGATTACGATTACGGATTATGGATTATTTGGTTGCAGCAGACTTCGATCCGACCTGATCTTATGATGGTATATTTTGGGAGTCTCCGGTACACCGGTTCCGGGGACTATAAACTTGAAAGACAATAGGCTGATTGATTGATCTCCTTGTACGTGTCAAGGAATGGAACCAAGGGCAAAACGTCCTCCGGTCCAACCCCCTTTTTTTTTGTACTACGAATCAGCCGGGCCTCTGATAGAAGAACTGCAATATTTGGTGCAGTTTGAACTCTGACAAGTGATATGGATACATCCCTGAATTTTGCTATGATCCATCCAAGTGTCCTGGTACGACGAGCAAGAGTATTGGTGTCCCCCTGGGAGTATCTGTTTCCGGGGACTGGTATAGTTGCTCAGTACAGGATCACTGGCATGAATCACGGGGACTATGAAGATATCCAGGGTGCTATGATCTGTGCTAAGGCTCCTGTGTAGGAGAATGTACTGGGGCTACAGTCAGCAGCCTCCAGTAACTGACTAACAGGTGCTGAGCTGAATGCTAGAGCTGTGTGCTAATTGCTAGCATACAGGCTCAGCAACAGGCTTAGCAACAGGCTTAGCAACAGGCTTAGCAACAGGCTTAGCAGCAGGCTTAGCAACAGGCTTAGCAGCAGACCTATCCTGTCTAGTATTGCTAGCAGAGTTTACTAGGGTCGCCGCGTACGATTTGTACCAATCGTACGTACCCCGAGTAAAGCACCTTTATGGTGTAGCTAAATGCTACAGGGTTAGGGATGCTAAGGCTACGAGATACTGGAAGATGCTAACCTACCATGATACCAATGCTAAGATATGATGCTACCGCCGGGGTCGGGTCATTGGTGTACAATATGTACCATGACCGCATACCCGGCCCAAACAGTTACCCAACGCGCTAGCATAAGCGAGCTAGCGCTAGCACACGATTGGATGTAATTAAGCGAAGCTTAATTAAGCGAGGCTACGCTACGATACTCCGATACGCTACCCGTAGAATACAGTACCAGAGCTACAGAGTTCTGTTATTATACGAGTTATCGGAGCGCTGTCACGATACGATACAGAGCTGAGCGCTTTGGCTCAGCTCCCCTTTATTCACTCTTTATGTTTCACTCTAAATTAAAAGCCTATCATGCCCTCCCTTACCACCGATTCCGATGTACCTCTAGGGAAGTGCCTTGTATTGCTTAAGTGTATGCAATAGACCTTGAACGGTCCACTGTAGACTCACGATTTGCCAGGGATATACGTGTTGTTATTGTTAAGGCTTTTCCTTATTTACAGACCAGTACGAGTCGACTTATCTACAAGCCGATTAAGTTCTACGATTAGACCACGAAGACCGCTGACGAGCGGATATCAACGCACCCAGGACCATGGAGTCGTTCATTCCTATACATCCAAAGATCCCAGGAGGTAAGAAAGAACTGATGGATGATAGCTGTAGCCCAATGTTTGGGTGAGCGCTTGCTTCCAATGTGGGAGTAGTAGTCAGCCTGGATTTGATACCAGAGAGGAGACCACCTACCAAGAAGCCAATTGTGCCAACCAATATACTAAAAACATGTAAATTTCTACACAACTTTACCCTGCAATATCTTGCTCCCTTCTACAACCCCAATCACAATACCAGGACCTACACGTACTAACCAAGACATGCTCTTCATTGATGCTATCGGTTTAGCTGTTGCAACTATATTTTACCGTATTTTGATCTCACAATTTGCGCGAAGCGCATTTTGTCCGACGTTCCGATGTTCCAGTACTAAAAATACGTAGATTTCTACACAACTTTACCATGCGATATCTCGCTCCCTTATACACCCCCAATCACAACCCCAGGACCTACATGTATTAACCAAGACCTGCGCTCTTCGTTTCTGCTATCGGTTCAGTTGCTGGATGCTTCGTTTGGTTGCTTTGGTTGCCAATTCACCACTCGGCGGCCGATCGAGCAGCAGCAGCAGCAGCAAACCGACACATAATTTTCTACAGCACTTCCAGTACAGATTCTACCGTACAGCAAAACCGACAACAACGTTGTATTTCTGCTTCGATCTGTTTCCCAGCTCCATTCCAAGGCCCTTAAGTATATCTTATACTTAATGTTCTACACTGTTTCCAAGCTGCTTAAGTGATTCTCACTTAATGTTCTACATTCTTCGAAGTTCCTTGCTGAGTCCTCTTAAGTCTTTTCAAGTCGAAGTTCACGAACAGCCCCTTCCACTGTAGGAATCTTTTTTTAAAAAAAAGAAATTCTGTCATCTGTTTTCAAGTCCATTGCCCTGCTGGACCCTAAGTGTTTTCACTTATGGTCCTACTGTTTCTTGACCCAAGCCCCAAAGCCGCTAAGTACAGTTTGCTTAAGGCTCCACCACCTACATAACCCTCTCAGGTGTACTGTATAAATGTCATCTGTTTCCAAGTCTACTGCCCTGATGGACCCTAAGTGTTTTCGCTTATGGTCCTACTGTTTCCTGACCCAAGCCCTAAAGCCACTAAGTACAGTTTGCTTAAGGCTCCCCTACCTACATATACCTCTCAGATGCATTCTTCAACTGTCATCTGTTTTCAAGTCTACTGCCCTGATGGACCATAAGTGTTTTCGCTTATGGTCCTACTGTTTCCTTACCCAAGCCCCAAAGCCGCTAAGTACAGCTTGCTTAAGGCTCTCCTACCTACATATACCTCTCAGATGCACACTTCAACTGTCATCTGTTTTCAAGTCTACTGCCCTGCTGGACCATAAGTGTTCTCACTTAAGGTCCTACTATTTCCTGACCCAAGCCCCAAAGCCGCTAAGTACAGCTTGCTTAAGGCTCTCCTACCTACATAACCCTCTCAGATGCACACTTCAACTGTCATCTGTTTTCAAGTCTACTGCCCTGATAGTCCATAATTGTTTTTGATTATGGACCTACTGTTTTTATGACCCAAGCCCCAAAGCTGCTAAGTACATGTTACTTAACGCACCACCACCTACATATACCCCTCCAGTTCACAGTACAGCAGAGACCTGTTTTCAAGCCTACAGCCCTGATGGTCCATAAGTGTTTTCACTTAAAGGCCCTGTTTCCAAGCTACTACAGGAGAGCAAGTTCAAGTTCGAACAGAAGGCCAGCTGTTACGAATTTGAATTTGGTAGTAGGCTCCACCGCCTCTACGTGTCTCCTACTACGAAGTTCGAACAGAAGGACAGCTGTTACGAATTTGGTAGTAGGCTCTGTACTTTATGTACCATACAGTGGTAAGGAATGTGGTTCGGGATGTGTTTGGGGATGACTACTCGCATTACTGGTGATGCTGCAATCCAGCATTCAGAGAGGAGTTTTGCTTTTGTACGCTGACCACTAGCATTACAGATACCATGTATCTAGTCAGGGTTTTGCTTGTGTCAGCTGACCACTAGCATTACGGATGCTGCACACCAGCATTGGAGGGACAGTTTTGCTTGTGTCTTTCCCTTTCACGTTCTTGTTACCCCGTTTCCTGTACGCTTTGCAACAGCAGTGTCTGTTGTGCTCTGGACTGGTTCGTTTTTTTCCTGTTTCTTACCAAGGTTCGTTTGCAAAATAGCCGTCCTTACAACCTGGGGCCTATTCCCCATGGTTGAGGCGGCGCGTCGTTCTACAACTTGGGGCCTAAACTCTCTTCGATTGAGGCGACGATAAAGTCTGGTTACAGACTGAGTAGCTTTTAACCACCTTCGGTGGATTTTCCTACTTAAATAAGTATATTATTATTATTATTTTACCGTATTTTGATCTGTTTCCAAGCTCCACTCCCCAAGGCCCTTGCGTATATCTTATACTTAATGTTCTTCACTGTTCCCAAGCTGCTCAACATTCTACATTCAACATTCAACATTCTTCAAGGTTTCTTGCTGAGTCCTATAAGTCTTTTCAAGTTGAAGGTACAGAACAGCCCCTTCCACTGTAGGAATATTTCTACAAGAAATTCCAGCTGTCATCTGTTTTCAAGTCCAATGCCCTGCTGGACCATAAGTGTTTTTGATTATGGACCTACTGTTTTTTTGACCCAAGCCCCAAAGCCGCTAAGTACAGGTTACTTAATCCTCCACTACCTACACATACCCCTCCAGTTCACAGTACAGCTGCCACCTGTTTTCAAGCCTACAGCCCTGATGGTATTTAAGTGTTCTCACTTAGAGCCGTTGTTTCCAAGCTACTAGGAAGTTCTAACAGGACGACAGCTGTTTTGAATTTTCCACCTGTTTTCAAGCCTACAGCCCTGATGGTATTTAAGTGTTCTCACTTAGAGCTGTTGTTTCCAAGCTACTGGGAAGTTCTAACAGGACGACAGCTGTTTTGAATTTTGTAGTAGGCTCCACCGCCTCTATACGAATACCACTACGACAAGCATTACCTGGGAAATTTTGCTTGTTCTTTCTCTGGACCTTCCGGAACAAAGATAGTTTTCGATGCGCGGACCGCGCGATTTTTTATTGCAGTTAGTCATTTTGAGGGTATCCCCTTAAATTAATTATCTCCCCCAAAGAAACTCGCATTTTTTGGATCAAAAAAAGTGCGGATTTTCATGGGACTAAAAAACTCGCATTTTTGCTCTAGAAAAGAAACACATATATACAGCAATAAATGCGAGTTTTCAGCAGAAATTAGCAGAAAAATGCAAGTTTTCAGCAGAAAAATGCGAGTTTCAGCAAAAAATGCAAGTTTTCTATACAAAACGCGAGTTTTCTTTGGGAAAATGAGTGTTTTCAACAAAATTTTCAACAAAAAACTCAATTTGAATGAGCCAATCAAAAAATTCGATTTTCCAATACAAATTGTACAGGGATTTATGTAGAAAAAAATTAATACAGGGGGGACGACAGCAATCAGCAACACGTCGATAATACCGTACAGGGGGGGGACAGCAAGCAGCAAGCAGCAACAACACATCGATAATACAGGGGGACAGCAAGCAGCAACGCGTCGATGATACAGGGGGGGGGACAGCAAGCAGCAGCAAGCAGCAATGCGTTGATAATACAGGGACAGCAAGCAGCAAGCAGCAAGCAACAAGCAGCAATGCGTCAATAATACAGGGGGACAGCAAGCAGCAACGCGTCGATAATACAGGGGGGGGGACAGCAAGCAGCAGCAACGCGTCGATAATACAGGGGGGGGACATGCCATACCCCGGGTCTACTAGTGATTAGAAAGTAGTAGTGATATGCAAATTGTGAGCTCTATCAATTAGTCTATTGCTATTGCTTTCGATAGGCATTTGGAATCGGCGATTCCAACGCCTCGCTAATTTATCCTCAACCTTAATCCAGTCCCGAGTAGACTCGTGACTGTATTCCGGTGCACGGCATGCTCCTCCATGGTACTGTAACAATTACTTCTCTGGTTCAGGGCTATCCCTGCAATAATAGGGGTGGACTCTCCTGATGTTAACCCGGTCAGTTACAAAAGGAGCAGTTTCAATAGTTACAGTTCCATTATCATGGGCCTTGAGCACCTTGTAAGGTCCTTGCCGTGGGAAGGATAGTTTTGGAATAATGCCCTTCCTTTCCAGGGTGACATAGTCTCCTTCTTTATAGACATGGGGGATCCTCTTCTGGTTTTCCCTGATGTTGCTCTTGTGGATGCTTTTCTGCTTCCTTGCTTGGATTGCTTCCCAATCCACTGGGAAGTTCACCGGCATGAACATGTCTCGACCAAACACCAGTTGCGCTGGGGAGTACCCCAGGGTGGTATGGATGGCGCTTCTGATAGCATATGCTGCCTTGGTGGTGAATTCCTCAAAAGGGTCCTCCTCGTGGAGGTCCCTGTTTTCCAGGTTGAAGGACAACAGACAGTCCTTTAATACCTGATGGATCCTTTCCAACACCGAGTTGGATTGTGGGTTCCAAGCCCCACTGGGCTTTCTTTTCATCCCCATGTTCTCGCAGAGCTCTTGGAACTCCGCTTTGAACTCACTCCCGCCATCAAAGCCAATTTCCTTTGGGCGCGGATATCTTGCCAGCCAGGTACTGTCCAACAATCGTTGAGTTTCTGCTGCATTTGGGGAGTCCTTCAGGTGAGCCAGTTCAAACCATCCGGTCACTGGGTCCACCATGGTGAGGACATGGATTTGGTAGTCTTTACCGTTTTTGTTGTGGACAGTTGCAGGTCCCTAGAGGTCTACATTGACCCTCTGCCATTTGGTGACCTCAGCTGCTTTTTCCGGTAGTAGTCCATACTTCTTCCGGCCACTCTTCTTAAACATCTGACACGTGTGGCAGTGCTTACAAAGGTCCTGGACGTCCTTCCGTAGGCCTTTCCAGGTGAAGACTGAGCGTATGCTCTGTTCCATTCTCTTTTCTCCGGGATGGACCAACATGCTGTGGTACCATTCCATGACTCTATCCTTGAGTTTATCGGGAATCAGGATCTTTCCTTCTTTATGGATTAGGTTGTAGCCTTCCACCATTTTGGTGGTTAGTCGATTGTCTTTTTCCAGAGCATTCACGATTCCTGTGTCCTGTTGTTGGTAGAACTGAATCATGTCCGGGGCAAGTGGGAATGCACTATTGCCCTGGAATTCTTCCGGCGCTTCTCCAAGTGGGAATAGGAGTTGCCGGAGGTGCTCTTCCTCATCCGCGTAGGTGAGGGGCTTATTCGGTGGTAGCCATTCCACAGTATCTGCTGGATCATCGGTGATGTCCAGTCGGGATAGTGCATCTGCTGCATCATTGTCTTTGCCCGCAACATGCTTGACTACTGGATGGAACTCCTCCATAAGGAGTCTCCACCGGACCATTCTCTGCGTCGGCATCTGCTGATACAGTAGGTTTAGGTGGTCTGTGTGAATAATCACATCTTGTCCTCGTAGGATTCCTTCAAACGCTTTTAGCCCTTCTACTATGCCCAGGAGTTCTTTCTCTCCAACCGTGTAGTTGAGCTGCGCCGAGTTCAGCTTCCGGGTGTAGAAACCAAGGGGCTTGCCATCTTGGCATACAGTTGCTCCCAGTTGCCTGTCGCTGGCGTCTGAGTAGAGATGAAATGGTTTCGTAAAGTCTGGGAATGCAAGCTTTGCTTCATCTGCGAGCATCCTTTTCGCCTCCATGAAAGCTTTCTGCTCTGCTGGGCCCCAGTACCAGTTCATTTTGCCCTTTTTCCCTGCAAGTTTATTGAGGGGGGCTAGGATGTGGGAGCGACGCTTCCACATGTCCCGGTAGAAATTTACCATTCCAAGAAACATCTTGAGTTGCTTAGTGTTCTTGGGGGCTTCCAGACGCTTCATCGCCTCCAGCTTCTTTGGCTGGGGCTGAATGCCCTCTGTTGTTAGGAGAAAACCCAAATACTCCACTTCCTTTTGCATGAAGAAGGATTTTCTGAGGTTGGCTCGGAAGCCGGCATCATCCAGTCTCTGTAGGACTGTATCGATTTTGTCGAGGTGATCCTGTTCGGATTCTCCCTCTCGTTGAATGATCAGGATATCATCAATATAGACAAGGACGTAGTCCAGGTCCCCTAGTAGGTTCATCATGACTGATTGGAAGATATCCGGAGCACACGCAATCCCCATTGCTAGTCTCTTGTAGGCATACTTTCCCCACGGCAGGATGGTGGAGCAGATTTTCTGGCTCTCCTTGCAGATGGGGATGGTATAGTATCCTTGGGACAAGTCCAGCGCCGTAGCTGATTGGAACTTCTGTAGTCGTTGGATTGTTTCCCCTATTCGTGGTAGTGGGAATGGTTTCCTCTGGATGGCGGCGTTCATTTTCCGGAAGTCTGTGAGGACTCGGATATCGCCTGTCTTCTTTGGTTGGCAGAAGGTAGGGGATGCCCACGGTGAGTCATCATCGTGGGGGAGCTTCTCAAGGACTCCAATATCACAGAGCCTGGTGATCTCCTTTCGGAGTGCTTGTTCAAAGGCATGGGGCACAGAGTAGTACCTCTGCCGGACCGGTTTGACTCCTGGTTGGAGCTCAATGGACACCGGTTCTATATTTTTGAGTAGACCCAACCCTCCTCCAAAGAGTGTTGGGAATTTCTTCAGTGTTTTCTTCAAGGCTTCCTTGGACGCGTCCGTAATCTCCAGGTCATTGACCATGGCGTCTATGTCGACTTTGGAGTAGTCTGCGTCCAAAATTTTGGCTTGCCTCTCTTCCTCCTGTTGGAGGATCGGACTTTGTGTGTTGGCGAAGAATACTGCCTCACATTTGTCCGGGTCAGTGAGTTCCCCCATTCCCTTCATGGGGATGGAGTCACCCTGCCATTCGATGGTTCGGGAGCTGTATTTTATATCCAGTCCCAGTTGTGCCATCATGTCGGATCCTATGATCATGTCGTAGGGCACCTCCTCATGGTGATGATATTCATCCACTTGGAAGGTCCATTTGATGGTTTTGGAGTTTGAAAACTCTATCAACCTCAGTCCCACTGAAGCCGCAGACTTGGTTCGGAACTTGCCCCCATAGGTATTATAGGTGACAGATCTGTGGTCTCGGTTCGTTAGTTGACTTCGGTCGACAAATTGCCTTAGAATTATGGATTTGGAGCAGCCTGAGTCCAGTAGGCCCCGGAGCATCCTCCCCCTTCCTTTATGGTCCAGTACCTCCACACAGACGTCCGCAAATCGATTGATTATGCGTGGTCCGGTGTGGATGGTATTGGCCATTCAGTTGTGGGATCCTTTCTTTTTAAAGGTCTTTCTGTATTTTCTTCTGTACTCTTTGAGTTCCCGTTCGGAGATGTCGATCTCGTCATCGGAGACTTCGTGGTCCGCTTGGGCCGTGGCCAGTACATACGAGTACTCGTGGTTCGATAGATTCCTTCCCCAGTGGGGTTTGGAGTGTTGCTCAGCGTCTGAGTCTTGTTCTTTTGCCACAAAGTGCTCCTTGAGCAGGTTGATGGTTTCCCGGTTGAACTTCCCCTTCTTGTGGGGACCACCGGTTAGTTTCCAGCATTTGCCGGCATGGACCTTGCCACAGGTCTTGCATAGTTGTTTGTTGCTGTTGTCCACAGGGCGCTTCTTTTTGCCAGGGGATTTCCCGTGGTGGGTTCCTCCCCCAGATGCGGCCTTGGGAGTCTTGTTGGTGACACCGGTCTGCTTTTCGAGGTCGGTGATGCGTTGTTGCATTATTGCTTCCTTCCGGATGGTGATTTCCAGGTTTTCGAGCTTGTCGATAGTGGTATTAAAGGAGTGGGTGTAGAGGTCCCAACTGATGTGCTCCAGTTTCTCGCGTTGGGAGTGGGTCATGTTGGAATCCAATATTTCCTTCAGTTCTCCTTGGGTGAAACTTCTTGGTGTTTCCATTTGGTCACTGCCACATTCCCAGAGGCATTCTGGGAGGTAGCTTTGGAGTTCGGCCATTCGATTGGCCCAGGCTCTAATGCCATGTTTGAGGTCCACGCGCATGCCTCGCATGAATCGGCGGAGGACGATATACGAGCGCTTGCCGTGTTGGTCATTGCCAAAGATTTTGAGCTTGAGGGCATGCATGCATTCCTCGATGACATCCTTTCTGTACTCCTGGGATTGGTAGTACTGGGTGAGGGCGCTTGCGACCTGTTTCTTTGGGATTGGAGACTCGAGGTTGTCGGTCTCCGATTCTTTGTCCGATCTCGCCGTGGCTGTGTCGGTTTTGTCGGCGTTTGGAGATTTCTCCTTTGCCGTCTCCTTGGAGGCTCCCGTGGGAGTTTCGGTGGCGTCTTGCCCCATTGATAGCAGGATGTTTGCTTGGTCCCTTTGCGCGATCTCTTGGATCTTGTTCTGTACGTGTCTGGTGTGATGGACCTTGTGGGTTGGTTCGGCCAAGTAGGTCCGCGCGAGCGTTCGCTGGACAAGTCCGAGTGCCTCAATAGAGAGGATTCTCTGTAGAACCTCCAATTTCTGGTCTCCGTTGAGTTTGTCATTGCCAGCAATTTTCTGGTCAAAGTCTCTCTTCCAGATAAGGAAGAGTTCTGGTCTTTCAGTACCATTGAGGACTTTCAGGTAGTCGCTGAATGCGATTCCACCTTGTTCGCTGTCTACGTTCATCTTTACGGTGGTGGCGTCTTCCGGCCAGTCCTCCCGTGTGATGTTGAAAGGTTTCAATTTGGTTCCTTTGGTCGCCATGGTGATTTAATCAGTTGTTTATTAAGTTACTTTAGTTACACTATTTCTGTTATTTCACTGCTTGTGGTGAGACTGAGCAAAAAGTGATTGCTCAGTTCCTCCAGTTTTTCTTGCTGGATTTTCATTGCTCTCGTGATAACTCGTGTTGTAACTGATTTTCCCCCTGGTTTGTCCAGTGGTGGGAGTTGTTTCTCTCTTTAGTTCCCGGGAATCCTGTGGTTCTCCGGAGTTGTTTCTGTTTTTATTTTGTGGGATTCGGTTCCCGTGGTTCTCCGGCGTTGCTTCTCTATTAAGCAATCACCGGGCCGGTCCCACTTCCCGTTTCCCGTGGGATTGGTGGTGTTTAGGTATTCATTATATACCTTTCCGGATATCCGTATACTTCGGTTTTGGTTGGCATCCCCTATTCGGTCTGTCCATCCACTCAGTGTTGGTCCAATTAGTCCACTCACTGGATTATGTGTCACTTTTTCGACACTTATTTCATTATTTCTTTGTTCGATTGTTTCTGCTGTCGACCATGGTCCTGTTTAGGTACTTAGGTGTCTCTGTTGCTGCTGTTGCTCCCTTCTTTGGGCGCCAACAGTTGCTGGGGTCGGTCTTCCTTGTGCTGCAGACACTGGATATCCTTCTCCCTGTTTTTGCTTCTCTGCGCCTCCATTTTTGGCAGTCTTTCGGTCTCGTCGGCGCCTCGGCCGATCGATCTCTTTCTGCTCATGGTCATCAGCACTCAGCTTGATTTTAAAATCATGCCATACCCCGGGTCTACTAGTGATTAGAAAGTAGTAGTGATATGCAAATTGTGAGCTCTATCAATTAGTCTATTGCTATTGCTTTCGATAGGCATTTGGAATCGGCGATTCCAACGCCTCGCTAATTTATCCTCAACCTTAATCCAGTCCCGAGTAGACTCGTGACTGTATTCCGGTGCACGGCAGGACAGCAAGCAACAGCAAGGCGTCGATAATACAGGGGGGGATAGCAAGCAGCAGCAACGCGTTGATAATGCGCAGTGGCACTGTTCAAGCTCTATTGCATACACTTAATTACTACAAGGTACTTCCCTAGAGGTACATTGGAATCGATCGAAAGGGGAGGGCATGATAGTTGTTTATTTTAGAGTAGAAAAGAAAGAGCGCTCAGCTCTGTATCGTATCGTATCGTGACAGCGTTCCGATAACTCGTAGATAATAGAGCTCTGTAGCTCCAGTACTGTATTCTACGGAGTAGCGTAGCGTACGGAGTAGCACAGCGTATTAGATTCAAACGTGTGCTAGCTCGTTGGGTAACTGTCTGGGTCAGGCATCCGGTCATAGTACATATTATACACCAATGACCCGACCCCGGCGGTAGCATAGTATCTTAGCATGGTATCATGGTAGGTTAGCATCTTCAGTATCTCGTAGCATTAGCAACCCTAACCCTGTAGCATTTAGCTACACTATTGCGGTGCTATACTCGGGGTACATACAACTGGTACAAATTGTATGGGACGACCCTAGTATCTTCGGAGTTAGCACCCATACCAAACAGGATAGGTCTGTTGCTAAGCCTGTTGCAAAGCCTGTTGCAAAGCCTGTTGCTAAGCCTGTTGCTAAGCCTGTTGCTAAGCCTGTATGCTACCAATTAGCACACAGCTCAGCTCCTTGTGTTGAGCTACCAGGTGCTACCCACTGTAGCCCTAGTACACTCCTCTACACAGTAGCCTTAGCACAGTCCATAGCACCTTGAATATCTTCATAATAATATAGGGGGGGGACAGCAAGCATAATTTTAATTAAGCACATCTCTTAGCAAATCGACTCCCGCATCCCGCATCGTTGCGCCTCTGTTAGCAAATCGACTCCGTCGTTGCACCTCTGTTAGCAAATTGACTCTGTCGTTGCGCCTCTCTTAGCAAATCGACTCCCTCGTCAAAAAAATTTTTTGCAAAGAAAACTCACACTTTTTTGTCCGTTGTGCACTTTTTTTGTCCGTTGAACCAAACTCGCATTTAATGCGAGTTGAAAAAGAACGTGTTTTTTAGTCCCATGAAAACTTGCACTTTTTGGTCTCGAAAAAAGTGCGAGAAAAAAGTGCGAGTTTATCCCCCCAAATTGTGTTCCAAAAGGGGGATGTGAGTTGACAAGTTTGACTCAAAAAATTGCGCGATTTGCGCGAAGATATTTACAGTTCCGGAAGGTCCTGTACCATCTGGTAAGGAATGATTGTGGGGTAAGGCATATGTTTGGGACTGACTACTTGCATTACCAATGCTGCAATCCAGCATTCAGAGAGGAGTTTTGCTTGCGTGAGCTAACCCCTAGCATTACTGATACTATGTATCTGAGGAAGGGTTTTGCTTGTGGTGGCTGATCTATAATATTACGGATGCTGCCCACCAGCATTGGAGGCAGAGTTTTGCTTGTGTCTTTCCCTTTCACCTTCTTGTTACCCCATCTCCTGTACCCCTTGCAACAGCAGTGCTTGTTGTGCAGTGGACTGGTTTGTTTTTCCCTGATTGTGTCCGAGGTTTGTTTGAAAAATTGTCATTTTACAACTTGGGGCCTAAACTCTCTTCAATTGAGGCGGCGATAAAGTTTGGTTACAGACTGAGTAGCTTTTAACCACCTTAGGTGGATTTTCCTACTTAAATAAGTTTATTATTATAACTACATGTAGGTCCTGGGGTTGTGATTTGGGGCGTAGAAGGGAGCAAGATATTGCATCATAAAGTTGTGCAGAAATCTGCGTGTTTTTAGTACTGGAACATTGTAACATCGGACAAAATGCACATCGCGCAAATTGTACTGGACGCGAGTTCCATACTGATGCTGCAAAAGCCATCAATGCTCTCCCTTTTGTTGACACCTCCGATCATGTGGGAGTTCCCTCTGCTCCAGAGGGAGCCCTCCCTGCCCCAGGGGAGTGCCTTTGCCCACGCCCACGTCCACCTCTTCTCCAGAGGGAGCTCTGGAGCCCAACATAGTTCCCAGCTCAGTTCCAGAGGGAGACAGTGTTGCTCCTCCTCTTTTGCCAGTGATCTTGGCCATTGGTTATTTCCCAGAAGTCTTTTGATTATGTCTATGTCATCAGAAACATGATGTCTGCCCTGCCAATCTCTGTGCACTTTCAGTGGGTTCAGGGCCATCAATCTGGATTCTTTCTTGATTGGTGGGCACTTCGCAATCATCAGGTTGACAGCATGGCCAAGGCATTTCTCTCTGTCCATAGAGCTTCTGCCCATCACTACCCCAGGCTTGTTTTTGAGCCTTGGGCTTTTTCTCTCAATGGATGCAAGTGCTCAAGGTTTGATCAGAATGCTCTGCATGTTGCCATTTCTGGCCCTCCTCTTCTCCAATACTGACAGACCCATCATGATATCCCTATTCCACAACCTGTTTTGAATTCCATCCATTCGTGTGCCCATCAGTCTGTCTTCAAAAGCCTCCCTCCTGGCATGCAAAGGTGGTTTGTCAAGTTTGCTTCTGGCTGCATTGGTGTTGGCAACCAGCTCCTTCACTACCAGTATCAGGATCACTCCAGGTGCCCATTGTGTGATGCCGACAACGAGAAGGTTTCTCATGTGCTCTCCTGCAAGGACCCTGGGGCTGCCACGCATAGTGTGTCTGCATTCAAGGGTCCCCTGAAGACAAGGCTTGAAGTTGAGCAGACCGATCCATCATTGGTTGCTGCCATTGTGGATCTTCTCACCAGGGTTCGGAAGGGCCAGAGCATCTATCCCTCATCTTACTCCCTTGCAATTGCTTCTGCTGTCAGGGCACAGAGGACTATTGGTTGGCACAACTGGCTCCTTGGTAGGTGGTCTCCTCGCTGGTACCAAATCCAGGCTGACTACTACTCCCACATTGGAAGTAAGCGCTCCCCCAAACGTTGGGCTACAGCTATCATCCATCAGTTCTTTCTCACCTCCTGGGATCTTTGGACCTATAGGAATGAATGACTCCATAGTCCTGGGGGAACCCTTGATGCTGAACAACACCAATCTCTTGATGCTTCCATCTCCTCTGAATTGGCCATTGGTGCAGCCGGTGCACTCCCCCAGTCACACTCCCTTTTACAAACCCCTTTCCAAGTCCTACAAGGTTACACCCTGACAGCCAAGAGGCAGTGGCTTGCAACCATCCACCTTGCCAGGACGCAGTATGCAGCACCTGTCCAACCAGTGCAGCCATACCAACAAGAGGCAGCTCTCCTACGAGCCTGGCTTACTGGACCTCAGGGTTGATTCCACTTTGTACCTTGGTTTTGTCCTCTGTTCCTGCTTCTCATCATGTCCCATCCCTTTTGATACTGGGCCTTCTCCCACTATCTTCCTTCCCATCTCACTTTCTCTCAAGTCCCTATTTTGTGGGACTTGTTTTTGTTCCTTTCCCTGTCTGATGTCCAAGGTTTGTTTGAAAAATTGTCGTTCTACCACTTGGGGTCCTGACTCTCTGATGGAGGCGACGTTAAAGTCTGGTTACGGACTGAATAATTTAGTTCCACCTTTGGTGATTAAAGTTATTTAAATACGTATATCATTATTATCAATATCTTACAAATATCAAGATATGTCAAGAGTCCCATGACTTGCCAATTATTGATATTATGCTCGACGAACATTATTATTGTTCGATCGTTCGTTCATCCCATACCTTAGAAATCATTCCCATGTCGTAAAGTATTCAACCATTCTCTTCTCACAATTAATTTTACATCAAGTTTATAAGTATTCATCTTTAAAACAACTCTATCCCATATCACTCCACCTAATTCTACCCTAGAGTGTTACAGCCTTTTCATCTCCAAGGACATTATTATCCTTGTCTATGTTGATTACTCCCTGCTGTTCTACAAAGATCCCAAAGCAATCAAACAAGTGACCACAGGAATGACTGACCTAGGCATGCACTATGGAGAAGAGGACACTGTAGCTGGTTTCTTGGGTGTCCACATAGATGGACAAGACAATGGGACTATTTGCTTGACTCAGCGCGGCTTAGCTGAATGGATCGTAGACGCATTGCATCTGAACAGCAAACACATCTATCTTACCAAAACTTCTTGCACTAAGTTCCTTCCAATCAGTGCAGACGGCGAACCCACACACAGTGATTTCAGCTACCCTTCTATAGTTGGTCAACTAAAAGTCTCCCAGGTTGCTTGCTTTATCCATAAACTGAAGCATTTGCACAAACTAGCCCTTATATTGACTGGATGCTACTTGAAAGGGACCCTTGACAAGGGTCTGATCTTAAAACCTTCAGAGGACACTTGAGGTCTCCAGCTGGATGTCTATGATGATGCTGCCTTTGTGTGCGGCTGGGGAACTGAGCAAGGCACCAATCAGGACTCAGTCAAGTCCAGAACTGCTGGCTACATTATTGAAATAGCTTCCTGCCCAGTCATCTGGGTGTCCCAACTCCAACCAATGATTGCCACCAGCACAATGGAGTCAGAGTACACTGCCCTTTTGATGGCTCTTAGAGCCACAATACCCCTCCTTGCTGTTCACCTTGTCACATTTAAAGTTACAGTCCATGAAGATAACAGGGGCACGCTCATTCTTGCCAATCACCCAGGTCCAAGTTCTATACCCTCAAGCTCCACTGGTTCTGATCCTGGCAAGAACAAGATAATATCACCATCAAGTTCTGTCCCACCAATCTCCAGAAAGCCAATTCCCTAACTGAACCACTTTCTGCAGCTGTCTTTGCAACTAATCGCAAGCTGTTCATGGGATGGTAGGTATTATTGCAAACCATTGAGAAAGAGAGGGAGAATCAAACAAATAAAGTCTAACTCTTCACCAAAATGATTTGGTAATTGTGGAAAGACACCGTGACGTCACTAGAAATAATGTCAAATGTCAGTTATAGTGCACTTTGGAGGGACTCAACTGACATTCAACGAACCAGTTGGATCACGATGACACCTTATGTCACATTTGTGCACCAAAGTTCCTGTTTCTGTCAATCACACAACTTCAAATCTTTACATTTGACTCTTATTTAATTTTCTTATGAATTTACAACAGTGTATTTCATACCATAGTTCCTCCTACCCTGAAATGGTGCCTTTTTATTATTGTGCGTTGGTCTCCAGGAAATTGAGTTTGTAATATTATTTTTTGTAATAATTAAGGTTTATCTACGGCACTTCAAATACGTTCTTCATAGAGAAAGTCACAATGATTATGTAAGGTAAGTAACCTTGCGGAATTACGAAGTACGAAGTACCGAAGTACTTCGTAGGAGGCATTTGTCCTTCCGAAATTAGTTGTTGATTTGCTTTCGTTTTTGATTAGCCAGATCTTCTAGAACACCAATTACACCATCAGCACAAACGCAGTGGAACAAAGGAATTTTTCAATAACAATGTCATGGCTGAACAACGTCAATAGTCTGCTAACCAAGTTAGATGGGCAGGCAGAAACAATGGCGGTAATGGTCGCCGAGCAAGACGTACTCTCTGACGAAGTTGGAATTGATAAAATTCTTGCTAAACGGGGCCTGTCGTCAGTCGATGTTGAGGACGGTGATGATCAAGAAAAAGGTTACCAGAGGAAGGAAGATGAAAGAAAAGAAGGTTCAGGTGACATGGAACAAGGCGCTGTTGGTAGTGACATGGATAAAGAACTGACACTCGACATTGATTCTGCCCCGCAACTTTCAGTCAAGCCATTAGTTGAAAATAAATCGCCAGAAACTGCTGAGGAAGTCAAAACGGCAGGACCGCTCATTGAGACCACGAATGATGTGGCCAAGCGCGATACTATGAAAGGTGATGAAGAAAGGATTGCACTGTCGGAAAAAGACGACGATACCTATGGGAACTCAGAAGTTGCGACTTTCCGAGAAGAGGCCTTCGCTACAAGCAAGGATGGCGATGGAAGGGTGACCGATGAGTCGAAAGTTTTGACCCAAGGACAGGATAATGAGGAGAGAACTTCTCTTTCATTGGAAGATCCTTCGTTGCCGCAATCTGGCGATGGAGCGAGGTCTTCGTCGCCATCTCCGCATGAAACTCCATCATTAACGAGGACCGTAATTCAAGAGGACTCAGCTTCAGTACTCGGTCAAAAACAGAAGCAACAACCCTCTATCTTTCCCTCTCCCAATCGCCCGAAAAGAGAGGTTGCTCAGGCACAAAAAGAAGCTCGTATCTTGCGGCGGCACGTCGTGTCTCTAAATGAACAACTTGAGATAGCCGAGTCGGAACTACAAGCTCAACGAAAAGAACTAGAGCGGGCAGCAGAGCGTATGGAGAAAGACCGTGTTCGACAAAAAGAGGAAAAGGCATTGTCACAAAAGCAGAGCTTCCAAGAAATTGAAGTACTCAAGTCACAACACGACAGGAGTCTGAAGGAACAACAAACAAGATTTGAGGAACAGCTTGAACGATATAGAAAAAAGCTGTCAGAGGAAGAAAAGCGAAGAAAGCAACAAGGCGGTGATTGGGATAAGGAAATGTCGAATGCAATTGATCGAGAGCAAGAAATGCGAAAAACGATAAATGCATTGGAAGACGAAAAGGCGATTTTTTTGTCTCAAATTTCGACTCTGCAAGGACAACAAGCAGTTTTAGGATCTCGATTGGAATCATTGACAGAGGCAGCTGATAATGCTATGGAACGTGAACGAGATGCAGAAAACCGTTTGGATGTGGCTCTTAATCAACATGCACGCCAGATCAGTCAACGACAGGTATGTACTCGTCAAAAATGTTGATGGAAAACATAGAGTGTCACACTCACTGAACAATGCGGTCAATTTTCCTTTCTTCCCTCTTAAGGCTAGGGAGTCTGAACTCGAAAGAACTGTCCAAGAACTCAACGCAGCGCTGGTAGTGTCTTCGCAAGTTAAAATTGACTGTGATGCTCCCGGAAGTGCAGGGACCAACAATTCTCATCTGCAAGCCCGGATAAGTGCCTTGGAAATTGACTTACAGGCTGCAAATTCACAGCTCGCCATGGAAAGAGAACAGGTAAGTCAAACGGTTCATGGTACTTTTCGATCACAAATAGTGGTGTTCCTAACCCATGCCACTTTGATGATAGAGCGAAACTCTTCAATCTCAACTTCGCAGTTTCACAAGTGAAACTACCCAGGAGGCGTCTATGGTTCATGCAAAGGAATTACAGTATGATCGCAAAATAGCGGACATGTCTTTAACAATTACCAAATTGGAAGCAAAGGTGAGAGTATTCGAAAATCTACCACACAAGACTTCCAATCAATCGACAAGCTCCTTGAGCGATGAAGAAATGCCTAGTCGGATTAAGGTGCTCTCAGAAGAAGTTGTCCGGTTGCGTGACAAAGTAGCGAACTACAATAGCGAATCGCTTGCGCTGAAAAATCGTTTGAAGGTGGCTGTTGATAGATCGAACAAATTTGAGGAAGAACTAATGATAGCCAAAACTCTATCGAATGGTAACGGTGATTTTTATGATTCTATTGAACGAGGAGGTGGTAAAGGTTCAACTGGGAGAAGGAGAAGGCATGGTGCTCCGTCCAGTGGCTCTATTCGTACCGCAATGCTTCTGAATTCGTCTCGAGGTGATAGGACAGAGAAAATCGGCGAAGTCGTTGATCAGATCGACTCATTCGCTGCTTCAACAGGTGAGTGAAGAGTTCGGAGTACCCAACCGTTATCTACCTGCAATGAAAGAAATCTCTTGACTCAAACGAACTTTTTCTTCTGTGTAACGTACCGTACGTCGTAGGAAAATATCTCAGACGGAATCCTCTCGCCAGGGCTGGATTCATCTTTTATCTCATATTGATTCATCTGTGGACATTTGTGCTTCTCTTCTTTCATGCTCATTCCTTCGACACAATCACGAATGACATAAGCGCTGGGCATTTCTCACATGGTCCACACGCGTTAATCCAAAAACACGAAAGAATGAAAAATAGTGACCTCTCTATCAACGCTGACGCAAGCGCTGCTGTACCAAACCCTGTCGGAAAGAAAGAGAATCCATGACAGAAATCAGAGTAAAACTCCTTCCTCCCACAGTAATTAAATTCATCCCAATTCAGATCTTTGTTCAATGACGTAATTTTATTCATTTGCGTACCTTTTATTGAGTTTTGTAACTCTCACAGGTTGGTCCAATGCGTGGCGATCGTGATTTTTTGAATCATTCACGGAAGGATACATCCAAATTTCGTACTATAATTTTTCGCAGAGACTTACGAAGGTTTGAGCAAATATCTACCAGCGTCCAATTTCAAAAGCACTGCCTTCTAGAGAAAGCATTCTAGCTCGTCCAATCTTGTCATTTTCGACCTTCGATACTAATTCATCATCTGTTTAAGGCTCCGTATGGAGAGTTTCGGATTATCCGCCCATTGTTATTTCTATATTTCGATCTAACTTTCGAAATTTCGAATAATCTTGCTTCCCTCATTGAGGAAACGACGAAATCTAAGATTGTATACCGAATATCTGCAAAAAAGGTGGTATCGAGTCTAGTCAGCAGTAATGTGCATAGTGATGGGTACGTTCGTTGAATTACAAAAAGATTGCACGTTAAAGAGGGTAAAACCAAATAAAACCGAATAAATACAATCTTGGAACTTGATCGCCCCATTCGTAAATCATTCGGATTAAGTTCGTACGATCCCAAACAAGGAAAATATCTTGCACCTACGATCCCGACTTCACACTTACAAGATGCACGTGTCATCATGGATTTAGACATATCCGACAGGATTTCACTCGAATGCACAACCAATCTTCAAACCAAACTGCTGATCAGTTCATAGATATAAAAAAGATGATAACTTAATTTCACTATTTCAAACATAGCTTTGGATGACACAAGAACTGGTTTCGTCACTCCAAATGTCACTTTTTGAATCTGTTTGTAGCAATACGATCAAACGCCAGAATATCGCTTCTGCTTGCATTCAGTTCTGAAAACTGGAGCTTCTCCCACATATTATTAAAGTCGCGGTCAATCTTAAGCGGATTCAAATCATTCTTTTTGCGTCAAACTCTCCTCGACAGACTTCTTGGTCCCAGTTTGACACTAATGAGGCTAGTTTTTCGGGTTTCACTTTCATTGAAACTCAAAATCATTTTTCACTGACTTGGAAATATTTTTCACCCATTAACAGACTTTCAATGATGATTTGAACATCTCAAAGGCTCCCCGGGCAAGCCCTTTTGTAAAGTTTCATGATAGTAAAAATAGTGTGAACAAAAGGAGTGTTGTTGAGAATGATATTTGCCTTCCAAGTTCAGCCACTTCTCGCTCAATTGACACTTATCATAGAGTATTACTACTAGTGATTTAATTTTTACGCACGAGTTTCTCCGGGTGATTTCATTTTAATGTTTTCGTGAAAAGTTCGTACAAAATCTAGATCTTTTCTACGATAGAAGATAGACTTTCCAAAAATACACCCAGAGGATTCATCGATACAGTAATACAAAATTCCGATTAGCGGTGTCCTGGATCCCGATTCCCACTGTTTAATCTGGATAGAAGCCTGAAAATGTCTCCTGAGAATCCTCCAGTGTTTCAGAACGGAGGTTATGTTTGATTACAGTTTCCGTGATCTGCTGTCTTCATCTTTGCTTTCGGAACATCAATGAATTCAAAAACGGAGGAAGCTTCTTACATGCCTCAAACTTTCGAGCCTCTAGTACAATTACTGAAAATGACTCTGTCGAACATTCAAGAATTTTTGGTCGTGTTGATGACAAAAGATATCGAACACTTTTGAATTGTGCCCTACTTATTATGTCAGAACCCAATGAGAGCAATTCATCCTATTTCCGTCAAACTTGAAAAGAATTCATCTGTAATGATGATCCAGACGGAATGGTTCAATTTCATAGTTCCCAAGTTCTTAAGATTCCATTGTTCTTACTAACTGAAAATCGTTTCTGAATCTCTCTGCTTCCTATTGTTACTACTTTTCACACACTGAATTTGAAACATGAGCAGAACGCTTTGAACTTTTCTTAACAAGAAACTCCAGCTCAGCTCATAATAAAGTCCAGTGTTTGATCTATCTGATAGCCTTGGAAGAGCAGACAACGCCAATGAAAGCGATCGGTGCCAATTCATGTCTAAAGTTGGACTATAATAACTTGCAATACAACATCAATGTAACATCAAAACTCCTGAATGGTCTTTAGGTGAAATTGGGCAATCTGACAAATTTTGGTTGAAAGATTGTCTCATTCAAGACAGTCGACATTCCGGTCTCTTTCCAGAAAACTTTTGGAATTTTTCTTCCATTGACAGATGACTCATGTAATATGTCCTTTACGACCTTTGTTTGCTTTCTCGATGTCGATTTTATCCTGGGAAATTCATGAGATGATGGAGAGCGCAAAACTTCGTAACTTCATGAGATCATGGAGAGCACAAAACTTCCACAAGTCAATCAATTCAACGACTCCAATGACTTTATTTCTCCTCTTGTCGTGCGAGTTAACGAACAAACCGGCGACGACACATATGGTGATACTAAATTTGAGGCGAATGATCGATTGGAGGCAACAAGCTGCCGCCACTTTTCAATAACTCGTTGATCAGCATTCAAATGCTTATAAGTTTCGTGCCTTAGTTATCGTATCTCCGAGTCACAAACAGTGATAGACTGCTCTATTCTACCATGCCATATTCACAATGGAAAGTGAGTCTCCAATTATTTGGAAAAATAGTCATTGACGACAAAACAGAGTTATATGGTTTTGCTACGATTCTATCAACTTTTTGATGATTCTTCAATTTGAATAACTCGATAACACTTCTGAAAGTGCCGATATTCCAAATGTCAAGCCTGATGTCGATTCTGAACCTGATATACTTCTTTTTGGGATCATCAATTCATACACGTCGGTTTCTCGAATTCTTTAGAATGATGTGTTCTTAGAAATACAACGAAAGTTATTCCCTGTGAGAGAATCGAACTTTGAAAAACTACAGGTGGCAACAGCAAAGTGATAGTATTTCAGAAGAAGGATTATTCCGCGCTTTCAAATCTTTTCGGCATATTTTACTCTTCTGTGACACGTTTATGACCTTTTGAAACTTGATGGAATCATCTACCGAGTTGAACCTCTGTTTTTGTTTCGTAGAATTTTCGTTGAACACGTAGGTTTCTATTCGAGCGTTTGGAAACCCCTCTTTATACCGAAATGCTAACAATTTCCGGAAGACTTCAAGTCAAACGGAAAGAGACCGTTCACTTTACCGTAATGGAAGGCAATGGATTGAAACCGAAGAACCACAAGCAATAGCTTTTCGCTAAGTATTGGAAAAGAATACCACTAAAACTGACGGTGATGGATCTCACGAGATATTGAAAATTCGATGAGAAGTTTGTGTACAAATAGAGTGGTCACAAAAGTGAGAGAATGGAGAAAATTCGTATTCCTATTAAAGACACTTAGATTTGCATTATTTTGAGAGCTTTTACATGTTCGAATCAAAAACCATGGAACTAATCCACTGAAAATGCATTTCTCTATGCAAGTCTATCGTTTCAAGCATCGATTGGATTGTTCAGAACTCTGTGCATAGAGTACTTGTTTTTGAGAATGAAGAAAAGAATTGCGATCCGGTGCAAAATGAATAATTGCTACCGAGGGAGATGATTCCGTGACCAAATTGTTCCAGATCCTTTGTCAAAGTCATAGTTATAGATGATTTTATCAGACCGAGACGATATCAGTCCGTACTTTGTAGAATCATTTAGTCAATTTCCTTTCGTAACACTCCCACTACTAAATCCGAATCAAATGCGCTCCAAATAGACATGATATCAATTTGATTTTTGCGGAGTAGATGATTTTATCAACGATCAATGGCATCGAGTTACTACAAGTTCGTACGGTGCTTACATTAGTTCAGTAGTTTGCGTCTTCCCGTAATTCCTGAAGAGGACTTTAACCGTTGAAGATGGATCATGATGCTTGTCAATCCATGGTTTGACATCCTCAGGATTTAGATTGCTGTCAACAGTTTCAAAATGCTGTTTTGGTTCGAGGCACTTGTATTTATAACAATATTTATCGCAGCACGTCAGCACACGAATAGTAACAATAGTAATAATAATATTCTACGCGTTGAAATAGGAAAATTTACCAGAGGTGGATAGCACAGTATGATGCGCTCTTCTTTACTTTTCTTGGGGAAATCTTCGACTACAATGATCAGGGTTTAGAAACTTAAATGATGAAATGATCAATTAATTCATGAACTAATATACTTATTTAAGTATGAAAATCCCGCAGAGATGGCGATGAAAAAACTAATTTGGCTGTATCTAGACTTCGATGTTGCCTCAATTGAAGAGAGTTTGGGCTCCATGTTGTGGAACGACAATTTTGCCAACAAATCTTGGAAAACAAGCAGAGAAAGACGAACCAGTTCAGAGCACAACAGACACTGCTGTTGCGAAGCGTACAAGACAGAGGTTGACAAGAAGGTGAAAGGAAAAGACACAAGCAAAACTCCGCCTCCAATGCTGGTGTGCAGCATCAGTTTAGTGTAGGTCAGCGAACACAAGCAAAACTCCTCTACAGATTCTGGACTGCAGCATCAATAGTGCTAGTAGTTAGCTGACGCAAGCAGAACTCTTCTCTTAATCCTGAATTGCAGCATCGGTAATACGATTGGTCGGTCCCAAGCACATTCATTACCGTACGGTACGGAGAAAGAATACAAGTAAATTTTTCCACGTAATGCTCTTATGCAGAAAAACTGACGAGGCAGTGGAGCCTCGTACGAAATTCGTAACAGCTGTCTCCCTGTTAGAAATGTTGTAGTACTGGCGTGAAAACAAGGGCTCTGAGCAAAAAACACTTAGGTACCATCTGGGATCGAGACATGGACTTGAAGTATGACCACATCCAGGCTTCTATAATTGTCACCTGTGCTTTTCTCCTTGGATATTATATGCAGATTTTTGATCTTCATCACTACAATGCATTGCTTCAGACTCACCCTAGGTTTCAATCTTTCCTATTGCTTTTCTCAGAAAGAATATCAGCCTGGACAATTGCAGTACCCCCTATCCTTCTTGTGTCCCAGTTGCTCATATTTTATGTGATGTTGTCAAGAGAGCTTAGACTGTCAAGCTCTTAAAAAGCTTAATTCAACAGGTGTAAACCCTCTGATATTGCCTTCTTTCTCCCTGATGGTAGTGGAGAAGAGGAGGGCGGAAATGGCAACATGCAGGTCATGCTGGTCAAAGCGAGAGCACTTAGAGCCATTAATCCAGAATGCCTGTGTTTGAGATAGTGGTTTGACCAGGCACTCATTGTTCAGCAGACAGGCTTGTAGTTCTTGGTCTGCGTCATTGCATGAATGCTGGAATAGATTCGGGAACTCTGTTAGAAACAGTTCTTCATCTTGCTTGGGGACTTCAAGTTTCAAAAAATCAATAAGAGTGCCCTTACCAAGGGCTTCTTTCTTCCCCACAGTAGGTGGATCCATCCAGGTGAGTTTGGAGAAGGCGTCAGCAAGAACATTCTTCTTGCCTTCCACATAGGTGAGGTTGACGCCAAATTCTTCGAGGAATAATCGCCACCGGAGGACTCGTTGGACTAAAAGGGTCCAGAAGGTAAGGTTCTTGTGGTCAGTGTATACGTTGATAACACCACCGAGGAGAATCTTTCTGTACTCTTTGCAGCAGAGTACAATTGCGAGGAGTTCTTTTTCCATAGTGGTATAGTTCTTTTGGGCATCAGATAGTTTCTTTGACCAATAAGCGATTGGTTTGCCATCTTGTATGTTAGCAGCACCAAGCTGGAGGTCTGAAGCATCAGTGTACAGTTCAAAGGGCTTGTTGAGGTCTGGATAGGTGTTCAGCGCATCCGCTGCTACCATTGCTTTCATTTCTTGGAAGGCTTTGTCTTGAGCAGGCCCCATGTGAAAGCTGAAGGAGCTTTTCTTTGCTTGCCTTTGATGGCAGCTGCTTGAGGGGTCTGCTTCTTGGGAGTTCCAGTTATATCGAATAGAGGAGCTAGGACATGAGATCTGCGAGGCCACATGTCTCTGTAGTATCCTACTGCTCCAATGAAGGACTTGACTTGAGTGATAGTGCGAGGTCGGTCCATATGTAGGATGGCGTCAATCTTCTTTCTCCATGGCTTAACTGCTGTGGGAGTCATCCAATATCCAAGGAAGTCAGTCTCTTGTACAGCCCAATCACACTTGAGTGGGTTGCATTTAAGTCCGTTTTGGTTGAGCCGGTCTAGGATCTTGTCAATGGTCTTCATGTGGAGGTCAAAAGAGCCATTGGTCCAGATGCCAATATCGTCAATATAAACAGTGCAGTCAGTGTCTTGTAGGATATCTTCCATGAGTTGTTGAGCAACATCTGGAGAGACTTTGACACGCATTGGTAGTCTTTGGTACTCGTAGCAACCATACGGCGTCACTATGGTACAGAGCTTTTTGCTTGCATCATCCAGTTCAAAGCAGTAGTATTGCATGGACAAGTCAATCTTGGTGAAGTGGGTGTACTTGCCCCGCTTGTTCATGATATCTTGTATCCTTGGTATGGGATAAGGCCTGCGTTCAAGAAGTTCATTCAGTTCTCTAAAGTCTGACACCCATTGTACCCTGTTGTCTTTCTTTGGTACTATGAAGGTTGGAAACGCCCATTCGGCCGGTCCAGTGCAACGCTTGAGGACTCCATCATTACAAAGATTCTGGAGCTCCCTTTTGAATAGGTCTTCTCTTTTGTATGCAACTGGATAAGGCTTCTTGTGTATGGGCTTGGATCCGGGCTTCAGTCTTAGAGAGATCTTCTTGTGTGGATACTTCCCTAATTATCCATTGAAGACGTTAGGATACTTGTTCAGTATTGCTTGGAACTGCTGCTGTTCTGCTCTGGACATGTGGCTCTGTTGTTGCGCGACTGAAGATGGATCTGTTTCTTGGTAGGCTCGGTCTAGTATAACCTTGGACTTGTATGGATTTGCGAAGGAGAGATCATCAGCAAAGAGTTCAGCGTCTTCTAGTTCTTCCATAAGCATGGTGTAATTAGACTCGTGGTATAGAGAGGTGTCCTTCATAGGAATGGTTCTATCCATCCACTGAACTGCTCCTTCTTTGAATAGGAGATTGATCTTTGCTAGGTGGAGGAAGTCTCTGCCTAGTATCAGATCATATTTGCAGTTAGGGGAATGGAAGAGCCTTGCCTCTTGTCGGTCGATGGTATAGTTGCCAAACTCTTCTAGCTTGATGTTCTTCATGATGACACACTCCGTAGTATCGAAGCTTCCATTGGCAGTAGTGGTTAAGACTTGGTGCTTGCTTCGGAGTGGCAGCGTGCCAAATGGTAGTGCTCTTTTGTTGATTAGGGTTCCGGAGGATCCACTATCTAGTATTGCTAGTAGTGGTCTTGATTTCATGGGGATGCCTTGTATGTACTGTACTGTAGTTAAAAGAATAGGAGCCACATTGCTCTTATTCGGGGATGCCTGTTCTGCTGTATTTCCGGTTGTATTTCCAGCAGTCGACAGCAGCTTTAAATAATTTTGCTCCAGCGCACCTCCTTTGGTGTAGTCTTTGGAGTTTCCAGGATTACAATAGAGATTTCTTGCTGTACCGGTAGACCAATTTCTTGCTAAAGACAAGAGTGGTCCATTTGTTGCTGCTGCTGTCTTCTTGTTGGGATCGATGTCCGATTCGATTGCGTCTGTACCCGTGTTCGATATATCCTGTAGGATGTTTCGAACAATTGTTTTTGCTGCTGTTGTAGCAGGCTCTGGTGCTGCGTTTGCAGTCTTTGCTAAGCGCTCAACAGGACTCCATCCTGTAGGTTCCTTCCCCTCTTTCTCCGGGAGATCACCTCCTTGCATCGTCCCAGTCAGCTGTGCTGTACTGGCATCCAGGGCCTGTGGCGCTGGAGGCAAGGTGATTGCTGGTTTTGGTGGACCCTTGGGTCTCTTGGAGGAGTGCTGACGCACTAATGGGAGCCAAATAAGCTCACCATCGATGCTCCTTTCGGTTCGGCCGCCATGTTCAAGATGGTAGGAGTCCATTGCTGCTTTCATGTGGGCCTGAAACGATTCGTTGCTGCTGATTGGGTGGCATTCCGCGTGGAAGGTTTCCCTCGTATTCGGGCCCGATCCTTTGTTGTTGTTGTGGTTGCCGGTTCCCTTGTAGTTCTTGGAGTACTTGTTCTTAGGGCATTCGGACAATTTTGCGACGCGCATCTTTGTCCGACGTTCCGATGTTCCAGTACTTAAAACAGGTAGATTTCTACACAACTTCCCCCTTTGATATCTCACTCACTTCTAAAGCTCCAACAGCAACACCAAGCTCTACACCTATTAACAGAGACCTCCTCTATGTGATTCTGCTGTTTGTCTGGCTGCTCCTTGATTCCTTTGGTTGCTTTGGTTACTTGTTTCCTGTCGTCGTCGGCAAGCAACAAGCAACACGACCGACCGAAAACAAGGACACATAATTTTCTACAGAGATTCCGGTACTAATTTCTACAGCTGCTTCTTTTGCTTTGTCTCCGAGCTCGGTTTTCAATTTGTTTTCAAGCTCTTTTCAAGACCCAAACTTTACTTAACGCTCTACACTGTTCCCCCCTCTACGTAAATTCTACAGGGCCAAAAGTGGTACTTCTATTCCATTTGCCCGCAACTCCTGACAGAACTACCAGAATTTTCCCTGTAGAATCACACCAAACAAGGACACATAATTTTCTACAGCACATCCAGTACAAATTCTACAGCTGCTCTTTTTGATTCTGCTTTGTCTCCGAGCTCGGCTTGTTTTTCGATCTGTTTTCAAGCCATCCTTTTCTTTAACCCGTGGTTGGGTCCTCAGCCTTTGTTTCTGAACCTCCTGATATGGATCCTCTGGAGTACAATCCATTTGATTCTCTTCCAGACTCCCCTGCAGATGCCTTTGATGCACTCTGTGAGTCTCCAAGAGTACTTCTCCACAAATATTCCCTACCACAGGTTGGCTGTCAGACCCTTGCTGATGCTATTCAGAGTGGTACTGCCAGTGCTGTATGTGATGGTTCATTACAATTTGCGCATCGCGCATTTTGTCCGACGTTCCGATGTTCCAGTACTAAAAATACGTAGATTTCTACACAACTTTACCATGCGATATCTCGCTTCCTTTTACACCCCCAATCACAACCCCAGGACCTACACATACTAACAGCAACCTCGCCTCTTTGATTCTGCTATTTGTTCAGTTGCTCGATGCTTTGTTTGGTTGAGTTGGTTGCCAATTCACCACTCGCCGACGACGATCCATCGGCAACAGCAGCAGCAGCACCAAAACCGACACATAATTTTCTACAGCAATTCCAGTACAGATTCTACCGTACAACGATCTGTTCTCCCAGCTCCATTGCAAGGCCCCTAAGTATATCTTATACTTAATGTTCTACACTGTTTCCAAGCTGCTTAAGTGATTCTCACTTAATGTTCTACATTCTTCGAAGTTCCTTGCTGAGTCCCCTTAAGTCTTTTCAAGTCGAAGTTCACGAACAGCCCCTTCCACTGTAGGAATATTTCTACAAGAAATTCCAGCTGTCATCTGTTTTCAAGTCCATTGCCCTGCTGGACTATAAGTGTTTTCACTTATGGTCCTACTGTTTCTGGACCCAAGCCCCAAAGCCGCTAAGTACAGCTCGCTTATGGCTCGACTACCTACATATACCTCCCAGATGTACTGTATAAATGTCATCTGTTTTCAAGTCTACTGCCCTGCTGGACCATAAGTGTTTTCGCTTAGGGTCCTACTGTTTCCTGACCCAAGCCCCAAAGCCACTAAGTACAGTTTGCTTAAGGCTCCACCACCTACATAACCCTCTCAGGTGTACAGTGTAAATGTCATCTGTTTTCAAGTCTACTGCCCTGATGGACCCTAAGTAAGCATCCATCAGTTCTTTCTTACCTCCTGGGATCTTTGGACCTATAGGAATGAACGACTCCATGGTCCTGGGGGAACCCTTGATGCTGAACAACACCAATCTCTTGATGCTTCCATTTCCTCTGAATTGGCCATTGGTGCAGCTGGTGCACTTCCCCAGTCACACTCCCTTTTACAAACCCCTTTCCAAGTCCTACAAGGTTACACCCTGACTGCCAAGAGGCAGTGGCTTGCAACCATCCACCTTGCCAGGAAGCAGTATGCAGCGCCTGTCCAACCTGTGCAGCCATACCAACGAGAGGCTGCTCTCCTCAGAGCCTGGCTTACTGGACCTTAGGGTTGAGTCCACTTTGTACCTTGGTTTTGTCTTCTGTTCCTGCTTCTCATCCTGTCATATACCTTTTGATACTGGATCTTATCCCAATATCTTCCTTCCCATCTCACTTTCTCTCAAGTCCCTATTTTGTGGGACTTGTTTGTCTTTGTCCCTGCTTGATGTTCAAGGTTTGTTTGAAAATTTGTCGCTCTGCCACTTGGGGTCCTGACTCTCTGATGGAGGCGACGTTAAAGTCTGGTTACAGACTGAGTAATTTAGTTTCACCTTTGGTGATTAAAGTTATTTAAATACGTATATTATTATTATTATTTCTTACCCAAGCCCCAAAGCCGCTAAGTACAGCTTGCTTAAGGCTCTCCTACCTACATAACCCTGTCAGGTGCACACTTCAACTGTCATCTGTTTTCAAGTCTACTGCCCTGCTGGACCATAAGTGTTTTCGATTATGGACCTACTGTTTTTCTGACCCAAGCCCCAAAGCTGCTAAGTACATGTTACTTAACGCTTCACCACCTACATATACCCCGCCAGTTCACAGTACAGCTGTGATCTGTTTTCAAGCCTACAGCCCTGATGGTATTCAAGTGTTATCACTTAGAGCCCTTGTTTCCAAGCTACTACGACGTTCTAACAGGAGGACAGCAGCAGATGTCCTCAGCAGCAGCTGTTACGAATTTGGTAGTAGGCTCCACTGCCTCTAAGTGTTGTGCAGTACATGGTACACGAGCATTACCTGGGAAATTTTGCCCGTGTTCTTTTGATGTACCATAGGGTAAGGTTACGGTACCGGAATGTGTTTGGGGATGAATACTCGCATTACTGATGCTGCAATCCAGCATTCAGAGAGGAGTTTTGCTTTTGTACGCTGACCACTAGCATTACAGATACTATGTATCTAAGCAAGGGTTTTGCTTGTGTCGGCTGACCACTAGCATTACTGATGCTTTACAGCAGCATTCCAGGGACAGTTTTGCTTGTGTCTTTCCCTTTCACGTTCTTGTCACCCGTCTCTTGTACGCTTCGCAACAGCAGTGTCTGTTGTGCTCTGGACTGGTTCGTTTTTTCCTGTTTCTTACCAAGGTTCGTTTGCAAAATAGTCGTCTTTACAACCTGGGGCCTATTCCCCATGGTTGAGGCGGCGCGTCGTTCTACAACTTGGGGCCTAACCTCTCTTCGATTGAGGCGACGATAAAGTCTGGTTACAGACTGAGTAGCTTTTAACCACCTTCGGTGGATTTTCCTACTTAAATAAGTATATTATTATTATTATGTGATGGTTCATTTGATCCGGACCTCCTCAGAGGCACTTCTGCTTTCATTCTATCACCCAATACCTCCACCAAGACTGCTTCATTGTTCCTCACTGGCTGTAATTTTGTCAGTGGATCCCCTGAGGATCAATCATCCTATAGGAGTGAACTGGCAGGTATCATTGGGGTTCTCACCTGTTGCACTGCTCTGGTGAGTATCTTTGATATTGCTTCTGGCTCTATCACCATTGCCCTAGATGGTGACACAGCTCTCAAACAGGCTCAGGGATCTTGGCCTTTGGTTATTTCCCAGAAGTCTTTTGATTATGTTTATGTCATCAGAAACATGATTTCTGCCCTGCCAATTTCTGTGCACTTTCAGTGGGTTCAGGGACATCAAGCTGGAATCTTTCTTGATTGGTGGGCCCTTCGCAATCATCAGGTTGACAGCATGGCCAAGGCATTTCTCTCTGTCCATAGAGCTTCAGCCCATCACTATCCCAGACTTGTGTTTGAGCCTTGGGCTTTTTCTCTCAATGGATGCAAATGTTCAAGGTTTGATCAGAATGCTTTGCATGTTGCCATTTCTGGTCCTCCTCTTCTCCAATACTGGCAGACCCACCATGATATTCCCATTCCACAACCTGTTTTGAATTCCATCCATTGGTGTGCCCATCTGTCTGCTTTCAAGCGTCTACCTCCTGGCATGCAAAGGTGGTTTGTCAAATTTGCTTCTGGCAGTATTGGTGTTGGCAACCAACTACTTCACTACCAGTATCAGGATCACTCCAGGTGCCCATTGTGTGATGCAGACAACGAGAAGGTTTCTCATGTGCTCTCCTGCAAGGACACTGGGGCAGTACAGCACAGTGTGTCCGCTTTCAAGGGACCCCTGCAGAAGAGGCTTGAAGTTGAACAGACTGATCCATCATTGGTTGTTGCCATTGTGGATCTTCTCACCAGAGTTCGGAAGGGCCAGAGCATTTATCCATCATCCTACTCCCTTGCAATTGTGTCTGCTGTCAGGGCACAGAGGACAATTGGTTGGCACAACTGGCTTCTTGGTAGGTGGTCTCCTCGCTGGTATCAAATCCAGGCTGACTACTACTCCCACATTGGAAGCAAGCGCTCTCCCAAACGTTGGGCTACAGCTATCATCCATCAGTTCTTTCTTACCTCCTGGGATCTTTGGACCTATAGGAATGAATGACTCCATGGACCTGGGGGTACCCTTGATGCTGAACAACACCAATCTCTTGATGCTTCCATTTCCTCTGAATTGGCCATTGGTGCAGCTGGTGCACTTCCCCAGTCACACTCCCTTTTACAAACCCCTTTCCAAGTCCTACAAGGTTACACCCTGACTGCCAAGAGGCAGTGGCTTGCAACCATCCACCTTGCCAGGAAGCAGTATGCAGCGCCTGTCCAACCAGTGCAGCCATACCAACGAGAGGCAGCTCTCCTCAGAGCCTGGCTTACTGGACCTCAGGGTTGATTACACTTTGTACCTTGGTTTTTTGTCTTCTGTTCCTACAATTTTGCGACGCGCGATTTTGTCCGACGTTCCGATGTTCCAGTACTTAAAACACGTAGATTTCTACACAACTTTCCCCTTTGATATCTCACTCACTTCTAAAGCTCCTACAACAAAACCAAGCACTACACCTATCAACAGAGACCTCCCCTGTCTGATTCTGCTGTTTGTTTGCCTGCTCCTTGCTCCCTTTGGTTGCTTTGGTTGCTTGTTTCCTGTCGGTCGGTCGATCGGCAACAACAAGCTTCGGCAGCAAAACAACACATAATTTTCTACAGCAATTGCAGTACTAATTCTACAGCAGCTCTGCTTCAGTTCCGCTTTGTCTCCGAGCTCGGTTTGGTTTTTTGATCTGTTTTCAAGCCATATTTTTATTTAACGCTATACAGTCTTCCAAGCCCCTTAAGTGATACCCACTTAACGTTCTACATTCTTCAAGGTCGAACCTACTTAACGTTCTACATTCTTCAAGATTGAACACATATACACCCCCCTTCTAGAAGGTTCCTACTTGCTGATCCCTAAGTATCTGCAAGTTCCCGCGAGCATATCTTCCAGTTCCCCTTTATTCTCAAGCCAATAGCCCACCTGCTCTTCTAAGTGCCTATCATTTAAGAGCTACCCTGTTTCCTAGTCAAGCCCCCCAGTCCATAAGTTTTCTCGCTTAAGGCTCCCCCTACTACACCTGTTTTCAAGCCAAGACCAACCGATCCCTAAGTACCTTATACTTATTGCACTCTTGTTTCCAAGACTACAGCTACTACCGCCCCTTGCTTTCAAGACTACAATTCCCCTGGTCCCTAAGTGTTCGCGAGTTCCCTGATCCCTAAGTGTTTTCGCTCTTAAGCAACCCCAACTTGAACTTCAAGTTCGACACTGTTTTCACGATACAAGCCTCCCTCTGGTCCCTAGGTGTTTCTACTAAAGCCCCTGTTTTCAAGCAATCAGCTTCCCTGGTCCCTAAGTGTCTCGCTCAAGGTATTTGTTTTCAAGCCAATTGCCCCCGGATACTGTTTCCACTGCTTCCCTGGTCCCTAAGTGTCTCGCTCAAGGTCCCTGTTTCCAAGCCAATTGCCCCTGGATACTGTTTCCACTTATAAGTACTTGCGAGTTTGAACTTCAAGTTCCCTCCTGAGCCTTTTAAGTGTGCCCTGCCATTGATATCCCCCGGTCCCTAAGTGTTCCTACTAAAGCCCCTGTTTTCACGCAAGCAGTGTCCCTACCAGGCCTTTGATACAAGCCAGTTGTCGGTTTCTACAGTCTGTTTCTCCACGATTTGCAGGAGTCTACAGGAGTTTCTAAATTTAGTAACTCCAGAGCACCTCTGTGGGTTTCGAACGTGCCTTTTCTGGTAGTGCTCCAGTTTTTTTGGATCCCCTGGAGTTTTTTCCTGTTCAGACCAACGTTGGACCTGTTGTTGCTGCTGTACCTTGGTTCAAACCCAGCGTACAACCCCAAGCTATCCATCCCGCAGTCAGGCTCCCAGCAGTCAAGCTCTCAGCAGTCAGCCCACCAGCAGTCAGCCCACCAGCAGTCAGCCCACCAGCAGTCAGCCCACCAGCAGTCAGCCCACCAGCAGTCAGCCCACAAGCCGTCAGCCCACCAGCAATCAGCCCACCAGCAGTCAGCTCATCAGCAGTCAGCCCACCAGCAGTCAGCCCACCAGCAGTCGGCCCACCAGCAGTCAGCCCACCAGCAGTCAGCCCACCAGCAGTCAGCCCACCTGCAGTCAGCCCACCAGCAGTCAGCTCCCCAGCAGTCAGCCCACCAGCAGTCAGCCAACCAGCAGTCAGCCCATCAGCTGTCAGCCCACCAGCAGTCAGCCCACCAGCAGTCAGCTCCCCAGCAGTCAGCCCACCCGCAGTCAGCTCACCAGCAGTCAGCCCACCAGCAGTCAGCCCACCAGCAGTCAGCCCACCAGCAGTCAGCTCACCAGCAGTCAGCCCACCAGCAGTGAGCTCCCAACCAGTCAGCCCACCAGCAGTCAGCCCACCAGCAGTCAGCCCACCAGCAGTCAGCTCACCAGCAGTCAGCCCACCAGCAGTCCGCTCACCAGCAGTCCGCTCACCAGCAGTCAGCCCACCAGCAGTCAGCCCATCAGCAGTCAGCTCACCAGCTGTCAGCTCACCAGCAGTCAGCCCACCAGCAGTCAGCTCACCAGCAGTCAGCCCATCAGCAGTCAGCTCACCAGCAGTCAGCCCACCAGCAGTCAGCTCACCAGCAGTCAGCCCACCAGCAGTCAGCTCACCAGCAGTCAGCCCACCAGCAGTCAGCCCACCAGCGGTCAGCTCCACTTCTGGTACAATGCCTCCGCGGCCCACCTCCCAAACAGCTTCCCGGAAGAAAAGATCTTCCACAACTCCTTCTTCTGCTAGGTCTGCCTCTGGGACTCGGTCTAACAAGCGCCCATTTGTGCAAAAGACCCCTCCAAGACATTCTAGTGTCACCTCTGCTCTTACTACTCCTTCTCCTACTCTTGATACCAGATCATCCTCTTCCTCTGCCTCATCAGCCTCTTCATCCTCTATGAATGGGTCTTCTGTTGATGATACGTCTTCATCTTCTTCTGTGTCCTCATCTGCAGGTGTGCTTTCTGATGTTGATATGCTTGGCACTGAACCTGCTCCAGGGGATTCCTTGAAGACTTCTTCTTCTGCAGGTGTGCTCTCTGATGTTGAGATGCTTGGCACTGAATCTGCACCAGGGGAATCTGCACCAGGGGACTCTGCACCAGGGGATTCCTTGCCAACTTCTTCTCTGTCAACAGCTTCTCAGCTAGGCTCCCAGGAGTCAGGTCCTCCGCAGTCAGGTACTCTGTCAGGCTCTCCGTCGTCCGGTGCTTTGCTGTCAGACCCCAAGCTGATAAGCTCCCAGACCTCAGGTTCCCAGCAGCAGGGCTCCCAGCAGCAGGGCTCCCAGCAGCAGGGCTCCCAGCAGCAGGGATCCCAGCAGTCAGGACCCCGGCCCCCAGGCTCCCAGCAGCCAGGATCCAACCAGGCAGGCCCCCTGCTGCCAGGCCAACAGACGTCCAGACACACACCAAAGGGCTCTGGGACCTCAGGCAAGGTCCCTGCTTCCTCCATCCTCAAGCAATCTACTCTTGCCTTTTCCTCTGCCCAGAAAGCTGATCCCTCTCAGCAGCAAGCACGCCAATCCCAACGCCAGGAGGCTTTGGCTGCTGCCAACAGGGCTCATTCCGCTTCCTTCTTCTGGTGTTTTTATGGTAAGGGTCCCTGTTCTGGCAAGTCTCCTATACCATCTGCAATTCATGCCTTCCGAAAATCTCCAACTGGTAAACGGTTATGGGCTGGGTGTCCAAGCCCTACACACTTTTTCAGCAAGAAGGAGGGTACAGACAAAAAATCCATCCATGATATTTGCCGGACTGCCATCCCTCCTGTTTATTGTCAGGTTTTTCCGGACACTCCAGACTGGCGCAATGCCACTGTAGATTCCTTGGCCTCTCTTGTCTCTGCTTGCTTTCAAGGCTCTGCCCCAGCCTGGACCAAGCAACCACCTGGCCAGGCTCTGAAGAAATGTCTTATTGGTTTGGTCAAGATGTCTCCTGAGTGTTTTGATGACCTATATTGTGAGGGCAACCTTTTGCCTAGCACTGAAGGCAAAGTATGGTGGGCAGCCAATCAGGTGCTTGGTTCTCATTGGCATTTCAAGAAGCGACCTCCTACACCTGCGCCACCAGTGGCTGATGATGCTTCCACTTCCAAATCTTCCCCTTCCAAATCAGTGTCCTTTCTTCCTGGTGGTGGTGATGCTACTGTCTTGTCCTCCTCTGCTGGGCATTTCCTCCAACGCCGAGGGGTTTGCTCCAGTGATTCTAGAGCTCCAGTGGATGTAACTGCTGGAACCAAGTGTTCTCATAGTTCTTATGTCACTCTGTCCCTTCCAAGGTTGATGTCACAACACCCTGGGGAACTTTATGATGAGCTGCTCAAGTCTCTCAAGGAAGCTTTGGATCTTCTATGGACTGTTGACAAGCGACTGGTGTTGTATGTTTTTCCCTCCAGAGCCAGGCTCAACCCCAAGGCCAAGCCTGTTACCAAGTTTTGGACGACTCTTCCTGACAGGAAGACCTTGGAATTGTATGTTGCTCAGCTCTGGCTTCGCAGTAGAACTGCTCCTCATCTACGCTTCTTTTTGGGACACAGTGCTTCCCTGGAGAAACTCTTTTCAGCACAATTGCTCCAGAGGCTCAGAGACCGTGACATGGACCTGAAATATGACCACATACAGGCCCCAGTTATTGTCACCTGTGGCTTTCTCCTTGGATCTTACATGCAGAGTTTTGATCTTGACCACTACAACGAATTGCTTCAGACTCATCCCAGGTTTCAGGCATGTCCTATTGCTGTTATCAGGAAGAATATCAGCCTTGACAACTCCAGAACTCCTGATCCCAATCCTGTTCTGGCTGCACATGTTTTATGTGATGCTACAAAGCGCGCCCAAACTGTTAAGCTCCTCAAAGCCCAGTTCAATCGGTGCAAACCTTCAGACATTGCCTCTCTCCCTCGTCCGAAAACTGGTTCGCGACCCATCGCGACCAATCGCGACCGGATCGCGACCCAATCGCGACTTGTCTCAGAAAAATGCGACCCCAATTTTTTATTTCACAACCTTTTTTCCATTATTCTCAACCTTATTTCTCCTTTTTCTCGATCCCCGCATCGTTTTCAGGAAAATGTTCTGATCTAGACCCTGATATTCAGTCCCTCGTCACCCTTTCATTCCATTTTACACATTTGACACATTTGACTCAACATAACAAATAATTTTTAATCAGATGTACTTCAATCATCAATCACACAAAAGTGACAGCATGCAGCAACCAAGGTGTCGATAATACAGGGGGGACAGCAAGCAACAGCAACGCGTCGATAATACAAACGCGTCGATAATACAGGGGGGGACAGCAAGCAGCAGCAGCGCTTCGATAATACAGCAGGGGGGACAGCAAGCAGCAACGCGTCGATAATACAGCAGGGGGGACAGCAAGCAGCAGCAGCGCTTCGATAATACAGCAGGGGGGACAGCAAGCAGCAACGCGTCGATAATACAGCAGGGGGGACAGCAAGCAGCAGCAGCGCTTCGATAATACAGCAGGGGGGACAGCAAGCAGCAACGCGTCGATAATACAGCAGGGGGGACAGCAAGCAGCAACGCGTCGATAATACAGCAGGGGGGACAGCAAGCAGCAGCAAGCAGCGACGCGTCGATAATACAGGGGGGGACAGCAAGCAGGAGCAACGCGTCTCGATAATACAAACGCGTCGATAATACAGCATAGGGGACAGCAAGCAGCAGCAAGCAGCAACGCGTTGATAATACAGGGGGGGACAGCAAACAGCAGCAACGCGTCGATAATACAGGGGGGGACAGGAAGCAGCAGCAACGCGTCTCGATAATACAAACGCGTCGATAATACAGGGGAGACAGCAAGCAGCAAGCAGCAACGCGTCGATAATACAGGGGGGGACAGCAAGCAGCAGCAACGCGTCTCGATTATACAAAACGCGGCGATAATACAGGGGGGGGGGGACAGCAAGCAGCAAGCAGCAGCAACGCGTCGATAATACGGGGGGGGACAGCAAGCAGCAGCAACGCGTCGATAATACAGGGGGGACAGCAAGCAACAACGCGTCGATAATACAGGGGGGGACAGCAGCAAACAGCAGCAAGCAGCAACGCGTCGATAATACAGGGGGGACAGCAAGCAGCAGCAACGCGTCGATAATACAGGGGGGACAGCAAGCAACAACGCGTCGATAATACAGGGGGGACAGCAAACAGCAAACAGCAGCAACGCGTCGATAATACAGGGGGGACAGCAAACAGCAAACAGCAACGCGTCGATAATACAGGGGGGGACAGCAATTAGCAAGCAGCAAC
This sequence comes from Pseudo-nitzschia pungens, assembly GCA_037355855.1. Lineage (NCBI taxonomy): Eukaryota > Bacillariophyta > Bacillariophyceae > Bacillariales > Bacillariaceae > Pseudo-nitzschia > Pseudo-nitzschia pungens. The sequence continues at coordinate 2,953,232 of CM074767.1, forward strand.
GAACACGTCGACAATACAGGGGGGGGGACAGCAAGCAGCAACGAATGCGTCGAAAATACAGGGGGGGGGACAGCAGTCAGCAAGCAGCAACGAACGCGTCGACAATACAGGGGGGACAGCAAGCAGCAACGAATGCGTCGAAAATACAGGGGGGGGGACAGCAGTCAGCAAGCAGCAACGAACGCGTCGAAAATACAGGGGGGGGGACAGCAGTCAGCAAGCAGCAACGAACGCGTCGAAAATACAGGGGGGGGGACAGCAAGCAGCAACGAACGCGTCGAAAATACAGGGGGGGGGACAGCAGCAAGCAGCAACGCGTCGATAATACAGGGGGGACAGCAAACAGCAGCAGCAACGCGTCGATAATACAGGGGGGAGAGCAAGCAGCAACTCGTCGATATTACAGGGGGGACAGCAAGCAGCAACGCGTCGATAATACAGGGGGGGGACAGCAAGTAGGAGCAACGCGTCGATAATACAGGGGGGGACAGCAAGCAGCAGCAACGCGTCGATAAAACAGCAAGCAGCAGCAACGCGTTGATAATACAGGGGGGGACAGCAAGCAGCAGCAACGCGTCGATAATACAGGGGGGATAATACACGAGAATATTTTTAAAGAACTATCGCCGTCTTTCGATCGTATCGGTCATTCCCCTTGTCAGCGATCGTATCGGTCGTTCCCCTTTTCAGCAATCGTATCGGTCGTTCCCCTCCGTCTCCGTCGTTCGTCTCGTTCGTCTCACTGGTAGGGATTATTTCGATCTGTCGCTCCTTCGTTTTTCTCTGGAAAGACGAAATTTAAAAAAACAACGACAAACCGTTAGTACCCTCGTCGTCCCCGTCCAAAGCGATCGTAGCGATCGTACCCTCGTCGTCCCCGTCCGAAGCGATCGTAGCGATCGTACCCTCGTCGTCCCCGTCCGAAGCGATCGTACCCTCGTCGTCCCTGTCGTTTTTCTCTGGAAAGACGAAATTCAAAAAACAACAACGACAAACTGTTAGTACCCTCGTCGTCCCCGTCCGAAGCAATCGTAGCGATCGTACCCCCATCGTCCCTCTCTGGAGCGATTGTACCCCCGTCGGCCATCTCTGGAGCGATCGTACCTTCGTCGTCGTCGTCCGTCTCCGCACCAATCGGTTGTGATTTTCGTCTTCGTTGTTTTCAATTTCAGTACGTCGTATATCTGGGTAAGCCAGGTAGTTCCAGGACTTCAACACACCCGACCTCCGTGATATGAATCAGACAACAGTGCAGAAAGCAAGAGCGGCCGTTCTCAAGCTCCCCACAGCGTGTGTCTTCTTCAAAGGAGATGGTCCCGGTGCCTGAAGGCTACGTTAAACTGGACCGGCCAGAATATTCCGATGCATGAAATGAAACGAAAATGAAAATTATGACACATCCTTCACGAGGGAGATGTGGGGCGGAAAATTCACCCCGATGATGATGATGCACGATGATGATGATGCACGTAATGTACGTAGGTAACAGTACTGTTTGTACAGGCTGACTGGAAAAAATGACAGCAATGTACGTAGATTACAGTACTGTTTGTACAGGCTGACTGGAAAAAATGACAGCAATGTACGTAGATTACAGTACTAAGTCTACAGTCTTAGTAAAAGAAAAAATGACATGTCTGCATACATACCTAGTAGTACGTATGTATGTATGCAGGGGATGTGTAGGTTTCCAGTACTGTGTATACTGTACGTAGGGTACTGGTAGAAATCTTTTGGTAGTAGCATTATAAGATAGAGAGAACACCATTAAAGCAGTAGTAGACAGTAATAGTGGTATCACTGGATGTGACTGATGTGGTGTTGTTGGTTCGAGTGCCACTGGTGGAAATATATTTTGCTACATCACGATGCGATAACAATATTTTTGCTGCGAAGCACATGTCAGAATAAGTGAGCTATTCAGTTATTCAATGGTGACATCCATACTATTGGTGATTTTTGAATACTTCTTTTTGCATACTCTTGCCCATGCACAGGATGAGGAATATTCACACTGGAATCACAGAAATATTGGTCAGATTCATTCAGATATGTGATTTTACAGTATTTTCTAGTGAATTTTCCAGTAGTGGACCAAATATTAATTATTCAGTGGTGACACCCAAATTATAGGTGATTTTTGAATACTTCTTTTTGCATACTCTTGCCCATGCATAGGATGAGAAATATTCACATTGGAATCACACAAAGATTGGCCAGATTCATTCAGATATTTGATTTTACATTATTTTCTACTAAATTTTCCAGTAGTGGACCAAATATTAATTATTCAGTGGTGACACCCAAACTATTGGTGATTTTTGAATACTTCTTTTTGAATTCTCTTGCTCATGCATAGGATGAGGAATATTCACACCGGAATCACACAAATATTGGACAGATTCATTCAGATATTTGATTTGGTACTTTTTTCTAGTGAATTCCGCAGTAGTGGAACAAATATTAATTATTCAGTGGTGACACCCATACCATTGGTGATTTTTGAATACTTCTTTTTGCATACTCTTGCCCATGCACAGGATGAGGAATATTCACACTGGAATCACACAAATATTGGCCAGATTTGTTCAGGTATGTGATTTTACAGTATTTTCTAGTAAATGCTGCGGTACTGGACCAAATATTAATTATTCAGTGGTGACAACCAAATTATTGGTGATTTTTGAATACTTCTTTTTGCATACTCTTGACCATGCACAGGATGAGGAATATTTACACTGGAATCACACAAAGATTGGCCACATTCATTCAGATATGTGATTTGGTACTTTTTTCTAGTGAATTTTCCAGTAGTGGACCAAATATTAATTATTCAGTGGTGACACCCAAATTATAGGTGATTTTTGAATACTTCTTTTTGCATACTCTTGACCATGCATAGGATGAGGAATATTCACACTGGAATCACACAAAGATTGGCCAGATTCATTCAGATATGTGATTTTACAGTATTTTCTAGTGAATTTTCCAGTAGTGGACCAAATATTAATTATTCAGTGGTGACACCCAAATTATAGGTGATTTTTGAATACTTCTTTTTGCATACTCTTGCCCATGCATAGGATGAGAAATATTCACATTGGAATCACACAAAGATTGGCCAGATTCATTCAGTTATTTGATTTGATGGTATATTCACTGAGGTAGTAGTACTATTCTTGCTGCTTGTAGTAGTAGTACCACAGTTATACGCTGCTGCTACATACTACTGCAGTGCGTAGGTAGTAGTACATAAGAGGCAGTCAAAAATTATGGCGCAGCGGGGCAGGCTCTCTGTGGTTTAGGTGGCGCGCGATATCACCATCAGCTTTCTACTGGTTTCTACTAGTATTACTTCAGTACGGTACATACTACTAGTAGTAACTCTACTGCTAGTATCATGTAGAAGAAATCAATTCTCAGCAAATAAATGCATGACAGAAAATGCATGTGTCGTAAATCTTACTTCACATAATTTTGGGTCGAAATGGAACAAGAAAGACGGCAACTGGAAATGGTAAGTGAACCACATCAAGGTTGGAGGAGGTATTAATAATGGATTTTGATTCGTCTAACTGTGCATCATTGACTTGCCTGCTTGCTCCTGATAGGCGGGAGGCGACAGCAACTGCTGATGAAATAGGATGCAACGGCAAATGAAATATAATGCAATGGTGAGTGAAGCACATCAAGATCTGGGGTATTGATAATGGATTTCAATTGTTCTAATTCTGAATTGAGTTGCCTGCTTGCTACTGATAGGGAAGAATCAACTTTAGTAATGCGACGGGGCAACTGAAAAATGATGCGAAAAATGATGCGACGGGGCAACTGACACATCATATTGCGATCGCAAGACAAATATGATGGGATCGCAACTGACAAAATGATGCAATTGCAACTGATGAAATATGATGCGATGTGAGGAGACCTTTACTGGCAGTACAGATACCGGTATGGATGAAATTATCACGATGACCATTATTTAAAAATCGTTTGAACCAAAATTTGTGTGGTGTGCATGAGGACGAAGACGATCGGAGCAAAGAGCAACGACGATTTCAGAGAGGACAGCGAAGAGCAACAACAATTTCAGAGAGGAGGACGATTTCAGGGAGGACGATGAAGAGGAAGGCAATCGGAGCGAAGAGCAACGATGACTTCAGGGAGGACGAAGACGATCGAAGCGAGAAGCAACGACGCCTTCAAGGACGACGAAGACGATCGAAACGAAGAGCGACGACGATTTCAAGGACGACGAATTTGTGTGTGCGTGTGTGAGAAAATTGAACAGAGAATAAACAATTATTAGAGTAGTATCAATATTTATCAAAAGACTTATATTTTGCTTCATAGTGTTTCAAAATTTTTTTTCATGGGGGTCGCGATTCCTGGGCTTCGGGTAATAATTGTGATTTTTGTGATGAATTTCTTGAGGGGTGTGATGGGAAATACTTTGTGTCGGGATGAGAAATCAATTTTTGGGAGTGAATTTCTGCAACAGTCTCATAATATATAATGATGGTAGGGTCGGTAATAATGAGTCAGATTGAAAAAAAATTTGGGTCGAGTTTGAATTTTATTTTATTTTTTTCGTAATTTTCGTAATTGAGGTAGTTACTGGGTCGCGATTGGGGTTGCGAATCGCGAGAGGGCTACGAATGGAGCTACGTCAAAATGAGCCAGGAATAAATCGCGACCCCCCTAAATAAATTCTTGGGAGGGGTCGCGAACCAGTTTTCGGACGCTGATGGTAAATTCTACAAGTTTATTGAGACAGCTACCAATCCTTCTGACAGACCTCTTCCCCCCTCCAAGCTCAAGACTGTTCGCCAGGCTAAGCACCGCCAAGCTAAATTTATTGAGAGCCATGAAACTGCTCCTGTTCTGGGGGTAGTTGATCTTGATCTTCCAGTTGACCTGGGCCAAGGGCTGGGTTTGAAGACACTGCGCAGTGTGCTTCTGGGTATCAGAACCCGTGACAATTGGTCATGGCCTCTTTTTCTTTCTGTCGATACCAGTTCATACCGAGGCGAGATCCTTGCTTTGTACAATATCACTACCAAGGCTGAAGCAATGGCCATGTTGTCTTTCCTGCCTATTATACTGGAAGCTCATTATGGTTCTTGTGTTCGACAATGGTTCTCTTCTGAGTGCTTGACTGAAATGGAAGCTTACCATTGGGATGCTGCTGTCAATTGTGTTGTGGAAACTGAACCTGCTGCAGATCCAATGCAGGATGACTCTCTTCCCTTTTTTGGTGATGGGGATGCAAGAGATTGGGAACTTGTTGATGATGACTTGTCAGTTGACCTTGCCCCAGACCTCACCTTTGATCTAGATCTGCACTTTAACCTCCAAGCCCGTGATGACAGTGGTGGTGGAGGATTTGATGATTCTCAATCCATGGATACTTTAGCAACCGGTACTTCCAATCTCACTGATGTCCAGGCTTCAGCGCCTGCAGGTGGTGTTCCTCCTGGAGGTGATCCTTCCAATGTTGCCAAGGCTGATGCCTCTCCTGGTATTCCTCCTGAAGTTCCCCCTGCAGTTCCTGACCCTCCCCAGAATGCCATGGCTGGTGACCTCCCTGTGGCCTCTCCTGATTCCTCAACTGCAGTTCCTGCTGCCGGTGGTGGGGACGACGCAGCCTCTGCATTGAGGCTTGGAGTTGCTGCAATTGCATTCACCTCCAGCCATGATGCTAGTGTCAGTGATTTGAGCCATGCCAATGTTTCCACCAAATCAGCTCCGGCAACTCTTCCATCCCTGCGACAGACTGGGTTTCCTTCTGATCATGGTTAGATTTTCTGGTATGAGGTTTGATGGGATGCCTTCCACTCCAAATCCCATCAATGCTTCTACTGTTTCTCCCCTTTCCTCCTCCGACTCTTCCCCTGTCTCTCAGTTTGTCCAATTAACTCTTCATGGAGACTCTCTTGCTGCTAAGGATTCTGACAGTTTTGGTCACTCCTTCCCTCAAGCACCATCCTATAACTCCACCATCATCACTTTCCAAAACATTGGACCACAGCGCAGAGCTGCCTTTATGTCCATGTCCAAGCACAACTCCCGTCAATTTGTCAAGAGCAATGCCAGTGTGGCTCTTTTTGCTGAACATTGTTTGAATGAATCCAAACTCCTGCCATGTGATCTTTTCAATCGGCGCATGAAGAATATCAGTCCCTCAAGTTTTTCCTACCTTGCCAACAACAAGCATGAAGCTTCTGACTGTTCATGGCTTCAGCCTGGTGGCACAGGGTTTTCCATTGATCAACTGTTCAGTTCCCACAAGATTGCCCATGGGGCTGATCCTTCTGGTCTTGGAAGATGGTCCTTTGTCAAGTTTCAGGGCAGGGATGGTTACACTGTCACTATGTTTTCTGCTTACTGCCCTGTTGAAAATGACAGGGATCTTGGTTCCGTCTGGAATCAACAGTACCGATACTATCAAGCAGCTGAAAATCTTTTCAGTCCCAACCCATGCATTCTCTTTCACAGGGATTTGACTGCTGCCCTTCAGGTCTGCCTGGGTGCAGGTGACCAGGTCATTCTTGGGATTGATCAAAATGCTGATGTTAGGACTGATGGCTTGTCTTTTGAGCTCAAGGCTCTGGGTTTCAGAGAGGCCATTCTTACCCTGCATAGTAAGTCTTCTCCTCCTGCCACTCACAACAGAAACACTACCAGAACACCAATTGATGCCATTTGGGTCTCTGAGAATGTTGATGTTCTCAGGGCTGGGTATTGTCCCTTTGGTGGTGCCTATGGTATGGAATCTGACCACAGAATGCTTTGGATTGAAGTCTGTAATTGCAGCCTCATGGGCAAACACCTGCCACCTCCCGTGAGCTTCTCTCATTCCAAACTCCAGTCCTCCCACCCTCATCTGCGCCAACGGTATTTCAAGCGTGTCAGGCACAGCTTTCTCAAGGCTGGAGTGTTTTCTCTCCAAGCTAAGCTGGAACACCTCCTGGCTCAGTTTCAGTCTGGGGATATTTCTGTGCGCGCTGATCTCATCACCACATATGAAGTCCTCCATGAAACCTCCACCTCTCTCAGGCTCTCTGTTGAACAAAACCTTTGCCACACTAGAGCTGGTCTGGTTCCATGGTCCCCGAAGCTGCAAGTCTATCGTGATACAATTGAATTTTGGCGGCGTGTTGTTAAGCTGAGACAGGGTGTGTCCACCAGTCATACTGTTTTGAAAAGGCTGGCATGCAAGCTTTCTCTCTACAAAGGAGAACACAGTGATCTTTCCAGTGCTATCCTCCACCTGAAACAAGCTTACAGGCAATACCGGGCAGTGAAAAAATTGGCCCCCTCATGGAGAGACTCCTTCAATCAAGGCCTGGTGGATGCACTTCTTGCTGAAGGCAAACCTCACAACCAGAATGCTTCCCAGATTCGTGCCAGGATGCGCAGGGAACGTCTTCAAAGAGAGCTTGGCCTTGCTGCTAGGTCTATTCGGGGACGTGTCAACAAGTCAGCTGTCTTGAGAGCTATTGCAGTTGGCCCTGATGGTGTTGAACAGGTCTTGGAGTCCCAGTCCACTATGGTTCCAGCTATGGCTGAATCCAATGTCCGGCGTCAACAGCAGTGTCTTGGCACTCCCTCCATGACTCCCTCCTTCATTCACGATTTTGGCTACCTCGGCACAGCCCATGCTTCTGCTCAAGTTCTTGATGGCACATATAATCCTCCTCCTGCCACTGACAAATACCTGTCTGAATTTCTTTCTTGTCTCAAAGTCCCTGCCTCTATTCTGAGTTTGCCCCCCTTTGACTATTCAGTGTGTCCAGCTGACAATGCTGCTGCCTGGAAACGCCAGAGGGAACGCACAGCAAGTGAACCTTCTTGTTTGAGTTTTGCCCACCACAAGGCTTTTGCCCAGGATCCCCAGCTGAACAAGTTTGACACTCTACTGAGATCAGTCCCATTGATTGTTGGCTTCTCTCCTTCTGCCTGGCAGATCATCACGGATGTTGAGATCTTCAAGCAACCTGGTGAATATAGAGTGGATAAGATGAGGCTCATCCAGTTGATGTCTCCTGAGTTCCAAATCAACAACAAAATGATTGGCAGACGCATTCTTGCCTACGCTGAACGTGCCAATGCAGTGGCTGTTGATCAACATGGAAGCAGGAAACACCACAAGGCCATCAACACCTGCCTGAACAAGAAGCTCATCTGTGATGTGTTGAGGCAGAAGCGCAGATCTGGTGCTGTTGCTATGAATGATGCCAAGGGCTGTTATGATAGAATCTCTCATCCCATTGCAGGTCTCACTCTCCAGAGCTTTGGTGTTCCTGCACATGTGTGTGAAGTTCTTCTGTCTACTCTGCAACATGCTAAGCACCACATCAAAACTGGCTTTGGTCGGTCAGGTCCTGTGTATGGTGATGAACCTGTTCCTCTCAGTGGTTGTGGCCAAGGCAATGGTATTGGTCCAACTCTTTGGGCTTTGGTGTCAACAATTGTCTTCCGAATGATGCAACAGGCTGGGCATGGTGTCCATCTTATCACTTCTTTGTCACTGCAACTGGTTTCTCTTGTGGGTTTTGCCTTTGTGGATGACACAGATTTGTTTTGTGCTGGCTCTGATTCCTCCACATCTGGTGAGGAATTAGCTGTTGACTTTCAGGAAGCTCTTGACCGGTGGGCTGGTGGGATTATTGCCACTGGTGGTGCTATTGAACCTGCCAAATCCTTCTGTTATTTGATTGATTTCAAATGGAATGGATCCGGTTGGGATTATCGTTCCATTGCTGACATGCCCGGTGACTTCTCCGTTGCTGACAAAAATGGCAATCGAGCTACCCTGGATCGATTTGAAGTTGACCATGCTGACAAGACCCTTGGGGTTTTTATCTCCATGGATGGCAATGAGGAAGCCCAGATTGCTCATATGAAGTCCCAGTCTCAGTCTTTTGGCTCTCAACTCAGGGCTTCCAAGTGTGAGAAGCGCGCATCCCTCTACACCTTCAAGTATTCTTTCATGAAGTCTGTTGAATACCCCATGCCTGTCACGCAACTTGATGAGGCCACTTGGACTAAGATAATTCACCCAGCTCTTGTTCCTGTGCTGAATAAAGCAGGGATGTCACGGACATTTCCCAGACATGTGTTCTATGGTCCTTCCCTCTATCAAGGCTTTGGTTTCATTCATCCCTACCTCCTCCAAGAGTTCAGTCATATTGCCACCCTCTTTCAGGAATCTGTCAGGTCCTCACAAACTGGTAGGATTCTCAGGCTAACTGCTGAGTCTCTCCGGCTGGAACTTGGCATTCCTCTCCATCTTGGTGTCACACCATATCATCCTTTTGCTTCCTATGTCACTCCTTGCTGGTACAAACATGTGTGGAAGTTTTTCTCTGTTCACCCTGTGAGCTTGTTTGAAGACTTCCCAGATCTTCCCCTGCTACGTTCCAATGACTGCTATCTCATGCAAGCCTTTGTCAACGCTGGCTTCAGAGGTGCTGACTTGTCCCTCTTGAATCACATGCGCATGTCACTCAAGGCTATCTCCCTTGCTGATATTTGTACTCCAGATGGGAAAAGACTCTCTCCGATGGCTTTCCAGCTGATATCCTCCAATCACTTGAGGGATCATCTTGACTGGCCGAGATGTCCTCCATCTTGGCCTCCAGCAGCACAGCGCTTATGGACTAAAGCTCTTCAGACCAGTTTTCTTCCCCCCTGTCCACCCCCTGCAGCCAGGGCACTAGCTCCTTCTTTTCATCTTGGGCATTGGCTCTCTCCCCAGACGGCTTCTCTTTGGCCTTGGTTTATGTCTCTATCCACCAATAGAATATTCTTCAAAAATTCTACTGGCTGGATGGTGAGCATCTCCCAAGGCAGGGGCAGATACAGGGTCACTGCTGAAATCCTTTCTGACAAACCAGCCTGCGCTGATGTGTTTGTCTGCCCTGTTATTTGTGGCCAAGTTGTCCGCGTTGTTGGGTCTTCAGCCTTTGTTTCTGAACCTCCTGATACGAATCCTCTGGAGTACAATCCATTTGATTCTCTTCCAGACTCTCCGGCAGATGCCTTTGATGCACTCTGTGAGTCTCCAAGGGTACTTCTCCACAAATATTCCCTACCACAGGCTGGCTGTCAGCACCTTGCTGATGCTATCCAGAGTGGTACTGCCAGTGCTGTTTGTGATGGTTCATTTGATCCGGACCTTCTCAGAGGAACTTCTGCATTCGTTCTGTCACCTAATACCTCCACCAAGTCTGCTTCTTTGTTCCTCACTGGCTGTAATTTTGTCAGTGGATCCCCTGAGGATCAATCATCCTACAGGAGCGAACTGGCCGGTATCATTGGGGTTCTCACCTGTTGCACTGCTCTGGTGAGTGTCTTTGATATTGCTTCTGGCTCTATCAACATTGCCCTTGACGGTGACACAGCTCTCAAACAGGCTAAAGGATCTTGGCCATTAGTTATTTCCCAGAAGTCTTTTGATTATGTTTATGTCATCCGCAACATGATTTCTGCCCTGCCAATCTCTGTGCACTTTCAGTGGGTTCAGGGCCATCAAGCTGGAATCTTTCTTGATTGGTGGGCCCTTCGCAATCATCAGGTTGACAGCATGGCAAAGGCCTTTCTCTCTGTCCATAGAGTTTCTGCCCATCACTATCCCAGACTTGTGTTTGAGCCCTGGGCATTTTCTCTCAATGGATGCAAGTGTTCAAGGTTTGATCAAAATGCTTTGCATGTTGCCATTTCTGGTCCTCCTCTTCTTAAATATTGGCAGACCCACCATGATATCCCCATTCCACAACCTGTTTTGGGTTCCATCCATTGGTGTGCCCATCTGTCTGCCTTCAAGCGACTCCCTCCTGGCATGCAAAGGTGGTTTGTCAAATTTGCTTCTGGATGCATTGGTGTTGGCAACCAACTCCTCCACTACCAGTATCAGGATCACTCCCGGTGCCCATTGTGTGATGCAGACAACGAGAAGGTTTCTCATGTGCTCTCCTGCAAGGATCCTGGGGCTGTCAGGCACAGTGTGTCTGCCTTCAAGGGACCCCTGCAGAAAAGGCTTGAAGTTGAACAAACTGATCCATCATTGGTGGCTGCCATTGTGGATCTTCTCACCAGAGTTCGGAAGGGCCAGAACATTTATCCATCATCCTACTCACTTGCAATTGCTTCTGCTGTCAGGGCACAGAGGACTATTGGTTGGCACAACTGGCTCCTTGGTAGGTGGTCCCCTCGCTGGTACCAAATCCAGGCTGATTACTACTCCCACATTGGAAGCAAGCGATCTCCCAAACGCTGGGCTTCAGCTATCATCCATCAGTTCTTTCTTACCTCCTGGGATCTTTGGACCTACAGAAATGAACGACTCCACGGTCCTGGGGGAACCCTTGATGCTGAACAACACCAATCTCTTGATGCTTCCATCTCCTCTGAATTGGCAATTGGTGCCGCTGGTGCACTCCCCCAGTCACACTCCCTTTTACAAACCCCTTTCCAAGTCCTACAAGGTTACACCCTGACTGCCAAGAGGCAGTGGCTTGCAACCATCTACCTTGCCAGGAAGCAGTATGCAGCACCTGTCCAACCTGTGCAGCCATACCAACGAGAGGCTGCTCTCCTCAGAGCCTGGCTTACTGGACCTCAGGGTTGAGTCCACTTTGTACCTTGGTTTTGTTTTCTGTTCCTGCTTCTCATCCTGTCCCATCCCTTTTGATACTGGATCTTATCCCAATATCTTCATTCCCATTTCACTTTCTCTCAAGTCCCTATTTTGTGGGACTTGCTTGTCTTTTTCCCTGCTTGATGTTCAAGGTTTGTTTGAAAATTTGTCGTTCTGCCACTTGGGGTCCTGACTCTATGATGGAGGCGACGTTAAAGTCTGGATACAGACTGAGTAATTTAGTTTCACCTTTGGTGATTAAAGTTATTTAAATACGTATATTAATTAATTAATTAATTTTTGTCTTCTGTTCCTGCTTCTCATCCTGTCATATACCTTTTGATACTGGATCTTATCCCACTATCTTCCTTCCCATCTCACTTTCTCTCAAGTTCCTATTTTGTGGGACTTGTTTGTCTTTTTCCCTGCTTGATGTTCAAGGTTTGTTTGAAAATTTGTCGTTCTGCCACTTGGGGTCCTGACTCTCTGATGGAGGCGACGTTAAAGTCTGGTTACAGACTGAGTAATTTAGTTTCACCTTTGGTGATTAAAGTTATTTAAATACGTATATTATTAACGCTATACAGTCTTTCAAGCCTCTTAAGTGATATCCACTTAACGTTCTACATTCTTCAAGGTCGAACCCACTTAACGTTCTACATTCTTCAAGATTGAACACATATACACCCCCCCTTCTAGAAGGTTCCTACTCGCTGATCCTTAAGTCTTTACAAGTATTTCCAAGTACTATCAAGCTCTACAATTTGCGCGAAGCGCATTTTGTCCGACGTTCCGATGTTCCAATACTAAAAATACGTAGATTTCTACACACATTTACCATGCGATATCTCGCTCCCTTCTACACCCCCAATCACAATACCAGGACCTACACATACTAACAGCGACCTCGCGTCTTTGATTCTGCTATTTGTTCAGTTGCTCGATTCTTTGTTTGGTTGAGTTGGTTGCCTATTCACCACTCGCCGGACGTCGATCGATCGGCAACAGCAGCAGCAGCAGCACCAAAACTGACACATAATTTTCTACAGCACCTCCAGTACAGATTCTACAGCGATTCACCACTAATTTTCGTTGTACTGCTTCGATCTGTTTCGCAGCTCCATTCCAAGGCCCCTAAGTATATCTTATACTTAATGTTCTACACTGTTTCCAAGCTGCTTAAGTGATTCTCACTTAATGTTCTACATTCTTCGAAGTTCCTTGCTGAGTCCTCTTAAGTCTTTTCAAGTCGAAGTTCACGAACAGCCCCTTCCACTGTAGGAATCTTTCTACAAGAAATATAGCTGTCATCTGTTTTCAAGTCCATTGCCCTGCTGGATTTTAAGTGTTTTCACTTATGGTCCTATTGTTTCTTGACCCAAGCCCCAAAGCCGCTATATGAAGATATTCAAGGTGGTGCTATGATCTGTGCTAAGGCTCCTGTGTAGGAGAGTGTACTGGGGCTACAGGCAGCAGCCTCCAGTAACTGACTAACAGGTGCTGGGCTTAGTGCTAGAGCTGTGTGCTAAATGGTTAGCAACAGGCTTAGCAGCAGGCTTAGCAACAGGCTTAGCAACAGGCTTAGCAGCAGGCTTAGCAACAGACCTATCCTGTCTAGTATGGATGCTAGCAGAATTTACTAGGGTCGCCGCGTACGATTTGTACCAATCGTACGTACCCCGAGTATAGCACTGTTATGGTGTAGCTAAATGCTACAGGGTTAAGGTTGCTAAGGCTGCGAGATACTGGAAGGTGCTAGCCTACCATGATACCATGCTAAGATACTATGCTACCGCCGGGGTCGGGTCATTGGTGTATAATATGTACCATGACCGGATACCCAGCCCAAACAGTTACCAAACGTGCTAGCATAAGCGAGCTAGCACACGATTGGATGTAATTAAGCGAAGCTTAATTAAGCGAAGCTACGCTACGATACTCCGATACGCTACCCGTAGAATACAGTACCAGAGCTACAGAGCTCTGTTATTTTACGAGTTATCGGATCGCTGATACAATACAGAGCTGAGCTGCGCTCAGCTCCCTGTATTCACTCTTTTCTTTGCTCTAAAATAAACACGCCTATCATGCCCTCCTATCGATCGATTCCGATGTACCTCTAGGGAAGTGCCTTGTATTGCCTAAGTGTATGCAATAGACCTTGAATGGTCCACTGTAGACTCACGATTTGCCAGGACTTTATGTATTGTTATTGTTAAGGCTTTCCCCTATTTTTAGGCCAGTATGAAACAGTTTATATCTACGAGTCGCCCCCGAAGATCGCTGACGAGCGAATATCAACGCAGTTTATCAGACCCACCGCTCGACCCACTTCTACGAACCGGGACGCCGGCTAGAGCGCGTGACGAAACCCAGCTGGCTGATCACCACTGGCATCCATGCCTACACTTGGATGTAAAACCTCAGCTGAAACTGGACCAGCGGCTGACATCGTGAGATCCCTGATGTTAATGGGGAGCCCTTCCCCAGCAGACACGCGCAAAAGACCGGAACCCACACATCCACCTCTGGGGTCTATTGATACAGTCAGTAGTTGAGCGTCATGGTGGCACCATGGAGGCTCGATCCGGTGGGGAAGGAGCAGGACGTGGACAAAGCAGCGTCCATGATTCCCTGTTATTTTTACAGGATTCAAGGGGGACGCTTGCTTGCCACGGATGGAACCACACTGGAAAAAGAAAAGAATTTTCGTGGAGACAGACCACCACGTACTTTCCAGTTAGGACAGTGTCCAGCAGAACAAGGACATGACGTCAGGACCATCCGACGGAATAAATGAGGCGCAGACAACCTCAACGAGGCGCAGACAACCTCAAATCTGCCATACCATCGATTTTGATTTTAGCCAAGGGAATTTGGAATCGGACAAGCCAAGAACCCTGAGATCTGTCATATCTCAAAATCAAATCGATTGGTCCAGAGCAGAAAGACCGAATAGAATTCTTCTTTTTGGTCGTAGCCAACCATCAAATCGGAACCATCGATGCGGATACCTTTTTAGACGGTCGGCACGAAAGTGTTGACACCGAAACGCTGATGTGATACGTGATACCTTTTCTTTCGAACATCGACACGAAACCGATACAGAACCTTCGATCGACAAATTGGATGGAAACAGTCCCCACCACAAAAGAATTTGGTTTAGAAGCTGAAGCAAGTTAGTTACTCAGAGCAAGTCAAGACAACCATGGCCAAGCAAACTAGAAGTCAAGCCACTGCAGCCGCCGCCGGAGCCGGCGATGCTGGACATGCCCCTGGAGCTGGAGTCGGCGATGTTCCTGGAGGCGCTGTCCCTGGAGGCGACGCTCCTCCACCTGGAGTCGTCGCTGGAGTCGGCGTTCCCACTGCTGGAGTGCCCCCTGCCGGAGTACATGGAATCTCTCCTCTTGCTCCTGCTGCATTTGGAGTCTCCAGGATCCAGCAAGGACCCAACGTTTACCAAGCAACGCCGAAGCCAACGCCAACACCAAGGTGACAGGATCTAGTATAGTGCATGCGCAACCACGCAACCAGACCGACACTGCCATGACTACGGTTGTCAGGCAACTCCAAGTTCTACAGGAACGAATGGGCAAGAACTTTGGTTCTTTGAAGAACAAGGAGGCTCTTATTGCTACCATTGGATTGGTATTCGGTAACACCGAAGGAATCGAAGATTGCGACGTCCGCAATTAGATGGATCCGAAAGGATTGAAGGCTGCAAGGCCTGTATGTCTACTAGACATCGAATCCGAGCGTTTATGACGTCTGACGGCCGGAAGGCCTGTATGTTTGCAAGTATTTGCAAAAGGTATCCCCGAAGCCACCAGTATCCTCAACAAGAAGCCCATCTTTGCTCGTGACAGAAGAAAAGGTGTCATCGGTAGTGCCCGACGACTGGTCTACGAGAAAGAAGATTGCCTTACGAACGGGCGCCCAAACCAGAACCCTGACGAATTGTCTCCCCTGAAACATTGATCTGTAACACTGATCCAGTATGCTCGCATGGGTTGATGTATTCCAAGAGATCGACAGCAACGGATTGACAGCCGATAGCGTTCTAGCAACGACTCGATAGCCGCAGACCGTACTAGACGCGATTCACAACGGATGCTAGACGCTCCCTGAAGAACAGCGGGGACGATATGATTTATGCCTGTCCTTGCAGCAAAAGAGCAGCTGCAGCGAACGCAGCAGCAGCAGCAAGAAGACAACATCGATGCCCTGACAGGAAAGAAGCCTACAGCAGCCTGGAAGGATCGACTGGAGCAAGGAGACAAACAAGGGGACAAGCAAGGGGACAAGCGCGACTTGGACCCACAGCGCTTTAGCGTTAAACAGGGCGTTGATCTGAAGACGACCTAACGTAAGGAACAATGTGACGTCACAGCGCTCGTGACTTACAAGGATAGAGGATACAGAATGGTAGATATGAGGATGGCTGATACAAGATATGACCAAAGGCATGTGTGCCTCGTACACAGCGGACCTGTGTAAAGCACGGGCAGCATACTATGAGCGACAGCAACGACGCTCATTGATAGACCTGCTACGACGTACTCTGCTAGGAGTGTAGCATGGTCGATCCGTCTCAACATTTGTGGCTAATGGAAATGGGAGCAAGATCAGCAAGGCCGAAAGAGAGCAACTGTGAGTTGGATAGTCGTGCAGATACGACAGCTGCTAGTTGCAACATGATTTTACTGGACGACCAAGTCACCTCCCATGTGGATGTTCATTGAACCAGTGAAGAATATTCCTATCGGAACGTGTATTACTGTTTATGCGGATCCATTGGGAAAAGTTGATTGATCTATTTCCATGAGGCATTATACATTTCGGGGACAGGCTACAGCACAGCCAGATATGTCCCAACCAAGTCACCGGAGGGAAATGAAGGTGAAGGAACCCCCGAACACTAAGCTGTTGCTTAATGGTGTTGTTTCCTACTTCCCCTCCAGGCGCCCCACGAACGAAGAAATGCGGACGTGTGATCATGTAATTGCTAGCGAGCTGAACCAGCAATTGACCATAGCAGCAACAACAGACCAACGTTGCTGCCCCGACAGGCAACATGTCTACAGCAGGAATCGGACCTACACCGATTGAGGCCCCTGCCCCGACACGCAATATGCCTGCAGCAGGAATCGGGCATCCAATATGATCCTGATTGAAGACCAAGTCATCAGTCACATTGATGTCCATCCTTTCTGAGCTCGAGCCTATCAAGAATATTCCTATTGGAACCTGTGTCGCAGCCTACACAGCGCCCAACGGGACAGTTTGGTTGATTTATTTCCACGAAGCGCTGTATTTTGGCGATAGTTGCCCCATAGTTTGATTTGCCCCAATCAGGTTAGCGACTGTGATGACAATCGATAGATGAGACGACGAGACAGACCACAAGTCATCTCATTCAATTCATATCGAGCATACTGCTGAGGATGGAGATGAAGGCACCCCCGACACTGAATATTAAGCTTCTGCTTAATGGTGGTGTTTCCTACTTCCCCTCCAGGTGCCCCATGAAAGAGGAAATCCGGACATGCTCCCATGTAATTGCTACAAGGGACGCATCCTGGAATCCAGCAAGCCCGAAATTTCACCACGCTGAATCAGCAATTGTGGACGTTTGACCATGCGGTTGCTACAAGGGACGCACCCTGGGATCCATCACAACCCCCTACAGCAGGAATCGGACCAGCACCGATTAAACACCTGCCGTGAACCGATCCAGAACCCCAGCAGGAATCAGACCTACGTCCACGATCGAAGCAGTAATCGAAACGATTGAGAACCCTGCCTCGACAAACAAGCGCAAGTTGGAGCCTGTCGAAACAAATTTTAGTCCCCATATTCTATCTATTCGGGCGATTCCTTGAAGACTTGCGGGGACGATGTAGACGAGGATGCAGTACCAAGTCTTACAATCAACGCCCTGCATACTCCGTTGTACGAGCGTGCCTACACCTATGGACGCGAGTCATTTGAACTGGATCCCCGCTGTAGGGATTCTGTCATTTGAACTGGATCCCCGCTGTAGGGATTCACCCATTAGATCCCGAACCCGACACGACCTCCAAACGAGCCAAGTGAGGCCCGACGATTGGGCTGATTTGGAAGAGCCCATCGATCCGGAACCAGATACCACCGAAGAAGAAAACAATTGGGACCATCGATTGATACGGATAGGTACAGCAAGATTGATTGGGACTGGCTCTCGAAGATGTGGGAAATATCAGCGGAGAAGGCAAGAGCAACTCTCAGAGCAAGGAGCAAGCAGCTGATTGTCTGAAGATCAATATCCACCAGACGTTCATCCAGCCGCACTGTCCTTTCCAGAACAGAGCAGAGCTCAGCATAGGACATCTCAGCAGAAGCATTCGGAAGAAGCATTCCGAAGAAGACTGCCAGAAAGAGATCCCCCAAGCGAATATGGGCATCCTGTGGTGAGCTTGTTGCAGCTATCAGGCAAAGTAAAGCACACGAGTGGTATGATTTTGTCTATTGGACTGATCCCTCTGACGGTACAGAGAAGCTCGGACGCTGTGATCGCCACTGGATCATTGCTGAACCTGCGCTACCAGTAAGCACTAACACTGTTAGAGCCATCACTGAGGAAGCAGAGTGGAGAGCTCACGATGTCAAGAGAGCAATGGACTCATTTGACCAAGCAGTCGAAACCAAGAGCGGGGACAAGCTTGAGAACACTGATGTTCAGTTTCAAAAGGCATATCCCCAACTCCCAGAGGAACTATTTGAGAACCACCAGGATAGATGGCCAGACGATTCAGCTACCATAGCGGAACCAGAAGCCCCTATTCAAGATGTGGATGAGCTCGTACTTGATGGGGATACCTACGATGAGTATATTGGAAACAAGGTCATGATCCAGAGAGGAGACGAACGGCTCAAGTGCACCGTCAAGGCAAGAACTACTGATTTGGATGGCAACCCACTGGGAAAAAGGAACATCGACCCTATCCTTGATACCCAAATGTACGATTTGCAGCTCCCTGATGGTACGGTGGAGCAGTACACTGCAAATATTGTTGCTGAAAACTCCAGTTGACGACAAAGGCCAAACGTTCACTCTACTGGATGAGATCATAGACCATGAAAAAGATGAGACGGCAGTTACCAAGGAACGAGCCTGCAGACACAGAATGCTGTGGCTCACTGCCGATACAAGACAATTGTTGCCAACCTGAATGCTGACAGTGCTCCGCTTACCAGGACGCTTAGACTAACACAAGTGCTCCGGCTGCAGGGACGTGTAGTTCTTGTTACAGGTGGAACGGCTGTATGTTGGACCAATACATATGTTGGACCAATACGACGAAGCGTAACGGAGTTGCGTGTGACGAGTCACAGCAATGCGCATATGATCACTCCAGCTACAGGGACGTGTGGTCTCTGTTAGAGGTGGAGCGCCGACGCTACAGCAAAGCATGCATACGCCAATATGGTTGGAGCCGCCGCAAGTGAACTAAACCGTGATTTATCCAAGTACGAGCCTTGCAAGAATCAAGCCTGTATATGTGGAATGATACTGATACGGGGACATGTTGTCCCTGTTACAGGTTGATTACTAGTAGGCTGAACAATGGAAGCGCAACGAAGTTGCGTGCAACATGAAAGAGCAGCAGATGTCGCAAAGCAGGAACGCTCATGTGGAAGCTAAAGCGTTACGACGACAACTACGTTGCATAGAACAGACGATTACAAACAGCATCGAAGTTGACACGAGACAGGCAGCTAGGCGAGCGCATAATGTATGACCTAACAGTGCCTCAGGTACTTCGGATGATGCTGATTGCCGTGACTAATTGGATGTATTTCAGTTACTCCACTACGGATGATGCTGATTGCCACGACCGATTGAATACGCCCGTGCCTGACGTATTTCGAACGGCGCTAACTGCTACGATCGATTGGATATATCGATTGAATGTATTGATCGAAGACTATTCAATTCAGTCCAACGCAAGGACCGAACTATTCAGTCCAGAGACCAGTATTGAAACTGTGGCATCGAAATTGTTATGTTCGATACTATGAATACAGAACTGCTGTTCCGGGGACAACCAAACGATTTAACCGGTTGTCCTGTTACAGGAGCAGCGTGGTTTTGAGTATATGATCTACGAATCGATATGATCTACGAATCGATATGATCTACGAATCGATATGATCTACGAATCAATATAATCTACGAATCAATATAATCTATGAATCAGGAGCTGCTGTTTGAAAGCCAGTATTACAGGACGAGCAGCTTGATTCGGATTGACGCCAACAAGTTAAACGATTAACAACGGCAAGAGACGAGCGATTCCAGGAACGATTCGAACGATAACGGTTGTAGCGTCCCGGGGACAGCTTGCCCATGATTGAACGACGCTAATTGACAAACGAACCAACGATCGAGTTGCAGGAGCAACGCGTTTGGATCTACGACAACAAGCGTTTCTACGGAGACCGAGTGGAACAGTGGCAGTTATACTGTTCCGGGAACGAACGGACCAGGAAGCAGCGCTTCGGATCTGGAATTATGCCCAAGCAGGACAGGAGCTGTACGAACAGCGGATGCACAAGGACAGCTGAACCTCTCAGCTGAGTTATGTTAACCACGATGAATGAACTGTCAGCGGCCAGTTCGGGGACCGGTGTGGTACAACTGTGATCTATTGTATGATCCATGCGAGTACCAAGTCCCTTTGATCTAGTTATTGAACCGGAAATCTTTATTCCGGGGACACAGAGCATGAGTTGCTTGTTATTTCTTTGGATTTGGATCGGTATCTTGTATTACAGTGGTCCTACCAGGAGCTATGAGATTGTGGCGAAGACCGTTACAAGACCGAAGAGTCCATGCAACAAAAAAGCACAACAGTGTTGCCTACCACGAGGAGCGTGAGGCTATTGCTGCTGGAACAATTCTGTGTCGCGAAGGAACCAGGCGAGAGCAACATTGCAGATTTATTCACTAAGTTGCTCAATGGTCCCATGTTGAAGAGCCACTGTGAGCGCTGCATTTGGTAGCTGTTAGCTGCATTATTTGGGATACCTTTGGTCCCTGACAAGCAACTCGAACGCAGCGAATCTGGCAGTCCGAACGCAACCTTTTTTCGGACGCAATGAATCTCGACTTCGATTTCGATTTTCGGAAGCAGTTGATTTCGATATCGATTACGATTTACAGCGAATCTATCAGTCCGAACGCAACCTCTTTCGGACGCAGTGGATTTCAGAAGATTTCGATTTCGATTTCGATTACGAGTCTTTCGATCGCAGCGATTATGATTTCGATTTCGATTACGAACAGTTTGAACGCGACCTTGTTCCGAATGCAACTGTTTCGGGACGCAACCGAATTTTTCCGGACGCAATTTTGGACGCGACGGATCAGCGAACTTCGATTCGATCTTATGACTATGTTATATTTGGGAGTCTCCGGTACACCGGTTCCGGGGACTATAAACTTGAAAGACAACAGGCCGATTGATATGTCCTTATATGTGTTAAGGAACCGGACCAAGGGCAAAATGTCCTTCGGTCCAACCCCCTCTTTTTTTTTGCAATAAATCGGCCGGGCCTCTGATAGGGAACTGCAATATTTGATGCAGTTTGATCTCTGACAAGTGATATGGATACAACCCTGAATCTGTTATGATCCATCCAAGTGTCCTGGTACAACAAGCAGGAGTATTGGTGCTCCCCTGGGAGTATCTGTTTCCGGGGACCAGTATAGTTGCTCAGTACAGGGCCACTGGCATGAATCACGGGGACTATGAAGATATTCAAGGTGGTGCTATGATCTGTGCTAAGGCTCCTGTGTAGGAGAGTGTACTGGGGCTACAGGCAGCAGCCTCCAGTAACTGACTAACAGGTGCTGGGCTGAGTGCTAGAGCTGTGTGCTAAATGGTTAGCAACAGGCTTAGCAGCAGGCTTAGCAACAGGCTTAGCAACAGGCTTAGCAGCAGGCTTAGCAACAGACCTATCCTGTCTAGTATGGATGCTAGCAGAATTTACTAGGGTCGCCGCGTACGATTTGTACCAATCGTACGTACCCCGAGTATAGCACTGTTATGGTGTAGCTAAATGCTACAGGGTTAAGGTTGCTAAGGCTGCGAGATACTGGAAGGTGCTAGCCTACCATGATACCATGCTAAGATACTATGCTACCGCCGGGGTCGGGTCATTGGTGTATAATATGTACCATGACCGGATACCCGGCCCAAACAGTTACCAAACGTGCTAGCATAAGCGAGCTAGCACACGATTGGATGTAATTAAGCGAAGCTTAATTAAGCGAAGCTACGCTACGATACTCCGATACGCTACCCGTAGAATACAGTACCAGAGCTACAGAGCTCTGTTATTTTACGAGTTATCGGATCGCTGATACGATACAGAGCTGAGCTGCGCTCAGCTCCCTGTATTCACTCTTTTCTTTGCTCTAAAATAAACACGCCTATCATGCCCTCCTATCGATCGATTCCGATGTACCTCTAGGGAAGTGCCTTGTATTGCCTAAGTGTATGCAATAGACCTTGAATGGTCCACTGTAGACTCACGATTTGCCAGGACTTTATGTATTGTTATTGTTAAGGCTTTCCCCTATTTTTAGGCCAGTATGAAACAGTTTATATCTACGAGTCGCCCCCGAAGATCGCTGACGAGCGAATATCAACGCAGCTAAGTACAGCTCGCTTAAGGCTCTACCATCTACATATACCTCTCAGGTGCACCGTATAAATGTCATCTGTTTTCAAGTCTACTGCCCTGATGGACCATAAGTGTTTTCGCTTATGGTCCTACTGTTTTCTTTCCCAAGCCCCAAAGCTGCTAAGTACATGTTACTTAACGCTCCACCACCAACACATACCCCTCCAGTTCACAGTATAGCTGATACCTGTTTTCAAGCCTACAGCCCTGATGGTCCATAAGTGTTATCACTTAGAGCCCCATGTTTCCAAGCTACTACAGGAGAGCAAGTTCAAGTTCGAACAGAAGGCCAGCTGTTACGAATTTGAACTTGGTAGTAGGCTCCACCGCCTCTACGTGTTTCCTACTACGAAGTTCGAACAGAAGGACAGCTGTTACGAATTTGGTAGTAGGCTCCGTACTATATGTACCATACAGTGGTAAGGAATGTGTTTGGGGCACTCGCATTACTGATGCTGCAATACAGCATGCAGAGACCAGTTTCGCTTGCGTCAGCTGACCACTTGCATTACTGATACTATGTATCTGAGGAAGGGTTTTGCTTGTGTTAGCTGACCACTTCTAGCGTTACTGATGCTGTACAGCAGCATTCCAGGGACAGTTTTGCTTGTGTTTTTCCCTTTCATATTCTTGTTACCTGTCTCTTGTATGCTCTGCAACAGCAGTGTCTGTTGTGCTCTGGACTGGTTTGTTTTTTCCTGATTGTTTCCAAGGTTTGTTTGCAAAATCGTCGTTTTTACAACTTGGAGCATAAACTCTCTTTGATTGAGGCGACGCGTCGTTCTACAACTTGGGGCCTAACCTCTCTTCGATTGAGGCGACGATAAAGTCTGGTTACAGACTGAGTAGCTTTTAACCACCTTCGGTGGATTTTCCTACTTAAATAAGTATATTATTATTATTATTCCAAGTACTATCAAGCTCGCGCGAGCATATCTTCCAGTTCCCCCTTTATTTTCAAGCCAATTGCCCACTACTCTTTAAGTGTTTATCACTTAAGAGTACCCCTGTTTCCTAGCCAAGCCCCCTCGTCTATAAGTGTTTTCGCTTAAGACTCCCCCTACTACACCTGTTTTCAAGCCAAGACCAACTGATCCCTAAGTACCTCCTACTTAGTGCAATCTTGTCTCCAAGACTACAGCTACTACTGCCCCTTGTTTTCAAGACTACAAGTCACCTGGTCCCTAAGTGTTCGCGAGTTCTAAGTGTTTTCGCTATTAAGCAACCCCAACTTGAACTTCAAGTTCGACACTGTTTTCAAGATTCAAGCCTCCCCCCTGGTCCTTAGGTCTTTCTACTAAAGCCCCTGTTTTCAAGCAAGCAGCTTCTCTGGTCCCTAAGTGTCTCGCTCACGGTACCTGTTTTCAAGCCAATTGCCCCTGGATACTGTTTCTACCCTTAGTTACTCCCCTTGTTTCCAAGCAGGCAGCTTCCCTGGTCCATAAGTGTCGCGCTCAAGGTCCTTGTTTTCAAGCCAATTGCCCCTGGATACTGTTTCCACTTATAAGTACTCGGGAGTTTGAACTTCAAGTTCCCTCCTGAGCCTTTTAAGTGTGCCCTGCCATTGATATCCCCCGGTCCCTAAGTGTTCCTACTAAAGCCCCTTTTCAAGCAAGCAGCTTCCCTGATCCCAGGTCTTTGTTACAAGCAAGTCATCGGTTTGTTTCTACAGTTTGTTTCTACACGATTTGCAGTGGTCTACTGGAGTTCCTCAATTCTGTAACTCCAGAGCACCTCTGTGGGTTTCGAACGAGACTCTTCTGGTAGTGCTCCAGTCTTTTCTTTTGGTTCCCCTGGAGTTTTTCCTTGTTCAGACCAACACTGGACCTGTTGTTGCTGCTGTACCCTGTTTCCCAGCATACAACCTATCACCTGGCATTTCTGCACCCAAGCGGCGTTTCTATAGTTGCTTCTGCACTCAACTGGTGTTTCTACTGCCCCGGCTTTTGTCATCATCAGGCATTTCTGCACCCAAGTGGCGGTTCTGTTGTTGCTTCTCCATTCAATTGGTGCTTCTACTGCCCCGGCATTTGGCATCACCTGGCACTTCTACATCCAAGCGGCGTTTCTGTTGTCGCTTCTGCTCTCCACTGGAGTTTTTTCTGCTGTTGCTTCTGCATTCAACTGGTGCTTCTACTGCCCCGGCTTTTGTCATCATCAGGCATTTCTGCACCCAAGTGGAGTTTCTGTTGTTGCTTCTGCCTTCACCTGCTGCTTCTTCTGCCCCAGCTGTTGCTATCACCTGGCACCTCTACATCCAAAGCGGCGTTTCTGTTGTTGCTTCTGCACTCCACTGGAGGTTTTCTGCTGTTGATTTGCCCTCAACCGGTGCTTCTCCTGCCCAGGCTTGTGTCATCCCCTGGTTTTTCTGCATCCAAGCAGCGTTCCTGTTGTTCCTTCTGCCCTCAGCTGGTGTCTCTGCACTCAGCTGCTCCCCTTCTGGTACAATGACTCCCCCTCCTAATAAGGGGTGGCCCACCACCCAAGCTGCTTCCCGGAAGAAAAGATCTTCCACGCCATCTTCTTCTGCTAGGTCTGCCTCTGGGTCTCGGTCTAGCAAGCGTCCCTTTGTGCAACAGACCCCTCCAAGACATTCTAGTGCCAACTCTGCTCTCGCCACTCCTTCTCCTGCTCTTGCTACCAGATCATCCTCTTCATCAGCCTCCTCAGCCTCTTCATCCTCTATGCATGGGTCTTCTGTTGACGATATGTCTTCCTCTTCTTCTGTGTCCTCATCTGCAAGTGTGCTTTCTGATGTTGATATGCTTGGCACTGAATCTGTACCAGGGGATTCCTTGCAGACTTCTTCTCTGTCAGCAGCTTCTCAGTTAGGCTCCCAGCAGTCAGGCTCTCAGCCGTCAGGTAATCTGCCGTCAGACCCCCAGCTGACAGGATCCAAGCTGACAGGATCCCAGCAGCCAGGCTCCCAGCAGCCAGGCTCCCAGCATCCAGGCTCCCAGCAGCCAGGTTCCCAGCAGCCAGGCTCCCAGCAGCCAGGATCCCCGCAGTCAGGCTCCCAGCTGACAGGCCAACAGCCGTCTGGACACCCACCAATGGGTTCTGTGACCTCAGGCAAGGTCCCTGCGTCATCTATCCTCAAGCAATCTACTCTTGCCTTTTCCTCTGCCCAGAAGTCTGATCCCTCTCAGCCGAAAGCACGCCAATCCCAACGCAAGGAGGCTCTGGCTGCTGCAAACAGGGCTCATTCTGATTCCTTCTTCTGGTGTTTTTATGGTAAGGGTCCCTGTTCTGGCAGGTCTCCCATACCTAAAGCAATTCAAGCCTTTTGCAAATCTCCAACAGGTTCCCGCTTATGGGCTGGGTGCCCAAGCCCTACACACTTTTTCAGCACGAAGGAGGGTAAAGACAAGAAATCCATCCATGATATTTGCCAGACTGCCATCCCTCCTGTTTACTCTCAGGTTTTTCCGGACAATCCTGATTGGCGCAATGCCTCTGTAGATTCCTTGGCCTCTCTTGCCTCTGCTTGCTTTCAAGGCTCTGCCCCAGCATGGACCAAGCAACCCTCTGGCCAGGCTCTGAAGAATAATAATAATAATAATATACGTATTTAAATAACTTTAATCACCAAAGGTGAAACTAAATTACTCAGTCTGTAACCAGACTTTAACGTCGCCTCCATCATAGAGTCAGGACCCCAAGTGGCAGAACGACAAATTTTCAAACAAACCTTGAACATCAAGCAGGGGAAAGGACAAACAAGTCCCACAAAAGAGGGACTTGAGAGAAAGTGAAATGGGAATGAAGATATTGGGATAAGATCCAGTATCAAAAGGGATGGGACAGGATAAGAAGCAGGAACAGAAGACAAAACCAAGGTACAAAGTGTAATCAACCCTGAGGTCCAGTAAGCCAGGCTCTGAGAAGAGCAGCCTCTTGTTGGTATGGCTGCACTGGTGGGACAGGCGCTGCATACTGCTTCCTTGCAAGGTGGATGGTTGCAAGCCACTGCCGCTTGGCAGTCAGGGTGTAACCTTGTAGGACGTGGAAAGGGGTTTGTAACAGGGAGTGTGACTGGGGAAGTGCACCAGCTGCACCAATTGCCAATTCTGAAGTGATGGAAGCATCAAGAGATTGGTGTTGTTCAGCATCAAGGGTACCCCCAGGACCATGGAGTCGTTCATTCCTATAAGTCCAAAGATCCCAGGAGGTAAGAAAGAACTGATGGATGACAGCTGTAGCCCAACGTTTGGGAGAGCGCTTGCTTCCAATGTGGGAGTAGTAGTCAGCCTGAATTTGGTACCAGCGAGGAGACCACCTACCAAGAAGCCAGTTGTGCCAGCCAATAGTCCTCTGTGCCCTGACAGCAGACGCAATTGCAAGTGAGTAGGATGATGGATAAATGGTCTGGCCCTTCCGAACTTTGGTGAGAAGATCCACAATGGCAACAACCAAGGATGGATCAGTTTGTTCAACTTCAAGCCTCTTCTGCAGGGGTCCCTTGAAAGCTGACACACTGTGCTGTACTGCCCCAGTGTCCTTGCAGGAGAGCACATGAGAAACCTTCTCGTTGTCTGCATCACACAATGGGCACCGGGAGTGATCCTGATACTGGTAGTGAAGTAGTTGGTTGCCAACACCAATGCATCCAGAAGCAAATTTGACAAACCACCGTTGCATGCCAGGAGGTAATCGCTTGAAGGCAGACAGATGGGCACACCAATGGATGGAACTCAAAACAGGTTGTGGAATGGGAATATCATGGTGGGTCTGCCAGTATTTAAGAAGAGGAGGACCAGAAATGGCAACATGCAGAGCATTCTGATCAAACCTTGAACACTTGCATCCATTGAGAGAAAATGCCCAGGGCTCAAACACAAGTCTGGGATAGTGATGGGCCGAAGCTCTATGAACAGAGAGAAAGGCCTTTGCCATGCTGTCAACCTGATGATTGCGAAGGGCCCACCAATCAAGAAAGATTCCAGCTTGATGGCCCTGAACCCACTGAAAGTGCACAGAGATTGGCAGGGCAGAAATCATGTTTCTGATGACATAAACATAATCAAAAGACTTCTGGGAAATAACCAAAGGCCAAGATCCCTGAGCCTGTTTGAGAGCTGTGTCACCATCCAGAGCAATAGTGATAGAGCCAGAAGCAATATCAAAAAGATTCACCAGAGCAGTGCAACAGGTGAGAACTCCAATGATACCCGCCAGTTCACTCCTGTAGGATGACTGATCCTCAGGGGATCCACTGACAAAATTACAGCCAGTGAGGAACAATGAAGCAGTCTTGGTGGAGGTATTGGGTGACAAAATGAATGCAGAAGTTCCTCTGAGAAGGTCCGGATCAAATGACCCATCACAGACAGCACTGGCAATACCACTCTGGATAGCATCAACAAGGTGTTGACAGCCAGCCTGTGGTAGAGAATATTTGTGGAGAAGTACCCTTGGAGACTCACAGAGTGCATCAAAGGCATCTACTGGGGAGTCTGGAAGAGAATCATATGGATTGTACTCCAGAGGATCCATGTCAGGAGGTTCGGAAACAAAGGCTGAGGACCCAACCACTCGAACAACTTGGCCACAGATAACAGGGCAGACAAGCACATCAGCGCAGGCTGGTTTGTCAGAAAGGATTTCAGCAGTGACCCTGTATCTGCCCCTGCCCTGGGAGGTGCTCACAGTCCAGCCAGTAGAAGTTTTGAAGAATATTCTGTTGGTGGATGGAGACAAAAACCAAGGCCAAAGAGAAGCTGTCTGGGGAGAGAGCCAAGGCCCAAGATGAAAAGAAGGAGCTAGTGCCCTGGCTGCAGGGGGTGGACAAGGGGGAAGAAAACAGGTCTGAAGTGCCTTAGTCCAAAAACGCTTTGCTGCTGGAGGCCAAGATGGAGGACATCTCGGCCAGTCAAGATGATCCCTCAAGTGATTGGAGGATGTCAGCTGGAAAGCCATGGGAGAGAGTCTCTTCCCATCTGGAGTACAAATGTCAGCAAGGGAGATAGCCTTGAGTGACATGCGCATGTGATTCAAGAGGGACAAGTCAGCACCTCTGAAGCCAGCGTTGACAAAGGCTTGCATGAGATAGCAGTCATTGGAACGTAGCAGGGGAAGATCTGGGAAGTCTTCAAACAAGCTCACAGGGTGAACAGAGAAAAACTTCCACACATGTTTGTACCAGCAAGGAGTGACGTATGAAGCAAAAGGATGATATGGTGTGACACCAAGATGGAGAGGAATGCCAAGTTCGAGCCGTAGAGACTCAGCAGTTAGCCTGAGAATCCTACCAGTTTGGGAGGACCTGACAGATTCCTGAAAGAGGGTGGCAATATGACTGAACTCTTGGAGGAGGTAGGGGTGAATGAAACCAAAGCCTTGATAGAGGGAAGGACCATAGAACACATGTCTGGGAAATGTCCGTGACATCCCTGCTTTATTCAGCACAGGAACAAGAGCTGGGTGAATGATCTTTGTCCAAGTGGCCTCATCAAGTTGCGTGACAGGCATGGGGTATTCAACAGACTTCATGAAAGAATACTTGAATGTGTAGAGGGATGCCCTCTTCTCACACTTGGAAGCCTTGAGCTGAGAGCCAAAAGACTGAGACTGTGACTTCATGTGAGCAATCTGTGCTTCCTCATTGCCATCCATGGAGATAAAAACCCCAAGGGTCTTGTCAGCATGGTCAACTTCAAAACGATCCAGGGTAGCGCGATTGCCATTCTTATCAGCAACAGAGAAGTCACCGGGCATGTCAGCAATGGAGCGATAGTCCCAACCGGATCCATTCCATTTGAAATCAATCAAATAACAGAAGGATTTGGCAGGTTCAATAGCACCACCAGTGGCAATAATCCCACCAGCCCATCGGTCAAGAGCTCCCTGAAAATCAACAGCCAATTCCTCACCAGATGTTGAGGAATCAGAGCCAGCACAAAACAAATCTGTGTCATCCACAAAGGCAAAACCCACAAGAGAAACCAGTTGCAGTGACAAAGAAGTGATAAGATGGACACCATGTCCAGCCTGTTGCATCATTCGGAAGACAATGGTTGACACCAAAGCCCAAAGAGTTGGACCAATACCATTGCCTTGGCCACAACCACTGAGAGGAACAGGTTCATCACCATACACAGGACCTGACCGACCAAAACCAGTTTTGATGTGGTGCTTAGCATGTTGCAGAGTAGACAGAAGAACTTCACACACATGTGCAGGAACACCAAAGCTCTGGAGAGTGAGACCTGCAATGGGATGAGAGATTCTATCATAACAGCCCTTGGCATCATTCATAGCAACAGCACCGGATCTGCGCTTCTGCCTCAACACATCACAGATGAGCTTCTTGTTCAAGCAGGTGTTGATGGCCTTGTGGTGTTTCCTGCTTCCATGTTGATCAACCGCCACTGCATTGGCACGTTCAGCATGGGCAAGAATGCGTCTGCCAATCATCTTGTTGTTGATTTGGAACTCAGGAGACATCAACTGGATGAGTCTCATCTTATCCACTCTATATTCACCAGGTTTCTTGAATATCTCAACATCCGTGATGACCTGCCAGGCAGAAGGAGAGAAGCCAACAATCAATGGGACTGATCTCAGTAGAGTGTCAAACTTGTTCAACTGGGGATCCAGGGCAAAAGCCTTGTGGTGGGCAAAACTCAAACAAGAAGGTTCACTTGCTGTGCGTTCCCTCTGGTGTTTCCAGGCAGCAGCATTGTCAGCTGGACACACTGAATAGTCAAAGGGAGGCAAACTCAGAATAGAGGCAGGGACTTTGAGACAAGAAAGAAATTCAGACAGGTATTTGTCAGTGGCAGGAGGAGGATTATATGTGCCATCAAGAACTTGAGCAGAAGCATGGGCTGTGCCGAGGTAGCCAAAATCTTGAATGAAGGAGGGAGTCATGGAGGGAGTGCCAAGACACTGCTGTTGACGCCGGACATTGGATTCAGCCATAGCTGGAACCATAGTGGACTGGGACTCCAAGACCTGTTCAGCACCATCAGGGCCAACTGCAATAGCTCGCAAGACAGCTGACTTGTTGACACGTCCCCGAATGGACCTAGCAGCAAGGCCAAGCTCTCTTTGAAGACGTTCCCTGCGCATCCTGGCACGAATCTGGGAAGCATTCTGGTTGTGAGGTTTGCCTTCAGCAAGAAGTGCATCCACCAGGCCTTGATTGAAGGAGTCTCTCCAAGAGGGGGCCAATTTTTTCACTGCCCGGTATTGCCTATAAGCTTGTTTCAGGTGGAGGACAGCACTGGAAAGATCACAGTGTTCTCCTTTGTAGAGAGAAAGCTTGCATGCCAGCCTTTTCAAAACAGTATGACTGGTGGACACACCCTGTCTCAGCTTAACAACACGCCGCCAAAAGTCAATTGTATCACGATAGACTTGCAGCTTCGGGGACCATGGAACCAGACCAGCTCTTGTGTGGCAAAGGTTTTGTTCAACAGAGAGCCTGAGAGAGGTGGAGGTTTCATGGAGGACTTCATATGTGGTGATGAGAGCAGCGCGCACAGAAATATCCCCAGACTGAAACTGAGCCAGGAGGTGTTCCAGCTTAGCTTGGAGAGAAAACACTCCAGCCTTGAGAAAGCTGTGCCTGACACGCTTGAAATACCGTTGGCGCAGATGAGGGTGGGAGGACTGGAGTTTGGAATGAGAGAGGCTCACGGTAGGTGGCAGGTGTTTGCCCGTGAGGCTGTAATTACAGACTTCAATCCAAAGCATTCTGTGGTCCGATTCCATACCATAGGCGCCACCAAAGGGACAATACCCAGCCCTGAGAACATCAACATTCTCAGAGACCCAAATGGCATCAATTGGTGTTCTGGTAGTGTTGCGGTTGTGAGTGGCAGGAGGAGAAGACTGACTATGAAGGGTAAGAATGGCATCTCTGAAACCAAGAGCCTTGAGCTCAAAAGACAAGCCATCAGTCCGAACATCAGCATTTTGATCAATCCCAAGAATGACCTGGTCACCTGCACCCAGACAGACCTGAAGGGCAGCAGTCAAATCCCTGTGAAAGAGAATACATGGGTTGGGACTGAAAAGATTTTCAGCTGCTTGAAAGTATCGGTACTGTTGATTCCAGACGGAACCAAGGTCCCTGTCATTTTCAACAGGGCAGTAAGCAGAAAACATAGTGACAGTGTAACCATCCCTGCCCTGAAACTTGACAAAGGACCATCTCCCAAGACCAGAAGGATCAGCCCCATGGGCAATCTTGTGGGAACTGAACAGTTGATCAATGGAAAACCCTGTACCACCAGGCTGAAGCCATGAACAGTCAGAAGCTTCATGCTTGTTGTTGGCAAGGTAGGAAAAACTTGAGGGACTGATATTCTTCATGCGCCGATTGAAAAGATCACATGGCAGGAGTTTGGATTCATTCAAACAATGTTCAGCAAAAAGAGCCACACTGGCATTGCTCTTGACAAATTGACGGGAGTTGTGCTTGGACATGGACATAAAGGCAGCTCTGCGCTGTGGTCCAATGTTTTGGAAAGTGATGATGGTGGAGTTAGAGGATGGAGCTTGAGGGAAGGAGTGACCAAAACTGTCAGAATCCTTAGCAGCAAGAGAGTCTCCATGAAGAGTTAATTGGACAAACTGAGAGACAGGGGAAGAGGCGGAGGAGGAAAAGGGAGAAACAGTAGAAGCATTGATAGGATTTGGAGTGGAAGGCATCCCATCAAACCTCATACCAGAATAGCTAACCATGATCAGAAGGAAACCCAGTCTGTCGCAGGGATGGAAGAGTTGCCGGAGCTGATTTGGTGGAAACATTGGCATGGCTCAAATCACTGACACTAGCATCATGGCTGGAGGAGAATGCAATTGCAGCAACTCCAAGCCTCAATGCAGAGGCTGCGTCTTCCCCACCACCGGCAGCAGGAACTGCAGTTGAGGAATCAGGAGAGGCCACAGGGAGGTCACCAGCCATGGCATTCTGGGGAGGGTCAGGAACTGCAGGGGGAACTTCAGGAGGAATACCAGGAGAGGCATCAGCCTTGGCAACATTGGAAGGATCACCTCCAGTAGGAACACCACCTGCAGGCGCTGAAGCCTGGACATCAGTGAGATTGGAAGTACCGGTTGCTAAAGTATCCATGGATTGAGAATCATCAAATCCGCCACCACCACTGTCAGCACGGGCTTGGAGGTTAAAGTGCAGATCCAGATCAAAGGTGAGGTCTGGGGCAAGGTCAACTGACAAGTCATCATCAACAAGTTCCCAATCTCTTGCATCCCCATCACCAAAAAAGGGAAGAGAGTCATCCTGCATTGGATCAGCAGCAGGTTCAGTTTCCACAACACAATTGGCAGCAGCATCCCAATGGTAGGCTTCCATTTCAGTCAAGCACTCAGAAGAGAACCATTGTCGAACACAAGAACCATAATGAGCTTCCAGTATAATAGGCAGGAAAGACAACATGGCCATTGCTTCAGCCTTGGTAGTGATATTGTACAAAGCAAGGATCTCGCCTCGGTATGAACTGGTATCGACAGAAAGAAAAAGAGGCCATGACCAATTGTCACGGGTTCTGATACCCAGAAGCACACTGCGCAGTGTCTTCAAACCCAGCCCTTGGCCCAGGTCAACTGGAAGATCAAGATCAACTACCCCCAGAACAGGAGCAGTTTCATGGCTCTCAATAAATTTAGCTTGGCGGTGCTTAGCCTGGCGAACAGTCTTGAGCTTGGAGGGGGGAAGAGGTCTGTCAGAAGGATTGGTAGCTGTCTCAATAAACTTGTAGAATTTACCATCAGGGAGAGAGGCAATGTCTGAAGGTTTGCACCGATTGAACTGGGCTTTGAGGAGCTTAACAGTTTGGGCGCGCTTTGTAGCATCACACAAAACATGTGCAGCCAGAACAGGATTGGGATCAGGAGTTCTGGAGTTGTCAAGGCTGATATTCTTCCTGATAACAGCAATAGGACATGCCTGAAACCTGGGATGAGTCTGAAGCAATTCGTTGTAGTGGTCAAGATCAAAACTCTGCATGTAAGATCCAAGGAGAAAGCCACATGTGACAATAACTGGGGCCTGTATGTGGTCATATTTCAGGTCCATGTCACGGTCTCTGAGCCTCTGGAGCAATTGTGTTGAAAAGAGTTTCTCCAGGGAAGCACTGTGGCCCACAAAGAAGCGTAGATGAGGAGCAGTTCTACTGCGAAGCCAGAGCTGAGCAACATACAATTCCAAGGTCTTCCTGTCAGGAAGTGTCGTCCAAAACTTGGTAACAGGCTTGGCCTTGGGGTTGAGCCTGGCTCTGGAGGGAAAAACATACAACACCAGGCGCTTGTCAACAGTCCATAGTAGATCCAAAGCTTCCTTGAGAGACTTGAGCAGCTCATCATATAGTTCCCCAGGGTGTTGTGACATCAACCTTGGAAGGGACAGAGTGACATAAGAACGATGAGAACACTTGGTGCCAGCAGTGACATCCACTGGAGCTCTAGAATCACTGGAGCAAACCCCTCGGCGTTGGAGGAAATGCCCAGCAGAGGAGGACAAGACAGTAGCATCACCACCACCAGGAAGAAAGGACACTGATTTGGAAGTGGAAGCATCATCAACTGCAGTTGGCGCAGGTGTAGGAGGTCGCTTCTTGAAATACCAGTGGGAGCCAAGCACCTGATTGGCTGCCAACCAAACTCGTCCTTCAGTGCTGGGCAAAAGGTTACCTTCACAATACAGGTCATCAAAACACTCAGGAGACATCTTGGCCAAACCAATAAGACATCTCTTCAGAGCATGGCCTGAAGGTTGCTTGGTCCAGTCTGCAGAGGCTTGAAAGCAGAGAGAAGCAAGGGAAACCAGGGACTCCACAGAAGCAGTTCTCCACTCAGGGTTGTCAGGAAAAGCTTGAGCATATGCTGGAGGGATGGCAGACTGACAGACATCATGGATGGATTTCTTGTCATTCCCATCTTTCTTGCTGAAGAAGTGAGTGGGGCTAGGACACCCAGTCCATAGCCGGGATCCTGCTGGAGTTTTACGAAGAGTGTGGATAGGGGTGGGAATGGAAGCACGACCAGTAAAAGGCCCCTTACCGTAGAAGCACCAGAGGAAGGAATCTGAGTGAGCTTTGTTGGCAGCAGCCAGGGCTTTCTTGCGCAGGGCATGTCGCTCTGCAGACGGTGTGTCAGAAAGAAAAGCAAGAGTAGCTTGTTTCAGACTAGACTTGGAAGGAGAGACCTTGGAAGGAGGGTGCTTAGAGTCTGAGTGCTCAGAGCCTGGCTGGCCATCCCTAGACGTCGCACTGTTGGACTTTCCACTGTTGGGCTTCCCACTGTTGGACGTCCCACTGTTGGAATTTCCACTGTTGGGCTTCCCACTGTTGGACTTCCCACTGTCAGACGTCCCACTGTCGGACTGCCCACTGCCTGAATGCCCTGTGTCTGAATGCCCAGTGCCTGACTGCTCAGTGCTCATATCAACATCATCTAGTGCACCAGTAGACACAGCAGAAGTGAAGGACATATCATCATCAGAAGGGAGTGAATCCCTAGCTGTACGGGGAGAGGGAGGGGGAGAGGGAGTAGCCTGAAGAACGGAACCAGCAGGTAGTCGGCGGGAAGGGGTCCCCGTAAAGGCGCGTTTGTTTGAAGGAGTGTTAGCCAAGGTAGACCTTTTTCGCCTGGAAGCTGGCGGGGGGGGAGGCATGGTGGGGCTAGGATCGTCTGAATAGGCGTGTTGGCTCGGGCGCTGGTAGGCTGTCAGTATGAACCTGTATGGATATATACAGATGGGTGTATGCTACACTGCTCTGGGATGTGCAAGTGCCAGGTGATGACAAAGGCCGGGGCAGGAGAAGCACCGGTTGATGACAAAGGCCGGGGCAGGGAAAGCACCAGTTGATGACAAAGGCCGGGGCAGGAGAAGCACCAGTTGAGAGCAAAGCAACAACTGAAAAGCAATCAGTTGGGTGTCGGACCAACAGCAGACACGCCTCTTGGATGTGCAAGTGCCAGGTGATGACAGAGGCCGAAGCAGGGGAAGCACCGGTTGATGACAAAGGCCGGGGCAGGAGAAGCACCGGTTGATGACAAAGGCCGGGGCAGGAGAAGCACCGGTTGAGGGCAAACAACAGCTGAAACGCAAGCAATTGGGTGCTGGACCAACAGCAGACACGCCTCTTGGATGTGCAAGTGCCAGGTGATGACAAAGGCCGGGGCAGGAGAAGCACCGGTTGAAGACAAAGGCCGGGGCAGAAGAAGCACCGGTTGAAGACAAAGGCCGGGGCAGGAGAAGCACCGGGTGAGGGCAAAGACCGGGATAGGAGAAGCACCAGTTGAGAGCAAAGCAAAAACGGAAAGGCAAGCAGTTGGGTGTTGGACCAACAGCAGACACGCCTCTTGGATGTGCAAGTGCCAGGTGATGACAAAGGCCGAAGCAGGGGAAGCACCGGTTGATGACAAAGGCCGGGGCAGGAGAGGCACCGGTTGATGACAAAGGCCGGGGCAGGAGAAGCACCAGTTGAGAGCAAAGCAACAACTGAAAAGCAAGCAGTTGGGTGTTGGACCAACAGCAGACACGCCTCTTGGATGTGCAAGTGCCAGGTGATGACAAAGGCCGGGGCAGGAGAAGCACCGGTTGATGACAAAGGCCGGGGCAGGAGAAGCACCGGTTGATGACAAAGGCCGGGGCAGGAGAAGCACCAGTTGAGAGCAGAGCAACAACTGAAAAGCAAGCAGTTGGGTGTTGGATCAACAGCAGACACGCCTCTTGGATGTGCAAGTGCCAGGTGATGACAAAGGCCAGGGCAGGAGAAGCACCGGTTGAAGGCAAAGGCCGGGGCAGAAGAAGCACCGGTTGATGACAAAGGCCAGGGCAGAAGAAGCACCGGTTGAAGATAAAGGCCGGGGCAGGAGAAGCACCGGTTGATGACAAAGGCCGGGGCAGGAGAAGCACCAGTTGAGAGCAAAGCAACAACTGAAAAGCAAGCAGTTGGGTGTTGGACCAACAGCAGACACGCCTCTTGGATGTGCAAGTGCCAGGTGATGACAAAGGCCGGGGCAGGAGAAGCGCCGGTTGAAGGCAAAGGCCGGGGCAGGAGAAGCACCAGTTGATGACAAAGGCCGGGGCAGGAGAAGCACCGGTTGAGGGCAAACAACAGCTGAAAAGCAAGCAATTGGGTGCTGGACCAACAGCAGACACGCCTCTTGGATGTGCAAGTGCGAGGTGATGACAAAGGCCGGTGCAGGAGAAGCACCGGTTGAAGGCAAAGGCCGGGGCAGAAGAAGCACCGGTTGAAGACAAAAGCCGGGGCAGGAGAAGCACCGGTTGAGGGCAAAGCAACAGCTGAAAAGTAACCTGTTAGATGCTGGGGCTACAGAAGACACGCCGCTGATGATGACAAATGCCGGGGCGGTAGAAGCACCAGTGGAGTGCAGAAATGCCAGGTGATAGGGTATATGCTGGGAAACAGGGTACAGCAGCAACAACAGGTCCAACGTTGGTCTGGACAAGGAAAAACTCCAGGGGAACCAAAAGAAAGGACTGGAGCACTACCAGAAGAGTCACGTTCGAAACCCACAGAGGTGCTCTGGAGTTACAGAATTTAGAAACTCCAGTAGACCACTGCAAATCGTGTAGAAACAGACTGTAGAAACCGACAACTGGCTTGTATCAAAGGCCTGGTATTAGGGAAGCTGCTTGCTTGAAAACAGGGGCTTTAGTAGGAACACTTAGGGACCAGGGGATATCAATGCCAGGACACACTTAAAAGGCTCAGGAGGGAACTTGAAGTTCAAACTCGCAAGGACTTATAAGCGGAAACAGTATCCAGGGGCAATTGGCTTGAAAACAGGGACCTTGAGCGAGACACTTAGGGACCAGGGAAGCAGTGGAAACAGTATCCGGGGGCAATTGGCCTGAAAACAAATACCTTGAGCGAGACACTTAGGGACCAGGGAAGCTGCTTGCTTGAAAACAGGGGCTTTAGTAGAAAGACCTAGGGACCAGGGGGAGGCTTGTGTCTTGAAAACAGTGTCGAACTTGAAGTTCAAGTTGGGGTGCTTAATAGCGAAAACACTTAGGGATCAGGGAACTCGCGAACACTTAGGGACCAGGGAAATTGTAGTCTTGAAAACAAGGGGCTGTAGTAGCTGTAGTCTTGGAAACAAGAGTGCAATAAGTAGGAGGTACTTAGGGATCGGTTGGTCTTGGCTTGAAAACAGGTGTAGTAGGGAAAGCCTTAAGCGAAAACACTTAGGGACTAGGGGGCTGGGCTAGGAAACAGGGGTACTCTTAAGTGATAAACACTTAAGGAGTGGTGGGCAATTGGCTTGAGAATAAAGGGGGAACTGGAAGATATGCTCGCGTGAACTTGCAAATACTTAAGGATCAGCGCGTAGGAACCTTCTAGAAGGGGGGGTTTGTATGTGTTCGACAACTTCAACTTGAAAAGACTTAGGGAACTCAGCAAGGAACCTTGAAGAATGTAGAACTTTAAGTGGATATCACTTAAGGGGCTTGGAAGACTGTATAGCGTTAAATAATAAGGTAGCTTGAAAACAGATCGAAAAACAAACCGAGCTCGGAGACAAACTGAGCGTGGAGACTAACCGGAGCAGAGCTGCTGTAGAATTAGTACTGCATTCGCTGTAGAAAATTATGTGTTGTTTTGCTTGTTGCTGTTGTTGCCGATCGACCGACCGACAGGAAACAAGCAACCAAAGCAACCAAAGGAAGCAGGGAGCAGCCAAGCAAACAGCAGAATCAGATAGGGGAGGTCTCTGTTAATAGGTGTAGTGCTTGGTTTTGTTGTAGAAGCTTTAGAAGTGAGTGAGATATCAAAGGGGAAAGTTGTGTAGAAATCTACGTGTTTTAAGTACTGGAACATCGGAACGTCGGACAAAATCGCGCGTCGCAAAATTGTGGCCAGGCTCTGAAGAAATGTCTTATTGGTTTGGTCAAGATGTCTCCTGAGTGTTTTGATGACCTGTTTTGTGAGGGCAACCTTCTTCCCAGCATTGAAGGAAAAGTTTGGTTGGCAGCCAACCAGGTGCTTGGCTCCCACTGGCATTTCAAGAAGAGACCTCCTACACCTGCGCCACCTGCGGCTGATGATGCTTCCACTTCCAAATCTTCCACTTCCAAATCAGTGTCCTTTCTTCCTGGTGGTGGTGATGCTACTGTCTTGTCCTCTTCTGCTGGGCATTTCCTCCAACGCCGAGGGGTTTGCTCAAGTGATTCCCGGGCTCCAGTGGATGTCACTGCTGGCACCAAGTGTTCCCATAGTTCTTTTGTCACTCTGTCCCTTCCAAGGTTGATGTCACAACGCCCTGGGGAATGAACTGCTCAAGTCTCTCAAGGAAGCTTTGGATCTCCTTTGGACTGTTGACAAGCGCCTGGTGTTGTATGTTTTTCCCTCAAGAGCCCGGCTCAACCCCAAGGCCAAGCCTGTTACCAAGCTTTGGACTACCCTGCCTGACAGGAAAACCTTGGAATTGTATGTTCCTCAGCTCTGGCTTCGCAGCAGAACTGCTCCTCACTTACGCTTCTTTGTGGGACATAGTGTTTCCCTGGAGACTCTATTTTCTGTACCCTTGCTCCAGAGGCTCAGAGATCGTGACATGGACCTGAAGTTTGACCACATACAGGCCCCAGTTATTGTCACCTGTGGTTTTCTCCTTGGATCCTACATGCAGAGTTTTGATCTTGACCACTACAACGAATTGCTTCAGACTCATCCCAGGTTTCAGGCATGTCCTATTGCTGTTATCAGGAAGAATATCAGCCTGGACAACTCCAGAACTACTGATCCCCATCCGGTTCTGGCTGCTCATGTTTTA
This sequence comes from Pseudo-nitzschia pungens, assembly GCA_037355855.1. Classification (NCBI taxonomy): domain Eukaryota; phylum Bacillariophyta; class Bacillariophyceae; order Bacillariales; family Bacillariaceae; genus Pseudo-nitzschia; species Pseudo-nitzschia pungens. Next base: position 2,992,386 of record CM074767.1, read on the forward strand.
TGTGATGCTACCAAGCGCGCTCAAACTGTTAAGCTCCTCAAAGCCCAGTTCAATCGGTGCAAACCTTCAGACATTGCCTCTCTCCCTGATGGTAAATTCTACAAGTTCATTGAGACAGCTACCAATCCTTCTGACAGATCGCCAAGCTAAGCACCGCCAAGCCAAATTTATTGAGAGCCATGAAACTGCTCCTGTTTTGGGGGTAGTTGATCTTGATCTTCCTGTTGATTTGGGCCAAGGGCTGGGTTTGAAGACACTGCGCAGTGTGCTTCTGGGCATCAGAACTCGTGACAATTGGTCATGGCCTCTCTTTCTTTCTGTTGATACCAGTCCATACCGGGGCGAGATCCTTGCTTTGTACAACATCACTACCAAGGCTGAAGCCATGGCCATGTTGTCTTTCCTGCCTATTTTTCTGGAGGCTCAGTATGGTTCTTGTGTTAGACAATGGTTCTCTTCGGAGTGCTTGACTGAAATGGAGGCTTACCATTGGGATGCTGATGCCAATTGTGTTGTGGAAACTGCACAATTTTGCGACGCGCGATTTTGTCCGACGTTCCGATGTTCCAGTACTTAAAACACGTAGATTTCTACACAACTTTCCCCTTTGATATCTCACTCACTTCTAAAGCTCCAACAGCAACACCAAGCTCTACACCTATTAACAGAGACCTCCCCTATCTGATTCTGCTGTTTGTTTGGCTGCTCCTTGCTCCCTTTGGTTGCTTTGGTTGCTTGTTTCCTGTCGGTCGGTCGATTCGGCAACAACAGCAACAAGCAGCACGAAAACACGACACATAATTTTCTACAGCAAGCCCAGTACTAATCCTACAGCTGATTCTGTTTCGGTCCGCCTCGTCTACGAGCTCGGTTTGTTTTTTTCGATCTGTTTTCAAGCTACCTTACTATTTAACGCTATACAGTCTTACAAGCCCCTTAAGTGATATCCACTTAACGTTCTACATTCTTCAAGGTCGAACCCACTTAACGTTCTACATTCTTCAAGGTCGAACCTACTTAACGTTCTACATTCTTCAAGATCGAACACATATACACCCTCCCTTCTAGAAGGTTCCTACGCGCTGATCCTTAAGTATTTGCAAGTTCACGCGAGCATATCTTCCAGTTCCCCCTTTATTTTCAAGTCAATAGCCTCCCTGCTCACTAAGTGTTAATCACTTAACAGCTACCCTGTTTCCTAACCAAGCCCCCTGGTCCCTAAGTATTTTCGCTTAAGGCTCCCCTACTACATCTGTTTTCAAGCCAAGACCAACCGATCCCTAAGTACCTCCTACTTAGTGCACTCCTGTTTCCAAGACTACAGCTACTATCGCCCCTTGTTTTCAAGACTACAATTCCCTTGGTCCCTAAGTGTTCGCGAGTTCCCTGATCCCTAAGTGTTTTCGCTATTAAGCAACCCCAACTTGAACTTCAAGTTCGACACTGTTTTCAAGACACAAGCCTCCCCCTGGTCCCTAGATCTATCTATTAAAGCCCCTGTTTTCAAGCAAGCAGCTTCTCTGATCCCTAAGTGTCTCGCTCAAGGTACCTGTTTTCAAGCCAATTGCCCCTGGATACTGATTCCACTTATAAGTACTCGCGAGTTTGAACTTCAAGTTCCCTCCTGAGCCTTTTAAGTGTGCCCTGTCATTGATTTCCCCCGGTCCCTAAGTGTTCCTACTACAGCCCCTCTTTTCAAGCAAGAAGCTTCCCTGGTCCCTAAGTGTCTCGCTCAAGGTCCCTGTTTTCAAGCCAATTGCCCCTGGATACTGTTTCCACTTATAAGTACTCGCGAGTTTGAACTTCAAGTTCCCTCCTGAGCCTTTTAAGTGTGCCCTGCCATTGATATCCCCCGGTCCCTAAGTGTTCCTACTAAAGCCCCTGTTTTCAAGCCACTAGCTTCCCGGTGCAATTTTCAAGCTACAAGTACTACGACTTCAGTCTACACGATTTGCAGTAGTTGAAAAATTGTTCAAACTTGCACAATTTTCAAGCTAGGAGTACAGTACGAGTACAAGCCTACACGATTTGCAGAGTTCCGCGCGCAGAGTTTTTGTGCTTCAAGTGTGAGACAAATTTGCGCAGAGTTTTTGTGCTTCAAGTGTGAGACAAATTTTGCTCGTTGGTGACTTTTGTGGGTGTGCTCCAGTATATTTTTTTGGATCCCCAGGGACCTTTTCCTTGTCCAGACCAAGGTTACCCTTGTTGTTGCTGCTGTACCCTGCTTCCAGGATACCCCCATCTGAATATATCCATACAGGTTAACACTGACAGCCTACCAGCGCCCGAGCCAACACGCCTATTCAGACGATCCTAGCCCCACCATGCCTCCCCCCCCGCCAGCTTCCAGGCGAAAAAGGTCTACCTTGGCTAACACTCCTTCCAACAAACGCGCCTTTACGGGGACCCCTTCCCGCCGACTACCTGCTGGTTCCGTTCTTCAGGCTACTCCCTCTCCCCCTCCCTCTCCCCGTACAGCTAGGGATTCACTCCCTTCTGATGATGATATGTCCTTCACTTCTGCTGTGTCTACTGGTGCACTAGATGATGTTGATATGAGCACTGAGCAGTCAGGCACTGGGCATTCGGACACAGGGCATTCAGGCAGTGGGCAGTCCGACAGTGGGACGTCTGACAGTGGGAAGTCCAACAGTGGGAAGTCCAACAGTGGAAATTCCAACAGTGGGACGTCCAACAGTGGGAAGCCCAACAGTGGAAAGTCCAACAGTGCCACGTCTAGGGATGGCCAGCCAGGCTCTGAGCACTCAGACTCTAAGCACCCTCCTTCCAAGGTCTCTCCTTCCAGGTCTAGTCTGAAACAAGCTACTCTTGCATTTCTTTCTGACACACCGTCTGCAGAGCGACATGCCCTGCGCAAGAAAGCCCTGGCTGCTGCCAACAAAGCTCACTCAGATTCCTTCCTCTGGTGCTTCTACGGTAAGGGGCCTTTTACTGGTCGTGCTTCCATTCCCACCCCTATCCACACTCTTCGTAAAACTCCAGCAGGATCCCGGCTATGGACTGGGTGTCCTAGCCCCACTCACTTCTTCAGCAAGAAAGATGGGAATGACAAGAAATCCATCCATGATGTCTGTCAGTCTGCCATCCCTCCAGCATATGCTCAAGCTTTTCCTGACAACCCTGAGTGGAGAACTGCTTCTGTGGAGTCCCTGGTTTCCCTTGCTTCTCTCTGCTTTCAAGCCTCTGCAGACTGGACCAAGCAACCTTCAGGCCATGCTCTGAAGAGATGTCTTATTGGTTTGGCCAAGATGTCTCCTGAGTGTTTTGATGACCTGTATTGTGAAGGTAACCTTTTGCCCAGCACTGAAGGACGAGTTTGGTTGGCAGCCAATCAGGTGCTTGGCTCCCACTGGTATTTCAAGAAGCGACCTCCTACACCTGCGCCAACTGCAGTTGATGATGCTTCCACTTCCAAATCAGTGTCCTTTCTTCCTGGTGGTGGTGATGCTACTGTCTTGTCCTCCTCTGCTGGGCATTTCCTCCAACGCCGAGGGGTTTGCTCCAGTGATTCTAGAGCTCCAGTGGATGTCACTGCTGGCACCAAGTGTTCTCATCGTTCTTATGTCACTCTGTCCCTTCCAAGGTTGATGTCACAACACCCTGGGGAACTATATGATGAGCTGCTCAAGTCTCTCAAGGAAGCTTTGGATCTTCTATGGACTGTTGACAAGCGCCTGGTGTTGTATGTTTTTCCCTCCAGAGCCAGGCTCAACCCCAAGGCCAAGCCTGTTACCAAGTTTTGGACGACACTTCCTGACAGGAAGACCTTGGAATTGTATGTTGCTCAGCTCTGGCTTCGCAGTAGAACTGCTCCTCATCTACGCTTCTTTGTGGGCCACAGTGCTTCCCTGGAGAAACTCTTTTCAGCACAATTGCTCCAGAGGCTCAGAGACCGTGACATGGACCTGAAATATGACCACATACAGGCCCCAGTTATTGTCACATGTGGCTTTCTCCTTGGATCTTACATGCAGAGTTTTGATCTTGACCACTACAACGAATTGCTTCAGACTCATCCCAGGTTTCAGGCATGTCCTATTGCTGTTATCAGGAAGAATATCAGCCTTGACAACTCCAGAACTCCTGATCCCAATCCTGTTCTGGCTGCACATGTTTTGTGTGATGCTACAAAGCGCGCCCAAACTGTTAAGCTCCTCAAAGCCCAGTTCAATCGGTGCAAACCTTCAGACATTGCCTCTCTCCCTGATGGTAAATTCTACAAGTTTATTGAGACAGCTACCAATCCTTCTGACAGACCTCTTCCCCCCTCCAAGCTCAAGACTGTTCGCCAGGCTAAGCACCGCCAAGCTAAATTTATTGAGAGCCATGAAACTGCTCCTGTTCTGGGGGTAGTTGATCTTGATCTTCCAGTTGACCTGGGCCAAGGGCTGGGTTTGAAGACACTGCGCAGTGTGCTTCTGGGTATCAGAACCCGTGACAATTGGTCATGGCCTCTTTTTCTTTCTGTCGATACCAGTTCATACCGAGGCGAGATCCTTGCTTTGTACAATATCACTACCAAGGCTGAAGCAATGGCCATGTTGTCTTTCCTGCCTATTATACTGGAAGCTCATTATGGTTCTTGTGTTCGACAATGGTTCTCTTCTGAGTGCTTGACTGAAATGGAAGCCTACCATTGGGATGCTGCTGCCAATTGTGTTGTGGAAACTGAACCTGCTGCTGATCCAATGCAGGATGACTCTCTTCCCTTTTTTGGTGATGGGGATGCAAGAGATTGGGAACTTGTTGATGATGACTTGTCAGTTGACCTTGCCCCAGACCTCACCTTTGATCTGGATCTGCACTTTAACCTCCAAGCCCGTGCTGACAGTGGTGGTGGCGGATTTGATGATTCTCAATCCATGGATACTTTAGCAACCGGTACTTCCAATCTCACTGATGTCCAGGCTTCAGCGCCTGCAGGTGGTGTTCCTACTGGAGGTGATCCTTCCAATGTTGCCGAGGCTGATGCCTCTCCTGGTATTCCTCCTGAAGTTCCCCCTGCAGTTCCTGACCCTCCCCAGAATGCCATGGCTGGTGACCTCCCTGTGGCCTCTCCTGATTCCTCAACTGCAGTTCCTGCTGCCGGTGGTGGGGAAGACGCAGCCTCTGCATTGAGGCTTGGAGTTGCTGCAATTGCATTCTCCTCCAGCCATGATGCTAGTGTCAGTGATTTGAGCCATGCCAATGTTTCCACCAAATCAGCTCCGGCAACTCTTCCATCCCTGCGACAGACTGGGTTTCCTTCTGATCATGGTTAGCTCTTCTGGTATGAGGTTTGATGGGATGCCTTCCACTCCAAATCCTATCAATGCTTCTACTGTTTCTCCCTTTTCCTCCTCCGCCTCTTCCCCTGTCTCTCAGTTTGTCCAATTAACTCTTCATGGAGACTCTCTTGCTGCTAAGGATTCTGACAGTTTTGGTCACTCCTTCCCTCAAGCTCCATCCTCTAACTCCACCATCATCACTTTCCAAAACATTGGACCACAGCGCAGAGCTTCCTTTATGTCCATGTCCAAGCACAACTCCCGTCAATTTGTCAAGAGCAATGCCAGTGTGGCTCTTTTTGCTGAACATTGTTTGAATGAATCCAAACTCCTGCCATGTGATCTTTTCAATCGGCGCATGAAGAATATCAGTCCCTCAAGTTTTTCCTACCTTGCCAACAACAAGCATGAAGCTTCTGACTGTTCATGGCTTCAGCCTGGTGGTACAGGGTTTTCCATTGATCAACTGTTCAGTTCCCACAAGATTGCCCATGGGGCTGATCCTTCTGGTCTTGGGAGATGGTCCTTTGTCAAGTTTCAGGGCAGGGATGGTTACACTGTCACTATGTTTTCTGCTTACTGCCCTGTTGAAAATGACAGGGACCTTGGTTCCGTCTGGAATCAACAGTACCGATACTTTCAAGCAGCTGAAAATCTTTTCAGTCCCAACCCATGTATTCTCTTTCACAGGGATTTGACTGCTGCCCTTCAGGTCTGTCTGGGTGCAGGTGACCAGGTCATTCTTGGGATTGATCAAAATGCTGATGTTCGGACTGATGGCTTGTCTTTTGAGCTCAAGGCTCTTGGTTTCAGAGATGCCATTCTTACCCTTCATAGTCAGTCTTCTCCTCCTGCCACTCACAACCGCAACACTACCAGAACACCAATTGATGCCATTTGGGTCTCTGAGAATGTTGATGTTCTCAGGGCTGGGTATTGTCCCTTTGGTGGCGCCTATGGTATGGAATCGGACCACAGAATGCTTTGGATTGAAGTCTGTAATTGCAGCCTCATGGGCAAACACCTGCCACCTACCGTGAGCTTCTCTCATTCCAAACTCCAGTCCTCCCACCCTCATCTGCGCCAACGGTATTTCAAGCGTGTCAGGCACAGCTTTCTCAAGGCTGGAGTGTTTTCTCTCCAAGCTAAGCTGGAACACCTCCTGGCTCAGTTTCAGTCTGGGGATATTTCTGTGCGCGCTGCTCTCATCACCACATATGAAGTCCTCCATGAAACCTCCACCTCTCTCAGGCTCTCTGTTGAACAAAACCTTTGCCACACAAGAGCTGGTCTGGTTCCATGGTCCCCGAAGCTGCAAGTCTATCGTGATACAATTGACTTTTGGCGGCGTGTTGTTAAGCTGAGACAGGGTGTGTCCACCAGTCATACTGTTTTGAAAAGGCTGGCATGCAAGCTTTCTCTCTACAAAGGAGAACACTGTGATCTTTCCAGTGCTGTCCTCCACCTGAAACAAGCTTACAGGCAATACCGGGCAGTGAAAAAATTGGCCCCCTCTTGGAGAGACTCCTTCAATCAAGGCCTGGTGGATGCACTTCTTGCTGAAGGCAAACCTCACAACCAGAATGCTTCCCAGATTCGTGCCCGGATGCGCAGGGAACGTCTTCAAAGAGAGCTTGGCCTTGCTGCTAGGTCTATTCGGGGACGTGTCAACAAGTCAGCTGTCTTGCGAGCTATTGCAGTTGGCCCTGATGGTGCTGAACAGGTCTTGGAGTCCCAGTCCACTATGGTTCCAGCTATGGCTGAATCCAATGTCCGGCGTCAACAGCAGTGTCTTGGCACTCCTTCCATGACTCCCTCCTTCATTCAAGATTTTGGCTACCTCGGCACAGCCCATGCTTCTGCTCAAGTTCTTGATGGCACATATAATCCTCCTCCTGCCACTGACAAATACCTGTCTGAATTTCTTTCTTGTCTCAAAGTCCCTGCCTCTATTCTGAGTTTGCCTCCCTTTGACTATTCAGTGTGTCCAGCTGACAATGCTGCTGCCTGGAAACACCAGAGGGAACGCACAGCAAGTGAACCTTCATGTTTGAGTTTTGCCCACCACAAGGCTTTTGCCCTGGATCCCCAGTTGAACAAGTTTGACACTCTACTGAGATCAGTCCCATTGATTGTTGGCTTCTCTCCTTCTGCCTGGCAGGTCATCACGGATGTTGAGATATTCAAGAAACCTGGTGAATATAGAGTGGATAAGATGAGACTCATCCAGTTGATGTCTCCTGAGTTCCAAATCAACAACAAGATGATTGGCAGACGCATTCTTGCCCATGCTGAACGTGCCAATGCAGTGGCGGTTGATCAACATGGAAGCAGGAAACACCACATACAATTTGCGCGAAGCGCATTTTGTCCGACGTTCCGATGTTCCAGTACTAAAAATACGTAGATTTCTACACAACTTTACCATGCGATATCTCGCTCCCTTATACACCCCCAATCACAACCCCAGGACCTACATGTATTAACCAAGACCTGCGCTCTTCGTTTCTGCTATCGGTTCAGTTGCTGGATGCTTCGTTTGGTTGCTTTGGTTGCCAATTCACCACTCGGCCGATCGAGCAGCAGCAGCAGCAGCAAACCGACACATAATTTTCTACAGCACTTCCAGTACAGATTCTACCGTACAGCAAAACCGACAACAACAAACGTTGTATTTCTGCTTCGATCTGTTTCCCAGCTCCATTCCAAGGCCCTTAAGTATATCTTATACTTAATGTTCTACACTGTTTCCAAGCTGCTTAAGTGATTCTCACTTAATGTTCTACATTCTTCGAAGTTCCTTGCTGAGTCCTCTTAAGTCTTTTCAAGTCGAAGTTCACGAACAGCCCCTTCCACTGTAGGAATCTTTTTTTTTTTAAAAAAAAGAAATTCTGTCATCTGTTTTCAAGTCCATTGCCCTGCTGGACCCTAAGTGTTTTCACTTATGGTCCTACTGTTTCTTGACCCAAGCCCCAAAGCCGCTAAGTACAGCTCGCTTAAGGCTCCACCACCTACATAACCCTCTCAGGTGTACTGTATAAATGTCATCTGTTTCCAAGTCTACTGCCCTGATGGACCCTAAGTGTTTTCGCTTATGGTCCTACTGTTTCCTGACCCAAGCCCTAAAGCCACTAAGTACAGTTTGCTTAAGGCTCCCCTACCTACATATACCTCTCAGATGCATTCTTCAACTGTCATCTGTTTTCAAGTCTACTGCCCTGATGGACCCTAAGTGTTTTCGCTTATGGTCCTACTGTTTCCTGACCCAAGCCCTAAAGCCACTAAGTACAGTTTGCTTAAGGCTCCCCTACCTACATATACCTCTCAGATGCATTCTTCAACTGTCATCTGTTTTCAAGTCTACTGCCCTGATGGACCATAAGTGTTTTCGCTTATGGTCCTACTGTTTCCTTACCCAAGCCCCAAAGCCGCTAAGTACAGCTTGCTTAAGGCTCTCCTACCTACATATACCTCTCAGATGCACACTTCAACTGTCATCTGTTTTCAAGTCTACTGCCCTGCTGGACCATAAGTGTTCTCACTTAAGGTCCTACTATTTCCTGACCCAAGCCCCAAAGCCGCTAAGTACAGCTTGCTTAAGGCTCTCCTACCTACATAACCCTCTCAGATGCACACTTCAACTGTCATCTGTTTTCAAGTCTACTGCCCTGATAGTCCATAATTGTTTTTGATTATGGACCTACTGTTTTTATGACCCAAGCCCCAAAGCTGCTAAGTACATGTTACTTAACGCACCACCACCTACATATACCCCTCCAGTTCACAGTACAGCAGAGACCTCTTTTCAAGCCTACAGCCCTGATGGTCCATAAGTGTTTTCACTTAAAGGCCCTGTTTCCAAGCTACTACAGGAGAGCAAGTTCAAGTTCGAACAGAAGGCCAGCTGTTACGAATTTGAATTTGGTAGTAGGCTCCACCGCCTCTACGTGTTTCCGGCTACTACTAATTCCGGCTACTACTAAGTTCGAACAGGAGGACAGCTGTTCTGAATTTGGTAGTAGGCACTGTACTTTATGTACCATACAGTGGTAAGGAATGTGGTTCGGGATGTGTTTGGGGATGACTACTCGCATTACTGGTGATGCTGCAATCCAGCATTCAGAGAGGAGTTTTGCTTTTGTACGCTGACCACTAGCATTACAGATACCATGTATCTAGTCAGGGTTTTGCTTGTGTCAGCTGACCACTAGCATTACGGATGCTGCACACCAGCATTGGAGGGACAGTTTTGCTTGTGTCTTTCCCTTTCACGTTCTTGTTACCCCGTTTCCTGTACGCTTTGCAACAGCAGTGTCTGTTGTGCTCTGGACTGGTTCGTTTTTTTTTCCTGTTTCTTACCAAGGTTCGTTTGCAAAATAGCCGTCCTTACAACCTGGGGCCTATTCCCCATGGTTGAGGCGGCGCGTCGTTCTACAACTTGGGGCCTAACCTCTCTTCGATTGAGGCGACGATAAAGTCTGGTTACAGACTGAGTAGCTTTTAACCACCTTCGGTGGATTTTCCTACTTAAATAAGTATATTATTATTATTGGAAGCAGGAAACACCACAAGGCCATCAACACCTGCTTGAACAAGAAGCTCATCTGTGATGTGTTGAGGCAGAAGCGCAGATCCGGTGCTGTTGCTATGAATGATGCCAAGGGCTGTTATGATAGAATCTCTCATCCCATTGCAGGTCTCACTCTCCAGAGCTTTGGTGTTCCTGCACATGTGTGTGAAGTTCTTCTGTCTACTCTGCAACATGCTAAGCACCACATCAAAACTGGTTTTGGTCGGTCAGGTCCTGTGTATGGTGATGAACCTGTTCCTCTCAGTGGTTGTGGCCAAGGCAATGGTATTGGTCCAACTCTTTGGGCTTTGGTGTCAACCATTGTCTTCCGAATGATGCAACAGGCTGGGCATGGTGTCCATCTTATCACTTCTTTGTCACTGCAACTGGTTTCTCTTGTGGGTTTTGCCTTTGTGGATGACACAGATTTGTTTTGTGCTGGCTCTGATTCCTCAACATCTGGTGAAGAATTAGCTGTTGACTTTCAGGAAGCTCTTGACCGATGGGCTGGTGGGATTATTGCCACTGGTGGTGCGATTGAACCTGCCAAATCTTTCTGTTATTTGATTGATTTCAAATGGAATGGATCCGTTTGGGACTATCGCTCCATTGCTGACATGCCCGGTGACTTCTCTGTTGCTGATAAGAATGGCAATCGCGCTACCCTGGATCGTTTTGAAGTTGACCATGCTGACAAGACCCTTGGGGTTTTTATCTCCATGGATGGCAATGAGGAAGCACAGATTGCTCACATGAAGTCACAGTCTCAGTCTTTTGGCTCTCAGCTCAAGGCTTCCAAGTGTGAGAAGAGGGCATCCCTCTACACATTCAAGTATTCTTTCATGAAGTCTGTTGAATACCCCGTGCCTGTCATGCAACTTGATGAGGCCACTTGGACTAAGATAATTCACCCAGCTCTTGTTCCTGTGCTGAATAAAGCAGGGATGTCACGGACATTTCCCAGACATGTATTCTATGGTCCTTCCCTCTATCAAGGCTTTGGTTTCATTCACCCCTACCTCCTCCAAGAGTTCAGTCATATTGCCACCCTCTTTCAGGAATCTGTCAGGTCCTCCCAAACTGGTAGGATTCTCAGGCTAACTGCTGAGTCTCTACGGCTCGAACTTGGCATTCCTCTCCATCTTGGTGTCACACCATATCATCCTTTTGCTTCCTACGTCACTCCTTGCTGGTACAAACATGTGTGGGAGTTTTTCTCTGTTCACCCTGTGAGCTTGTTTGAAGACTTCCCAGATCTTCCCCTGCTACGTTCCAATGACTGCTATCTCATGCAAGCCTTTGTCAACGCTGGCTTCAGAGGTGCTGACTTGTCCCTCTTGAATCACATGCGCATGTCACTCAAGGCTATCTCCCTTGCTGATATTTGCACTCCTGATGGAAAGAGACTCTCTCCCATGGCTTTCCAGCTGACATCCTCCAATCACTTGAGGGATCATCTTGACTGGCCGAGATGTCCTCCATCTTGGCCTCCAGCAGCAAAGCGCTTTTGGACTAAGGCACTTCAGACCTGTTTTCTTCCCCCTTGTCCACCCCCTGCAGCCAGGGCACTGGCTCCTTCTTTTCATCTTGGGCCTTGGCTCTCTCCCCAGACAGCTTCTCTTTGGCCTTGGTTTTTGTCTCCATCCACCAACAGAATATTCTTCAAAACTTCTACTGGCTGGACTGTGAGCACCTCCCAGGGCAGGGGCAGATACAGGGTCACTGCTGAAATCCTTTCTGACAAACCAGCCTGCGCTGATGTGCTTGTCTGCCCTGTTATCTGTGGCCAAGTTGTTCGAGTGGTTGGGTCCTCAGCCTTTGTTTCCGAACCTCCTGACATGGATCCTCTGGAGTACAATCCATATGATTCTCTTCCAGACTCCCCAGTAGATGCCTTTGATGCACTCTGTGAGTCTCCAAGGGTACTTCTCCACAAATATTCCCTACCACAGGCTGGCTGTCAACACCTTGTTGATGCTATCCAGAGTGGTATTGCCAGTGCTGTCTGTGATGGGTCATTTGATCCGGACCTTCTCAGAGGAACTTCTGCATTCATTTTGTCACCCAATACCTCCACCAAGACTGCTTCATTGTTCCTCACTGGCTGTAATTTTGTCAGTGGATCCCCTGAGGATCAGTCATCCTACAGGAGTGAACTGGCGGGTATCATTGGAGTTCTCACCTGTTGCACTGCTCTGGTGCATCTTTTTGATATTGCTTCTGGCTCTATCACTATTGCTCTGGATGGTGACACAGCTCTCAAACAGGCTCAGGGATCTTGGCCTTTGGTTATTTCCCAGAAGTCTTTTGATTATGTTTATGTCATCAGAAACATGATTTCTGCCCTGCCAATCTCTGTGCACTTTCAGTGGGTTCAGGGCCATCAAGCTGGAATCTTTCTTGATTGGTGGGCCCTTCGCAATCATCAGGTTGACAGCATGGCAAAGGCCTTTCTCTCTGTTCATAGAGCTTCGGCCCATCACTATCCCAGACTTGTGTTTGAGCCTTGGGCATTTTCTCTCAATGGATGCAAGTGTTCAAGGTTTGATCAGAATGCTCTGCATGTTGCCATTTCTGGTCCTCCTCTTCTTAAATACTGGCAGACCCACCATGATATCCCCATTCCACAACCTGTTTTGAGTTCCATCCATTGGTGTGCCCATCTGTCTGCCTTCAAGCGATTACCTCCTGGCATGCAACGGTGGTTTGTCAAATTTGCTTCTGGATGCATTGGTGTTGGCAACCAACTACTTCACTACCAGTATCAGGATCACTCCCGGTGCCCATTGTGTGATGCAGACAACGAGAAGGTCTCTCATGTGCTCTCCTGCAAGGACACTGGGGCAGTACAGCACAGTGTGTCAGCTTTCAAGGGACCACTGCAGAAGAGGCTTGAAGTTGAACAAACTGATCCATCATTGGTTGTTGCCATTGTGGATCTTCTCACCAGAGTTCGGAAGGGCCAGAGAATTTATCCATCATCCTACTCACTTGCAATTGCGTCTGCTGTCAGGGCACAGAGGACTATTGGCTGGCACAACTGGCTCCTTGGTAGGTGGTCTCCTCGCTGGTACCAAATCCAGGCTGACTACTACTCCCACATTGGAAGCAAGCGCTCTCCCAAACGTTGGGCTACAGCTGTCATCCATCAGTTCTTTCTTACCTCCTGGGATCTTTGGACTTATAGGAATGAACGACTCCATGGTCCTGGGGGTACCCTGGATGCTGAACAACACCAATCTCTTGATGCTTCCATCACTTCAGAATTGGCAATTGGTGCAGCTGGTGCACTTCCCCAGTCACACTCCCTGTTACAAACCCCTTTCCACGTCCTACAAGGTTACACCCTGACTGCCAAGCGGCAGTGGCTTGCAACCATCCACCTTGCAAGGAAGCAGTATGCAGCGCCTGTCCCACCAGTGCAGCCATACCAACAAGAGGCTGCTCTTCTCAGAGCCTGGCTTACTGGACCTCAGGGTTGATTACACTTTGTACCTTGGTTTTGTCTTCTGTTCCTGCTTCTTATCCTGTCCCATCCCTTTTGATACTGGATCTTATCCCAATATCTTCATTCCCATTTCACTTTCTCTCAAGTCCCTCTTTTGTGGGACTTGTTTGTCCTTCCCCTGCTTGATGTTCAAGGTTTGTTTGAAAATTTGTCGTTCTGCCACTTGGGGTCCTGACTCTATGATGGAGGCGACGTTAAAGTCTGGTTACAGACTGAGTAATTTAGTTTCACCTTTGGTGATTAAAGTTATTTAAATACGTATATTATTATTATTATTGTGTTGTGGAAACTGCACCTGCTGCAGATCCAATGCAGGATGACTCTCTTACAATTTTGCGACGCGCGATTTTGTCCGACGTTCCGATGTTCCAGTACTTAAAACACGTAGATTTCTACACACCTTTCCCCTTTGATATCTCACTCACTTCTAAAGCTCCTACAACAAAACCAAGCACTACACCTATTAACAGAGACCTCCCCTATCTGATTCTGCTGTTTGTTTGGCTGCTCCTTGCTTCCTTTGGTTGCTGTGGTTCCTTGTTTCCTGTCGTCGTCGTCGGCAACAACAAGCTTCGGCAACAACACAAGCAAACGGACACATAATTTTCTACAGCAATTGCAGTACTAATTCTACAGCAGCTCTGCTTCAGTTCCGCTTTGTCTCCGAGCTCGGTTTGTTTTTTGATCTGTTTTCAAGCCATATTTTTATTTAATGCTATACAGTCTTCCAAGCCCCTTAAGTGATACCCACTTAACGTTCTACATTCTTCAAGGTCGAACCTACTTAACGTTCTACATTCTTCAAGATTGAACACATATACACCCCCCTTCTAGAAGGTTCCTACTTGCTGATCCCTAAGTATCTGCAAGTTCGCGCAAGCATATCTTCCAGTTCCCCTTTATTCTCAAGCCAATAGCCCACCTGCTCTTTTTAAGTGCCTATCATTTAAGAGCTACCCTGTTTCCTAGTCAAGCCCCCCAGTCCCTAAGTGTTTTCGCTTAAGGCTCCCCCTACTACACCTGTTTTCAAGCCAAGACCAACCGATCCCTAAGTACTCTACTTATTGCACTCTTGTTTCCAAGACTACAGCTACTACCGCCCCTTGTTTTCAAGACTACAATTCCCCTGGTCCCTAAGTGTTTGCGAGTTCCCTGATCCCTAAGTGTTTTCGCTCTTAAGCAACCCCAACTTGAACTTCAAGTTCGACACTGTTTTCAAGACACAAGCCTCCCCCTGGTCCCTAGGTGTTTCCACTAAAGCCCCTGTTTTCAAGCAAGCAGCTTCTCTGATCCCTAAGTGTCTCGCTCAAGGTCCCTGTTTTCAAGCCAATTGCTCCCGGATACTGTTTCCACTGCTTCCCTGGTCCCTAAGTGTCTAGCTCAAGGTCCCTGTTTTCAAGCCAATTGCCCCTGGATACTGTTTCCACTTATAAGTACTTGCGAGTTTGAACTTCAAGTTCCCTCCTGAGCCTTTTAAGTGTGCCCTGCCATTGATATCCCCCGGTCCCAAGTATTCCTACTAAAGCCCCTGGTTTCTACGCAAGCAGCTGTCCTGTTCCCTTTTGGTCCCTACAAGTCTACAAGCCAATTTGCTGCAGTTTCTACACGATTTGCAGTGGTCTACTGGAGTTCCTAACTTCTGTAACTCCAGAGCACCTCTGTGGGTTTCGAACGTGACTCTTCTGGTAGTGCTCCAGTCTTTTCTTTTGGTTCCCCTGGAGTTTTTCCTTGTTCAGACCAACACTGGACCTGTTGTTGCTGCTGTACCCTGTTTCCCAGCATACAACCTATCAACCTATCAACTGGCATTTGCCCTCCACCGGTGCTTCTCCTGCCCCGGCCTTTGTCATCACCCGGCACTTTTACATCCAAGAGGCGTGTCTGCTGTTGTTCCAGCACCCAACAGGTTGCTTTTCAGCTGTTGCTTTGCCCTCAACCGGTGCTTCTCCTGCCCCGGCCTTTGCCCTCAACCGGTGCTTCAACTGCTCCGGCCTTTGTCATCACCTGGCACTTGCACATCCAAGAGGCGTGTCTGCTGTTGGTCCAACACCCAATTGCCTGCTTTTCAGTTGTTGCTTTGCTCTCAACCGGTGCTTCTCCTGCCCCGGCCTTTGCCCTCAACCGGTGCTTCTCCTGCCCCGGCCTTTGTCACCACCGGGTACTTCTCCATTCAAGTGCGGCGTTTCAGTTGTTGCTCCTGCACTCCACTGGAGGTTTTCTGCTGTTGATTGCCCTCCACCGGTGCTTCTCCTGCCCCGGCCTTTGTACTCAACCGGTGCTTCTCCTTTCAAGCGCGGCGTTTCAGTTGTTGCTCCTGCACTCCACTGGCGGTTTTCTGCTGTTGATTTGCCCTCCACCGGTGTCTCTCCTGCCCCGGCCTTTGCCCTCAACCGGTTCTTCACCTGCTCCGGCCTTTGTCATCACCTGGCACTTGCACATCCAAGAGGCGTGTCTGCTGTTGGTCCAACACCCAATTGCTTGCTTTTCAGTTGTTGCTTTGCTCTCAACCGGTGCTTCTCCTGCCCCGGCCTTTGTCATCAACCGGTGCTTCTCCTGCCCCGGCCTTTGTCAACACCGGGTACTTCTCCATTCAAGCGTGGCGTTTCAGTTGGTGATCCTGCACTCCACTGGAGGTTTTCTGCTGTTGATTGCCCTCCACCGGTTCTTCTCCTGCCCCGGCATTGGCCCTCAACCGGTGCTTCACCTGCTCCGGCCTTTCCATCACCTGGCACTTGCACATCCAAGAAGCGTGTCTGCTGTTGGTCCAGCACCAACTTGCTTGCTTTTCAGCTGTTGGTTGCCCTACAATTTGCGCGAAGCGCATTTTGTCCGACGTTCCGATGTTCCAGTACTAAAAATATGTAGATTTCTACACAACTTTACCATGCGATATCTCGCTCCCTTATACACCCCCAATCACAACCCCAGGACCTACATGTATTAACCAAGACCTGCGCTCTTCGTTTCTGCTATCGGTTCAGTTGCTGGATGCTTCGTTTGGTTGCTTTGGTTGCCAATTCACCACTCGGCGGCCGATCGAGCAGCAGCAGCAGCAGCAAACCGACACATAATTTTCTACAGCACTTCCAGTACAGATTCTACCGTACAGCAAAACCGACAACAACGTTGTATTTCTGCTTCGATCTGTTTCCCAGCTCCATTCCAAGGCCCTTAAGTATATCTTATACTTAATGTTCTACACTGTTTCCAAGCTGCTTAAGTGATTCTCACTTAATGTTCTACATTCTTCGAAGTTCCTTGCTGAGTCCTCTTAAGTCTTTTCAAGTCGAAGTTCACGAACAGCCCCTTCCACTGTAGGAATCTTTTTTTAAAAAAAAGAAATTCTGTCATCTGTTTTCAAGTCCATTGCCCTGCTGGACCCTAAGTGTTTTCACTTATGGTCCTACTGTTTCTTGACCCAAGCCCCAAAGCCGCTAAGTACAGTTTGCTTAAGGCTCCACCACCTACATAACCCTCTCAGGTGTACTGTATAAATGTCATCTGTTTCCAAGTCTACTGCCCTGATGGACCCTAAGTGTTTTCGCTTATGGTCCTACTGTTTCCTGACCCAAGCCCTAAAGCCACTAAGTACAGTTTGCTTAAGGCTCCCCTACCTACATATACCTCTCAGATGCATTCTTCAACTGTCATCTGTTTTCAAGTCTACTGCCCTGATGGACCATAAGTGTTTTCGCTTATGGTCCTACTGTTTCCTTACCCAAGCCCCAAAGCCGCTAAGTACAGCTTGCTTAAGGCTCTCCTACCTACATATACCTCTCAGATGCACACTTCAACTGTCATCTGTTTTCAAGTCTACTGCCCTGCTGGACCATAAGTGTTCTCACTTAAGGTCCTACTATTTCCTGACCCAAGCCCCAAAGCCGCTAAGTACAGCTTGCTTAAGGCTCTCCTACCTACATAACCCTCTCAGATGCACACTTCAACTGTCATCTGTTTTCAAGTCTACTGCCCTGATAGTCCATAATTGTTTTTGATTATGGACCTACTGTTTTTATGACCCAAGCCCCAAAGCTGCTAAGTACATGTTACTTAACGCACCACCACCTACATATACCCCTCCAGTTCACAGTACAGCAGAGACCTGTTTTCAAGCCTACAGCCCTGATGGTCCATAAGTGTTTTCACTTAAAGGCCCTGTTTCCAAGCTACTACAGGAGAGCAAGTTCAAGTTCGAACAGAAGGCCAGCTGTTACGAATTTGAATTTGGTAGTAGGCTCCACCGCCTCTACGTGTTTCCGGCTACTACTAAGTTCGAACAGGAGGACAGCTGTTCTGAATTTGGTAGTAGGCACTGTACTTTATGTACCATACAGTGGTAAGGAATGTGGTTCGGGATGTGTTTGGGGATGACTACTCGCATTACTGGTGATGCTGCAATCCAGCATTCAGAGAGGAGTTTTGCTTTTGTACGCTGACCACTAGCATTACAGATACCATGTATCTAGTCAGGGTTTTGCTTGTGTCAGCTGACCACTAGCATTACGGATGCTGCACACCAGCATTGGAGGGACAGTTTTGCTTGTGTCTTTCCCTTTCACGTTCTTGTTACCCCGTTTCCTGTACGCTTTGCAACAGCAGTGTCTGTTGTGCTCTGGACTGGTTCGTTTTTTTTCCTGTTTCTTACCAAGGTTCGTTTGCAAAATAGCCGTCCTTACAACCTGGGGCCTATTCCCCATGGTTGAGGCGGCGCGTCGTTCTACAACTTGGGGCCTAACCTCTCTTCGATTGAGGCGACGATAAAGTCTGGTTACAGACTGAGTAGCTTTTAACCACCTTCGGTGGATTTTCCTACTTAAATAAGTATATTATTATTATTATTATCAGCTGTTGGTTGCCCTCAACCGGTGCTTCTCCTGCCCCGGACTTTGTCATCAACCGGTGATTCACCTGCCCCGGCCTTTGTCTTCACCTGGCACTTGCACATCCAAGAGGCGTGTCTGCTGTCGGTCCACCACCCAATTGTTTGCTTTTCAGCTGTTGTTTGCCCTCAATCGGTGCTTCTCCTGCCCCGGCCTTTGTACTCAACTGGTGCTTCTCCTTTCAAGCGCGGCGTTTCAGTTGTTGCTCCTGCACTCCACTGGAGGTTTTCTGCTGTTGAGTTGCCCTCCACCAGTGCTTCTCCTGCCCCGGCCTTTGCCCTCAACCGGTGCTTCTCCTTTCGAGCGCGGCGTTTCAGTTGTTGCTCCTGCACCCCACTGGAGGTTTTCTGCTGTTGATTTGCCCTCCACTGGTGCTTCTCCTGCCCCGGCCTTTGCCCTCAACCGGTGCTACACCTGCTCTGGCCATTGTCATCACCTGGCAATTGCACATCCAAGAGGCGTGTCTGCTGTTGGTCAAACACCCAATTGCCTGCTTTTCAGTTGTTGCTTTGCTCTCAACCGGTGCTTCTCCTGCCCCGGCCTTTGCCCTCAACCGGTTCTTCACCAGCTCCGGCCTTTGTCATCACCTGGCACTTGCACATCCAAGAGGCGTGTCTGCTGTTGGTCCAACACCCAATTGCCTGCTTTTCAGCTGTTGCTTTGCTCTCAACCGGTGCTTCTTCTGCACCGGCCGTTCCCCTCAACCGGTGCTTCTCCTTTCAAGCGCGGCGTTTCCGTTGTTGCTCCTGCACTCCACTGGAGGTTTTCTACTGTTGATTTGCCCTCCACCGGTGCTTCTTCTGCCCCGGCCTTCGCCCTCAACCGGTGCTTCCCCTGCTCCGGCCTTTGTCATCACCTGGCACTTGCACATCCAAGAGGCGTGTCTGCTGTTGGTCCAACACCCAATTGCCTGCTTTTCAGTTGTTGCTTTGCCCTCAACCGGTGCTTCTCCTGCCACGGCCTTGGTCTTCAACTGGTGCTTCTCCTGCCCCGGCCTTTGTTAACACCGGGTACTTCTCCATTCAAGCGCGGCATTTCAGTTGGTGCTCCCTCACTCCACTGGAGGTTTTCTGCTGTTGTTTGCCCTTCACCGGTGCTTCTCCTGCCCCGGCCTTTGCCCTCACCCGGTGCTTCACCTGCTCCGGCCTTTGTCATCACCTGGCACTTGCACATCCAAGAGGCGTGTCTGCTGTTGGTCCACCACCCAATTGCCTGCTTTTCGGTTGTTGCTTTGAACTCAACCGGTGCTTCTCCTGCCCCGGACTTTGTCATCAACCGGTGCTTCTCCTGCCCCGGCCTTTGCCATCACCTGGCACTTGCACATCCAAGAGGCGTGTCTGCTGTTGGTCCAGCACCCAATTGTTTGCTTTTCAGCTGTTGTTTGCCCTCAATCGGTGTTCCTCCTGCCCCGGCCTTTGTACTCAACCGGTGCTTCTCCCTTCAAGCGCGGCGTTTCAGTTGGTGCTCCTGCACTCCACTGGAGGTTTTCTGCTGTTGCTTTGCCCTCAACCGGCGCTTCCCCTGCCCCGGCATTTGTCATCTGCCCTCAGTGCTCCCCTTCTGGTACAATGCCTCCCCCTCCCACTAAGGGGTGGCCCACCTCCCAAGCAGCTTCCCGGAAGAAAAGATCTTCCACGCCTCCTTCTTCTGCTAGGTCTGCCCCTGGGACTCGGTCTAACAAGCGCCCATTTATGCAAAAGACCCCTCCAAGACATTCTAGTGTCACCTCTGCTCTTACTACTCCCTCTCCTACTCTTGATACCAGATCATCCTCTTCCTCTGCCTCATCAGCCTCTTCATCCTCTATGCATGGGTCTTCTGTTGATGATATGTCTTCATCTTCTTCTGTGTCCTCATCTGCAGGTGTGCTCTCTGATGTTGATATGCTTGGCACTGACCCTGCTCCAGGGGATTCCTTGAAGCCTTCTTCTTCTGCAGGTGTGCTTTCTGATGTTGATATGCTTGGCACTGAATCTGCGCCAGGGGAATCTGCACCAGGGGATTCCTTGCAGTCTTCTTCTCTGTCAGCAGCTTCTTAGTTAGGCTCCCAGAAGTCAGGTCCTCCGCCGTCAGGTACTCTGTCAGGCTCTCAGTCGTCAGGTACTCTGCCGTCAGACTCCAAGCTGCCAGGCTCTGAGCCCTCAGGATCCCAGTCCTCAGGCTCCCAGCAGCCAGGATCCAAGCAGCCAGGCTCCCAGTTGCCGGGCCAACAGAAGTCCAGAAACACCCCAGTGGGTTCTATGACCTCAGGCAAGTTCCCTGCTTCATCTATCCTCAAGCAATCTACTCTTGCCTTCTCTTCTGCCCAGAAGTCTGATCCCTCTCAGCAGCAAGCACGCCACTCCCACCGCCAGGAGGCTCTGGCTGCTGCCAACAGGGCTCATTCCGCTTCCTTAATTAATTAATTAATTAATTAATTAATATACTTATTTAAATAACTTTAATCACCAAAGGTGAAACTAAATTACTCAGTCTGTAACCAGACTTTAACGTCGCCTCCATCAAAGAGTCAGGACCCCAAGTGGTAGAACGACAAATTTTTCAAACAAACCTTGAAGATCAAGCAGGGAAAAGGACAAACAAGTCCCACAAAATAGGGACTTGAGAGAAAGTGAGATGGGAATGGAGATATTGGAATAAGATCCAGTATCAAAAGGTAAATGACAAGATAAGAAGCAGGAACAGAAGACAAGACCAAGGTACAAGTGTAATCAACCCTGAGGTCCAGTGAGCCAGGCTCTGAGTAGAGCAGCCTCTCGTTGGTATGGCTGCATTGGGGGGACAGGCGCTGCATACTGCTTCCTGGCAAGGTGGATGGTTGCAAGCCACTGCCTCTTGGCAGTCAGGGTGTAACCTTGTAGGACTTGGAAAGGGGTTTGTAACAGGGAGTGTGACTGGGGAAGTGCACCAGCTGCACCAATGGCCAATTCAGAAGTGATGGAAGCATCAAGAGATTGGTGTTGTTCAGCATCAAGGGTACCCCCAGGACCATGGAGTCGTTCATTCCTATAGGTCCAAAGATCCCAGGAGGTAAGAAAGAACTGATGGATGATAGCTGTAGCCCAACGTTTGGGAGAGCGCTTGCTTCCAATGTGGGAGTAGTAGTCAGCCTGGATTTGATACCAGCGAGGAGACCACCTACCAAGAAGCCAGTTGTGCCAGCCAATAGTCCTCTGTGCCCTGACAGCAGACGCAATTGCAAGTGAGTAGGATGATGGATAAATTCTCTGGCCCTTCCGAACTCTGGTGAGAAGATCCACAATGGCAGCAACCAATGATGGATCAGTCTGTTCAACTTCAAGCCTCTTCTGCAGGGGTCCCGTGAAGGCAGACACACTGTGCTTGACAGCCCCAGGATCCTTGCAGGAGAGCACATGAGAAACCTTCTCGTTGTCTGCATCACACAATGGGCACCTGGAGTGATCCTGATACTGGTAGTGAAGGAGTTGGTTGCCAACACCAATACTGCCAGAAGCAAATTTGACAAACCACCTTTGCATGCCAGGAGGTAAACGCTTGAAGGCAGTCATCTGTCAGGCTCTCAGTCGTCAGGTACTCTGCCGTCAGACCCCAAGCTGACAGGCTCCGAGCCGTCAGGATCCCAGCAACCAGGCTCCCAGCAGCCAGGATCCAAGCAGGCAGGCTCCCAGCTGCCAGGCCAACAGACGTCCAGACACACACCAATGGGTTCTGTGACCTCAGGCAAGGTCCCTGCTTCATCTATCCTCAAGCAATCTACTCTTGCCTTTTCCTCTGCCCAGAAGTCTGATCCCTCTCAGCAGAAAGCCCGGCAATCCCAACGCAAGGAGGTTCTGGCTGCTGCAAACAGGGCTCATTCCGCTTCCTTCTTCTGGTGTTTTTATGGTAAGGGTCCCTGTTCTGGCAAATCTCCTATACCATCTGCAATTCATGCCTTTCGAAAATCTCCAACTGGTAACCGGTTATGGGCTGGGTGTCCAAGCCCTACACACTTCTTCAGCAAGAAGGAGGGTAAAGACAAAAAATCCATCCATGATATTTGCCGGACTGCCATCCCTCCTGTTTATTCTCAGGTTTTTCCGGACTCTCCAGACTGGCGCAATGCCACAGTGGCTTCCTTGGCTTCTATTGCCTCTGCTTGCTTTCAAGGCTCTGCCCCAGCCTGGACCAAGCAACCACCTGGCCAGGCTCTGAAGAAATGTCTTATTGGTTTGGTCAAAATGTCTCCTGAGTGTTTTGATGACCTGTATTGTGAGGGCAACCTTTTGCCTAGCACTGAAGGCAAAGTATGGTGGGCAGCCAATCAGGTGCTTGGTTCTCATTGGCATTTCAAGAAGCGCCCTCCTACACCTGCGCCACCATTGGCTGATGATGCTTCCACTTCCAAATCTTCCACTTCCAAATCAGTGTCCTTTCTTCCTGGTGGTGGTGATGCTACTGTCTTGTCCTCCTCTGCTGGGCATTTCCTCCAACGCCGAGGGGTTTGCTCCAGTGATTCTAGAGCTCCAGTGGATGTCACTGCTGGCACCAAGTGTTCTCACAGTTCTTATGTCACTCTGTCCCTTCCAAGGTTGATGTCACAACGCCCTGGCGAACTTTATGATGAGCTGCTCAAGTCTCTCAAGGAGGCTTTGGATCTTCTATGGACTGTTGACAAGCGCCTGGTGTTGTATGTTTTTCCCTCAAGAGCCAGGCTCAACCCCAAGGCCAAGCCTGTTACCAAGCTTTGGACTACCCTTCCTGACAGGAAGACCTTGGAATTGTATGTTGCTCAGCTCTGGCTTCGAAGCAGAACTGCTCCTCACTTAAGGTTCTTTGTGGGACACAGTGTTTCCTTGGAGAATCTCTTTTCAGCCCAGTTGCTCCAGAGGCTCAGAGACCGTGACATGGACCTGAAATATGACCACATCCAGGCCCCAGTTATTGTCACCTGTGGCTTTCTCCTTGGATCTTACATGCAGAGTTTTGATCTTGACCACTACAACGAATTGCTTCAGACTCATCCCAGGTTTCAGGCATGTCCTATTGCTGTTATCAGGAAGAATATCAGCCTTGACAACTCCAGAACTCCTGATCCCAATCCGGTTCTGGCTGCTCATGTTTTATGTGATGCTACAAAGCGCGCTCAAACTGTTAAACTCCTCAAAGCCCAGTTCAACCGTTGCAAACCTTCAGACATTGCTTCTTTACCTGATGGTAAATTCTACAAGTTTATTGAGACAGCTACCAATCCTTCTGACAGACCTCTTCCCCCTTCCAAGCTCAAGACTGTTCGCCAGGCTAAGCACCGCCAAGCCAAATTTATTGAGAGCCATGAAACAGCTCCTGTTCTGGGGGTAGTTGATCTTGATCTTCCAGTTGACTTGGGCCAAGGGCTGGGTTTGAAGACACTGCGCAGTGTGCTTCTGGGCATCAGAACCCGTGACAATTGGTCATGGCCTCTTTTTCTCTCTGTTGATACCAGTTCATACCGAGGCGAGATCCTTGCTTTGTACAACATCACTACCAAGGCTGAAGCAATGGCCATGTTGTCTTTCCTGCCTATTATTCTGGAAGCTCATTATGGTTCTTGTGTTAGACAATGGTTCTCTTCTGAGTGCTTGACTGAAATGGAAGCTTACCACTGGGATGCTGCTGTCAATTGTGTTGTGGAAACTGAACCTGCTGCAGATCCAATGCAGGATGACTCTCTTCCCTTTTTTGGTGATGGGGATGCACGAGATTGGGAACTTGTTGATGATGACTTGTCAGTTGACCTTGCCCCAGACCTCACTTTTGATCTAGATCTGCACTTTAACCTCCAAGCCCGTGCTGACAGTGGTGGTGGGGGATTTGATGATTCTCAATCCATGGATACTTTAGCAACCGGCACTTCCAATCTCACTGCTGTCCAGGCTTCAACGCCTGCAGGTGGTGCACCTACTGGAGGTGATCCTCCCAATGTTGCCAAGGCTGGTGCCTCCCCTGGTGTCTCTCCTGATGCCCCCCCTGAAGTTCCTGATCCTCCCCATAATGCCATGGCTGGTGACCTCCCTGTGGCCTCTCCTGATGCCTCAACTGAAGTTCCTGCTGCCGGTGGTGAGGAAGATGCAGCCTCTGCTTTGAGGCTTGGGGTTGCTGCTATAGCATTCTCCTCCAGCCTTGATGCTAGTGTCAGTGATTTGAGCCATGCCAATGTCTCCACCAAATCAGCTCCGGCAACTCTTCCTTCCGTGCGACAGACTCGGTTTCCTTCTGATCATGGTTAGCTCTTCTGGTATGAGGTTTGATGGGATGCCTTCCACTCCAAATCCCATCAATGCTTCTACTGTTTCTCCCTTTTCCTCCTCCGACTCTTCCCCTGTCCCTCATTTTGTCCAATTAACTCTTCATGGAGACTCTCTTGCTGCTAAGGATTCTGACAGTTTTGGTCATTCCTTTCCCCAAGCTCCATCATCTAATTCCACCATCATCACCTTCCAAAACATTGGACCCCAACGTAGAGCTGCCTTTATGTCCAGGTCCAAGCACAACTCCCGGCAATTTGTCAAGAGCAATGCAAGTGTGGCGCTTTTTGCTGAACATTGTTTGAATGAATCCAAGCTCCTGCCCTGTGATCTTTTTAATCGGCGCATGAAGAATGTCTGTCCCTCAAGTTTTTCCTATCTTGCCAACAACAAGCATGAAGCTTCTGACTGTTCATGGCTTCAGCCTGGTGGCACCGGGTTTTCCATTGATCACCTGTTCAGTTCCCACAAGATTGCCCATGGGGCTGATCCTTCTGGTCTTGGAAGATGGTCCTTTGTCAACAATTTGCGCGACGCGCATTTTGTCCGACGTTCCGATGTTCCAGTACTAAAAATACGTAGATTTCTACACAACTTTACCATGCGATATCTCGCTCCCTTATACACCCCCAATCACAACCCCAGGACCTACATGTATTAACCAAGACCTGCGCTCTTCGTTTCTGCTATCGGTTCAGTTGCTGGATGCTTCCTTTCGTTGAGTTTGTTGCCAATTCACTGCTCGACCGAGGGATCAGCAACAGCAGCAGCACCAAAACCAAGATCGACACATAATTTTCTACAGCACTTCCAGTACAGATTCTACAACAATTCACCACTCTTTTTCGATGTACGGTACTGCTTCGATCTGTTCCCAAGCTCCAACCAAGGCCCTTACGTATATCTTGCTATACTTAATGTTCTACACTGTTTCCAAGCTGCTTAAGTGATTCTCACTTAAAGTTCTTCCACTGTAGGAATATTTCTACACGAAATTCCAGATGTCATCTGTTTCCAAGTCTAATGCCCTGCTGGTACATAAGTGTTTTCGCTTATGGTCCTAATGTTTTCTGACCCAAGCCCAAAAGCCGCTAAGTACAGTTCACTTAAGGCTCTACCATCTACATATACCTCTCAGGTGTACAGTATAAATGTCATCTGTTTCCAAGTCTACTGCCCTGCTGGACCCTAAGTGTTTTCACTTATGGTCCTACTGTTTCTTGACCCAAGCCCCAAAGCCGCTAAGTACAGTTTGCTTAAGGCTCCACCACCTACATAACCCTCTCAGGTGTACTGTATAAATGTCATCTGTTTCCAAGTCTACTGCCCTGATGGACCCTAAGAGTTTTCGCTTATGGTCCTACTGTTTCCTGACCCAAGCCCTAAAGCCACTAAGTACAGTTTGCTTAAGGCTCCCCTACCTACATATACCTCTCAGATGCATTCTTCAACTGTCATCTGTTTTCAAGTCTACTGCCCTGATGGACCATAAGTGTTTTCGCTTATGGTCCTACTGTTTCCTTACCCAAGCCCCAAAGCCGCTAAGTACAGCTTGCTTAAGGCTCTCCTACCTACATATACCTCTCAGATGCACACTTCAACTGTCATCTGTTTTCAAGTCTACTGCCCTGCTGGACCATAAGTGTTCTCACTTAAGGTCCTACTATTTCCTGACCCAAGCCCCAAAGCCGCTAAGTACAGCTTGCTTAAGGCTCTCCTACCTACATAACCCTCTCAGATGCACACTTCAACTGTCATCTGTTTTCAAGTCTACTGCCCTGATAGTCCATAATTGTTTTTGATTATGGACCTACTGTTTTTATGACCCAAGCCCCAAAGCTGCTAAGTACATGTTACTTAACGCACCACCACCAACATATACCCCTCCAGTTCACAGTACAGCAGAGACCTGTTTTTAAGCCTACAGCCCTGATGGTCCATAAGTGTTTTCACTTAAAGGCCCTGTTTCCAAGCTACTACAGGAGAGCAAGTTCAAGTTCGAACAGAAGGCCAGCTGTTACGAATTTGAATTTGGTAGTAGGCTCCACCGCCTCTACGTGTTTCCTCTACGTGTCTCCTACTACGAAGTTCGAACAGAAGGACAGCTGTTACGAATTTGGTAGTAGGCTCCGTACTATATGTACCATACAGTGGTTACGGGAATGTGTTTGGGGATGACTACTCGCATTACTGGTGATGCTGCAATCCAGCATTCAGAGAGGAGTTCTGCTTTTGTACGCTGACCACTAGCATTACAGATACCATGTATCTAGTCAGGGTTTTGCTTGTGTCAGCTGACCACTAGCATTACGGATGCTGCACACCAGCATTGGAGGGACAGTTTTGCTTGTGTCTTTCCCTTTCACGTTCTTGTTACCCCGTTTCCTGTACGCTTTGCAACAGCAGTGTCTGTTGTGCTCTGGACTGGTTCGTTTTTTTCCTGTTTCTTACCAAGGTTCGTTTGCAAAATAGCCGTCCTTACAACCTGGGGCCTATTCCCCATGGTTGAGGCGGCGCGTCGTTCTACAACTTGGGGCCTAAACTCTCTTCGATTGAGGCGACGATAAAGTCTGGTTACAGACTGAGTAGCTTTTAACCACCTTCGGTGGATTTTCCTACTTAAATAAGTATATTATTATTATTGGTCCTTTGTCAAGTTTCAAGGCAGGGATGGCTACACTGTCACTATGTTTTCTGCTTACTGCCCTGTTGAAAATGACAGGGATCTTGGTTCAGTCTGGAATCAACAGTGCCGCTACTTTCAAGCAGCTGAAAATCTTTTCAGTCCTAATCCATGCATTCTTTTTCACAGGGATTTCACTGCTGCCCTTCAGGTCTGCCTGGGTGCAGGTGACCAGGTCATTGTTGGGATTGACCAGAATGCTGATGTCAGGACGGATGGCTTGTCTTTTGAGCTCCAGGCTCTGGGTTTCAGAGAGGCCATTCTTACCCTTCATAGTAAGTCTTCTCCTCCTGCCACTCACAACAGAAACACTACCAGAACCCCAATTGATGCCATTTGGGTCTCTGAGAATGTTGATGTTCTCAGGGCTGGGTATTGTCCCTTTGGTGGTGCCCATGGTATGGAATCTGACCATAGACTGCTTTGGATTGAGGTTTGTAATTGCAGCCTCATGGGCAAACATCTTCCACCTCCTGTGAGATTCTCTCATTCCAAACTCCAGTCCTCCCACCCTCATCTGCGCCAACGGTATTTCAAGCGAGTGAGGCACAGCTTTCTCAAGGCTGGAGTGTTTTCTCTCCAAGCTAAGCTGGAGCACCTACTGGCTCAGTTTCAGTCTGGGGATATTTCTGTGCGCGCTGATCTCATCACCACATATGAAGTACTCCATGAAACTTCCACCTCTCTCAGACTCTCTGTTGAACAAAACCTCTGCCACACTAGAGCTGGTCTGGTTCCATGGTCACCAAAGCTGCAAGTCTATCGTGATACAATTGACTTTTGGAGGCGTGTTGTTAAGCTGAGACAGGGTGTGTCCACCAGTCATACTGTTTTAAAAAGGCTGGCATGCAAGCTTTCTCTCTACAAAGGAGAACACAGTGACCTTTCAAGTGCTATCCTCCATCTGAAACAAGCTTACAGGCAATACCGGGCAGTGAAGAAATTGGCCCCCTCATGGAGAGACTCCTTCAATCAAGGCTTGGTGGATGCACTTCTTGCTGAAGGCAAGCCTCACAACCAGAATGCTTCCCAGATTCGTGCCAGGATGCGCAGGGAACGTCTTCAAAGAGAGCTTGGTCTTGCTGCTCGGTCTATTCGGGGACGTGTCAACAAGTCAGCAGTCTTGCGAGCTATTGCAGTCGGCCATGATGGTGTTGAACAGGTCTTGGAATCTCAGTCTACTATGGTACCAGCTATGGCTGATTCCAATGTCCGGCGTCAACAGCAGTGTCTTGGCACTCCCTCCATGACTCCCTCCTTCATTGAGGATTTTGGCTACCTCGGCACAGCACATGCTTCTGCTCAAGTTCTTGATGGCACATATAATCCTCCTCCTGCCACTGACAAATACCTCTCTGAATTTCTTTCCTGTCTCAAAGTCCCTGACTCTATCCTGAGTTTGCCCCCCTTTGACTACTCAGTGTGTCCAGCTGACAATGCTGCTGCCTGGAAACGCCAGAGGGAACGCACCGCAAGTGAACCTTCTTGTTTGAGTTTTTCCCACCACAAGGCTTTTGCCCTTGATCCCCAGTTGAACAAGTTTGACACTCTCCTGAGATCTGTCCCATTGATTGTTGGCTTCTCTCCTTCTGCTTGGCAGGTCATCACTGATGTTGAGATCTTCAAGAAACCTGGTGAATATAGAGTGGATAAGATGAGGCTCATCCAGTTGATGTCTCCTGAGTTCCAAATCAACAACAAAATGATTGGCAGACGCATTCTTGCCTACGCTGAACTTGCCAATGCAGTGGCTGTTGACCAACATGGAAGCAGGAAACACCACAAGGCCATCAACACCTGCCTGAACAAGAAGCTCATATGTGATGTGTTGCGGCAGAAGCGCAGATCCGGTGCTGTTGCTATGAATGATGCCAAGGGCTGTTACGATAGAATCTCTCATCCCATTGCAGGTCTCACTCTTCAGAGCTTTGGGGTTCCTGCCCATGTGTGTGAAGTTCTTCTGTCTACTCTGCAACATGCTAAGCACCACATCAAAACTGGCTTTGGTCGGTCAGGTCCTGTGTATGGTGATGAACCTGTTCCTCTCAGTGGTTGTGGCCAAGGCAACGGTATTGGTCCCACTCTTTGGGCTTTGGTGTCAACAATTGTCTTCCGAATGATGCAACAGGCTGGGCATGGTGTCCATCTTATCACTTCTTTGTCACTGCAACTGGTTTCTCTTGTGGGTTTTGCCTTTGTGGATGACACAGATTTGTTTTGTGCTGGCTCTGATTCCTCAACATCTGGTGAGGAATTGGCTGCTGACTTTCAGGAAGCTCTTGACCGGTGGGCTGGTGGGATTATTGCCACTGGTGGTGCTATTGAACCTGCCAAATCCTTCTGTTATTTGATTGATTTCAAATGGAATGGATCTGGGTGGGATTATCGCTCAATTGCTGACATGCCTGGTGATTTCTCTGTTGCTGACAAGAATGGCAATCGAGCTACCCTGGATCGTTTTGAAGTTGACCATGCTGACAAGACCCTTGGGGTTTTTATCTCCATGGATGGCAATGAGGAAGCACAGATTGCTCACATGAAGTCCCAGTCTCAGTCTTTTGGCTCTCAGCTCAAGGCTTCCAAGTGTGAGAAGAGGGCATCCCTCTACACCTTCAAGTATTCTTTCATGAAGTCTGTTGAATACCCCATGCCTGTCACGCAACTTGATGAGGCCACCTGGACTAAGATTATTCACCCAGCTCTTGTTCCTGTGCTGAATAAAGCAGGGATGTCACGGACATTTCCCAGACATGTGTTCTATGGTCCTTCCCTCTATCAAGGCTTTGGTTTCATCCATCCATACCTCCTCCAAGAGTTCAGTCATATTGCCACCCTCTTTCAGGAATCTGTCAGGTCCTCACAAACTGGTAGGATTCTCAGGCTCACTGCTGAGTCTCTCCGGCTCGAACTTGGCATTCCTCTCCATCTTGGTGTCACACCATATCATCCCTTTGCTTCATACGTCACTCCCTGCTGGTACAAACATGTGTGGAAGTTTTTCTCTGCTCACCCTGTGAGCTTGTTTGAAGACTTCCCAGACCTCCCACTGTTACGTTCCAATGATTGTTATCTCATGCAAGCCTTTGTCAACTCTGGCTTCAGAGGTGCTGACTTGTCCCTCCTGAATCATATGCGCATGTCCCTCAAGGCTATTTCCCTTGCTGACATTTGTACTCCAGATGGGAAAAGACTCTCACCCATGGCCTTCCAGCTGACATCCTCCAATCACTTGAGGGATCATCTTGACTGGCCTAGATGTCCTCCATCTTGGCCTCCAGCAGCAAAGCGATTATGGACTAAGGCTCTTCAGACCTGTTTTCTTCCCCCTTGTCCACCCCCTGCAGCCAGGGCATTGGCTCCTTCTTTTCACCTTGGGCATTGGCTCTCTCCCCAGACAGCTTCTCTTTGGCCTTGGTTTATGTCTCTATCCACCAATAGAATATTCTTCAAAAATTCTACTGGCTGGATTGTGAGCATCTCCCAAGGCAGGGGCAGATACAGGGTCACTGCTGAAATCCTTTCTGACAAACCAGCCTGTGCTGATGTGCTTGTCTGCCCTGTAATTTGTGGCCAAGTTGTCCGCGTTGTCGGGTCTTCAGCCTTTGTTTCTGAACCTCCTGACATGGATCCTCTGGAGTACAATCCATTTGATTCTCTTCCAGACTCCCCAGTAGATGTCTTTGATGCACTCTGTGAGTCTCCAAGGGTACTTCTCCACAAATATTCTCTACCACAGGCTGGCTGTCAGCATATTGTTGATGCTATCCAGAGTGGTACTGCCAGTGCTGTCTGCGATGGTTCATTTGATCCGGAACTTCTCAGAGGAACTTCTGCATTCATTCTGTCACCCAATACCTCCACCAAGTCTGCTTCCTTGTTCCTCACTGGCTGTAATTTTGTCAGTGGATCCCCTGAGGATCAGTCATCCTATAGGAGTGAACTGGCAGGTATCATTGGGGTTCTCACCTGTTGCACTGCTCTGGTGAGTCTTTATGATATTGCTTCTGGCTCTATCACCATTGCTCTGGACGGTGACACAGCTCTCAAACAGGCCCAGGGAGCTTGGCCATTGGTTATTTCCCAAAAGTCTTTTGATTATGTTTATGTCATCAGAAACATGACTTCTGCCCTTCCAATTTCTTTGAACTTTCAGTGGGTTCAGGGACATCAAGCTGGAATCTTTCTTGATTGGTGGGCACTTCGCAATCACCAGGTTGACAGCATGGCAAAGGCTTTTCTCTCTGTCCATAGAGCTTCTGCCCATCACTATCCCAGACTTGTGTTTGAGCCCTGGGCCTTTTCTCTAAATGGTTGCAAGTGTTCAAGGTTTGATCAGAATGCTTTGCATGTTGCTATTTCCGGTCCTCCTCTTCTCAAATATTGGCAGACCCACCATGATATTCCTATTCCACAACCTGTTTTGAGTTCCATCCATTGGTGTGCCCATCTGACTGCCTTCAAGCGTTTACCTCCTGGCATGCAAAGGTGGTTTGTCAAGTTTGCTTCTGGATGCATTGGTGTTGGCAACCAACTCCTCCACTACCAGTATCAGGATCACTCCAGGTGCCCCTTGTGTGATGCAGACAACGAGAAGGTTTCTCATGTGCTCTCCTGCAAGGATCCTGGGGCTGTCAGGCACAGTGTGTCAGCTTTCAAGGGACCACCGCAGAAGAGGCTTGAAGTTGAACAAACTGATCCCTCATTGGTGGCTGCCATTGTGGATCTTCTCACCAGAGTTCGGAAGGGCCAGAGGATTTATCCATCATCCTACCCACTTGCAATTGCTTCCGCTGTCAGGGCACAGAGGACTATTGGTTGGCACAACTGGCTCCTTGGTAGGTGGTCCCCTCGCTGGTACCAAATCCAGGCTGACTACTACTCCCACATTGGAAGCAAGCGCTCTCCCAAACGTTGGGCTACAGCTATCATCCATCAGTTCTTTCTTACCTCCTGGGATCTTTGGACCTACCGAAATGAACGACTCCATGGTCCTGGGGGTACCCTTGATGCTGAACAACACCAATCTCTTGATGCTTCCATCACCTCTGAATTAGCAATTGGTGCAGCCGGTGCACTTCCCCAGTCACACTCCCTTTTACAAACCCCTTTCCACGTCCTACAAGGTTACACCCTGACTGCCAAGAGGCAGTGGCTTGCAACCATCCACCTTACCAGGAAGCAGTATGCAGCGCCTGTCCCCCCAGTGCAGCCATACCAACAAGAGGCTGCTCTTCTCAGAGCCTGGCTTACTGGACCTCAGGGTTGATTACACTTTGTACCTTGGTTTTGTCTTCTGTTCCTGCTTCTTCTCCTGCCCCACCCCTTTTGATACTGGTTTGCATCCCAATATCATCCCATCTCATTTTCTCTCAAGTCCCAATTTTGTGGGACTTGTTTTGTTCCTTTCCCTGTTTGATGTTCAAGGTTTGTTTGAAAAATTTGTCGTTCTACCACTTGGGGTCCTGACTCTATGATGGAGGCGATGTTAAAGTCTGGTTACAGACTGAGTAATTTAGTTTCACCTTTGGTGATTAAAGTTATTTAAATACGTATATTATTATTATTACAATGCAGGATGACTCTCTTCCCTTTTTTGGTGATGGTGATGCCAGAGATTGGGAGCTTGTTGATGATGACTTGTCAGTTGACCTTGCCCCAGACCTCACTTTTGATCTAGATTTGCACTTTAACCTCCAAGCCCGTGCTGACAGTGGTGGTGGTGGCTTTGATGACTCCCAATCCATGGATACTTTAGCTACAGGCACTTCCAATCTCACTGCTGTCCAGGCTTCACCGCCTGCAGGTGCTGCTCCTCCTGGAGGTGATCCTCCCAATGCTGCCAAGGCTGGTGCCTCCCCAGGTGTCTCTCCTGATGTCCCCCCTGCAGTTCCTGATCCTCCCAATACTGCCATGGCTGGTGCCTCCCCTGTGGCCTCTCCTGATGTCTCAACTGAAGTTCCTGCTGTCCCGCCTTCTGGTTTGCCTGGTGGTGAGGAAGATGCAGCCTCTGCTTTGAGGGTTGGAGTTGCTGCTATTGCATTCTCCTCCAGCCATGATGCTAGTGTCAGTGATTTGAGCCATGCCAATGTCTCCACCAAATCAGCTCCGGCATCTTTTTCTACCGTGCAACAGACTCGGTTTCCTTCTGATCATGGTTAGATCTTCTGGTATGAGGTTTGATGGGATGCCCTCCACACCAAATCCCATCAATGCTTCTACTGTTTCTCCCTTTTTCCCCTCCGCCTCTTTCCCTGCTTCTCAATTTGTACAATTAACTCTTCATGGAGACTCTCTTGATGCTAAGGATTCCGATAGTTTTGGTCATCCTTTTCCTCAAGCTCCATCATCTAATTCCACCATCATCACCTTCCAAAACATTGGGCCTCAGCATAGAGCTGCCTTTATGTCCAGGTCCAAGCACAACTCCCGTCAATTTGTTAACAGCAAAGCTGGGGTGGCGCTTTTTGCTGAACATTGTTTGAATGAATCCAAACTCCTGCCCTGTGATCTTTTCAATCGGCGCATGAAGAATGTCTGTCCCTCAAGTTTTTCCTATCTTGCCAACAACAAGCATGAAGCTTCTGAATGCACATGGCTTCAGCCTGGAGGCACAGGTTTTTCCATTGACCAACTGTTCAGTTCCCACAAGGTTGCTCATGGGGCTGATCCTTCTGGTCTTGGCAGATGGTCCTTTGTCAGGTTTCAGGGAAGGGATGGCTACACTGTCACCATGTTTTCTGCCTACTGCCCAGTTGAAAATGATAGGGATCTTGGCTCAGTCTGGAATCAACAGTACCGCTACTTTCAAGCAGCTGAAAATCTTTTCAGTCCTAATCCATGCATCCTTTTTCACAGGGATTTGACTGCTACCCTTCAGGTCTGTCTGGGGGCAGGTGACCAGGTCATTCTTGGGATTGATCAAAATGCTGATGTTAGGACTGATGGCTTGTCCTTTGAGCTCCAGGCTCTGGGTTTCAGAGAGGCCATTCTTACCCTTCATAGTCAGTCTTCTCCTCCTGCCACCCACAACAGAAACACTACCAGAACACCAATTGATGCCATTTGGGTCTCTGAGAATGTTGATGTTCTCAGGGCTGGGTATTGTCCCTTTGGTGGTGCCCATGGTATGGAATCTGACCATCGCATGCTCTGGATTGAAGTCTGTAATTGCAGCCTCATGGGCAAACATCTGCCACCTCCTGTGAGCTTCTCTCATTCCAAACTTCAGTCCTCCCACCCTCATCTGCGCCAACGGTATTTCAAGCGTGTGAGGCACAGCTTTCTCAAGGCTGGAGTGTTCTCTCTCCAAGCTAAGCTGGAGCACCTCTTGGCTCAGTTTCAGTCTGGGGATATTTCTGTGCGCGCTGATCTCATCAATACATACGAAGTCCTCCATGAAACCTCCACCTCTCTCAGGCTCTCTGTTGAACAAAACCTTTGCCACACTAGAGCTGGTGGGTTGGTTCCATGGTCACCCCAGCTGCAAGTTTACCGTGATACAATTGACTTTTGGAGGCGTGTTGTTAAGTTGCGACAGGGTGTGTCCACCAGTCATACTGTTTTGAAAAGGTTGGCCTGCAAGCTTTCTCTCTACAAAGGAGAACACAGTGATCTTTCAAGTGCTCTCCTCCATCTGAAACAAGCTTACAGGCAATACCGGGCAGTGAAGAAGTTGGCCCCCTCATGGAGAGACTCCTTCAATCAAGGTCTGGTGGATGCACTTCTTGCTGAAGGCAAGCCTCACAACCAGAGTGCTTCCCAGATTCGTGCCAGGATGCGCAGGGAACGGCTTCAACGAGAGCTTGGCCTTGCTGCTAGGTCTAATAATAATAATATACTTATTTAAGTAGGAAAATCCACCGAAGGTGGTTAAAAGCTACTCAGTCTGTAACCAGACTTTATTGTCGCCTCAATCGAAGAGTCAGGACCCCAAGTCGTAGAACGACGCGCCGCCTCAACCATGGGGAATAGGCCCCAGGTTGTAAAGACGGCTATTTTGCAAACGAACCTTGGTAAGAAACAGGAAAAAAACAAACCAGTCCAGAGCACAACAGACACTGCTGTTGCAAAGCGTACAGGAGACGGGGTAACAAGAACGTGAAAGGGAAAGACACAAGCAAAACTGTCCCTGGAATGCTGCTGTAAAGCATCAGTAATGCTAGTGGTCAGCCGACACAAGCAAAACCCTTCCTCAGATACATAGTATCAGTAATGCAAGTGGTCAGCGTACAAAAGCAAAACTCCTCTCTAAATGCTGGATTGCAGCATCAGTAATGCGAGTAGTCATCCCCAAACACATTCCCCTACCGTATGGTACATCAAAAGAACAAGAGCAAAATTTCTCAGGTAATGCTCGTGTACCGTGTACCGTACCATGTAATGCACATCACTTAGAGGCAGTGGAGCCTACTACCAAATTCGTAACAGCTGCTGCTGTCCTCCTGTTAGAACTTGGTAGTAGCTTGGAAACAAGGGCTCTAAGTGATAACACTTATGGACCATCAGGGCTATAGGCTTGAAAACAGATCACAGCTGTACTGTGAACTGGAGGGGTATATGTTGGTGGTGGAGCGTTAAGTAACATGTACTTAGCAGCTTTGGGGCTTGGGTCAGAAAAACAGTAGGTCCATAATCGAAATCAATTATGGTCCAGCAGGGCAGTAGACTTGAAAACAGATGACAGTTGAAGTGTGCACCTGAAAGGGTTATGTAGGTGGGAGAGCCTTAAGCAGACTGTACTTAGCGGCTTTGGGGCTTGGGTCAGGAAAAAAAGGACCTTAAGCGAAAACACTTAAAGTCCAGCAGGGCAGTAGACGTGAAAACAGATGACAGTTGAAGAGTGCATCTGAGAGGTATATGTAGGTAGGAGAGCCTTAAGCGAGCTGTACTTAGCGGCTTTGGGGCTTGGGTCAGAAAACAGTAGGACCTTAAGCGAAAACACTTAGGGTCCAGCAGGGCAGTAGACTTGAAAACAGATGACATTTATACTGTACACCTGAGAGGGTTATGTAGGTGGTGGGGCCTTAAGCAAACTGTACTTAGCGGCTTTGGGGCTTGGGTTAGAAAACAGTAGGACCATAAGCGAAAACACTTATGGTCCAGCAGGGCAGTAGACTTGAAAACAGATGACATTGATACTGTACACCTGAGAGGGTTATGTAGGTGGTGGAGCCTTAAGCAAACTGTACTTAGCGGCTGTGGGGCTTGGATCAAAAAACAGTAGGACCATAAGCGAAAACACATATGGTTCAGCAGGGCAATGGACTTGAAAACAGATGACATCTGGAATTTCTTGTAGAAATATTCCTACAGTGGAAGAACCTTAAGTGAGAATCACTTAAGCAGCTTGGAAACAGTGTAGAACATTAAGTATAAGATATACTTAGCGGCCGGTGTTGCTGCTGTACGGTAGAGTCTGTACTGGAATTGCTGTAGAAAATTATGTGTCGGTTTTGTTTTGGTTGTTGCTGCTGCTCGATCGATCGGCCGTGTGGTGAATTGGCAACCAAATCAACCAAAAGAAGCAGCCAGCAACTGAACCAATAGCAGAAACGAAGAGCGCAGGTCTTGGTTAATACATGTAGGTCCTGGGGTTGTGATTGGGGGTGTATAAGGGAGCGAGATATCGCATGGTAAAGTTGTGTAGAAATCTACGTATTTTTAGTACTGGAACATCGGAACGTCGGACAAAATGCGCGATGCGCAAATTGTGGCCTTGCTGCTAGGTCTATTCGGGGACGTGTCAACAAGTCAGCTGTCTTGAGAGCTATTGCAGTTGGCCATGATGGTGTTGAACAGGTCTTGGAGTCCCAGTCTACTATGGTTCCAGCTATGGCTGAATCCAATGTCAGGCGTCAACAGCAGTGTCTTGGCACTCCCTCCATGACTCCCTCCTTCATTCAAGATTTTGGCTACCTAGGCACAGCCCATGCTTCTGCCCAAGTTCTTGATGGCACATACATTCCTCCTCCTGCCACTGACAAGTACCTTTCTGAATTTCTTTCCTGTCTCAAAGTCCCTGACTCTATTCTGAGTTTGCCCCCCTTTGACTATTCAGTGTGTCCAGCTGACAATGCTGCTGCCTGGAAATGCCAGAGGGAACACACAGCCAGTGAACCTTCTTGTTTGAGTTTTGCACACCACAAGGCTTTTGCCCTTGATCCACAGTTGAACCAGTTTGACACTCTCCTGAGATCAGTCCCATTGATTGTTGGCTTCTCTCCTTCTGCTTGGCAGGTCATCACTGAGGTTGAGATCTTCAAGAAACCTGGTGAATATAGAGTGGATAAGATGAGGCTTATCCAGTTGATGTCTCCTGAGTTCCAAATCAACAACAAGATGATTGGCAGACGCATTCTTGCCCATGCTGAACTTGCCAATGCAGTGGCTGTTGATCAACATGGTAGCAGGAAACACCACAAGGCCGTCAACACCTGCCTGAACAAGAAGCTCATATGTGATGTGTTGCGGCAGAAGCGCAGATCTGGTGCTGTTGCTATGAATGATGCCAAGGGCTGTTATGATAGGATATCTCATCCCATTGCAGGTCTCACTCTTCAGAGCTTTGGGGTTCCTGCCCATGTGTGTGAGGTTCTCCTGTCTACTCTGCAACATGCCAAGCACCACATCAATGAACCTGTTCCTCTCAGTGGTTGTGGCCAAGGCAACGGTATTGGTCCAACTCTTTGGGCTTTGGTGTCAACAATTGTCTTCCGAATGATGCAACAGGCTGGGCATGGTGTCCATCTTTTCTTTGTCACTGCAATTGGTTTCTCTTGTGGGTTTTGCCTTTGTGGATGACACAGATCTGTTTTGTGCTGGCTCTGATTCCTCAACCTCTGGTGAGGCCTTGGCTGTTGACTTTCAGGAAGCTCTTGACAGATGGGCTGGTGGCATTATTGCCACTGGTGGTGCTATTGAACCTGCCAAATCTTTCTGTTATTTGATTGATTTCAAATGGAATGGATCTGGTTGGGACTATCGCTCAATTGATGAAATGCCTGGTGACTTCTCTGTTGCTGACAAGAATGGCACTCGAGCTACCCTGGATCGGTTTGAAGTTGACCATGCTGACAAGACCCTTGGGGTTTTTATCTCCATGGATGGCAATGAGGAAGCCCAGATTGCTCATATGAAGTCCCAGTCTCAGTCTTTTGGATCTCAACTCAAGGCTTCCAAGTGTGAGAAGAGAGCCTCCCTCTACACCTTCAAGTATTCTTTCATGAAGTCTGTTGAATACCCCATGCCTGTCACGCAACTTGATGAGGCCACCTGGACTAAGATTATTCACCCAGCTCTTGTTCCTGTGCTGAACAAAGCAGGGATGTCCCGGACATTTCCTAGACATGTATTCTATGGTCCTTCCCTCTATCAAGGCTTTGGTTTCATCCATCCATACCTCCTCCAAGAGTTTAGCCATATTGCCATTCTCTTTCAGGAATCTGTCAGGTCCTCGCAAACTGGTAGGATTCTCAGGCTAACTGCTGAGGCTCTCCGGCTTGAACTTGGCTTTCCTCTTCATCTTGGTGTCACACCCTATCATCCTTTTGCTTCATACGTCACTCCTTGCTGGTACAAACATGTGTGGAAGTTTTTCTCTGTTCACCCTGTGAGCTTGGTTGAAGCCTTCCCAGATCTTCCTCTGCTACATTCCAATGACTGTTATCTCATGCAAGCCTTTGTCAACGCTGGCTTCAGAGGTGCTGACTTGTCCCTCTTGAATCACATTCGAATGTCCCTCAAGGCTATTTCCCTTGCTGATATTTGTACTCCAGATGGGAAAAGACTCTCTCCCATGGCTTTCCAGCTGACATCCTCCAATCACTTGAGGGATCATCTTGACTGGCCTAGATGTCCTCCATCTTGGCCTCCAGCAGCACAGCGCTTATGGACTAAGGCTCTTCAGACCTGTTTTCTTCCCCCCTGTCCACCCCCTGCAGCCAGGGCACTGGCTCCTTCTTTTCACTTTGGGCATTGGCTCTCTCCCCAGACAGCTTCTCTTTGGCCTTGGTTTATGTCTTTATCCACCAACAGAATATTCGTCAAAACTTCTACTGGCTGGATTGTGAGCACCTCCCAAGGCAGGGGCAGATACAGGGTCACTTCTGAACTCATTTCTGACAAACCAGCCTGTGCTGATGTGCTTGTCTGCCCTGTTATTTGCGGCCAAGTTGTATGCGTGCTTGGGTCCTCAGCCTTTGTTTCTGAACCTCCTGATATGGATCCTCTGGAGTACAATCCATTTGATTCTCTTCCAGACTCCCCTGCAGATGCCTTTGATGCACTCTGTGAGTCTCCAAGAGTACTTCTCCACAAATATTCCCTACCACAGGCTGGCTGTCAGCACCTTGTTGATGCTATTGAGAGTGGTACTGCCAGTGCTGTCTGTGATGGTTCATTTGATCCGGACCTTCTCAGAGGAACTTCTGCTTTTATTCTGTCACCCAATACCTCCACCAAGACTGCTTCATTGTTCCTCACAGGCTATAATTTTGTCAGTGGGTCCCCTGCGGATCAGTCATCCTATAGGAGTGAACTGGCAGGTATCATTGGGGTTCTCACCTGTTGCACTGCTCTGGTGAGTATCTTTGATATTGCTTCTGGCTCTATCACCATTGCCCTAGATGGTGACACAGCTCTCAAACAGGCTGAGGGATCATGGCCATTGGTTATTTCCCAGAAGTCTTTTGATTATGTTTATGTCATCAGAAACATGATTTCTGCCCTGCCAATCTCTGTGCACTTTCAGTGGGTTCAGGGCCATCAAGCTGGAATCTTTCTTGATTGGTGGGCCCTTCGCAATCATCAGGTTGACAGCATGGCAAAGGCATTTCTCTCTGTCCATAGAGCTTCTGCCCATCACTATCCCAGACTTGTGTTTGAGCCCTGGGCATTTTCTCTCAATGGATGCAAGTGTTCAAGGTTTGATCAAAATGCTTTGCATGTTGCCATTTCTGGTCCTCCTCTTCTTAAATATTGGCAGACCCACCATGATATCCCCATTCCACAACCTGTTTTGGGTTCCATCCATTGGTGTGCCCATCTGTCTGCCTTCAAACGACTCCCTCCTGGCATGCAAAGGTGGTTTGTCAAATTTGCTTCTGGATGCATTGGTGTTGGCAACCAACTCCTTCACTACCAGTATCAGGATCACTCCCGGTGCCCATTGTGTGATGCAGACAACGAGAAGGTTTCTCATGTGCTCTCTTGCAAGGATCCTGGGGCTGTCAGGCACAGTGTGTCTGCCTTCAAGGGACCCCTGCAGAACAGGCTTGAAGTTGAACAAACTGATCCATCATTGGTGGCTGCCATTGTGGATCTTCTCACCAGAGTTCGGAAGGGCCAGAGGATTTATCCATCATCCTACTCACTTGCAATTGCTTCTGCTGTCAGGGCACAGAGGACTATTGGTTGGCACAACTGGCTCCTTGGTAGGTGGTCCCCTCGCTGGTACCAAATCCAGGCTGATTACTACTCCCACATTGGAAGCAAGCGATCTCCCAAACGCTGGGCTACAGCTATCATCCATCAGTTCTTTCTTACCTCCTGGGATCTTTGGACCTACAGAAATGAACGACTCCACGGTCCTGGGGGAACCCTTGATGCTGAACAACACCAATCTCTTGATGCTTCCATTTCCTCTGAATTGGCAATTGGTGCAGCTGGTGCACTCCCCCAGTCACACTCCCTTTTACAAACCCCTTTCCAAGTCCTACAAGGTTACACCCTGACTGCCAAGCGGCAGTGGCTTGCAACCATCCACCTTGCCAGGAAGCAGTATGCAGCACCTGTCCAACCTGTGCAGCCATACCAACGAGAGGCTGCTCTCCTCAGAGCCTGGCTTACTGGACCTCAGGGTTGATTCCACTTTGTACCTTGGTTTTGTTTTCTGTTCCTGCTTCTCATCCTGTCCCATCCCTTTTGATACTGGATCTTATCCCAATATCTTCATTCCCATTTCACTTTCTCTCAAGTCCCTATTTTGTGGGACTTGCATGTCTTTTTCCCTGCTTGATGTTCAAGGTTTGTTTGAAAATTTGTCGTTCTGCCACTTGGGGTCCTGACTCTATGATGGAGGCGACGTTAAAGTCTGGATACAGACTGAGTAATTTAGTTTCACCTTTGGTGATTAAAGTTATTTAAATACGTATATTAATTAATTAAGAGCTTCTGCCCATCACTATCCCAGACTTGTGTTTGAGCCTTGGGCTTTTTCTCTCAAGGGATGCAAGTGTTCAAGGTTTGATCAAAATGCTTTGCATGTTGCCATTTCTGGTCCTCCTCTTCTTCAATATTGGCAGACACACCATGATATTCCCATTCCACAACCTGTTTTGAGTTCCATCCATTGGTGTGCCCATCTGTCGGCCTTCAAGCGTCTACCTCCTGGCATGCAACGGTGGTTTGTCAAGTTTGCTTCTGGCAGTATTGGTGTTGGCAACCAACTCCTTCACTACCAGTATCAGGATCACTCCAGGTGCCCATTGTGTGATGCCGACAACGAGAAGGTGTCTCATGTGCTCTCCTGCAAGGACACTGGGGCAGTACAGCACAGTGTGTCAGCTTTCAAGGGACCCCTGCAGAAGAGGCTTGAAGTTGAACAGACTGATCCATCATTGGTTGTTGCCATTGTGGATCTTCTCACCAGAGTTCGGAAGGGCCAGAGCATTTATCCATCATCCTACTCCCTTGCAATTGTGTCTGCTGTCAGGGCACAGAGGACAATTGGTTGGCACAACTGGCTTCTTGGTAGGTGGTCTCCTCGCTGGTATCAAATCCAGGCTGACTACTACTCCCACATTGGAAGCAAGCGCTCTCCCAAACGTTGGGCTACAGCTATCATCCATCAGTTCTTTCTTACCTCCTGGGATCTTTGGACCTATAGGAATGAACGACTCCATGGTCCTGGGGGAACCCTTGATGCTGAACAACACCAATCTCTTGATGCTTCCATTTCCTCTGAATTGGCAATTGGTGCAGCTGGTGCACTTCCCCAGTCACACTCCCTTTTACAAACCCCTTTCCAAGTCCTACAAGGTTACACCCTGACTGCCAAGAGGCAGTGGCTTGCAACCATCCACCTTGCCAGG
Organism: Pseudo-nitzschia pungens; assembly: GCA_037355855.1. Lineage (NCBI taxonomy): Eukaryota > Bacillariophyta > Bacillariophyceae > Bacillariales > Bacillariaceae > Pseudo-nitzschia > Pseudo-nitzschia pungens. The sequence goes on from CM074767.1 coordinate 3,034,649, forward strand.
AAGCAGTATGCAGCACCTGTCCAACCAGTGCAGCCATACCAACGAGAGGCTGCTCTCCTCAGAGCCTGGCTTACTGGACCTTAGGGTTGCTTCCACTTTGTACTTTGTTTTTGTCTTCTGTTCCTGCTTCTCATCCTGTCATATACCTTTTGATACTGGATCTTATCCCACTATCTTCCTTCCCATCTCATTTTTCCTCAAGTCCCTCTTTTGTGGGACTTGTTTTGTTCTTTTCCCTGTCTGATGTTCAAGGTTTGTTTGAAAAATTTGTCGTTCTGCCACTTGGGGTCCTGACTCTCTGATGGAGGCGACGTTAAAGTCTGGTTACAGACTGAGTAATTTAGTTTCACCTTTGGTGATTAAATAATAATAATATACTTATTTAAGTAGGAAAATCCACCGAAGGTGGTTAAAAGCTACTCAGTCTGTAACCAGACTTTATCGTCGCCTCAATCGAAGAGAGTTTAGGCCCCAAGTTGTAGAACGACGCGTCGCCTCAACCATGGGGGATTTGGTCCCCAGGTTGTAAAGACGACTATTTTGCAAACGAACCTTGGTAAGAAACAGGAAAAAAACGAACCAGTCCAGAGCACAACAGACACTGCTGTTGCAAAGCGTACAGGAAACGGGGTAACAAGAACGTGAAAGGGAAAGACACAAGCAAAACTGTCCCTCCAATGCTGGTGTGCAGCATCCGTAATGCTAGTGGTCAGCTGACACAAGCAAAACCCTGACTAGATACATGGTATCTGTAATGCTAGTGGTCAGCGTACAAAAGCAAAACTCCTCTCTGAATGCTGGAGTGCAGCATCACCAGTAATGCGAGTAGTCATCCCCAAACACATTCCCGTAACCTTACCGTATGGTACATCAAAAGAACACGAGCAAAATTTCCCAGGTAATGCTCGTACATTCAGTACCTGCCATCGTAGTGGTACCTGCTGGTACCTAGGTATAACACATAGAGGCGGTGGAGCCTACTACGAAATTCAAAACAGCTGCTGTCCTCCTGTTAGAATGTCGTAGTAGCTTGGAAACAAGGGCTCTAAGTGAGAACACTTAATACCAGCAGGCCTGTAGTCTTGGAAACAGGTGACAGCTGTACTGTGAACTGAAGGGGTATAAGTAGGTGGTAGAGCGTTAAGTAAAGGGTACTTAGCGACTTTGGGGCTTGGGTCAGAAAAACAGTAGGTCCATAATCGAAAACACTTATGGTCCAGAAGGGCAGTAGACTTGAAAACAGATGACAGTTGAAGTGTGCACCTGAGAGGGTTATGTAGGTAGGAGAGCCTTAAGCAAGCTGTACTTAGCGACTTTGGGGCTTGGGTCAGAAAAACAGTAGGACCTTAAGCGAAAACACTTATGGTCCAGCAGGGCAGTAGACTTGAAACAGATGACAGTTGAAGTGTGCACCTGAGAGGGTTATGTAGGTGGTGGAGCCTTAAACGAACTGTACTTAGCGGCTTTGGGGCTTGGGTCAGAAAACAGTAGGACCTTAAGCGAAAACACTTATGGTCCAGCAGGGCAGTAGACTTGAAAACAGATGACAGTTGAAGAATGCATCTGAGAGGTATATGTAGGTGGTGGAGCCTTAAACGAACTGTACTTAGCGGCTTTGGGGCTTGGGTCAGAAAACAGTAGGACCTTAAGCGAAAACACTTATGGTCCAGCAGGGCAGTAGACTTGAAAACAGATGACAGTTGAAGAATGCATCTGAGAGGTATATGTAGGTGGTGGAGCCTTAAACGAACTGTACTTAGCGGCTTTGGGGCTTGGGTCAGAAAACAGTAGGACCATAAGCGAAAACACTTATGGTCCAGCAGGGCAGTAGACTTGGAAACAGATGACATCTGGAATTTCTTGTAGAAATATTCCTACAGTGGAAGAACTTTAAGTGAGTATCACTTAAGCAGCTTGGAAACAGTGTAGAACAGTAAGTATAAGATATACTTAGGTGCCTTGGAATGGAGCTGGGAAACAGATCGAAGCAATAGGCATGTACGTTGTGGGTGTTGCTGTTGCTGTACGGTAGAATCTGTACTGGAATTGCTGTAGAAAATTATGTGTCGTTTTTGGTTTGGTGTGCTGCTGCTGCTCGATCCTTGGCCGAGTGGTGAATTGGCAACCAAAGCAACCAAACAAAGCAGCCAGCAACTGAACCGATAGCAGAAACGAAGAGCGCAGGTCTTGGTTAATACATGTAGGTCCTGGGGTTGTGATTGGGGGTGTAAAAGGGAGCGAGATATCGCATGGTAAAGTTGTGTAGAAATCTACGTATTTTTAGTACTGGAACATCGGAACGTCGGACAAAATGCGCGTCGCGCAAATTGTTCACCTTTGGTGATTAAAGTTATTTAAATACGTATATTATTATTATTGTTCTTAGGGCATTCGGACCAGTCATTGTTGTGGCCTTGAATTTGACAGGGATTGGATTTCTTCTTGTTTTTGTTCTGGCTAGTGTGGTTGCCAGAGCGTTTCTTGTTGTTGGAAGTAGTAGAACTGTTAGGACGTCTCCCATTGTTCTTGTTCTTCTGCTTGCTGAGCCGGTCGAGACTACTCATGTGGTCTACGATGAATTGCGCTGTAGTGTCTCTTGTAATGCCGAGGTGGATTCGAACGTAGTCCTCGATCCAGCTATTGGGGTAGCTGTGGAGCAATATGGTGAGTTGTTGCAGATGGTCCAGATCGGCGACATAGCCATGTAACTTGGCTGTATATTTCATGACGACCATGAGCCGATCTGTGTCGTCTTTGCAGGTCGATTCCACTTCCTTCTTGCACGCCGCACTTCGAAGACAGATGTGCATGAGATCACGTGCATCTTCTGCGTTGTAGTATAGCTTGATAGAGGCCTTGAATGCTGACTTGAAGCCATCTCTTGTTAGTGGATGAACTCCTTGGTTATTTCCTCGAGTTGTTCTTGAGAGCGTTCAGCACTTAGTTTGAGCGCCGACACACAGGCACCTGCCAAAGTACTTGATGAGCTGTGTATTTGGTATGCCTAGGTCTTCTGCGGCGTTCATGAAGGCTTCTTTGGTGTGGAGTAGTTCTTCTAGGCCTCCTTTGTCTGTAAAGAGGGGGACCTTGACGCTATCCGAGTGATCTTCTGCGTCGTAAACCAACAGGGTGACGAGCTTGGGCTTGGAGCTGTCGAAGGAGCTCTTGTAGGAGATAGGAGGATCTCTGTATATTCCTGCCATGTTGAAAAGGTTGGTGGAGAGTTGCTTGTGAGGGATACAAGGTGCCTCTCTTGTTGAGGATAGGGGATTTCGATGATTATTCGATCGGTTGTTCTGTTCAGTACTGAATTCTACTGTTTTCTACGTTGAAGATAAACAGTAATCACTGTGTTACACTCTAAGGTAGAAAAATTGGAGTAGTATGAAAATTGTGACTTATCGTTAACTCTTAAGAGAGCATTTCAGTTTTTGTGTGAACGTTTGAGTATACACGAGTGTTTGAATATATGCAAGCATGCCTCGCTAATATTTGAATATCGGCACACATGCATTGCCAGGCTGTCCGGCGTACAGTTTGAATTCAATTCAAACACCAGTCAGCTCTTATATTTAAAGCCAGGCGGCTTGTATGTGGGATTCGGTTAATTATTTAATCGTGGTTCATGCTCGCTACGCTAGCATGTCACACAGGATCATCATGTATTTGATTCTCTGCATTCCCGAAAGACCAAGATCATCATGCATTTGGTTCTCTGCGTTGATATTGCTCGTCAGCAATCTTCGGAGATCTAATCGGTAGATAAATCATCTTGTACTGGTCTGAAAATAGGGGAAAGCATTAACAATAATAACACGTATATCCCTGGCAAATAGTGAGACTACAGTGGACTGTTCAAGGTCTATTGCATACACTTAGTCAATACAAGGCACTTCCCTAGAGGTACATCGGAATCGATCGAAAGGGAGGGCATGATAGGTGTGTTTTATTTTAGAGCATAAAGAAAAGAGTGAATACAGGGAGCTGAGCTGCGCTCAGCTCTGTATCGTATCGTAACAGCGTTCCGATAAATAACTCGTATAATAACAGAGCTCCGTAGCTCCAGTACTGTATTCTACGAGTAGCGCACGGAGTATCGTATCTCCGATTTTAATTATTAGCGATCCAATCGTATGCTAGCTCACTTATGCTAGCCCGTTGGGTAACTGTCTGGGCCGGGTATCCGGTCATAGTACATATTATACACCAATGACCCGACCCCGGCGGTAGCATAGTATCTTAGCATGGTATCATGGTAGGTTAGCATCTTTCAGTATCTCGTAGCATTAGCAACCCTAACCCTGTAGCATTTAGCTACACCATAACAGGTGCTTTACTCGGGGTACGTACGATTGGTACAAATCGTACACGACGGCCCTAGTAATTTCTGCTAGCACCCATACCAAACAGGATAGGTCTGTTGCTAAGCCTGTTGCTAAGCCTGTTGCTAAGCCTGTTGCTAAGCCTGTTGCTAAGCCTGTTGCTAAGCCTGTTGCTAAGCCTGTTGCTAACCATTTAACACACAGCTCTAGCACTCAGCTCAGCACCTGTTAGTCAGCTACTGGATGCTGCTGCCTGTAGCCCCAGTACCTCTCCTACACAGGAGCCTTAGCACAGACCATAGCACCCACCTTGAATATCTTCATATCTCTCCACTCCTCGTCGATCAATTGCAGCAGCAGCAGCAACAACGACAGGAACATCAATCAATTGCAGCTCACTCACAAAAGACCAGGATCATCATGCATTTGGTTTGCTGCATTCCTGAAAGACCGGGATCATCATATATTTGTGTACAGGCACTCACCAAAGACCGGGATCATCATGTATTTGGTTCCCTACCGTGCTTGCGAAACACACAAAAGACTAGGATCATCATGTATTTGTGTACCGGCACTCACAAAAGACTGGGATCATCTTGTATTTGTTTCCGTACACTCCTGAATGACCGGGATCATCGTGTTGTTGTCTCTCTGCATTCCCGAAAGACTGGGATCATCATGTATTTGTGTACCGGCATTCACGAAAGACCAGGATCATCATGCATTTGGTTCCCTGCATTCCTGAAAGACCGGGATCATCGTTCTGTTGTTTCTCTGCATTCCCGAAAGACCAGGATCATCATGTATTTGGTTCCCTACACTCACAAAGACTGGGATCATCTTGTATTTGGTTCACTGGCGGCGCTTACGAAAGACTTGATGTCTCCTGAGTTCCAAATCAACAACAAGATGATTGGCAGACGCATTCTTGCCCATGCTGAACGTGCCAATGCAGTGGCGGTTGATCAACATGGAAGCAGGAAACACCACAAGGCCATCAACACCTGCTTGAACAAGAAGCTCATCTGTGATGTGTTGAGGCAGAAGCGCAGATCCGGTGCTGTTGCTATGAATGATGCCAAGGGCTGTTATGATAGAATCTCTCATCCCATTGCAGGTCTCACTCTCCAGAGCTTTGGTGTTCCTGCACATGTGTGTGAAGTTCTTCTGTCTACTCTGCAACATGCTAAGCACCACATCAAAACTGGTTTTGGTCGGTCAGGTCCTGTGTATGGTGATGAACCTGTTCCTCTCAGTGGTTGTGGCCAAGGCAATGGTATTGGTCCAACTCTTTGGGCTTTGGTGTCAACCATTGTCTTCCGAATGATGCAACAGGCTGGGCATGGTGTCCATCTTATCACTTCTTTGTCACTGCAACTGGTTTCTCTTGTGGGTTTTGCCTTTGTGGATGACACAGATTTGTTTTGTGCTGGCTCTGATTCCTCAACATCTGGTGAAGAATTAGCTGTTGACTTTCAGGAAGCTCTTGACCGATGGGCTGGTGGGATTATTGCCACTGGTGGTGCGATTGAACCTGCCAAATCTTTCTGTTATTTGATTGATTTCAAATGGAATGGATCCGTTTGGGACTATCGCTCCATTGCTGACATGCCCGGTGACTTCTCTGTTGCTGATAAGAATGGCAATCGCGCTACCCTGGATCGTTTTGAAGTTGACCATGCTGACAAGACCCTTGGGGTTTTTATCTCCATGGATGGCAATGAGGAAGCACAGATTGCTCACATGAAGTCACAGTCTCAGTCTTTTGGCTCTCAGCTCAAGGCTTCCAAGTGTGAGAAGAGGGCATCCCTCTACACATTCAAGTATTCTTTCATGAAGTCTGTTGAATACCCCATGCCTGTCACGCAACTTGATGAGGCCACTTGGACTAAGATAATTCACCCAGCTCTTGTTCCTGTGCTGAATAAAGCAGGGATGTCACGGACATTTCCCAGACATGTATTCTATGGTCCTTCCCTCTATCAAGGCTTTGGTTTCATTCACCCCTACCTCCTCCAAGAGTTCAGTCATATTGCCACCCTCTTTCAGGAATCTGTCAGGTCCTCCCAAACTGGTAGGATTCTCAGGCTAACTGCTGAGTCTCTACGGCTCGAACTTGGCATTCCTCTCCATCTTGGTGTCACACCATATCATCCTTTTGCTTCCTACGTCACTCCTTGCTGGTACAAACATGTGTGGGAGTTTTTCTCTGTTCACCCTGTGAGCTTGTTTGAAGACTTCCCAGATCTTCCCCTGCTACGTTCCAATGACTGCTATCTCATGCAAGCCTTTGTCAACGCTGGCTTCAGAGGTGCTGACTTGTCCCTCTTGAATCACATGCGCATGTCACTCAAGGCTATCTCCCTTGCTGATATTTGCACTCCTGATGGAAAGAGACTCTCTCCCATGGCTTTCCAGCTGACATCCTCCAATCACTTGAGGGATCATCTTGACTGGCCGAGATGTCCTCCATCTTGGCCTCCAGCAGCAAAGCGCTTTTGGACTAAGGCACTTCAGACCTGTTTTCTTCCCCCTTGTCCACCCCCTGCAGCCAGGGCACTGGCTCCTTCTTTTCATCTTGGGCCTTGGCTCTCTCCCCAGACAGCTTCTCTTTGGCCTTGGTTTTTGTCTCCATCCACCAACAGAATATTCTTCAAAACTTCTACTGGCTGGACTGTGAGCACCTCCCAGGGCAGGGGCAGATACAGGGTCACTGCTGAAATCCTTTCTGACAAACCAGCCTGCGCTGATGTGCTTGTCTGCCCTGTTATCTGTGGCCAAGTTGTTCGAGTGGTTGGGTCCTCAGCCTTTGTTTCCGAACCTCCTGACATGGATCCTCTGGAGTACAATCCATATGATTCTCTTCCAGACTCCCCAGTAGATGCCTTTGATGCACTCTGTGAGTCTCCAAGGGTACTTCTCCACAAATATTCCCTACCACAGGCTGGCTGTCAACACCTTGTTGATGCTATCCAGAGTGGTATTGCCAGTGCTGTCTGTGATGGGTCATTTGATCCGGACCTTCTCAGAGGAACTTCTGCATTCATTTTGTCACCCAATACCTCCACCAAGACTGCTTCATTGTTCCTCACTGGCTGTAATTTTGTCAGTGGATCCCCTGAGGATCAGTCATCCTACAGGAGTGAACTGGCGGGTATCATTGGAGTTCTCACCTGTTGCACTGCTCTGGTGCATCTTTTTGATATTGCTTCTGGCTCTATCACTATTGCTCTGGATGGTGACACAGCTCTCAAACAGGCTCAGGGATCTTGGCCTTTGGTTATTTCCCAGAAGTCTTTTGATTATGTTTATGTCATCAGAAACATGATTTCTGCCCTGCCAATCTCTGTGCACTTTCAGTGGGTTCAGGGCCATCAAGCTGGAATCTTTCTTGATTGGTGGGCCCTTCGCAATCATCAGGTTGACAGCATGGCAAAGGCCTTTCTCTCTGTTCATAGAGCTTCGGCCCATCACTATCCCAGACTTGTGTTTGAGCCTTGGGCATTTTCTCTCAATGGATGCAAGTGTTCAAGGTTTGATCAGAATGCTCTGCATGTTGCCATTTCTGGTCCTCCTCTTCTTAAATACTGGCAGACCCACCATGATATCCCCATTCCACAACCTGTTTTGAGTTCCATCCATTGGTGTGCCCATCTGTCTGCCTTCAAGCGATTACCTCCTGGCATGCAACGGTGGTTTGTCAAATTTGCTTCTGGATGCATTGGTGTTGGCAACCAACTACTTCACTACCAGTATCAGGATCACTCCCGGTGCCCATTGTGTGATGCAGACAACGAGAAGGTCTCTCATGTGCTCTCCTGCAAGGACACTGGGGCAGTACAGCACAGTGTGTCAGCTTTCAAGGGACCACTGCAGAAGAGGCTTGAAGTTGAACAAACTGATCCATCATTGGTTGTTGCCATTGTGGATCTTCTCACCAGAGTTCGGAAGGGCCAGAGAATTTATCCATCATCCTACTCACTTGCAATTGCGTCTGCTGTCAGGGCACAGAGGACTATTGGTTGGCACAACTGGCTCCTTGGTAGGTGGTCTCCTCGCTGGTACCAAATCCAGGCTGACTACTACTCCCACATTGGAAGCAAGCGCTCTCCCAAACGTTGGGCTACAGCTGTCATCCATCAGTTCTTTCTTACCTCCTGGGATCTTTGGACTTATAGGAATGAACGACTCCATGGTCCTGGGGGTACCCTGGATGCTGAACAACACCAATCTCTTGATGCTTCCATCACTTCAGAATTGGCAATTGGTGCAGCTGGTGCACTTCCCCAGTCACACTCCCTGTTACAAACCCCTTTCCACGTCCTACAAGGTTACACCCTGACTGCCAAGCGGCAGTGGCTTGCAACCATCCACCTTGCAAGGAAGCAGTATGCAGCGCCTGTCCCACCAGTGCAGCCATACCAACAAGAGGCTGCTCTTCTCAGAGCCTGGCTTACTGGACCTCAGGGTTGATTACACTTTGTACCTTGGTTTTGTCTTCTGTTCCTGCTTCTTATCCTGTCCCATCCCTTTTGATACTGGATCTTATCCCAATATCTTCATTCCCATTTCACTTTCTCTCAAGTCCCTCTTTTGTGGGACTTGTTTGTCCTTCCCCTGCTTGATGTTCAAGGTTTGTTTGAAAATTTGTCGTTCTGCCACTTGGGGTCCTGACTCTATGATGGAGGCGACGTTAAAGTCTGGTTACAGACTGAGTAATTTAGTTTCACCTTTGGTGATTAAAGTTATTTAAATACGTATATTATTATTATTATTACGAAAGACCAGGATCATCGTGCCATTGTTTCTCTGCATTCCAGAAAGACCAGGATCATCATGTTGTTGTCTCTCTACATTCCCAAAAGACCGGGATCATTGTGTTGTTGTCTCTTGGCATTCCCGAAAGACCAGGATCAGTCACAGCCAGTTGAGTTCATTGAAATATAGAAGTAGAAGAAACTGATTACATTACAGGTATGGACGGTTTACGTCACTATTAGTAACGGAAGAGTCACTAGGAGAGACTGAACTCACTTCAACGTGATGAAAGACAGACAATATTCAAATCCCAGTAACATGATGATTGGCTAATTAGCATGTCCTCTATGCGCAAGCCGAAAAACTATGCCGGCTCGATGCTGTCACTCGAAAATACACAATTTTCGGCCCAATTTCTGTATTCGGGAGGTTACTAAGGGAAGAATAAGCAAAGTTGTTTAAAAGTGAATATAGACCATTGTAGAGTAGAGCGTTAGCTAACAGACGATGTCTTTACTTTGAACAGAGGTGGTGTATGCAAGGAGATATTGCAAAAAGCAAAGATGCTGTCACTTGACGTGATCCATTATGGTAAACGTGATCCATTTTGTGATCCATTTTACCGGCGGTAACTTACGAAGTTCATCATCGCAATGGTAAAAGTCTTGGTCCGCTCGTCCGTCCTACGACCCCCGGATGGTCCAGCCAATCATTGATTCTTTCCTTTGTTTCGTTGAAAAAGCTTCGTTGCGGGTTCATCCTCAACTCTCGACTGCAACAGCTAAGGTTACCCTTCCCGACCGATCCATTTCCACTATGTGGTTCGACTGATCCGTCCCTGGTCTTGTCAAGAAAGAACAGAACACTCCATAGTTACGAAGGGACCATAAACAGTAAAAGTGTTTTTCTTTTAACATGGCGTCCCCAGCGAGCGCACAACCGATTTCGATGGTTGGGTCGGCGACTGACCCTAACCAGCAGTATCACCCCATGTTGGAGTTTCAAGCAGGCGTCACAGCGTGCCTTGTCAGCTGGTCAGCGCTCCGAACGGCAGTAGAAAGTGGATGGGGAGGTGGGGAGCGAGAATCTCAGAAAAAGGCAGAAGATCTTCGTTGCCACATCTTTACGAAATTTGATGGAAGGTTTCCGTTGGCAAACTATGACGCCTTCGACCTTGCGGATGATCTGGCGATATATATCGAAGAAGAGTTTTCTGTGACACTAGAAGACGATTCAGAACGGCAGCTAGCCGAAACCATTTTTCGGCTCTATGAATACTGTCTGAAGGGAGACCCTAGTTTTGCGAGGCAAATGGTTGCTCAAGCAGCAGGTGCAGTTGCTTTGAGTAGCCAGTTTCCGGTTAGGGTACAAACAACAGAGCACGATGACGATGACGAAGAAATGGAGTCGAATGAATCGTCCACGGCAGCGGGGACAACAGACCATACTGGAACAATGCAAACACCTACACAGCAATTTATACAAAACCCAATGATGCCACCCAATCTTGCGGACTATCTCGATCAACCAATGTTTGGAAAGGCTCAGAAAAAGAAAACCAATTCCGTTGAACCTATCAGACAACTAGGCGAAAAAGTTTCAGAAAGCGTTGTAGAGATGGACGAAGACGGATTCGCACCAGTAAAGAAAGGAAATCGACGACGATAGTCATACTAAGTATAGTCCCACTTATTTTTAACGAGAAGTGGCATTGTTCTCCCGGTAGAGTTCTAATTTTGAAAGATCTGACTACCTTCTCTAAGTAAATGTTACTCAATAGTACAAGTAGAAAGTATTTCGGGGTTCTTGGGCAAGATTTAAGATGGTCAGTGAATTCAATCGATTATTTCTGTGCGAATCTATGGTGTCTTGAAAGCATAATGGTCGTGTTTAGTATCCACCATAATCAAACAAGGAGTCAGTCCGTACAAGTTTCTGTATCGTCATGTCATCATCTTCGACCGCACCCAAATAACCAGATTCGGTCATTTCAATAGCCTCAATGCTATGTACGCATGGTCTGCAATCTCGTATCACCATCGTTGGCGACCAACTGTTGTCGTGAGTCCGCTGTACGTCTCTCCTAATGCTCTCCATGATGTCAAAGTCTCGAATGACACAGCGTTTGACAAACCGCCGCTCCATATTGAGTAAAGCATTAGATGCTATCGGTTCTCTCAAGTACGACTGCATGTATTTTTTCTCGTCCACACCCACATCAATATTGAACCAGCTAAGAGCACATTCGGTTGTGACCCCCAAAACGAAGACAGTTATCAGTATAATGGCCATGGTAGTCATGGCAAAATCCTTCCGATGACCCAAGTCATCAGGGAAAGTCCGAACGCAAGCATACGCAACAGCTCCTCGAAGCCCGCAGAACCAAAGCATATGAGTAGTATTCCTTCGAATTTTCAAATCTTTGCTTTCCCAAGGTGTTGCCGTCACCTCTGTAGCAACAGACTGATCGGAGAAAGACTGTGTCCGATAACCCAATTCAGCGTGAGGATGTCGGTGCTGTTGTTCACCACTATATGCCTCGTGCTCTGCAATAGTATGGTGTGCGATATGAGAACTGTGTTGCCTCTCGAAATTATTGACTGGTGCTGTGTAAGAATGTCCTTCTCTTTGTCCCCAATTCATATCAGGTCCTCCACATGAATTCTGTACAGATGGAATCGCCGACTCTTGAGAGAGACCTCCCTTAGCTGTGGACTTCAGTTCAGGATGGTGGTTGAACTCTGCCCATCCACTTGTAGGAGACGGTATTCTATCCTTCAGTAATAGTAGCCTATTGAAGATGAATGCAAGCGGATAGACGTTCAAGGCCCGAGCAATCAAACAGGCCAGTAGTGCCCACCCAATAAAAACCCAATTCCAATATCCTACCATTCCGAATACGGAAAGTCCAAGCTCCAAAAAAATAGCTGTTTCGGCCAAGTGCGCTCCTAACCGAAAGACCATGTCTGAATTCACCTTCGTAATGGCAGAAAGATTTGGGACAATGTAACGATTTGCGGCTACGCCCGTGAAGAGAATCGTCACAATCCCTGACAAATGTAGGATTTCCGCGATCAAAAACGGAATGTACACCAACAGGACATAGACTGATATTTCGACAAGCCGATTCTGTCTCATATCAATTTGTTTGAACAAAAAAGCAGCACAGCATCCACCAAAGGTTCCCAACAACGACGATCCGACAAAATTTGAAAATAAATCGAAAAAAAACTTCTTCAGTGCTGCAGCCACGTCGATTTCATCGTTGATTGAAACAAATTTTCCGAATGAATAAAATAAGACGATCGCAAGGGCATCGTTCAAGACAGATTCCCCAAAGCACAAGTAAAATAGGCGAGGATCTACGCGTTTGACCTGGAACACAGCAAGCGTACTGACGGGATCAGTAGAAGAAATCAGCGCCCCAAAGGTCAGTAATTCTGCCAAAGTCGGCTCAAATCCTCCAGAAAGTCCCATCTTCACGAATCCATGTAGAATAAGTGCCGTTGCGATTGCACTGATTGCTGTTCCCACGATAGCAAACATGATGATAGGTGTTATATGTCGAAAAAATAGAGGACCCATTCGTAACCCGGTGTTGAAGATGATCGGCGGCAGGAGAAATATGAAAAAGAACTCTGGGTCAAATGATAACAATGCGGCCAGATCGTCTTCCATTGTTTGTTGGTCGTCGTCATTATTCAAATTGTCATTGTTCATAGCGGCGTTTGCTAAACGCTTTCCCAAAACAATATGAATTAGATAACCCGCTCCCATTCCAATGGCTATCACCATAGCCGCCTCCGGGACAATTGATGAGAGTTGCTTAGCTTCATGCAGGTACTTTGACAAGATAAGGACTAACGCCAACAGTGTCACAAAGAAGACCAGAAAGATCGATATGTTTTCCTCGGCCATTCTAAACTATGCTTCCTCGCAAATCCCTTGCGTGTATTCTTTGACGAAAAGAGCAGAAACTGAGACTTGAAATTGGTTTTGAATGAAGTCTTTTGCTTGTCGTTTACTTTGGCACCAGCCTCCGAGTAAGGAATAAGTGAGAGTGGGTGGAACTATTTTGATCATTTTCCTTTCAGAAAGATGGGGGGCGTACGGTATCAGGTACCGAGAGTTAAATAACGTATGTCTAGCCGTGACTATCACTTTGGATTTACTTCGAAACCAACAAGAACCGTTATTGAAAGCCAGCCCTACTAAAAACAAGCCAGCAACGAGGGAAGTCATGTCTTCCGTAGAAAACCGGATGTAACTCAAGGAGCAAGTCCTTGTAGGATAACGGAAAACCATGTTGCTACCACGGGTCATGAAGTAAACCTTAACGCACGGTAACTTTTACCCTTATTTCGAATATTACTACGAATCGCCTAACAATTGAAATAACAATTTTTTTCCCGGAAATTAACAGAGATTAGTGGAAATTAAGGGACGCCTACCAAAAAAAAACCTTAACCCCCTGCTTACCAAAAAAATGACTCACAGTATAGAGATCACTGAAACCCCTTTGACTCTCGTCAATGCCTGCTATTGACTCACCTAGAGGGGGATTGAAAAACTTCTAGAATAGATCTATTTTTGTGAGAACACGATTGTTCTTCAGTTCTTCGGTTCTTAGCTTCTTTTCTGACAACAACAGGTGACACTTCTTGCTTGAAGACGAGAGTGGTCGTCGGGACTGTCAAAAGAGTCCTTCGGTTACTTGCTTGTCTTGGTTGCTGGTCTGCTTCTTGTTGGTTGGATCTTGTGTAATTGGATAGAGTGGTGGGAATCAATTTCAGCTTCTTTGCTGAAATGGATCGATTCAGATGAGGAGATTTGTCCCCAGTGGAGATACATGACAATCATCCAGTATCAATTTACTTAACAATTTACAATCCAATCGATTGATTGAATTTGAACAGAAAATCACCTTGAAACCATGGCTAGCCTCAACAAATTTGAATACTCTCTCTCTCTCTCTCTCTGACAGCTCTCATGTCTCTGATCTCTCTGATGACATGAGCAAGAACATACCTCCCAAGACCAAGGATCTACCTCCAGCAAAGCCACCGGCAAGAAAATATCCACCTGATCCATGGCGTGCTGCTTTGAAGGATCTTTTGATGAAGAAAACACCATACAAAAAAGAGGATAAGGTCAGCAAATGCACCACCTTCGTGCATTTGGAATTGACTGCTCTCCACAACTGCAGATTCAGGGATGATGCCATGCACCGGAACAGTCACAAGTCCACTCAGGACTGGGAATAAAAATACAATTAGTGAGTCTCCGGATCGCTGAATTACAGGAGACTTGCAACGTATCGGAAGCAATAGCAATAGACTAATTGATAGAGCTCACAATTTGCATATCACTACTATTCTAATCACTAGTAGACCCGGGGTATGGCATGATTTTAAAATCAAGCTGAGCACTGATGACCATGAGCAGAAAGGGATCAATCGACCGAAATGAGCCAAGGAGACCGAAAGACTGCCAAAATGGAGGCGCAGAGAAGCAAAAACAGGGAGAAGGACATCCGGTGTCTGCAGCACTAAGGAATACCAATCCCAGCAGCAGTTAGCGCCATTAGATGGAGCAGCAGCAACAACAGAGACACCTAAGGACCTAAACAGGACCATGGTTGACAACAGAAATAATCAAAAAATATGTGTCGAAAAAGTGACACAAATCCAGTGAGTGGACTAATTGGACCAACACTGAGTGGATGGACAGACCAAAGAGGGGATGCCAACCAAAACTCGAATATAGAGATATCCGGAAAGGTATATAATGAATACCCAAACACCACCAATCCCACAAGAAACAGGAAGTGGGACCGGCCCGGCGAGCCCTTAATAGAGAAGCAACGTCGGAGAACCACGGGAATCGATTCCCATGAAATAAAAACAGAAACAACTCCAGGGAACCACAGGATTCCCGGGAACTAAAGAGAGAAACAACTCCCACCACTGAAACAATGTGGAGAAAAATCAGTTACAACACAAGTTATCACGAGAAGCAGTGAATTCAGAAGAAAAGCTGGAGCAATCACTCTTGCTCATTTCCACACTGAAATTAACAGATAACAGAAATAGTGTAACTAAATTAAAATAGATAACTGATTAACCCACCATGATGTCTAAAGGAACCAAACAGAAACCCTTTATCTTTACACGAGAGGACTGGTCGGAAGATGCCACCACCGTGAAAATGAGTATTGATAGCCAAAAGGGAGGGGTGGCTTTCAGCGACTTTCTGAAAGTACTCACCGGTACCGAAAGACCGGAACTCTTCATCATCTGGAAACAAGACTTTGACCAGAAAATTGCTGGCAATGACAAACTCCAAGGAGACCAGAAACTGGACGTCCTCCAGAGGATCCTCTCCAACGAGGAATTATCCCTTGTCCAGATGACCCTGGGCCGGTCCTGTTACACTCTAAGGTAGAAAAGTTGATTTTTGTGTGAACGTTTGAATATGCGCAAGCGTGCCGTGCTAATATTTGAATAACGGCACACATGCATTGCTGGAGCGTCCGGCGTACAGTTTGAATATTTGTATTCAAACACCGGTCAGCTCGTATGTGGGATTCGGTTAATTATTTAATCGTGATTCCTGCTTGCCTACGCTAGCATGTCACAGGTCCTACTACGCCGAGCCAGGTCACAAGATACACAACAACAAACTGGTCCAGAAAAGGATCCAGGAAGTCAAAAAACTCTACCAAACAACAGAACCTCCCTCTGGTACAACCAAGGAGGCGGCAAAACCTCCCTCTGGTACAACCAAGGAGGCGGCAAAGGGTACACCCCCAGCCAAACAAACCAAACCGACCACTACGGCAAAATTGGATGAGGAAACAGAGCCCAAGGATCTCACGGCTCCGATCCCCAAGAAAAGCGTCCCAGACGCCCTCATCCAGTACTACCAATCCGAGGAGTACAAGAAGGATGTCATTGAGGAATGCATGCATGCCCTCAAGCTCAAAATCTTTGGCAATGACATGAACGGGAAGCGATCCTACATCCTCCTTCGCCGTTTCATGCGGGGGATGCAAGTTGACATGAAACACGGCATCCGCGCCTGGGCCAACCGAATGGCCGAACTACAGAGCTACCTACCAGAATGCCTCTGGGAGAGTGGCGCCAACACTGGAATGGCACCTTCCAGCTTCACAACAGCAGAAATGAAGGAAATCCTGGATTCCAACATTACCCACACCCAAAGGGACAAGTTGGAACATATTGGATGGGATGTCTACACCCACTCCTTCAACACCACTATCGACAAGCTCGAAAACTTGGAAACCACCATCCGGAAGGAGGAGGAACTCCAAAAGCGCATCACCGAATTGGAAAAACAGAACGACGGTGTTACATGTTAAGGTAGAAATACACAATAGGAGTATTTTAAAGATGTATGATTAATAAATTGTGTTATGAAAGAGAATGGTTGAATACTTTACAAGATGGGAATGATTCCTTGAGTATGGAATGAATGATCGAACAATGATATAACTGTTGGTCAGGCATAATATCAATAATCGGTGAGTCATGGATATCTTTGTTTGAATTGTATGTGTATTCTTGTACGTTGAATATTCAGTATATGTACATGAATATTATCTATATTCTTGTGTATTGGAGCACATGCGGGATTCAATAATAATTGAGAGCCTCTCGTAGGGGACCTACGTCAACATGTAACATAGTTCCCAATGATTAGGTGAAGTTTGCATGTGGTTCGATAGTGTAGGTTCACAGTTTGATAGTAGTACCAATGGAAGATATATGCTTGTTTGGAGAACCGGTTGAAGATGATATATGCCCTTTGAAATATTTTGAAAGATATATGGTGCTGTAAATTGAATTGGGATTGAAGAACGTTCTTTGTGATACTGAAGAAATCGAAGATTGTTTTTTGTTCTTGAGAAGGGTCATAATGACATGCTAAAAATAGCAAAAAGAGTCGAAGAAAATTCTTTTCCTCCTCCGACTATGATGGACCCCCCTTAGGTAGTGGAGCTTGATGTTTCAAATCGATATCGACTGCTCGTAGGCATAAAAACACCTCCTGTTGTAACTGGAGTTTAGGTAGGTGAAAAGCCGAGCGTTGGATGCGTTGCTTGCCGTATCTGCGAGTGTACGTGTTCAAGCAGAGAGGGGACGCATTGTTAGTTAGTTACTGGGTGAATTGATATGGAAATTCAGTGGCGATTTTCCGTTTACCGGTCTTTTGTTTGGGTGTATTTGCAGCAGTATACTGGAGTTTCGAATTTTGTAACTCCAGAGCACCTCTGTGGGTTTTGAATATGGATTTTGTGGGATTGCTCCATTATTTTTGGAGCTCCCTGTGGACTATTTGTTTGTCCGGAACAAGGTTCGCCTTGTTGTTGCTGCTGTACCCTTTATCGATATCGATATACAATTTGATTCAATTCGATTGATTGATTCATGGCTTTAGCGTCTGTACCTTTGCAATCGGTTTGCGTCCGAACCTTTTGCTGTTATTTGTATTTGCCATCTTTGAATCTTTTAGTTTATTTGGTTGATTGTCGCCGTTGCTTTGGATTGGACTGGAGCGCTTTGTATTTGAGTTTGTTTAGTTGCAACAGGGCTCATCTCTGTAGGTTCCTTCCCTCTTTTTGGGGAGTTCTCCTCCATGCGTCTTCCCAGTCAGCAGGGCTGAGCTGGCATCCAGTTCCAGGGGAGCTGGAGGCACAGTGCTGGATATTGTGATCCTTATATTGTTGTTGTTTGTTTGGCTATGGTTGCCAAGTGAGGCTGCCGTCGAGGTTTCTCTCAACGCGTCCTCCATGTTGCATGCAATAGGATTCAATTGCTTGCTGTACGTGGGCTTGGAGCAATTCTGAAGCAGTGCTTCCAGTTTCATTGCTAGGAGTCGTGGCAGTGCTGTTGTTGCTGCTTTGGCTCCTTTTGGAATATCTGTTCTTTGGGCATTCGGACCAATCGTGGTCGTGTCCCGGAATTCTGCAGGGATTGTTGTATTTTCTTTTGCCATTGGATGGCTCTTGCTCTTGCTCTTCTTCGGATTCAGCGTCGCTGTCATTGTCACTGTTGGAATTAGAGCTGTTGCTGTCGATGCTGTCAGTGTCCGAATCAGAGCTGTTGTTGTTGCTGTCGATGCTTTCGGCGTCCGAATCAGTGGCTGACGCTTTTCTTTTTCTTTGGCGCTCTAAACAGCTCATGTGGTCCACGATGAATTGTACAGTGGTATCTTCTTGTATTCCCTGGTGGATTAGACCATAACTGTTGATCCATTTAACTGGGAAGCTGTGTAGCAGAATTGTTTTCGCTGCTGTTGCTGAGAGGTCAGGGGCATGGCCTTGGAGTCTTTTAGTGTATTTGAAGAGCTGTTCCATTCGGTCTGCATGATGTTTGCAGGAGACGTTGCTTGGTTTCTTGCATTCGGAGCTTCGAAGGTAAGTGTGCATGATATCTTTTGCATCTGTTGCATTGCAATGGTGTTGCTTGATAAAGTCAATGATTGCTGCTTCATATCCTTCGGCGCTTTCTTCATATTGGAATTCATCTGGATCCAGGGGATCCTGTAGCATTTCACGCCACTTGGATTGAGTGTCTGTATTTAGGCATCTGCTGAAGTGAGTGATGTAGTTGGTGGTTGGTAGTCTTAGGAGCTTTGCAGCGTTCCTGAAGGCTTCTTCAACAAATGGAAATTCTTCTAGACCTCCTTTGTCAGTGAACAGAGGGATCTTCATGCTGTCTTGGTTTCCATTGACATCTGTAATGGAGAGCTTGGTGAGCTTTGGCTTGCTCCTCTTGAAGGAAGGGATGTAGTTGATTGGAGGATCTCTGTAAAGTCCTGCCATGGTGTTTATTGATTTGATTCAGAGCGTTTGATCGTATCGATTGATCAGAGATTTGAATTGCTTTATGGAGCGTTCGATCGATTCGGTGTTCGTGGATATCGATCGTTTCGTTTGATCGGTTCTTCTGGTTTCAATTCTTTCGGAGGTTTCAATTGTAACAGTTCTGCTTGTCAGGGTATGGTTGTATACCTGTTGTTTAGGATAAAGGTTGTTTTGGATTCAGTACTGAGTTCCTGTCTGTCTTCTACTTTAAAAGATAAACAGTAATTACTGTGTTACATGTTAAGGTAGAAATACATGATAGGAGTATTTTAAAGATGTATGATTAATAAATTGTGTTATGAAAGAGAATGGTTGAATACTTTACAAGATGGGAATGATTCCTTGAGTATGGAATGAATGATCGAACAATGATATAACTGTTGGTCAGGCATAATATCAATAATCGGTGAGTCATGGATATCTTTGTTTGAATTGTATGTGTATTCTTGTACGTTGAATATTCAGTATATGTACATGAATATCATACATATTCTTGTGTATTGGAGCACATGCGGGATTCAATAATCATTGAGAGCCTCTCATAGGGGACCTACGTCAACATGTAACAGGCGGCGCCAAGAAACACTCCAAGGCCACTTCTGGGGGAGGAAATGGAAAGTCTCCTGGCAAAAAGAAGCGTCCTATGGACAACAACAGCAACAAACAACTGTGCAAAACCTTGCCATAAGGAGTCTCCACTGGACCATCCTTTGGGTGGGCATCTGTTGATAAAGCAGGTTAAGGTGGTCTGTATGGATAATCACATCTTGTCCTCGTAGGATTCCTTCGAACGCTTTTAGTCCTTCCACTATGCCAAGGAGTTCTTTTTCTCCTACAGTGTAGTTGAGCTGTGCCGAGTTCAGCTTCCGGGTGTAGAATCCAAGGGGTTTGCCATCTTGGCATACAGTTGCTCCCAGTTGCCTGTCGCTACAATCTGAGTAGAGATGAAATGGTTTCGTAAAGTCCGGGAATGCTAGCTTGGCTTCATCTACAAGCATTCGCTTTGCCTCCATGAAAGCTTTCTGCTCTGCTGGACCCCAGTACCAGTTCATTTTGCCCTTTTTGCCTGCAAGCTTGTTGAGGGGGGCCAGGATGTGGGAGCGGCGCTTCCACATATCTCTGTAGAAATTTACCATTCCAAGGAACATCTTCAGTTGTTTTGTGTTCTTGGGGGCTTCCAGGCGCTTCATTGCCTCCAGCTTCTTCGGCTGGGGTTGAATGCCCTCTGTTGTTAATAGGAATCCAAGATACTCCACTTCTTTCTGCATGAAGAAGGATTTCCTTAGATTGGCTCGAAAGCCAGCATCATCGAGTCTCTGTAGGACTGTATCTATCTTGTTGAGGTGATCCTGCTCAGATTCCCCTTCTCTCTGGATGATTAGAATATCATCGATATAGACAAGGACGTAGTCCAGGTCCCCTAGCAGGTTCATCATGACGGATTGGAAGATGTCAGGTGCGCAAGCAATCCCCATTGCCAATCTCTTGTAGGCATACTTTCCCCATGGCAAAATGGTAGAGCAAATCTTTTGGCTCTCCTTGCAAATGGGAATGGTGTAGTACCCTTGGGATAAGTCCAGTGCCATAGTGGACTTGAACTTCTGCAGTCTTTGGATTGTTTCCCCTATTCGTGGTAGTGGGAATGGTTTCCTTTGGATTGCTGCATTCATTTTCCGGAAGTCAGTAAGGACCCAAATATCCCCTGTCTTCTTGGGCTGACAAAATGTAGGAGAGGCCCATGGGGAGTCATCATCATGGGGGAGTTTCTCCAGGACTCCAATATCACAGAGTCTTGTGATCTCCTTCCGTTGTGCTTGTTCAAAGGCATGGGGCACGGAATAGTACCTCTGCCGGACCGGTTTGACCCCTGGTTGGAGTTCAATGGATACCGGTTCTATATTTTTGAGCAGACCCAGTCCTCCTCCAAAGAGTGTTGGGAATTTCTTTAGGGTTTGTTTCAGCGCTTCCTTGGACGCGGCTGTAATTTCCAGGTCATTGACCATAGCATCGATGTCCACCTTGGAGTAGTTGGCGTCCAGGATTTTGGATTGCCTCTCTTCCTCCTGTTGGAGGATTGGACTTTGTGTGTTGGCAAAGACTACTGCCTCGCATTTGTCTGGGTCAGCAAGCTCCCCCATGCCCTTCATGGGGATGGAGTCACCCTGCCATTCAATTGTCCGGGAGCTGTATTTGATATCCAGTCCCAATTGTGCCATTAGATCGGATCCTATAATCATGTCATAGGGTACCTCCTCATGGTGATGGTACTCATCCACTTGGAAGGTCCATTTGATGGTCTTGGAGTTTGAAAATTCGATCAGTCGTAGTCCCACTGATGCCACAGACTTGGTTTGGAACTTGCCCCCGTACGTGTTATAGGTGACGGTTCTTTGGTCTCGGTTCGTTAGTTGACTACGATCAACAAAGTGCCTTAGAATAATGGATTTGGAGCATCCGGTGTCCAGTAGGCCCCGGAGCATCCTCCCCCTTCCCTTGTGGTCCAGTACCTCCACGCAGACGTCCGCGAACCTGTTGATTATACGGGGTCCGGTGTGGATGGTGTCAACCATTCAGTTGTGGGATCCTTTCTTCTTGAAGGTCTTTCTGTACTTTCTTTTGTACTCTTTGAGCTCCCTCTCAGAGATATCAATCTCGTCCTCCTTGGGCCGTGGCCAGCACATAGGAGTACTCGTGGTTGGAGAGTTTCCTTCCCCAGTGGGGTTTGGAGTGTTGCTCATTGTCTGAGTCTTCTTTTTGCCACAAAATGCTCCTTGAGCAAGTTGATGGTTTCCCGGTTGAATTTCCCCTTCTTGGAGGGGCCTCCGGTTAGTTTCCAGCATTTGCCAGCATGGACCTTGCCACAGGTTTTGCACAGTTGTTTGTTGCTGTTGTTGTCCATAGGACGCTTCTTTTTGCCAGGAGACTTTCCATTTCCTCCCCCAGACGCGGCCTTGGAGTTTTTCTTGGCGCCACCATTCTGTTTTTCCAATTCGGTGATGCACTTTTGGAGTTCCTCCTCCTTCCAGATGGTGGTTTCCAAGTTTTCGAGCTTGTCGATAGTGGTGTTGAAGGAGTGGGCGTAGACGTCCCATCCGATGTGTTCCAGTTTGTCCCTTTTGTAACACTCTAAAGTAGAAATTTGGAGTAGTATGAATAATTGTGTGTTATTTCACTTTACGAGATGGGATTCAAAATAAAGGGAGGAAATAATGAGCGATGATGTCATCGCGATCTCTTCATATAATCTACATCCCTGTAAATAACATATATTCTGTATGTAACCTTAATCATACGATCGCTCTCTTCTGCATGCCTGCTCATACATACCAGATATCCATACATGGATACCTTGTATATAAATTGATTGAATCCCATGTGGGATTCGGTTAATTATTAATTCGTAACACTACTAGCCTGCGCTAGCATGTTACATAGTGCCTCATGATTGAACGAATACCACAGTTAAGCCGACCAGTGACTCATGGAACAATCTGAGTCATTTGATTGGCTTAATTCAATATCTGTGGATTCATTCGACATAGCCTCCAACTGATTCGATTGACTTGGTTCCTGATACGGAGTAAGCTTTCGGATGTTCACTGTTTCAACCACTGAAGGAGATCTTTGCAACTTTACAGTTCCATTGTCATTGACTCGCGTGATTGGAAAGGGACCGATCTTCCTGGGTTGAAGCTTGTCTGGGTCTGGTTCCTGTATCCATACCTTATCATTGACTTGGAAGGTGTGATCGATTCTTTTGGCATTCTCTCTGAGTAGGTTCCTGTTAATCCCTTGTTGCCAGAGTTGCTGCAGAGCTAACAGGTTAGAGATCAGTGGCAGATCAATTAGCATGTCCCGATTGAATACCAGGGCTCCTGGAGATGCTTGTAAGGCAGCATTGACAGCACACCTGGAGGCATGCATGCAAGTAGCAAGCGCATTATCCATGAGCTGACTAGCTCTGGTATTTGCTTGTGGGGGATTGACATGTACCAGGACTCGCAAAATATCAGCAACTGTATGATGGACTTGTTCACAGATGGCATTAGACTGGGGATTCTTCACTGTTGTTGGAATGGACTGAGTTCCATATTGCTTGAGGGTAGTTTGAAACTCAGCGCCTAGAAATTCTCCACCATTATCGTGGCCACATCTGATGGGTCTTGGATACCTTGAAAGCCAGCAGTTCTTGAATTGGTCTGATACATGCTGAGATGACTTGTCTCTGATCTGGATGATTTCCAGGAGATTGGTGACTGGATCAATACAGGTTAGGGCTTTGAAGTTGTAGTTCTTGCCCTGAGCTGTGATCTTCCATGGGCCTATAAGATCCACATGTACCTCGTTGAATGGAGCCAGTGGGGCTTCTTTTGGTGGAAGTTTCCCATATTTGGAGTGCTGGTTCTTGTATTTAATGCAATTGTTGGGGCAGATGTAGGTCTTTCAAAGGTTAGATAGATTGTCGATGTAGAATCTTGCTGAAATGGTTTGATATAGTCTGGTGGATCCACAATGACCCAACAGGAGATGATACCATCTGATGGTATCGTTGGCGAGAGAGCTTGGTATGTATATACGCCAGTTGTCTGGATTCGATTGGTTGGCATAGCAGAGGATGTTGTTCCCTTCTAATTCTTGGTAGAAGAAGGTTTTGGAAGGAATCTTGAACTTGATAGTAGGATCCTTTTGCTGATGAAGATAGATATTGGAATAGTTCACCGGGCATTCCAAGTCTTGGTTATTTGGTAGATTGACTAGACACTCATTGTTCAGCAAACAGGATTGTAATTCCTGGTCTGCGTCATTGCACAAGTGCCGGAATAGGTTGGGGAACTCTGTTAAAAACAGTTCTTCATCTTGTTTAGGAACTTCAAGCTTCAAAAAATCGATTAAGGTGCCCTTTTCAAGGGCTTTCTTCCCTTCAGTAGGTGGGTCCATCTGGGGGAGTCTGGAGAAGGCATCAGCAAGAACATTCTACTTGCCTTCGACATAAGTGAGGTTGACACCAAATTCTTCAAGGAATAGTCGCCACCGGAGGACTCGTTGGACTGAGAGGGTTTGGAAGGTAAGGTTCTTATGGTCAGTGTATACATTAATAACACCACCAACTAGCATTTTTCTGTACTCTTTACAGCAGAGTACCATTGCGAGGAGTTCTTTCTCCATAGTAGTGTAGTTCTTTTGGGCATCAGATAGTTTCTTGGACCAGTATGCAATAGGCTTGCCATCCTGTAGTATGGCAGCACCTAGTTGCAGGTTGGAGGCATTAGTGTATAGTTCAAAGGGCTTGTTAAGGTCTGGATAGGTGTTTAGCGCATCTGCTGCCACCATTGCTTTCATCTCTTGAAAGGCCTTGTCTTGCGCAGGTCCCCATATGAAAGCTGAAGGAGCTTTTCTTTGCTTGCCTTTGATGGCAGCTTGTTGAGGAGCCTGCTTCTTTGGGGTTCCAGTAATATCAAAGAGAGGAGCTAGGACATGGGATCGTTGAGGCCACATGTCTCTGTGGTATCCTACTGCTCCGAGGAAGGACTTGACTTGAGTTACAGTTCTTGGTCGATCCATATGTAGGATAGCTTCAATCTTCTTTCGCCAAGGCTTAACTGCTGTAGGCGTCATCCAATATCCAAGGAAGTCACTTTCTTGTACAGCCCAATCACACTTGAGTGGGTTGCATTTAAGTCCATTTTGGTTGAGCCGGTCTAGGATCTTGTCTATGGTCTTCATGTGTAGGTCAAAGGATCCATTGGTCCATTTCCCAATGTCATCAATGTAAACAGTGCAGTCAGTAGTATCTTGTAGGATATCTTCCATGAGTTGCCGGGCAACGTAAACCTTGACACCCATTGGTAGACGCTGGTACTCATAACATCCATAAGGAGTGACTATGGTACAGAGCTTCTTGCTTGCGTCATCCAGTTCAAAGCAGTAGTATTGCATGGACAAGTCAATCTTGGTGAAGTGTGTGTATTTGCCACGCTTGTTCATGATGTCTTGTATTCTAGGTATGGGATAAGGTCTGCGCTCAAGAAGTTCATTCAGTTCTCTAAAGTCTGATACCCACCTAACTCTGTTGTCTTTCTTTGGGACTATGAAGGTTGGAAATGCCCATTCGGCTGGTCCAGTGCATCTCTTGAGTACTCCATCATCACCAAGATTCTGGAGCTCCCTTTTGAATAGGTCTTCTCATTTGTATGCAACTGGGTAAGGCTTCTTGTGTATGGGCTTGGATCCGGGCTTCAGTCTTAGAGAGATCTTCTTGTGTGGATACTTCCCTAATTCTCCATTGAAGACGTTAGGATACTTGCTTAGTATTGCTTGGAACTGCTGCTGCTCTGTTTTGGACATGTGGGACTTTTGCTGTGCAACTGTAGATGGATCTGTTTCTTGGTAGGCTCTGTCGAGTATGACTTTGGACTTGTATGGATTGGCAAAGGAGAGATCATCAGCAAAGAGTTCGGCGTCTTCTAGTTCTTCCATGAGTATGGTGTGGTTCGCCGCATGGTATAGAGAGGTATACTTCATGGGAATAGTTCTATCCATCCACTGTACTGCTTCCTTGTCGAATAGGAGGTTGATCTTTGCTAGGTGGAGGAAGTCTCTGCCTAGTATCAAATCATATTTGCAGTTGGGTGAATGGAAGAGCCTTGCCTCTTGTCGGTTGATGGTGTAGTTGCCAAACTCTTGTAGCTTGATATTCTTCATGATAATATACTCGGTAGTATCGAAGCTGCCATTTGCTGTGGTTGTTAGGACTTGGTGTTTGCTTTGGATTGGTATGGCGCCAAATGGTAGGGCTCTTTTGTTGATTAGAGTTCCGGAGGATCCACTATCTAGTAGTGCTAATAGTGGTCTTGATTTCATGGGGATGCCTTGTATGTACTGTACTGTGGTTAAAAGAATAGGAGCCACGTTGCTCCTATTCGGGGATGCCTGTTCTGCTGTATTTTTGGTTGTATTTCCAGCAGTCGACAGCAGTTTTAAATAATCTTGCTCCAGCGCACCTCCTTTGGTGTAGTCTTTGGAGTTTCCGGGATTGCAATAGAGATTTTTTGCTGTACCGATAGACCAATTTCTTGCCAGGGACAAGAGTGGTCCTTTTGTTGCTGCTGCTGTCTTAGTCGGATCGATATTGATCGATGATGCGTCTGTACCCTTGGATCGATTCGTTTGGTTTCGATTTGGATCCATGTTCGGATTGCTCTGTGTGGAGAATCGAACTGTTTTTGTTGTTGCTGCGATTGCAGGCTTTGCTGAGCTTTCAACAGGAATACTCCATCCTGTAGGTTCCTTCCCCTCTTTATCTGGGAGATCTCCTCCATGCGTCATCCCAGACAGCAGGGCTGTGCTGGCATCCAGTTCCCGGGGAGCTGGAGGCAAGGTGATTGCTGGTTTAGGTGAAGCCGGGGGCTTCTTCTGAGGCTTGGAGCCTCTGGAGACTCAG
Source organism: Pseudo-nitzschia pungens (assembly GCA_037355855.1). Taxonomy (NCBI): domain Eukaryota; phylum Bacillariophyta; class Bacillariophyceae; order Bacillariales; family Bacillariaceae; genus Pseudo-nitzschia; species Pseudo-nitzschia pungens. Next base: position 3,061,059 of record CM074767.1, read on the forward strand.
GGGAGCCAAACGAGTTCCCCATCGATGCTCCTTTTTGTTCGTCCACCATGATTGGCATGGTATTCTTCGATTGCTGCGTTGTGCGCTGAATTAATGTGGGCTTGGAAGGTTTCATTGCTTCCCGGTATCATGAGAGGTTGAGTATGAGCGTGGAAGGACTCAGTTTGGTTGTTACCGGAGCCTTTGTTGTGGTTCTTCGAGAACCGGTTCTTTGGACACTCGGACCAATCATGATTGTGGCCTGGGATTCTACAAGGGTTGGATTTCTTCTTGTTCTGGTTTCCTTTTTGGTTGGAATGGTAGTTGCGTTTACAAGAGTTGCTGTTGTTTGTGTTCGAGCGCTTCTGTTTGTTGTTGTTCTTGTTGCTCTTCTTGTTCGCTTGGCACTTGTGACAGCTCATGTGATCCACAATGAATTGGACTGTGGTATCTTCTTGGATTCCACTGTGGATGATTCCATAGCTCTCGATCCATGCAGAGGGGAAGGAGTGTAAGAGAATAGTGAGTTTCTCCACTCTGGAGAGAGGCGCACTGCTTCCTTCTAGTTTCTGGGTGTACTTCATGAGGATAAGGATACGATCAGCGTGCTCCTTGCATGTAGCTGAGGGGGTCTTTTGGCATTCTGAGCTGCAAAGATAGGTGTGCATATTGTCTCTGGCATCCTTGGCATTGCAGTAGAACTTGGTGAAATCGATAAAGGCTTGCTCATATCCTCCAATCTCATATTCTTCTGGGTCCAGTGGATCCTTTATCATGTCATTCCACTTGCTTTGAGCGTCCGTTGTAAGGCATCGACCGAAGTGGGTGAGATAGATGTTGATTGGGAGTCTAAGGAGCTTGGCAGCATTTCGGAAAGACTCCTCCACAAAGAGCAGTTCTTCTAGTCCTCCGGTCTCGGTGAACAGGGGGATTTTCATGCTGTCGGTCCGATCCTCATCGACATTGTACAGGGTGAAAAGCTTTGGTCCGATCAAAAGAGCTCTTGCAGGCAATAGGGGGATCTCTGTAGATACCTGCCATGGTTGCGTTGATTGGTTTGCTGGAGATAAAGGTGCCTCTGTTGTTGAGGCTATCGATGGTTTGGTTGTTTTGAGAGTTCAGTACCGAATTCTAGTACTGTTCCTACGTGAAAGCGGACAGTAATTACTGTGTAACACTCTAAAGTAGAAATTCGGAGTAGTATGAATAATTGTGTGTTATTTCATTTTACGAGATGGGATTCAAAATAAAGAGAGGAAATAATGAGCGATGATGTCATCGCGATCTCTCCATATAATCTACATCCCTGTATATAACATATATTCTGTATGTAACCTTAATCGTACGATCGCTCTCTTCTGCATGCCTGTTCATACATACCAGATATCCATACATGGATATCATATATATATATATATATATATATAAATCGATTGAATCCCATGTGGGATTCGGTTAATTATTAATTCGTAACACTACTAGCCTACGCTAGCATGTTACATAGACTAATTCTTAGAGCTCACAATTTGCATATCACTACCATTCTATCTACTAGTAGACCCGGGGTATGGCATGCTTTTAAAATCAAACTGAGCGCTGAAGACCATGAGCAGAAACAACCGATTGATCAACCAAAAAAACCTGATGAGACGAGAACTGCCAAAATGGAGGTGCAGAGAAGCAAAAATAGGGAGAAAGACGTTCCAGTGTCTGCAGCACTAAGGAACACCAATCCCAGAAGCAGTTAGCACCATTAGATGGAGCAACAGCAACAACAGAGACACCTAAGGACCTAAACAGGACCATGGTCGACAACAGAAATAATTGAACAAAAAAAATAAGTGGACTAATTGGACCAACGCTGTCTGTACCCTTGGATTGATTCGATGTTCGATTCGTATCCACGTTCGATATATCCTTTAGGATGTTTCGAACAATTGTTTTTGCTGCTGCTGTTGCAGTCTTTGCTGAGCGCTAAACAGGAATACTCCATCCTGTAGGTTCCTTCCCCTTTTTCTTCGGGAGATCTCCTCCATGCGTCATCCCAGGCAGCAGTGCTGCGCTGGCATCCAGGACCTGTGGTGCCGGAGGCATGGTGATTGCTGGTTTAGTGGGGCGCTTGGGCCCTCTTGTGGATGAGCGCTGTTGCACTCAAGGGAGCCTAGTGGTGTTGAAGGAGTGGGCGTAGACATCCCATCCGATGTGTTCCAGTTTGTCCCTTTTGTAACACTCTAAAGTAGAAATTCGTAGTAGTATGAATAATTGTGTGTTATTTCACTTTACGAGATGGGATTCAAAATAAAGAGAGGAAATAATGAGCGATGAGGTCATCGCGACCTTCTCATATAATATCCATCCCTGTATATAACATATATTCCGTATGTAACCTTAATCGTGGTATCGCTCTCTTCTGCATGCCAGTTCGTATATACAGGATATCCGTACATGAATATCTTATATAACAGTATCGATTGAATCCCATGTGGGATTCGGTTAATTATTAATTCGTAACACTACTAGCCTACGCTACCATGTTACACCTTTGGGTGTGGGTCATGTTGGAATCCAGGATTTCCTTCATTTCTGCTGTTGTGAAGCTGGAAGGTGCCATTCCAGTGTCGGCGCCACTCTCCCAGAGGCATTCTGGTAGGTAGCTCTGTAGTTCGGCCATTCGGTTGGCCCAGGCGCGGATGCCGTGTTTCATGTCAACTTGCATCCCCCGCATGAAACGGCGAAGGAGGATGTAGGATCGCTTCCCGTTCATGTCATTGCCAAAGATTTTGAGCTTGAGGGCATGCATGCATTCCTCAATGACATCCTTCTTGTACTCCTCGGATTGGTAGTACTGGATGAGGGCGTCTGGGACGCTTTTCTTGGGGATCGGAGCCGTGAGATCCTTGGGCTCTGTTTCCTCATCCAATTTTGCCGTAGTGGTCAGTTTGGTTTGTTTGGCTGGGGGTGTACCCTTTGCCGCCTCCTTGGTTGTACCAGAGGGAGGTTTTGTTGTTTGGTAGAGTTTTTTGACTTCCTGGATCCTTTTCTGAACCAGTTTGTTGTTGTGTATCTTGTGACCTGGCTCGGCGTAGTAGGACCGGCCCAAGGTCATCTGGACAAGGGATAATTCCTCGTTGGAGAGGATCCTCTGGAGGACGTCCAGTTTCTGGTCTCCTTGGAGTTTGTCATTGCCAGCAATTTTCTGGTCAAAGTCTTGTTTCCAGATGATGAAGAGTTCCGGTCTTTCGGTACCGGTGAGTACTTTCAGATAGTCGCTGAAAGCCACCCCTCCCTTTTGGCTATCGATACTCATTTTCACGGTGGTGGCATCTTCCGACCAGTCCTCTCGTGTAAAGATAAAGGGTTTCTGTTTGGTTCCTTTAGACATCATGGTGGGTTAATCAGTTATCTATTTTAATTTAGTTACACTATTTCTGTTATCTGTTAATTTCAGTGTGGAAATGAGCAAGAGTGATTGCTCCAGCTTTTCTTCTGAATTCACTGCTTCTTGTGATAACTTGTGTTGTAACTGATTTTGCTCCATCCATTTCAGTGGTGGGAGTTGTTTATCTCTTTAGTTCCCGGGAATCCTGTGGTTCCCTGGAGTTGTTTCTGTTTTTATTTCGTGGGAATCGATTCCCGTGGTTCTCCGGCGTGTCTTCTCTATTAAGCGTTCACTGGGCCGGTCCCACTTCCCGTTTCTTGTGGGATTGGTGGTGTTTGGGTATTCATTATATATCTTTCCGGATATCTCTATATTCGAGTTTTGGTTGGCATCCCCTCTTTGGTCTGTCCATCCACTCAGTGTTGGTCCAATTAGTCCACTCACTGGATTCGTGTCACTTTTTTGACACATAATATTTTCGATCATTTCTGTTGTCGACCATGGTCCTGTTTAGGTCCTTAGGTGTCTCTGTTGTTGCTGCTGCTCCATCTAATGGCGCTAACTGCTGCTGGGATTGGTATTCCTTAGTGCTGCAGACACTGGATGTCCTTCTCCCTATTTGGCTTCTCTGCGCCTCCATTTTGGCAGTCTTTCGGTCTCCTTGGCTCATTTCGGTCGATCGATTTCTTTCTGCTCATGGTCTACAGTGCTCAGCTTGATTTTAAAATCATGCCATACCCCGGGTCTACTAGTGATTAGAATAGTAGTGACATGCAAATTGTGAGAGCTATCAGTTAGTCTAGTTCTATTGCTTCCGATACATTGCAGATCTCCCGCAATTCAGCGATACGGAGACTCGCTAATCGTATTCCAGTCCTGAGTGTACTCATGATTGTATTTCAGTGCACGGCAGATACGCGGATTTCAAAGCAGAACTGAGGAAGAGCAACAGAGTAAAACCACCACCTCCAGTAGCAGCAACCAAATTCTTGGACGCACTGGAGAAGGAGTTCGATGCGGCAATAGATCAGCATCTTGCTGCAGTCGAAGCTGCTGAAGCCAAGAAGGCTTGCAAGCAGCAGAAGAAGACTGTCTCCTTCTACAACAAGGGAGAGCACCCTCAGGACAAGATCCCCTATGATCTTGCAAAGGGAACAGCACCCCTTGTCCAGGGTGTAAGCACACCATGGTGATGCCTATTGAATCCAAGCAAGAAATTGCTGAATACAACAAAGGAGTAGAAGAAGATTTCCAGCGGTGATTGAGGCAGTACAACTGCCGTGCACCCGAATACAGTCACTAGTCCACTCGTGACTGGAATACGGGTACTGCAACCGGTTTTAAACGGGTACTGCAACCGGTTTTAAACGGGTACTGCAACCGGGTGTCAAATCAAACCGGTGCTGCAACCGGTTTTTTTGCAGTACAAACCAGTACTGCAAAAAACCGGTACCGGGTTTCAAACAGGTACTACAACCCAGTTATTTTGCAATACAAACCAGTACTACAAAAAAAAAGGTACTACAACTGGGTTTCAAACGGGCACTGCAACCATATGCATGGTAACATGCACAGTAACATGTACGGTAACAAAAAATACCTTAAGTAATGATTTCAGACTATCAATGGTAAATATCAATCACCGTATTAAATTTTCAATACACATCAGAACATTTAAGATGGAGATTCAATTTAACACGGTCCACCCAAGTTAATAGTTAAAAATTTAACACGTACATTCAAACAACACGTACATTCAAAAGTCTTCTACAAACGATGACCCAGTTGACCCCGTCAACCCGGTACAACCCGGTTGGTCAGTCGGTCGGTCAACGTTGCAGTACCCGTTTGAAACCCGGTTGCAGTACCGGTTTGAAACCCGATTCCAGTACCCGTTTGTACCCATTTGTACCGGGTTGCTGTGTATGTTATCGTGTATGTTATTGTGCATGTTACCGTGCATGTTACCGTGCATGTTATCGTGCATGTTATCGTGCATGTTACCATGCATCTACAGGTGCACGCAATATTGCCCTAGTACTGTTAAATACTGTTGAGCATCATTAAAATATTACATTACTGTATATGAGGATAGAGCAGGAAGTATCATCTGTTTTCATTACCAGATTTGCGTACTGCCAAATTTATCCCCATTTTGGTTTTCTACCCTATTAGTGTGCCCACCAAAGAATTTCGACTCGAAATACCCTATCTGCGTTCCCTTCGACTGCGTTGATATTTCTCGTCAGCAAAATAAAGGGATTGCAATAACAATAATAGCACGTAGAGTCCTGACAAATAGTGAGACTACAGAAGATACTGTTCCAGGTCTATTGCATACACTTAGTTACTACAAGGTACTTCCCTAGAAGTGCATCGCAATTGATCAAAAGGGGAGGGCATGATAGGTTGTTTTATTTTAGAGTGGAAAAGAAAGAGTGAAAGGAGGGAGCTGAGCGCAGCTCAGCTCTGTATTGTGACAGCGCTTTGCTAACTCGTAGAATAACAGAGCTAGCTCTGTAGCTCCAGTACTGTATTCTACTGAGTAGCGTAGCGCACGGAGTTTAGGTCCAACGGTACGCTAACACATGCTAGCTCACTTAATAACTGTCTGGGTCAGGTGTCCGGTTATAGTACATATTATCGTACACCAATGACCCGACCCCGGCGGGAGCATAGTATCTTAGCATGGTATCATGGTAGGTTAGCATCTCCATGTTACATGTTGACGTAGGTACCCTACGAGAGGCTCTAAATGATTATTGAATCCCGCATGCGTTCCAATACACAACAATATGTATGATATTCATGTATATATACTGAATCTTCAACGTACAAGAATACACATACAATTCAAACAAAGATTCCCATGACTCAACGATTATCATTATCATGATATTATGCCCGACAAACAATTATATCATTGTTCGAGCGTTCACTCATTCCATACTCAAGAAATCATTCCCATCTCGAAAAGTATTCATCCATTCTCGTTGTAACACAATTTTAATAACAATTCATCTTTAAAATACTCCTATCGCGTATTTCTACCTTAGAGTGTAACACAGTAATTACTGTTTATCTTTTAAGTAGAAGACAGACAGGAACTCAGTACTGAATCCAAAACATCCTTTATCCTAAACAACAGGGATACATCGATACCCTGACAAGCAAGAAGGAATAATCGAACGAAACACATCGACCGAAAACTAGGAATCGATCGAAACAAGAACTACGAAACACCAATACGATCGATCGAACATCGAACCAATCGAACGAAACGCCGAGACGAATCGATCGAACCATACGAATAAACCATGGCAGGACTTTACAGAGACCCTCCAATCAATTACATTCCTTCCTTCAAGAGGAGCAAGCCAAAACTCACCAAGCTCTCCATTACAGATACCAATGGCAATCAAGACAGCATGAAGATCCCTCTATTCACCAACAGAGGAGGACTAGAGGAATTCCTATTTGTCGAAGAAGCCTTCCGAAATGCAGCAACGAATCTATCTCTTCCAGCAAGCAAATATTTAGGACACTTCACCAGATGCCTAAATACAGACGCCCAAAGCAAATGGATACACATGCTACAAGATCCATTAGAAGCCGACGAATACCAATATGAAGACAGCGTCGAAGGATATAACGCAGCAATCATTGACTTTATCAAGCAATTCTGCAATGCGACAGACGCCAAAGATATCATGCATACATACCTTCGAACGCTGAAGAAACCAAGCAATGTTTCATGCAAAGACCATGCAAACCGGATGCAAATTCTCTTCAAATATACCAAAAGGCTCCAAGGCCATGGAACTGACCTATCACCAACAGAAGCAAAAACAATCCTCCTACATAGCTTCCCAAGCAAATGGATCAACAGTTATGGTCTAATCCACCAAGGAATCCAAGAAGATACCACTGTACAATTCATCGTCGACCACATGAGCTGCTTAGAACCCCAAAGCAAAAGACGAACGTCGAACGCTAATTCGGACACTGAAAGCATTGACAGCAATAACAACAGCTCTGATTCGGACGCTGACAGCATCGATAGAAACAGCTCTAATTCAGACAGTGACAGCGACGCTGAATCTGACAAAGAAGAGAAAGATTACGAACCATCCAGTGGCAAAAGAAAATACAACAATCCCTGCAGAATCCCAGGTCATGACCACGATTGGTCCGAATGCCCAAAGAATAAATATTCCAAAAAGAGCAAAAGCAGCAACAACAGCACTGCTACTGACTCCTAGCAATGAAACCGGAAGCACTGCTTCCAATGAATCCTTTCAAGCCCACATGAAACGCGCCATGGAATCATACTGTGCCCAACATGATGGAACGCTTGAAAGAACTATCGAAGGTACCATTATCTTCAAGCCCAAACAACCTCGATTTCAAAAGAGACCTATCACTATACCGGCAACCCGGTAACCAAATATACGAATCACGAACCAGCACTGTGCCTCCAGCTCCCCTGGACCTGGATGCCAGCTCAGCCCTGCTGACTGGGAAGACACATGGAGGAGAACTCCCAGAAAGGAGGGAAGGAACCTACAGAGATGAGCCCTGTTGCACATAAACACTAATTCAAAGCGCTCAGTCCGATCCACAAGTGACGGCAACAATCAACCGATAAAATAAAGATTCAATTTTGGCAAAAGAAAGAATCAAATAGCAATAAAAGATCTGGACGCAGATCGGTTCGGACGTGAACTAATTGCAAGGGTACAGACGCTTAACGCCATGAATCAATCAAATCGCAATGTCGATATCGATAAAGGGTACAGACGCAAAACAAAATAAAGTGTACAGCAGCAATAACAAGGCCAACCTTGTTCCGGACAAACAAATAGTCCACAGGGAGCTCACAAAAAATAATGGAGCAATCCCACAAAATCCGAATTCGAAACCCACAGAGGTGCTCTGGAGTTACAAAATTCAAAACTCCCGTAACCTGCTGCAAATAACACCCAAAAATGGAAGACCGGCAAAGTATACGGCAAATCGCAATTGACTTCGAACGCAATCAATGCAACACTAACAATGTGTCCCCTCTCTGCTTGAACAGATACAATCGCAGATACGGCAACAACGCATTAATTGCTCGGCTTTTCACCTACCTACTAACTCCTATTACAACAGGAGTTGTTTTTATGCCTAACAGCAATCGATTTTGAACATCAAATTACTTTCAAAATCAGCTCCACTACCCCGAGAGGTACATCACAGTTGGGGGAGGAAAAGAATTTTCTTCGACTCTTTTTGCTATTTTTAGCATATCTTTATGACCCTTCTCAAGAACAAGAAACAAATCTTCGATTTTTTAGAGTATCAAAAAGAACCTTCTTCAATCCCACTTCGATCTACATTACCATATATCTTCAGAATACTTCAAATGGCATATATCATCTTCAACCGGTTCTCCGAACACGCATATCTCTTTTCCATCGATACTACTCAACTCCAAACCTATACTATCGAACCACATGCAAACTTCACCTAATCATTGGGGAACTATGTTACATGTTGACGTAGGTACCCTACGAGAGGCTCTAAATGATTATTGAATCCCGCATGCGTTCCAATACACAACAATATGTATGATATTCATGTATATATACTGAATCTTCAACGTACAAGAATACACATACAATTCAAACAAAGATTCCCATGACTCAACGATTATCATTATCATGATATTATGCCCGACAAACAATTATATCATTGTTCAAGCGTTCACTCATTCCATACTCAAGAAATCATTCCCATCTCGAAAAGTATTCATCCATTCTCGTTGTAACACAATTTTAATAACAATTCATCTTTAAAATACTCCTATCGCGTATTTCTACCTTAGAGTGTAACACTCCAGTATCTCGTAGCATTAGCAACCCTGACCTTGTAGCACCCAGCTACACTGTTAGTGCAGTTGCTATACCCAAGGTACGTACAACTGGTACACATCATACGCGACAACCCTGGTACCTTTGGATTTAGCACCCATACCAAACAGGATAAGCCTGTTGCTAAGCCTGTTGGTGCTAAGCCTGTATGCTACCATTTAGCACACAGCTCCTAGCACTCAGCTCAGCTCCTAGTGTTGAGCTACCAGGTGCTACCCACTGTAGCCCCAGTACACTCCTCTACACAGGAGCCCTAGCATCACAGTCTGTAGCATCATCTTGGATATCTTCATACGACTTCGTTTGTCGTATCTGCGTTCCGAGCTCCCGTAGTAATTGTGATACAATTACTCTCAAATGATGTTGATACACTGAATAGGTAAGGTTATTAGATTACAGCGATTCATTGAAGAACTAGCTTCTGTGTTCGAAATAACCTTGAACATGGTTGATTTTTGTTTTTTTGAGGAATTTGAAAAAAATTCCCGGTCCCCCTCCCCCTACCTGTTCGTCACATGGTTGATCTAATTTTTTTCTATTCAAAATTTGAATTTTACTGAAGCAATTTTCAACGAACAAGCCGCCAACCCACTGCCAACTTCTCTTGCGAGTGTCAAAGTGACACCGGGTGTCACTTTGACACTTGACACTCGCTGATACTTTTGGGTATCAAAGTGACACCGGGTGTCACTTTGACCCCGGGTGTCACTGTGACACCCGCAGTGACGAACAAAGGCAAGTAAGACAAACATAGAGGAACGTGTGTGTTTGTTCGTCTGCTCCAATCCGGACGAACAAACGAACGAACATGTTGTACTCGTTGGGGGACGTGCCAGCAGCCACCGTCGTTCCGTCCAACACGTGCATTCCTCCCTGTCTGTTGTGTGCAGTTTTGGATCGCACAAAGTGCATTTTCGGAGTATGGCGCTCGTTGGAATCTGCGAGAACAAAACCACAATGACGAGGATGTTGGCTTTGTCTCTTTGCCTCGATGGAATCGCAATGCGCGGCGCAAGTGTTGCTGCGAACCGGTGGCAAAGACGGGAATGCGGGCAGACATGAAGATCAGATGGGATAAGATAAGATCGGATCGAAACCTAATCATCTGCAGTACATGCCAATGCGCGCGTCGTGGTGCATCAAATTGCGTTGCGTCCCGTCCCGTCCCGTTGCATCGGACAGAAATAATGATGCGTCGAATCGCAGCAGTCGCAACCGCAACGTGACGTGTGACGAGACGGACACCACCATACCAGAACAACTGTTTTTTTTTCGGAGCGCCCTCCGGATCATCGGGTGGCAAATTCGCCCCCGACGGATCTTTGTTGCCGGCGTGCACGTGCCTCTCTGCGTCCCGGATCGCTTCCCCGGCGGCGGGGACGGCACCCATCCCCTCGCTCGCGCCGCTCTCCCTTCCGTTTTTTTCCCAACACGCATACACACGCACTTGTTTTGTCATCATGAAAAATTGTTTGTCTATCTACATAATTACCTGGTACCAACAAGGCTGAGGTTCGTCTGAATCTAAGACGAACACAGACGAACAAAGACGGACTAAGACGAACGAGTGTCAAAGTGATACCGGGTGTCACTTTGACCCCGGGTGTCACTTTGACACTTGACACTCGCTGATACCCAGGGTGTCACTTTGACCCCGGGTGTCACTTTGACACCCGATATTTTAGCGATGAGTACAGTGTTGTTCATGGCGACAGGTTGGTAGTATTGAGAAAATCTGTCAAAAAAAAATCAACCATGTTCGTTTCGTGCGTTTTGCGCAGGGGGCTGAAAAAATTTAAATTATTAGAAAAAAATTAAATCAACCATGTTCCTTACCGTAAGGTAACCTTACCCGGTACCGGTAAGATTACGTATTGATTTGAATGCATTGGCATGTGTGTGTGAGGATGAATCCCGAATAGTTAGTGAATAACCTCGAATCTGGCTGAAATTTTTACTGCTACGTAAGCTTACCTGATACCGAAGGTAAGGTTCTTACTGGTACATGACTTCACGCATACATTCACACTTGGTCTTATCCTCATACCGGTACCGGTACTGGTAGTCGAAGATGGTTACTCGTGCGACCCGTACCTCGTACGTACGGTACGTACCCTACCGTACAAGTAAGATTTACGTAGTCCTTCAAAAGTTGAAAACAACGTTTGGTCAAATTTGGTCAAAGAAGTCAATTTACCGCCTTTATCTCTTACTTGTTACTCATCAGCTGATTTGTCTCACATAACATGTTAGCCGGTCGTATGGGGTAATTAAGATTATGATGCAGTATCCTACGACGCACCTACTCGAGTCGCTGAACGATTGAGGAGCATTGCGAATAAAACCAACTAACTGTAAGGAAGGAATAGTGATCAACAATGGCAGGTACGAGGAAAAATGATGAATAGAGTAGGATCGTATGTTGTGTCCGAATGGTGGTTCATGTGCGAGGATACTCGTTTTGTTTCGCGAGAGCAGTCACATCTGTCGTCAACGAGATTCCTGCTGACCTTGGCTTTTCCCCCTTGGACATATTTGTAACTCCCTTTTCATTGCGGTAGGTAAGGCTTCAGCAGTAGCGGGCGCCCTTAAGAAGGGTGTTTCGAAAAAGGGAACTCGCATTCACACCAAGGTTCACTTCTACAAACCCAAGACATTCAAGCCTTCTAGAAATCCGAAGTACGAGAGAAAGAGCACGCCAAAGAAGACCGGCGTTGACCCATTTTCCGTCATCAAGTATCCTCTGACAACCGAATCGTCGATGAAGTTGATTGAAGATAGTAACACGCTTGTTTTCATTGTTGATATCAAGGCGAACAAGCGTCAAATCAAGGCCGCTGTACGAGAACTCTACAACATCGAATGCGAAAAGGTGAACACTCTCATCACTCCTCGCGGCTTGAAGAAGAGCTACGTAAGACTGAGCAAAGACTATGATGCCCTGGATGTTGCTAACAGAGTCGGAGTGATCTAAACTATTTTTACCAAACCTAGAATAAAGAGAAATCGACACCCCCTTGACTGAATGTATCCTAAGTTGATTTACCGCCGTCATGGCTTCTTTTGTGGAGGTGCGCAAATCCGTAATAGAATTAAGAGAGGAGGATGTTGGTGTCAAATATTGTGAATTCTGAACCCTCTATGGATTACAAATCTCAATAGAGTTATACAGAATAACCGAAAGAGTGTCGAAGAAATCATGTTTTTCGATAACTACACATCTGGCAGATGTAATCTATCCCAAGATTAATGAAAGTGCATCTATCGCATGCCCAATGAACGCGATTCGTATGAACTGAAGAAGGCAAAGGAGATGATCGTGTCGCCGGTTTTCTTTCGTCAGGCGTGCTTCCAGTGCACGTAATTATTGTTGCTGATTTCAATTTTTTTCGAGCTTGAGATTTTTGACAAGCACTAGAGGGTAGTGCATTGGGAGATAATGAATCCTTGACGAATGTATTTTGTTTATTCTTCGTGATAGCGGTACTCCTTAGTTTCATCCGACTTTCGTCCGGTTTCGGTTCCGTATCATCAGAGGACGAATCACGATGGACTGCGTTCGAAGAGGATTCCGTAGATTTTTTCGCACATATCTGATCTTCAATCCTATTGGAAAAGTCACTGGCATGCTTATCATGCTCAGTATGACCATATTTTTCGTCGCAGAAAGCCGTGGAAGGACTGGTAGATGATCCAGAATCTTTCTTCATGCGTTCTCGTAATTGATTAACCAAGGAATTGAAGTTCGCCTTCATCTTTTTGTCGAACTCGATATTGCCACTTGTGACGTTCCCACTCTTGATATTTTCATTCAATTTCTCTATGCATTTCATATCGCCCGCAGCTCCTGTAATCAGAGCCCGATTTTTTTCCTCTTGTTGCGCGTCCATTTCTTTCTTTAGTTCTGCCGCTAGATCTGATGGTGTTTTGGGCTCAATACTGTCCACTTCCGCGTTCCACATGCTTTGGAACTTTCGAATACGGTCCAACAGATCTTGCTCAGTCCCAGCTGTAGGAATATCGTATTCTTTACAAAGTCTTCGCAATTCAGATTTCTTCATTCGACCGTAGTTCCTGGGCTGCATCTTTCGTTTGATGGGTGAGTCCTGATGATCATCACTTCGGCAACCAATACTCTCAACACTGTTCTTCTTCTCAGAGCCATCCTCGATATAATATACGTTTTCAGATGCCTTTCGCTTTTTACGTCGCCGCTGTGTATCGCAACCGGAAGGAATAGAATGTGGATCATTTGTTGGCGATGATCTATGATGGCTCAACAATAGTTGTTTGAAACATTTTACACTGTCTTGGACACTTCGATTAATTACCAAAGCCTTGTCGACGTCCATGACGCCTACAATCCTTCGACATAATGGACAAGAGCGCTCCTGGCGGTGAGTACCACTACGCACTGTCACCCAGTAGCTACGGATACATACTGAACAGAAAGTATGGCCGCATTCTTTTATGGAGACTGCTTTATTGAAAAGTCTCGAACAAATTCGACAACGAAACGTTTCGTCCAGGTCCTGATATGCTTTCGGGATTCTACTTTCGTCGAAAATATTCTCTTCATTGTCTCCCATTAGTTGATGCTGATGCTCCAATTTAGCTGACTTTTCTTGTTTTTTCATGTGCCTAGACTCTGCGAAAGCCAATGCAGATGCTATCCCAATCTCATCAGGAGTTTCAAGTTGTGCTTCTTCATAAGGTTACTTCGTATTTTTTGGGAACAAAATCGTAGCTCCTTGTAGCAGGTAAAAATTACCGGTAGTAGTAGCCTTACTATTACAGTACGCAAAAAGCATGTTCCCGACATCCAATACTCAATAACCTTACCGTAGAATGTCACAGTTCAGATTGAACGGTACTGTAATCTTAGCCTCTCGGTTACCAAATACGGTACGAGAGGTACAACCGGTAAGACTTACATGGCACAAGTACTTGAACGAGGACCTACGTACATTACCTTGTGTCGGTAAGTGTACCTGTACCGGTAAGTGTCCGGGAAAGAGAAAAATTCTACTACGTACAATGGGTTAATTTTAAAAATTATTTTTCGTCCGTCCTTATCTACGGATGCACAACCATCCGTTTTTCATGTTTCCGCTCGAAAAGTACGATACAAATATGTTGGATAGAGCGATTTCTTTACGTAACAGGTAAGGTTACGTAACCTTACCGGTATTGCTCCTTAAAATTCGAGGTTTTCCACCATGTGATTCTTATTATTATTTCATCCTTCTCTCAAAAAGAAAATCCAGTTGCCTTAACGTTGTCATCAAATTGAATGGCGACGACGAATATCAGCTATACATATCTGTTCAGTGTATGAAAAGACTCAATCTAAACGAATCAATTTTGAGTCCTTACCTAAAAGAAAGGTGCAATATGAAACAAAGCAAAAAGCGAGCAGTGCCCAATGTAAAGGAAGAAAATCTCGATCGATTTGCTGGCTCGAGCGATGAAGAGGAGGAAGAACCCATGGCACCACCTGCTTCAGCCGTATCAACACTTGATGATGATCATGATGCCGACGAAGAGAATGATACGGATGATGATGATCATGATGATGGTGGTGATGGCGATAATTTGCTTCCTGGTGATGAGTTTTTGAGCGGACGGGCCGACAGAAAGAAGAGTAGACAGAACAAGCACGATGATGGCAATAACAGCGACTCGAGCAGCATAGAAGGAGAAGAAATAGACGCGGCGACCAAAATGGCAAACGTCATGAGCAAAATTCTTGGAACAAAAGCAACCAATTTAGATAACAAGTCTGCTCATCCATCATCCGTTGTGCTCGCGAAGACTGTAACACCTTTGCAGAAATTACAACAAAAAGAAAAAGAGCAACAGAAAGCCATAAAGGAAAAACGCCGGGCAAATCGCGAACGGAATCTTACGGCTCTGCATCTTCCTCTGTCGATTGCTACCACCAACATTATCCACCCAGGGGCTCAGTTATCAGTTGCGAAGGAATTGGAGCAGGAACGTTTCCATCGACGTGTCGCTACAAGGGGTGTGGTTGCCCTGTTCAATGCCATTACTCAGCATCAGAAGATCAATACCCCTGGTGTACGTATACCTTCGATCTTGTATAATTGGTGTTTGACCGTTACAATAGCAATTGATGGCCACTTATGCTGAGATCAAAACTCACTCAACATACTTTTTCCTTTCGTTTCACTCAATTTCAGAGTGAAAGTAATTTGTCCTCAAAGAACAAAGAAACATCGAAGTTGACAAAGCATGGGTTTTTGGACAAAATTAAAGCTGCTGCGAAGTTGAAAGGAAGTGAAGAACTAGATGGCGAAACTCGCAAACGTGGGAAGAACGTTGCTAGTAGTGAAGGAAACAATGGCTCCTCATGGGGTGCGTTAAAGGATGATTACATGCTTAATTCGAAAAAGGTGAGTTCCTGAAATCATGAAAAGGCTTCATAAAAAGATCATCATACTAGTTCTGCTTTTCCGTTTGAAATCTTATCATATTTCCATCATTTTCGTTCGGAAAGAATTGGGATGAAGAATCATCAGACGAGGAACCTTTTGATGAATCTGGCATCCTTGATGAAGAACAAAATGGAGACTTACAAGGATCAACACAAAAGAAAAAACGCCGTGTTTCAGGCAAGCAATAATCAGAAACTGAAACTAAACTATATTAAAACGTTTGTAATCAAAATTACAACGCAATATTTCTTGTTTCTGAATTTCGTGACATAAAAGGCACATCATTTTCTCGGTATGTTATGCTGCTTCGTCAAATGTGTGTTGGCCATGTGCATCATTCGAGTTCATTGCATCATCCCAATACAGATTTTCAATGAGGTCATTGTATGCCTCAAAAACTTTGTGTTTTCGAATGCTCATTTTTGGAGTTAGCATGTTGTTGGCGGCAGTAAAGGGGGCAACAAACGCCCACCTATGTGGAATTTCATACTTTTTCAGGTCTGAACAGCACATGCGAATTTCGTTGTCAATTAAAACCTTAAGTCGCTTTTCGTTTGCAATTTCAATATCAGAGACCGTATCATCGCACTCTAATTCCTGTCGAATGGTAACCCAATCTGGTACTATCAGTGCGACGTTGTACGGTTTATTGGCTCCACAAACCACTACTTGGCTGATGAATCGACTAACGCCAATAGCATTTTCTATTGGTGCGGGCACCACGTACTTCCCATTTTCTAATTTATATTGTTCCTTGATGCGACCAGTAACCTTGATCCAACCTTCCGCATCCATCATCCCCAAATCACCAGTATGAAACCTAAGAAGGACAGGAAAAGTAAGATACGACTCGCTTTCCATCTATTTCTGCATAAGAATCGAAATCGTTTCACACTTACATTCTGGATTTACCATCTGGGGCGACGCTGATGACCTCATCCGTCGCTTCCATATTGTTGTAGTAGCCTCGCATCACGTTTGGTCCAGTGCAACAAATCTCCCCCTCATTACCCGGAGGCAGTGCTTTTCCGTCTTTGTCGATGATGTACACTTCAACTCCTTCTAGTGGAAGTCCGACGCTTCCAATTGATCGTTTACTGGGAGAATTCAATGTTATGATCGGTGATGTTTCTGTGAGACCATAACCCTCCAACACTGGAATTCCAATTGAATCCATGAATTGTAGAACGTCTATCGGACAAGCAGCTCCAGCAACACAACCATATCGGAGATTGCCCCCAAATCTATCGCGAATTTTTGACAAAACTAATCGATCTAAAATTCTAAATTTGAATTCTTCATGATATCTCAGAGCACCTCGCTCACCTCGATGGAATTGAGCGTTGTTGTTCCCGATCTCTATAGCACTTTTCAGTAACATATCTTGAATGTAGTGACCGGAGTTCATTTTATTCTGGACACTGTCGTAAATTTTGTTGTAAAAAGCTGGAACAGCAAAAAGAACTGTAGGCTTCACAAGTTGCAAATCTTCTAAAAGAAATGGTATACCCCTACAAATTGCACAACTTGAGCCAAATGACATAGCCATCCAAAGTTCGACTGTCTGTCCATAGGAATGAGCCCTGTGACATCCCAAAGAGATTGAAACCGGGAAGAGGCGATAAGGGAAATGAAAGGTAAGAGGTGTTAAATATGATACAACAATAGAACAAAACATCATAAGATCTACCTACCAGGGTAAGAATGCCAAAGTTTTACTAGATTCATCAAGTAAATCAAACGGGTTCTGTGACATCGACCTTCCTCCTTTGATATTTGATACTATATTACGATGGGTGAGTTCAACACCCTTTGGTTTTCCCGTAGTTCCTGACGTATAAATTAGATTAGCAAGATCTTCCTCGTCTGGAGGTGTCAGCATAGAACTCTGTGGAGGTGACAACAAGTTATCAATAGTTCGGTTTGCAGCTTCTTGATATCCATATTCTTCGCCATCAACAGCGTCTAAACAAAGTGTCGAATGAACACTGGGTGTTGTGTCAAGGACCTCACTGCTGAAACGATGAAACACCTCTTTTGTCGAACAAAAGACCACACTCACAGACGAATCGTTTATGATATATCTCCAATCTGTCGCTAGCTGGGCTTCGTACATTGGTACTAGTGTCGCGTTTAATGAGTACGTAGCAGCGGCAATCATGGCCCATTCGTATCGATTGTTGGAGATAATTCCTACTTTATCGAACTTTTTGACTCCTGCAAAAGGGAAGCAAAGAATTTTTCGTAATGAGAGGGGAAAACCGCCGTGCTGCTTTGTGCAATTGCCTACGACGAGTCGGAAATCATTTTCTCACCAAGATCCTTCAACAGTACACAACATTCGTGTACCTTATTTCCGAAATCTTCGTAGATCAAGTAATCAAAGTTGGAAGTTGTTTCGTTGTAAGTTCCGTAGATCGGGTTCTTGGAATAGACCTGATCTCAGTTTGTCCAAGAAAGATTCGTATGAAAAATGGACGTTAGATAATAATTGAATTCAACTTCTATAGCGTAACGCCGGACCGAAAAACTCACCTCACATGCTTTACTTTGAAGTTCATGGAGGGTTTTGAATTCAAGCAATCCATCTTTTCGATGTAATTCATTTGTATTTGATTGCGAAACAAAGGAAGAAAAAGATCTCCATTTGCTACCGTTTGTGGCAACGGGGAACCGTCTTCCAGCGAACTTGACAATTGCTCCAGTTAAAAATCGCATCTATCGTATCTTTTCGAATATTGATTTCCTTGTCTACTGACCTTCTCTTGTGTTTGGTACAAGAATTTTGGAAACTTTTTGTTGTTGAGAGAGTTTGGTCGTTCGCAAAGAAACGAATCAATCCATTCTCGCTTTTAAATTCCATCGATTTTGACGAGATTGGAAAAACAAGACTAGTTGGTGTCAACAACAATCTGTGACTCGTGACACTGTTGTCATCGACGCGAATAATTCTCAGATTTTTCCAGTGCCGTTAATGAACGCAGTCACGATTGAATGAGGTTGCCGGAATTGGAAGCAATGAGTCTACGAGAAATTATTTTTTTGGTACAAGCATATTGTGATGATATAAAAAAATATTACTACCAGTAATTAACCTTACCTCCGGTCCATAATACTGGGCAATCCAGCGAACATTTTTGAACTTGGGATCAATTTTTAACCAATTCAAATGATTCTTTTTGGGTTAAACTCTCCTCAACAAACTCCCTATGCCTGGTTAGACACTAGTTAGGCTAGTGGTATTGGTCTACCTTTCATTGGGACTCAAAGTCAGCTTTTACTGCCCTAGAAATGTGATTTTACCGGTTGAAAGCCTTCCAACGGTCATTTGAAACTCTGGAAAGTTCCCCCAGCAAGCTGAGACAATAACCTTTCATTATTGTATAGTAGTGTGAACCAGAAGAGTGTTCTTGACAACGATATTTGTCTTCCAAATTGAGCCATTTTTTGCTCAACTGACACTAAAAACAGTGTGATAGCCCTAGTAATTTAATTGTGTGATCGTGATTTTGATGCGCACCTATTTTAATTTATTTGGTACAAATTCTACACATTTGGACCGCACAGAGAAGGGTCATCGATACAGTGTCCCTGAAATGCAACTGACGTTGCAAATATTATTGATAGTACAACCACATACGGGATTCCACGTGGGATTCGATACACTAGTCGACACCATATAATTTTAGAAGTACCCGGACCATTTTTTGTGGTCTGAGAGTAGAGTACTGGTTGCAATGCCATATATACAAATATGGTAGAAACAATGGAATTTTACTCCCGTATTTTAACACGGGGTGCGCAACTCTTGCAACAAAAACGAGAGGCTCTTGAGTAGGGATTCATCTTTTCCCGAAACCAACTCCGAAACCAACTCCGGCCGACAGAGGTGCTGCCCATTTGCTTTTGCTCACAAAATTCATCACTGAATACACAGCAATTAGACCATTTAATTACAGTAACAACAAAAAAAAGAGAAAAAAGAAACAAGCAAAACAACAAGCAAGCAAAACAACGAGTATGCCTCGACAATTGAGTACCAACCGGGCAGCTGTACGCGCTCGTGAGCGTCGTCGAAGGCAACGGGAAGCCGAAGCAGCAGAAAATGCTAGGAATTTTGCAATTGCCTTTGGAAACATGGGGACCCACTTGCTTCCTCCAGAAGATCAAGAGTGCCTTGCTAATAATCCTGACCCTCCTGATGTTGCTCGGGCAATCGCTGAACAGGAACGACAACGCCGAGCTGCTGCTGCTGCTGCTGCACCGGCCCCTGCTGCTGCTCCCCCGCCCGCCGCCGCTGCTGGTACAGGACCAACTGGGCGCCTAATCTACAAAGTACCAGCAGGACCTTCCCCAGCACTTCCAAATGATGTCCATTCACCAACCCAAGTCTTCAAATACCACCAGATCTTGCTTCAGTTTATGAATTACGTGACTGGAGAGCCATACGAAAGTGATTCAATTATTCCATTAGAACAACTGAATACAGTAAGACCACACCATCTCTTCCATTGGATGTGCTTGAAGGTGTATGGGAAGGAGACGCCTAATAAAAATGACACGCCAAAAATGAGATCAACTACAGTATGTTACTGGAAAAAGGCTATTTCATACTTCTTCGAAACAGAGATGCCATGGTGTGAGCAAACGCAGAAAGGGAACCCCACAAGATCTACTAAGAT